>OX419717.1:12950489-14171989 GCA_948474765.1 Patella depressa
AGTGTGTAGTTGGATTACCTCTAATCAGACGCAACACTGCGCGGAGTATAGCTAGGTCTGGACGTAGGTCTCATTACACTGACGAGTGTAATGAGACCTACGTCCAGAGCTGAACCTCTTTCCTATATAAAAGAAAATACATACAAAAGGATTATAAAACCAAATTATGATAAATTCAATCTAAACAGTGTAAGAATAAAGTGATATAAATGTGAATGAAAGGTTAGGGTTATAGTCAAAGTACATAATTGATGTATTGACCTTTAATTCATCTCATTATTCATGTATCGTACTATGTAAAGTAATGTCATGATATGCTTTATTGTATGTTACCAAATGTTATTTATAACCCATTGCCATGGAAATCTGCTATTTTACGAATGTATATAATATATGAGCTGTAAGCGTATTTCGTAGAATTGTGATCTGCATGGTGTAGTTTTTCTAGTTAATACAGAATTTGTTATTGTATATAAATTTTCAACAATGGTTTGATATTTCACTACGCACTGACGATTTATTCCATATCCCATTCTAATATCTCTGTAAAAGATGACTGTCTTCAACACGTGACGTCACATCACGCGGCGTCAATCATTGGCTCAGTGGAGCGCGCATTGTTTTACAAAAGGCGTTACTGCTTCGGGCAGAATGCTGCCTTTTACCTATTTACATTATATACAGTGCCTGACTGGTGTTTCCCCCCGAAAAATTTTTGGAAAATTGACAACCGCAAACCCATTTTCCAAGCATTTCAGACCAAAACTTATTTTATTATCTTTTCTTTCTCCTGTCCAATGTCCTGTTCTGTCCTCCCCTTCCTTCTTTCTTTTATTTTCTCTCCTTTCTTTCTATTTTCTTTTTTTTACCTTTTCTTTCTCTGTTTTCTCTATAGCCCCGTTTACACTTGGCCGCGATAAGCGTGCCGTACAGGGCACGGTACTAGGCCGCGATAAATTTCAAGAAATGGACCCGTTTACATTACTCTAAAATAACCGGTCTCAGAGCCGTGCCAAGCGTGCCAAATGACGAACTCTTCACTGAAAAGTTAATTTCAGCCCCTGTACAAATTACCCAGATGAAAACAATTATGATGACTGATTTAGTTTGAGCAGCCATTTTGACAGAACTGTCAAGGTTTGCAGGGAAAAAAGGTCAAGGTTCATTTGGCGCATGCGCAGTAATCCGTACTCAGACCGGTTAGCGTTTACACTACGAAAATTTGAAGTGTGCCGTTCTTAGTACGGTACCGAGACTACATCTCTTCAGTGGGCCAGATTGGCACGGTACTCGGTACGGCACGCTTGTGTTTTACCCGTTTACGCTACAAAAAAATTAACCGTGCCGTACCAGGAACGGTACCTGGCACGCTTAAAATTTGTAATGTAAACGGGGTTGATAACGCCCACTTTTTTTTATAATGAACTGGGCCCACGGACAGGTGGACAGGTGGGCCCAGTCTAGCACTGACTATTTAGGCCTACAAATACACCACAGGTCTTTATTTATATTTCTAATGCATCAAAAAATGTTTTAGAATTAAATTTTTGATTGTAGCTGCTGATCAGTGTGGATTAATCCCACGCGTCGCGCTCACGTGTATAGAGTACTACACGCTGGTGGCTGGTGTGTATTGGTTTTAAAGTCGTGAACTGTAACTTAATTGATGGATATCAGGACGCCATATTTTTTACGGTAAGATAACAACATCACCAATAAATCGTGTTTCTAATCACTGATTAAACCACAGTTACTAGTCCGCCGATATTTATTATTAGGGCTTGGGTTCATTAATCCACCGATACCTATTAGTAGGGTTACGGCTAGGTTACACGGTAACATGCATAGTGTGTAGAAATGTCGTCAGAGCTTTTAGTAATGGACTTCTGCTTATAAAATCCTCCAAGCAAGTAGAAAAGCTTAATTGTGGTTACTATTCGTGGAAACCGGTGAGAAATATACATGTTGTCGCTTAAACCCGTCAATACTTGTAACGTACGTCAGTTTTCTAATAAATGGTCAATAATAATGATAGGGTGCGTATTTAAGTTAATCAGTTAGTTTTTCTAACTTGTGTCAGTATGTAAAAATAACGTGAGTAATCAAACAAACGTGAGTTTATACGAACATATCACTAGTCAGCTGTGTGTTGGAGAAATCGGGAAAAGCGTGACTAATTAACAAAACGTTACCATTGGAGCCTCCGTTCACTATCTAGATGAAACCGCCAGTTATCTTTGATGTGCGTTTGGCGCCAGTAGAGCGTGAAATCGTTAACTATATAATTTCTGGTGAGTATTGTTACTATAGGTAATTGTAACTTGCCCGTTAAATTGTCGCTACGTTCTGAATAAAATACTAATTAATTATTTATTAATATTCTCGAATCGGGAAATGTTTTCTTTAACAATAATGGATGGCAGTGAACAACAGGAGTATTTTTCGGTTACCGCTGTAGTTTGCAGAGTACTGTTTTTAAACAATCATGGGTGTATTTTTTCGGCGATTTCCATAACCGCCGTAGTTTGCAGGATGCGGGCCATATGAATAGAGTTATTTAATTTACATTTTGTATGTATTGTTGTTCATCTTGCTATTTTATACTCTCATGGGGCCGTAAAAAGGAAAGGATAAACCATAAAAAGCCTCATCGGTCTCCGTTATATAAATAACCACGCGCACGGCCACCGAAATAAAAGTACAAAATCCTTACCGGTCTCTGTTATCTTTTTAAATCCTTACTCACACACTGTTTGAGAGTTCGGTTCTCTCAATCCGACTTTTGAGAATACCATTCTGCCCATGTGCACACAGACATTACAATATTTAAATTGTTTCTGATAAGTATTAACCAATTTATTAATTATGAAATAAACAATGGTCCTCACTACTGTTATTTGTCTTATCGAGAAATAGTTCCAAATCTTACTACTTCGCGTCTTTGTTTCACTTTGGCTCTGTCTAGATCACTGCTGGTATTGTCTGGACACTTAATCATTACGAGTAGAAGTACTGGAAAAGGCGGGAAAATATACCGCATGGTTTAGTAGAAGTATTGGAAAAGGCAGGGAAATATACCGCATGGTTTACATGTGAGTAGAATGAAAGATGAAATGGAGGATATCCCTTTGATGTCACAAGATTGACATTTCAGCTTCTAGATGCTGATGAAAATTTAGAAATAATTTAGTGATTTGTTTTGTTCTGCTAGGCTACTTTAAGAATTTAAACACAATTTGTATTAACAAATAATGATTTATAATATAGATCATACTTTATTTATTAATAATAAATGTCACGTGATGCCACTGTTTACAAAACGGTCACGGAGGTCTTCGCTTTGATGTTTCAGTCATTGCCGCATGAATCATTCCGACATCTATTATAGACAGACAGGTGTCGATCACTCTATGAATTACATCGTAATCAACACATGACATATTATAATCAATATGTGGTTGTTATTTTAGGACGTTCGGCCCTTTGATATCTGCATGGGTTAAATTTGGAATCACAACTAATGGTTTAAAAAAGATTTATTGAAACAGATAATGATAGCAGATAACAGAAATAATGAATTTCATACATACACATACATACATACAAGCAGTAATTCTGAGCACTGAAGAATCATATGAATATCTATTTACGTTATTATTTGTAAATGTGTACCATATAACCCGATTCCAGATAAAACAAAGAGCATATGATTCAAACGTCAACCCGACTATTTCAGACTTCGCGTCTTACCGTTTCACGAATAGTCCGTGCAAAGCGCGGAGTCGGCAACCAAGTAACCCTTCTAGGTCAAAGGAACAGTTCTATTTATACATGTACAAGCGTGCATGCGCTTATTCAGGGTTCATATTGAAAAAACTTTTGGTTTCAAGGCGACTGCAGTTCGGAGGCTTTATTTAAAAAGATAACTGATATTAAACTTGGGGTCGCCCAAGAAAAAACAAGTTAAAGATATCGTTATATTCTAACACTATATCACAAAACAACCACGCCATATATTTGTTAATGTTTGTTTAATATTTCTCTTGGTGTTATAATTTAGAACGAAAGAGAATAGTCCGTGCATTAGTAATATAGGTCTTGTATATTAAATCTTTTATGTGATTAAATTCTGTTAATCTCATCACTTAATTAGCACCTTTGTGTTATAGTGCTCAAGAGATTAAGAATGTTGATTGGGTTGGTTTACCACCCCAGTAGAGCGTGAATTCATTAACTATATAAATTTATTGATAAACTGTATCATTAAAAGAACTCAGACGAAAATTTCGAACATGTAACTGTCAAATTTTAAGAAATAAAAATGCTCTATTTGTTGAAAATCTTTGATAATAGTTTCGCTATCGTTTCGCAATTTCTTGTAATTTCTTGGATTAAATCATCAAGGAGCGTTGATCAGCAGAGCGGATTCAAATCCAAAGAAAATCGAACAGATAAAATAGCAACGATAGTTAATTATCATCTCAGGGGCGGATCCAGGAATTTTTGCAGGAGGGGGTTTGCCAGGTTTCGGTTACGAAAATCTGGCATCATCGTCTCTAAATTACATAGGCATACATACAAATTGAGCTTTTTAAACAGAGAAATCGTTTTTATACTGAAGTAGGATCACTTTGTGATGTAATTTCATTGATGCAAGGCATAATTTTTTTTATGTAGCTGACCAGGGGAGCGGGACCCCCAAACCCCCCTCTGGATCCGCGCCTGCATCTTGTCCTGTTAATAAATATCTAATTACTAGTTTTTATAACATTTCACGCCCAAAGACCTGTAGTAGGCAGATTTAACTCTTAAATAATGTTTAACGTGTGACATGCTTTACAATTCATTAAAAACAACAATGTACGTATGTTTAAGAAGCTGAATCGTGTGTCAGCACGTATACGTAGTTTAGTCGGTACCTGTTCAATTAAATACATTTAATATGTACAAATAGATATAGGCCTACATTGTTTACTGTGAGGCAGCTGAACTTATATGAAGTCAAATAATATGAAATGTTGATATTCAAGTAAATACACAATTTTTTGTTTTGTGTTATAAGTTATATTCCATTTCTCGACAAATTGTGACATCTCTCATGTTAAGAGCGGGGTATATCTCTTCTAACACTCAGATTTCATTGCTTGCGGTGTGAGTACATCATGCATTTTTTTTCTAAATTGTATTAGCGGTACCTCTAATATGGACATGAATAGACAAATTTCGGCCATGTGTGAAAGTATTAATTTTCAGATCTATAGAGAGAGAAATGAGGTTTAACGTCCACTCGACACAAACTAGGTCATTGCGGGACTAACATATGGTTTTAATTTTATTTCAATAATTCGCTTGCGCGTTGGCGTCTTTAGAAGTGGGAGGAAACCGGAGTGCCCGGAGGAAACCCACGAGGTTGAGAAGGCGCCCCTATCTCCATGCCACATACGCTCACACCAGGGCTCGAAACCACAACCGCAAGCCAGAGGCGACCGGCCAGCTACAGGTCGAAGCGCGGCACTCTAGACCACTAGGCCATCCCATCCCATCCCCCCATCATTTTTATAGTATTGAAAAAATGAGATCTTTCATTGATAGTGACACGACTAAAATGCTGATAAATAGTGTAACTCACCTATGTACAATCTACCTGAAAATAAAATCAAACGACTTCAGAAACTTCAAAATAAAGGAACCCGGATCATAACAAAGACTAAACCAAATGAACATTTAACACTAACTGTGAAGGGTGTCCATTGGCTTCCAGTCCGTCAACGTATCAATTTTAAAATACTTCCTATTACGTATTCTGCTCTAAACGACGATTCTTCATCTCAATACCTTAGAGACCTCCCCAACACCAATAAACCTTGCAGAACCCTTCCACCACAATCACACAACGCCTAATTACGTCTTTATCAAAAACCAACTCCAGTGGTTAGTGTAGGCTCATTTGTAATTTCGTGTCATTTTTTTTAGCTCGCCAGCCAAAGCGGTTTACTTGGAGCCATATAGATGACATTTAGGCCAGTGGTGAGGATGTGGCTGACTCTAACACTACACCCCATACACCCCTTGCATTGCAAAGCCATGCTAACGTATGAAACTCATGAATAAACATGCAAGGTGAGAAAAATATGTCTCGGTGTATTAAGAAAGATAGACAATCGTGTTTTTAATGTAAATTTGTTATAGAAATTAAAATAGATATGTATATTGTGCATATATACATATATATATGAAATATGTCCCAATGTGCTTTTCCTGTGAAAATATGTCTCTGCATCTTGAACAGAAAATGTTGTTCGGTAGGCTTTAAAACATAGGAATCGACACTTAGATCACGCAAATCGGACAACTACAAATATTTCTAAGCAAAACATCAACTTTGGGAGGCCTATTTGTCGGCCATCTTAAAAAATGGTCGCCATCTTGAATTTTCAATTGGCCAATCGGGCAAATTTGATATGTATCACCAGGTGCGGATCCAGGAATTTTTGCAGGAGGGGGTTTGCCAGGTTTCTGTTACGGAAATCTGCCATCATCGTCTCTAAATTACATAGGCATACATACAAATTGAGCTTTTTAAACAGAGAAATCATTTTTATACTGATGTAGGATCACTTTGTGATGTAATTTCATTGATGCAAGGCATTTTATTTTTTATGTAGCTGAGCAGGGGGTGGGGTGGGGGGTGGACCCCCCCCCCCCCCCCCTCTGGATCCGCGCCTGATCACTTAGAAAACAACCGTGCCAAATTTGATGCTTGTATCATCATTTGCACGATTCTGCTGTTATCTGCCCCACTAAATATCATTGTATGGACTTTCGTGTATACGGCGGTCATTTTAGACGCCATCTTGAAATAAGGCATGTAAATCACAACTTTAGCGAAATTTGGATTTAAAAAAAAAACCTATGATAGCTTCTTTCAGAATCAAAAGACTTTTTGCTTTTACCGAAAATTTATTTCATGACAAATGAGCCCACACTAGATTGAGCTTTCGCATTCGGTACTGCAAACTAAAGGATATGGAATTCAGTATCAAACGAAACCAAAAGCACAAATTCTATTAAAGAATTTAAAAAGTATCTCAGAATTAAACTTTTTAATCAAATATACAATCTTGGCTTAGTAGGTAGGACGCTGGTTCGCTAGCCTTATTGGGTGTTCGATTCCTGCATTGACCAGAAAGCTCATCCAGATTTTCCGGCGTGATTTCCCTTGTCATTTAAGCAAGACAGCTGTTTAGTCGTTCGAATGGGACGAAAAATCGAGGTCCCATGTACATATTGGCGTGCAAGTAAAAGATCCCTTGGCAGTTGGAATTCGATATAAGAGTAAGCTGTAAGGCCGCTGCCCGACGTTAAACCCCATTTTAAACGAGTATTTTCTACATATTAAGGATAAACGTGAAGTCTTTATAATGGTATATTTTTCTTACAGATGTGCTCGGTAAGCAGTTATAAGGTATTGGCCTTCGTGCTGTTGGTGTGTGGCTGTCTCTTTTTCATTCAGAGAGGATTGTTGGATACTCGATACTGGAAGACATCAAACAAACATCTTTTAAAAACCAAGAACACGACAAAAAACTCAATATTCATAACAAATCGCACAGTGCCTCCTGAAAACTCAAACCTTGGTGATAAAAATACGGAACATTCAATCAGTCATATATGGAGCAATCAAAACCCAAACAGTTCTGCAGAACTATTATTGGTTCTGTTCACCACGTGGAAAAGGGAATCCGATAAAACCACAGTCTACACAAATACCTTTCTGAACTGGAAAAAATTTAAGCCGCACGTGCAACCAGTTGTGTTTACGAATGAATCTGCTGTTATTAAACAAGCTATGGAACACGGTTGGGAAAGTCAGCCTCTTCTTCACGTGTCACCATATAACGTACCGATACTGAAATATATGTACATACAAGTTCAACAAAAATACAGATCGCGTTTCTATGCCTATGTTAACAGTGATATATTATTCGACGATGGGTTAATAAAAACCTTAACAGCTGTAAATTCGTCAACATCGTTACCCAAAATTACACCTCTGTTAATCATTGGACAAAGAACCAATGTTCTTAATGTGACTCTGGCTGAATCATCAACCTTTCAGAAGCTTCATGAGATTTCAAAAAGGGGTCGACTTTTTGACACATTCGCGGAGGATTATTTTATAACGGACCGCAGGTTTCCTTGGGAGACGATTCCCGAGCTTGCAATTGGACGTCCGGCTTACGATAATTTTCTTGTTTTGTTTGCACGGGCTGGAAATATGACCGTGATAGACAGTACGGCAACTATACTGGCTGTTCACCAAACGACCAAGAAAGGAAATAATGAGGGTAGGTCCCGCGACCATAGTAGATATAATTTTGAGGAGATAAATAAAGTTTATAAGACAGTAGGGTACGGCGGTGGTTTTACTTCTTGTTCAAACTGGATCACAAGATACAACAACACAACGAAAAAAGTAACAGTTTTTCAAAGACCAAAACATGCTTGTAATCTTATATTAATACCCAAAACAATAAAAAATAGGTAACACATCTCCCAAGAACAACTTTTTCTGGTGGTGGTACAAGTGCAATAATCTCTACGGTTGTGGTTCGGTCTGTCAGTGGCCCGAGAAAGCAATAAAATGTTGATTTTTTTTTAGCGGTAATAAATCTCAAGGAAATGAAATCGAATTTGTTCACGCTAGAGCTTGATGCGCCGCACCCTTCCGGGGTAGAACTATTTAGCCCCTGTTTTTAAATGCCCCAATTGACTTATATAGATCGCATATAGCTCTCTCATCCCAATGCTTAAAAGAGAGAGAGAGAGAGGGAGAGAGAAATGGGGTTTAACGTCCACTCAACACAAACTAGGTCATTTCGGGACTAACATATGGTTTAATTTTAATTCAATAATTCGCTTACGCGTAGGGGTCTTTAGCAGTGCCCTGAAGAAACCCACGAGGTTGAGAAGGCGCCCCTATCTCCATGCCACATACGCTCACACCAGGGCTCGAAACTACAGCCGCAAGCCAGAGTTGACCGGTCATCTAGAGGTCGGAGGGCGGCACTCTAGACCACTAGGCCACCCCAACTCCACGCAATGCTTAAAACCCCTACCGGCCAGCGTATTATTGAAATTAATTTATCTGTCTTAATTCCCACCACATCCCATGTACCTGAAACAACGACTTGCAGTTTTACAACATCTGGTGGACGTTGCTAAATTGATAGCTAGCGCCCGAAGCGCGACATTCTATTCCACTAGACCATTATCATAGTACTTCGGATAGGTAAAAAACCGAGGTCAAGTGAACACATTGAAATGCACGTGAGTCGTGACAGTTGGAATTCGATATCAAAGTAGACCGTAGCGCCGCTGTCAGGGCATGATTTCAGACAGTAGGAGTATGGTAGGCCTATATGCCGTTTTCATTAGTCCAATCGAAGCAGATCGTAGGGGCGGATCCAGGGTGGGGGGTTTGGGGGTACCGCTCCCCTGGTCAGCTACATAAAAAAAAATAATGCCTTGCATCAATAAAATTACATCACAAAGTGATCCTACATCAGTAGAAAAACGATTTCTCTGTTTAAAAAGCTCAATTTGTATGTATGCCTATGTAATTTAGAGACGATGATGGCAGATTTCCGTAACCGAAACCTGGCAAACCCCCTCCTGCAAAAATTCCTGGATCCGCCCCTGGATCGGTAGGGCGTTAAACACCATTTCATTTCGTTTTAGTTTGAAAATACAGGCCTAGCATTTGACGTAGAACAAATTGCAACAAAAGTTGTTTTTTTTATTTCTAGTGACTCATGATTTCGAACAAAACTCGCGAATATCTCTAAAACTGATGGATTTAGACACCATAAATGTATTGCGGACAAATGGCGACGTTATGGATCTGCGACGTCATGACGTTACCATGACGCCACAACGACATATTAGACGTCGCATTTCTTTCAAAATCAGTCCATTTATGCATGTTAGCAGTAGAAACGAATACTGATGCTGAGAAGAGGATATGCCCATCATGGATTGACAAAGAAGAATAATGTATATGAAGTAAATAAATATTGCTGCATTGTCGTAAGGTGATTCATTTCAGTTGACATCAAGAGCATCATTAACGCCCATATTTCTGCTTCGATTGATATGGTACTCTTTAAAATGAAAAGAATGAAATGGCTGAAATATGAAAAGAGGCAAAGAAGGCTAGGCGTTGGGTTTGTTTGTCAAATTTACAGACAAAAGAGTCCTAGCTGACTCCACAAAGTAAAATTGAGTATGAAATCTTTTGTATTGTGGAATTTTTAAGTACACATGTACCGGGTATTGGAACAGTGGATGTCAGTAGTTGATATCCGTCATATTTCCCACAAGCGACTTGGTTGAGTTCACAATGGGCAGTAACTGAGGTGTAATTGTCTGCACCACAATAGAAAATTCTTTCGGATTAACGAAGTTATCATTATTTGTCTATTTTGTAAAAAACTTGCAATATTTCTATTTAAAGGGAACATCCCGGATTTTGACAGTCTCAGAAACAACAGTGTACGTATGAAATTTGTATGGTGTACTTACCGTGTATGTCTCAAAAATTCGAAATATTAATTCGTTTTGACGTCAACATCAAAACCGCTTATCTGGATACGTAACCCTTTTAAGGATTCGATTCAATTTTGTTGGTTGGGTGATATGATAATCTATACAGTACATGACTAACACACTGTACTTTATAACGTTATTTTTATAAAATAAAAGTCAGGTTTTAGACGCCAGATGAAGACCGACGGGTTTAAGATGAAAATGTATCACATATATTGAGTTAGTTGCTAGGCCCAGAGAACGTCCACTCGACACAAACTAGGTCATTTCGGGACTAACATATGGTTTAATTTTATTTCAATAATTCGCTTGCGCGTAGGGGTTTTTAGCAGTGGGAGGAAACCGGGGTACTCGGAGAAAACCCACGAGGTTGGACAGGTGACCTTTCTCCTTACCACGTACAACCGGGGATTTTGAAACCACGCTAGTTGACAAAATGGCAGGCCCGTATATAATATAGCGCGCGTACGCTAACCATTCGGCCATCCCCCCCCGCCCCCCCCCCCCCCCGTCTTTGTTGGAAATATTGTGTGCAAATATGAAAGAATCTAACAAACTCTTTTAATGCAACGAATGACATTTCAAGTCGACTTTGCTTTGTGTTTTTTTTTCTACACATTCATTTTAAAGTGTCACCAAATATATTAGATTTTAGTTTGGCTGAACCCAACCTCACCCCTTTTGATAAATCATGTATCCACCTCTATGAACAGCCTCGTTCTGGACAATATACCTCGTTCCAAAAACATGAAAATTTAAAAAAAAACTTTTTACAATTATACATTTTTTTTTTATTAAACTACCATGATGTGTACAATACAGTGATAAAATATACAATTAATATATCGATAAAATATACAGGGATTACATTAGCATTAGTCTCTTATCATCCAAACAAATATTCTACGTGCGTTGAAGACTGGGGATCTGGGTGACCGAGACTAGGATTACATAGTATTGTTTTATTCCGGTATAGTAAGTCACGTGAGAACTGATCAATAGGACTAAAGGGAGATAACACTGTTTTAGTAATTTTAAACTTGCTTAGCTTTCGAACTGAGTCGCAGTGGGATGAGAAAGTCATAAAGTTATAATTTGGTACACAATAGCTGGTTCTGTGAGGAAGAAAACATCGCCAGATTACACGTGATTGGAAATTTACCTATTGCATCATTTGGATAAAATAACCGATCATAACAGTAAATGCACAGGTTCTGGCACTCAGCAAACCTCGGCAGATTGCGTAACCTACGGAACCTACATCTAACCTCGGCTGTATGACGAATTCCGCCATATTGGAACTACTTTAAAGGTCCCGGATGAAACATGGCTGCGCCCATACCGAACACAAATTGGCGACCTATTTGGCTAGCGACCTATTCGACCGATCCAGCTGTAAGATAATGACGAAATTACACTTCTATTCTGAGCTAAAGGAATGGATAAAAAAATAATATATTCTACTTTCATTTGATAGACATAAGAAGCAAAATAAATAAGATATGTTTACAGGATCATTTTGTTATACGAAAAACTAAGTGATGCGTTTTCTGTGGCGCTCAGTACATAAAATGTAAAACGAACTGTTGTTATTCCTGGTAAGACAAACGTTTTAAGAAGACGTATATAAACAACGTGAAGGGGACGCAAAGACGACCAAAGACAAATTCAAGACGATCATAAGGCTACTAAGATGTAGTAAGAAAAAATGCATGCGTCATACGTAGGATGTGGCCACCGGAATCGCTGACCCACTTACCACGGCTGACAGAAAGACTCATGGTACTACATAAGGCGATTGAATCCTACACAAAATTACCTCTGTATATTATAAACAATTAATGTTTCGAAAAAAATAAACATTTTTCATAAAACCAACCATAGTAACGGGATTAGTAGAGTAGCATTTCAGAATTTATGTTTACCAAAGACATGATTTTTCATTGTCTATTTTTGAACTATCTGGCCCGCATCCAGGATTTTGTCGAGGGCGGGGGGCATACATTGGAGCTAAGGGTAATACGTTTCAACCTTGGATTGCGTGAACGGAGACAATACGAAAATCATGTTTATATCATCTATTAAAGAGCAGATATGTGAACTACAACAGTAACAAAGCAAACGAAAATGAAAATCAACTATGTCACTGACACACATCCCCGGATCCGCCCCGCGCCTGACTATTATAACAACAACAAGATCTGTTATCTGATTATTACATAATGTACATTTTGTCAAAACTAAAAACAGGTATTTTTTGACCTGAGGATTAAAGATTAAGCAACATGTTAAAATCTATGGCGTATAGAGAGAGAGAGAGAGGGGGAAATGGGGTTTAACGTCCACTCAACACAAACCAGGTCATTTTGGGACTAACATATGGTTTTAATTTTATTTCAATAATTTGCTTGCGCGTAGGGGTCCTTAATAGTGGGAGGAAACCGGTTGAGAAGGCGCCCCTATCTCCATGCCACATACGCTCACACCAGGGATCGAAACCACAGCCGCAAGCCAGAGGTGACAGGCCAGCAAGAGGTCGAAGCGCGGCACTCTAGACCACAAGGCCACCCCACCCCCTATGGCGTATGTTACAAAATAGAATTAATATCAGCAAAGACACAGTATCCTTCATCTTATACGTCGTTTTCTAGGATTTCCATAGTAAAGTCTTCATTAGTCCCGATTTCGGATGCACTATCACACACGGCACTTTTCGGGAGCAGAACAGTAGGGTGTTAAACACCGTACTTACTACTCTCCAGAGGTAGCAGAAACTCAAAAGGAACATACAAGTCATTTTCCATGATTTCCATTTCTCTGGATTCCCGATTAGTTGGTGTAACATTACTTGAAGAAGCAACAGGGTGACACCAATTGCTGGATAATTCATATGGAACATATAGATCATTTTCCATAATTTCCATTTCTCCGGATACCCTTTCTGTTGGCGTAACTTTGGTTGAAGCAGCACCAGGTTGACACGAAGTGCTGGATAACTCATATGGAACATATAGATCATTTTCCATAATTTCCATTTCTCCTGATACCCTTTCTGTTGGCGTAACTTTGGTTGAAGCAGCACCAGGTTTATATGAATCGCTGAATAACTCAAAAGGAACATATAACTCATTTTCCATGATTTCCATTTCTCCAGATGCCCTATCTGTTGGTATAACATTAGCCGACGAAGCACCACGAGAACCTGGATTATTGGATGACTCAAAAGGAACATATAACTCATTTTCTAGGATTTGCATTTCTCCAGATGCCCGATCTGTTGGTATAACATTAGCTGACGAAGCACCACGAGAACCTGGATTATTGGATGACTCAAAAGGAACATATAAATCATTTTCTAGGATTTCCATTTCTCCAGATGCCCGATCTGTTGGTATAACATTAGCTGACGAAGCACCACGAGGACCTGGATTGTTAGATGACTCATATGGAACATATAACTCATTTTCTAGGATTTCCATATCTGACACATCAGTGTCTACCCTCTTGGCTACTGCATTAGGATCCCCACCAGCCACATTAAATCGTTTCCCATTTTTATTAACAACAGCATATTCTGGTATGCGTCTGGTTGCCACGGTAGATGATTTGGTACTAATATCATCCAGTATGAAATAATTTGGAGTAGTATTGTTAATGTGCACACTGACATCCAGATTCTGCTGTTGGACATTTGCTTTGTTTCTTCGCATCCTAAAATATATAATCAGAAAATTATTACCATAGAGTCGATGGTGTCAATTCATTTTAGTCCAAATTCGGACTGTTCTTCTATATTTTATACCGGTAAATATATGAATATATACGTTTCATGATGCGTGTTGATCAGATACCACTCATTAAGGCACTCTTGGCTCATCTAACCAAGTTCAGTTCCGTTATTTAAAACAAAAGTGAATAAAAGAATTAAAATGAAATGGGGTTTTAATTTACGCCTTTCTTTTCTGTCCTGACTGGGATTATGAAGACCGTCATACGCCACACAGTGTGCTATGAGAACATTTTTCGAGGACAGCAGCACTACGGCCTACGTGTGTATAGAATTTCAAATACCAGGGGATCTTTTACGTGCTGGCAAAAGAGAGAGAGAAATGGGGTTTAATGTCCACTCAACACAAACTTGGTCATTTCGGGACTAACATATGGTTTGATTTTATTTCAATAATTCGCTTGCGCGTAGGGGTCTTTAGTAGTGGGAGGAAACCGGAGTGCCCGGAGGAAACGTGCAGGCAAAGTGTATAGAATTTCAACTAGCAAGGGGACTACAGTTTAACATACCATCCGAACAACTATACATGGTCTAAAGCCAGATAGCCTGTGTCCTACACCACTGACCCGGGGGGGGGGGGCACGAAGAAAAATACAGATGAACGATGAATAATGGTAAATAATCAAGACAATAATTTTACACATATTGATACACATTTGAAATTCAAATAGGATGACATTTTTAAAATGGTGAGCCTACCTGAATACAACACATACAGTTACTAGTATTAATATTGATATCAACACCAATCCACCAACAGCATAACCAACTATTACATATATATCTGTATAAAATAAAACAATAAAAATTTTATTCTTGGAGCTAAGAAAGATAAATTATTAGTTCACAGGGCCGTAACTACCTCAGAGCAGCGAAGGGCATTGGGGGGGGGGGGGGGGGTGTTCTCAGTGGTTCTGTAATCTTGACAAACAATGTATATCTATGGTCGGCAATTTTGTTACGGGAGGGGGGATGGGGTGGTGGGCGAAACTTTTTGCACTGCGTCCCGGCCGCCTCCACACCTTAGTTACATGCCTGTATTTCAAAGTTTTTGTTAACAGCCATACTACTGTCACATGTACAATACTCCGCGCAGCGTTTCGTTTGATTAGAGGTTATCCAACTACACACTGCTATTATGAGTGGATATTGTTGTTTTAAATTTCGATTGGTCAGTAGTCCGTCTACCAACCAATCACTAGCTGCCCTACAAAAGCTTTACATTTAAAACGAGTGCCAATATTGGACCAAATATGTTTACATAACGTTACGTCATGGCTGACGATTTTATTATGCTAGGGAGCCACACCCCAAATGAATATCTCAAAATATCTCGACAATTACACCACAATACTAATATATTTACCAAGCCTTAATTCTGTTTCACACATTTATAGTCACTAAATAAACGACCATGTTGTACTTAATAAGCTATGACCATTTAACCATACATAAATAATACTGAAAAATGGTTTGGAGTGGCGTCCATAACATCCAGACACTTTTGAGTAAAAGATAGGTTACGTGCCCTTGTTTTGAAATTAGTCTCGCTTAACCAGTCTACCGATCATTCTACGTCTAATTAACAGGTCGGGATAATCAAGACTACTTTTTTTTTTACGAAACATGGAACAAGAAATTGAATTTAGAAACACACACATTAGACACCTCAACAATATTTTTAAGAACCTTGTAAAAGTAAAATGAAACTAGTATCATATTCTTACTTTACGGATGTGAGTCAGATATATTACTTGTACTAAACCAAAATATGCAGCTTCTAATGGTACAGTTAATTATAAGGCAATTTAAAAAATAAAACAAGCGTAATTTCTAAAGATGCCGTAAAAACCAAAAAGTTAAATATTGTTGCTATTCAGAATCTTCAACGATAGATTTTTTTACGACTGTAGTAGTTTATAGTGTTTTGAACATTCCCGCATGCTGTTGCTATTTATAGCCTAAACGAATGTGCGAGACTGTCAGAAATCAGTAGTAAGTCATTCAACTAAAACGTGCACAATCAACGTGTCAAGAACAACTTTTCAGTAGGCACGTTGGGGCACCCTAATTAAGCCTAATTAACCCGTGCATAGCAGAATACTGCAGTAAAACTAATTGCGTGACAAACGAGGCTATCAAGTCGAATGAAATGTAAACAATACTGTTTGGAAACGGGCTTTATTCTGTTACTGTGGTCAGTATAACCACATTAACAGTGGATAGATTACAATGATTAAACACATTAACAGTGGATAGATTACAATGATTAAACACATTAACAGTGGGTAGATTACAATGATTAAACACATTATTAACAGTGGGTAGATTACAATGATTAAACACATTAACAGTGGATAGATTACAATGATTAAACACATTAATAGTGGGTAGATTACAATGATTAAACACATTAACAGTGGGTAGATTACAATGAGTAAACACATTAACAGTGGATAGATTACAATGATTACTATACAATGCAGCATAAACACATTAATAGTGGATAGATTGCAGTGATTACTACACAATACAGTATAAACACATTAACAGTGGATAGATTGCAGCGATTACTACACAGTACAGTATAAAAACACATTAACAGTGGATAGATTACAGTGACTACTACACAGTACAGTATAAACACATTAACAGTCGATAGATTACAGTGACTACTACACAGTACAGTATCAACAGTGGTTAGGTTGCAGTGATTACTTTACAGTACAGTTTGTTGCGTTCCACTATATGTTGGACTGGTTGATGGTTCTGTCATTGGTGATAAGAACTTACGTGTATTTAGATAATTACCAAGGAAGACCATTTTCACAATGTCAATATTAGAACATATAAGTAATAAAACTCAATGATTTTTTTTTGTACGTGGGGAAAAAGGACGTAGGTTTATTTGATATCATTTTCACAATGTCAATATTAGAACATTATTAGTTAGAAATTGTCTGTTTTTGTATATGGTAAAAAGGACGCATAGGTGAGTTTTATATCTATTGGACCTTGGATAGATAAACTACTACTTTCACTTTATTTTTACTTTATTCTGTTACATTTACCGTGATTTGTCTGTTGTGCTCCACTATTTGTTGGGCTGGTTGGTTGTTTTGATGTTGGACCAGATGATACTTCTGGTGATGTTTCAGAGGGAATCGTATGATTGTTTGCTGGGTTGGAAGCTGTTGTATTTTCTGTATGATTAGTTGGACTGGTAGAAGATACATCTGTACTTGTGTGGTTGGTTACAGAACTGGTAGTTGTTGTATTTATTTCTGTAGTGGAATGAGCTGCTGTACTTGTAGAAATCTCACTATATGTAGAAGACATAGTTTCACCTGTTACTGTTTGACTATTACAAATACCTGTCAAACCTGTACCTGAATAAGAGGAAAGGGAATAAACCTAATACAAAAGTCATAAATCGTTTGTCTACTGTTACTTCTTTGTATTACTTGCTTTAACTAGTACGGAGAAACTGGATATCGTTTCATATCTAGTCACTTTCGAGATATGTATCGAATGTCTAACTTTAATCAACGTTCTTCCTTTCTATACCAACCGGGAAAAAAAACAGACGCGCAGTATGCACTCGACATCTAGTCTCGGGTGTATGACAGTAAGTGATATGTACCTACACCCATAAATTTGCGATGCGGCTACCAGTTTACTTTAACGGGAAAAGTTGACGCTATTACAAACAAACAAGACACCATCCGGGACCTTTAAAGTAGTTCCAATATGGCGGAATTCGTCATACAGCCGAGACTAGATGTAGTTTCCGGAATCTGTTGAGGTTTGCCGGCTGGCGCAGTATGCTATGAGAGAATTTTGTCCATCCACATCGAATTCCAACTATCAAGGTATCTTTTACATACACACAATAGATCTACCAGATCCGGACTTTTCATATCATCCGCCGGGCACTAAACTGTCTCGGTGAGCCTGGGACCTCCTGATTACTGAACCAGGGCCATACTTACTGAACCCCCGTGGGCCATGGTTTGATACATTCCTATTTTTAGAAAAATATTTTCTGTTTAACCAAACAACAGATCTACTTTTTAAACATTTTATAACTGAAAAAACCCACTAATTTCTAGTCATTCCGATGGGAGGAAAAACAAAGGCCCTGTGTACACATTGAAGTGCACGTAAAAGAACGTGATATAAGAGTAGGCCACAGTGCTGCTGTTCTGGAAAACCTTTCCCCTTGTACAATGAATGGCCTATAACCAGAATAGTAGAACTTTAAACTCCATTTTATTTTCATTTCTTCATCACAATTTTTGTTCTTTCAAACATTATAGTGCAAAAGCTAAGTGTAGATTTATTTCTGGATACAAACTCTTAAAATTGCACAGATGACCGTCGAGGGTTATATATTAAGAAATGTTCAAAATGGCCAACATGTTTCAAAATAGCCAACATGTTTCAAAATGGCCAACATGTTTCAACATGGCTGACATGTTTGGTTTTCTTTCACACTCACTAGACCGATGGAGAGAATTTTTATATGGCCATTTTTCCTGTAGACGCATGAGGTTATCGTCTTTGTCCGTCAGTCCGGATATCTGATCGCCGGGACGTCATGACGTTTATTCAAATTTGTTTGTGGACAATCTAAGTAGCGGTTACAATGTTACAGATTATGATGAATCTTACATCCAACATACCTTGGACTATGGATCTACCTTCTATGTATAATGGATGTACGGAGCTAGTTGACCACACACCCAATCCCCAACTCCCTCCCCCAGAGGCCAATATATTTTCCGATTCAGTTGAAACTTACAATATACGTTAACTATCGAAAGATCTTTCAGGACTTCGATTTTGGTCTTCTTCTTTTATGACCCTTGCCTTTTACGCAAGAAGCAAATTGTGCTCAAAGTCTGTGACAATTGAAAATATAGGTTTGGTGTGACTTTATCTCAAAAAATGATGTTTCGTTTCCGGGAATTCGACAATTTTGAAAATAACCAAGATGTTGAATTTTCGAGTATTTCAATTCATAGTTTCAATATTTACCTTGTATTTCAATCCATAGTTTTAATATTTACCTTGTATTTCAATCCATAGTTTTTGTTCATTTATTTGTTTATGAGTAAATATAATATCAGCGGTTGTTGTTGGTGGTGGTGTTGTCATTGTTGTTGCTGTTGCTGTTGTGGTCGTTGTGGGTGTAGTTGTTGTTGATTGTAGTCTGTGGTTATAAACTTGTAAAGGTATTTGAGAGTTGTCTCCACTGGTTTGATTGTAAGTAATATCACCATATTGTATAAATAAATTAGAGCTATTTCCATCATTAGATGTTTTTAATGTAAGATCTAATATAGTTATAGATGTTATACTTGTACCACGTATATAACATTCACAACTTTCTCCTGGTAAACCACTCGCTGCAGGGTAGTGAGGGGAAGATAGAAATATTTGGGAGCTTTGGGTTAGTTCAATGTTATTCTCACACATGTCTCTAACATTGTCTCCTGTAATAAGAATATTGCATAGGATGATGAATCTGAATAATCGCCAAATTGTAATAGTTCAACTTGGAGGTGATCAATGATCATATGTTCAGTAGAATAATATCAGGGCTGAGATAGCTAGAGGTCGATGAAAGGGAAAGGGAGGGAGAGATGGAGAGATGGGGGTTAACGTCCACTCGATACAACCTAAGTCATTTCGGGACTTACGCATGGTTTAATTTTATTTCAATAATTCGGTTGCGCGTAGGAGTCTTTAGCAGTGGGAGGAAACCGGAGGACTCAGAGAAAACCAACGAGTTTAATGGATGATGAGAATATGTATTAAACACAACAGCACAGCTGAGGATGATAACGGATGTGTAAGACCAGAGTACGTGTAAGAATGGTGTCAAGCATATTATATACCTCATAGATCTAGATACACCGTACTAAATTCAAAGTAGGGTAAATCGAAGCAATGTCTGGAAATATATACTTACTCTTAATACATCTGTATGTGACAGTACTTCCTGTACAGTTATTATCATTAGGTATACCCTGTGAACATGGTGATGGTTGTCCAGTACAATTTGATATTAAACCTGTATCACTATCAGTCAATCGTTGACCACATGTCTTCCTTATATTACAATCTGATTCGTTGTTAGTAAAATACTGGATACTCTCTATATGTATTGTATCATTGTTTGAACAATCTATATTCACTGATGGGAAACTTCCATTATTGTTGCATACATTAATATTTATAGTTGTTATATCTGTATGAAAGAAAATATATTGGTTGTTAATGAAATGTATTATTATCTCTAACTATATCCAGTACCGGATCTAAGGAGGGGGGGGGGGCAAAGTGGGACAAATTGCCCGGGCCCCCACATTTAGGGGTCCCCCACAATCCTGGGTGACCTAAAACAATTTCACTAAAATAAAGTAATTGAAAACATCATAAGAGAAAGAGTCTGTTTAAAATACTCAAATTGTCAACGAATTCTAAACGTCAATGAAATCGCTGCATAAATTGTCTCAGATGCACTAAAATTAATCATAATTTTTACAAAAAATCCTGGAGGAAAACGCCAAAGACACTCGAGGTGGCGGAAAACATACTAATACCCTCCGCGGTCTTTACGAAAAATTTAAACAAACAACAATGGGGCCCCAGCACACTTGGTATGTCCCGGGCCCGCACAAGGTTGATCCGGCACTGCCTATATCAATATAAACTATTCATAAATATAGCAAATTACGAATATCACCTATAGCGCAAAGTAATATATTTTAAAAAATAACGAGCATGTTCTACTACATACAGTAATTATAACCCGATACTTGAGAAAATATTTCAAAACATATAATAAATAACAAGACATGCATAAATAAAACATATATATATATATATATATATATATTCAAAAAGATATATTAACCAGCGAATGCTAGGCAGGATACACCAACATTTTCCAAGATTTGGATAGAGAACAAATTAAATCAAAGGTGATTTTTTTGAACAATCTGGGGCCATAATTCAGATAGTTATCAAAATGGATAAAAAATCCATCGTATTACATAGATTTTTACGAAATTCGAACTCATCCTTCATAGCGCAAAGTAATATATTTTCAAGGTGATATTGCATTTATTAAGATAACTAACATTTTCTACAGCGTACAGTAGCCTGATACATAAGAAAATGTTAAAAAAAAGAAATATAACAATAAACAAGACATGCATTAATATTATCTATATACATGTATTATATAATATAACAAATAAAACCCCAAAAAACCTATAGCAATATTTATTCAACAAAATATTTCATTTAATTAAAATACTGGTTTGATACTGGTTATCATCAAAATCACATACTGATAGGGTGATGAATTGGGTGTTACAATATTCTTATTTTTATAATGTTTCTTGCGCTCATAAGAAAATATAAACAGACTGAGTTATCTTTGATCACCGAGGGTGTACCTCATACAGAGTGCTGTGAGAGAAATTTTACCTTTCAGCGGCTCTAAGACCTACTATTATGTGGAATTCCCATTGTCAGGGGATCTCAGCTTTTCGTCCCGGATGAACGAAAACGTGTTTTTACATGTATACAAACGTTTAAACCGAATCTCTGCTTTTCGTGCCAGCCGTACGCCTACACACGGTCCTTGTCAATACAAGCACTCCACCCTAAACCCACTGACGCTTCCGGGGATCGACCATAAAACCCCTGGTTAGTGAGCCAGCGCCCTCTTCAACGAGTCACTAACAGTGGATAGATTACAGTGATTGATATACAGTGCCGAATAAACACATAAACAGAGGATATTTTACAGTGATTACTATACAGTACAGTATAAACACATTAACAGTAGGTAGATTACGGTGATTACAAAACATTAACAGTTGATAGATTACAGTGATTACTATATAATACAGTATAAACACATTAACAGTGGATATTTTACAGTGATTAATACACAGTATAGTATAAACACATTAAAAGTGGATGGAATACAGTATAGTCAGAGGCGGGTTCAATGGGGAGCGCAAGGGGTGCCCCCCCCCCTAATTTTCGACAGTGCCCTTTTTTACTACTGAAAGTGCCTTTCAACTAGCTTTTTTGCTCGATTTTGAGGCTCGTTTTCTACGATTTTCGAATGTTTAGACGAAAATATCAGCCAAATAGCTATTGAATTGGCTACAGATGCAAGGAAATGACGGATAATTTTCTTGGGGCCCCACCCCCTCTTAGCGGCGTGCCCCGTCTCCGCGGTCAGTGCCCTCATTTTACGCCCCCCCCTTTCAAAATTCCTAGATCCGCACCTGACAGTATAAACACATTAACAGAGTGTATATTACAGTGATTACTATACAGTACAGTGAATAGATAACAGTGATTGATATACAGTACAGTATAGACACATTAACAGTTGATAGATTACAGTGATTACTACACAGTACAGTATAAACAAGTTAACTTACCATCTTCAGACAATATATAATGGAAGGAAACAAGGATGATCAATAAAACTTTCATTATATTTACAAACATCCACTGAATATATCACGCAATAATTATATAATACATGGTCTCTTAAGAGGACGGTTTAAACACTAAAAATGAACAGGGAAGTAAATTATTGTTTGAGTTTAGGTTAAATATAAGATTTCCCCACCATTTATAATGAAACTGTCACGATCACGATAACCTCTGCCCTCATATATTATACTTACTCAACCGTACGATATTATATTACATAGGGACTTGCTTATATATTACAGAGAGAGAGAGAGAGAGAGAGAGAGAGAGAGAGAGAGAGAGAGAGAGAGCGGGAGAGAGAGAGAGGGGAGTTCTCTTAATCACGAACAAGTAGGGTATTAAAAATACGTCACTTGTCTCAGTGGCTGACGTATGACTTAACGTGCACACGTTAAACTATTTGGCCACCCAAACAACAAAGATCTTTAAAGCTACAATTTCATATTTTTCAGTTATATTTTTAAAATATATTAAAATAAAGCCTTAAAATAAATGGTATATATTAACAGTCCTACCTCATCAAAGAATAATCCTATTAATCCAATAATTCACTATTGCCAGTTGGAAATTGGCAAATATATCATTTTCAACTTCAAATTATAACGTTTGCAGATAGTTAATGCATGGGGTGGTGGGGGGGGCAGGAAATAGAAAAACAAGGGAGGTAATTATGCCTATGATCGTATATAGTGAGTTGTCAACCTATTGAGCAAAAGACATAGAAATAATTATGTTTTGACGTTCTTAAAAAATATGAAATTATCGCTTTAACATACTTAGTAATCAAGATCTAAATAACATTTCTGTCTGCATGCTGGTTACGTGCTAAATTGAGGTAGATGGGACCTTGCAAATCAGGACCCTGTTTCACGAAATTTTAACTTAAGATAAAATCCAATTTTAGTAGATACTTCAATTTTGATTGGCTAAGAACTAAAATCAATCTAATATTATTCAATCAAATTACTAAAATTGGGATCTTATCTTAGTTAAAATTTCGTGAAATAGGCCCCTGTAAATGCGTTGATTCTATGATCAAGGGATATAATAATCGTTCTGAAATAATACATTAGTGAAACCAAAAATTGCCGTTGAGTCGAAGTCTAAGATTTTTGATAAGATTCGATATTATTTTTGCTTATTGCTCAGCGACTGTCTAGTAATTTGTAGGCCACGACTAGTACTAATGGTGATCTTGGTGGATAACTGCCAGCATGCTGTAATAGTCCTAAGCTCAACTATGCATCGTGTGCCAAAACTCTTAAACTCAATTGACGCATCGTATCAGGTATCCGTATCGTGACGATACGGGTAAGTGACACAGATGGGAAAACTTCCGCTTGCAAAATGTCTCTACTGTAAAACAGCATCTGCAATAATACATGTAGAGTCCAGTGAGGTAAAATTACCAATAAATCCTCAAAAGGCCATAAAGTGTCAGATATCACATTCTCCTTTAAATTCGTGTTTATTTTTTGTATAACAATTTCTAGTTGTATGAAATAATATGGGATGTGTTTCACTCTATTTAATTCAACTTCCTCGTTGACAAAACGTGAATAGCAACTTCTTTTCGTGTGACTATATCAGAAATTCACAAAATGTCTTATTTACGGTACATGTGTGCGTTATGTATAGTAGGATATGCAGCAGGTATGTTTGATTTATTTTACATACCCGTCGTATACACATCTCCCTCCCCGCTCTCCCTCTCCCCTCTCTCTCTCATAGATGTGTACGTTATGTATAGTAAGGCATGCGGCAGGTATATTAAACATGCATTATGCCTATATCAGAAATTCACAAAATGTCTTATTTACGGTACATGTGTTCGTTATGTATAGTAGGATATGCAGCAGGTATGTTTGATTTATTTTACACACCCGTCGTATACACATCTCCCTCCCCCTCTCCCTCTCCCCTCTCTCTCTCATAGATGTGTACGTTATGTATAGTAGGGCATGCGGCAGGTATATTAAACATCCATTATGCACGAGCAAAATCGGCCTAGTGTAGGTCTTTCTTTAGGCCTGAAATGTTTTCTCAAGTATTAATTAGACATTAATTAACTGATCCAGGCCTTAATCAACTCTCGATGGCATCAAATTTCTCCGATGTTAAACAGATTAGAACGGTTCAGCGATCCTTTGATTTAATCAAATGTGGAGGAAAGGGACTTAGCTTCGATCAACCAGAACGGTGACTGAAATTATTGCACACGTCTGTCAAACCTCCAAAGGCTAATATCTTCGCTTGCAATAGAGTAATTTGAATGAAATTTTCAAATTTACTTTCGAACTAGTATAGCAAGAATGGCTAGTTCTTTATCTAAATCTTACATAATGTATCTTTAATATCTGAAGACGAATATCGATGACAGACTGCTGCAAACTGATCCCGCAGTGAATATTCGCTTGGCCGCTACAATCACTGATAAGCATGACATCGACGAGGCTTAATGAGTACGGCATATTAACTTTTTTACTCCGACAAATTAAATTCTCAAACATTTTTTTGAAGTATAAGAAAAATAAATAAAGAGGTTTGAAGCATTTGTAATTAAAAAATATTTCCTATTTAGTGTAAATGGGTATTAAAATGAGTAAAACGCACCATTTTGCCCGAAGCAGTTAGGTGTTATGTAAACAATGCACGAGCCGTTTAGCCAATGACTGACGGCACGTGAAGTCAATGCACATGTTGTAGACAGTCATGCGTGACAGAGATAATTCGTAAGTAATTCTCTGTGAAACAGATTGAGACTGCTGGCTAATGATTTAATGAATATCAGGATGAAGTAAAGTCGTGATTTATTACACCTGGACATTTCCTTTTACTTATTTATTTATTTATGTATTTATCTACCGTAAAAATAGAAGTCATCTATAGTGCTAAAATGTTACAAAAGCGCACTTGGCGTGTACGTAAAAGGTCCTTTGACAGTTGAAATTCGATATAAGAGTAGGCCGTTGTGTTGTCGCTCTCTGTGCAAAATCTCCCTCAAAGCGTATTGTATCGGCTCTGCTCTCTACTACCTTACAGCCGGATGCTCTATACAACTTATATAAAAATAAGGCTCCCCCACCTTGTTTCTAAGGCTATTTTCGAATGCTTACCGTCTATTTTTCACTGCTACTCCTCTTTGATCGCCAAACGGAATCATTTCTTAATACATCCAACCCAAATTTATAAAAATCCAACATTATTTTCATGCAGAAATGTGCGATACAAAAACAAAAACAAGTTTCATTTGAATTGGTCGCCATTATCAAACTCATGTCCAGCCAATATTCCAAATTCAGAAATGGAATTTTACCGTAAACGAAAATTCGTGCTGTACATGAGAATACTACATAGAATATTTAAAATATTTTTTAAAGGTCAATATAATGTGTTCTATTTTATAGGTTTTATGTAATAATTGTTCATGTATGTTGAATAAAAAAAGCTTGTGTACCTTGGAAGCTAGTTTATACTATTTTACATTTCAGGGTTGACAGTACATGTAACTGCAACAAGTACATACTTATCTTCTACGTATACAGAAAGGAGTATAGCTTCCAGTGCTACATCTGGCCCAACATCCACAATGACACCGGAAATATCATCTGGTCCAACATCAACTCAGACACCGGAAATATCACCTAGCCCAACCTCAACCCAGACACCGGAAATATCATCTGGTCCAACATCAACTCAGACACTGGAAATATCATCTGGTCCAACATTCACTCGGACATCGGTAATATCACCTAGTCTTACATCAATCCAGACATCGGAAATATCATCTGGCTCAACCTCAACGCAGACACCGGAAATATCAACTGGTCCAACATCCACACCGGAAATATCGTCTGGCCCAACCTCAACTCAGACATCGGAAATATCACCTAGTGTAACATCAACTCGGACATCGGAAACATCATCTGATCCAACATCAAAACCATCAACCAGCCCAACAGATAGTGAAGTACTACAAGCTGATGGTGATAACGGTAAATGTAACAGAATAAAGTAAAAATAAAGTGAAAGTAGGAGTAGGACTGGCAGATTATTGACGGTCCACGTGATAGGAATGAATGAATGAAATGTTGTTTAATGGCACGTCAGCTCCAACCGGGCCATATTGCGCCAAACATGATGAAATTAACGAGACAAACCACGTGATAGGAAATACACAAATGTTTGTATTTATATTAACAAATACACTCAGTTCCGATACTGACATTCTTTCTGGTACTTAGCTCTCATTGCATTTTCATAATGAGTGTTTTTGTTAATAAAATTACGAACATTGTTGTATTTCCTATCACGTGGACCGTCAATAATCCAAGTTCGCCTTTTATTTTCATAATGATTAACTTTATAAATTCCTTTATTTGTCTTTAAACCTGGGACTGGTTCCTTTCACTTGGTAATATTGTTATTTGGAGAATTGTACACCGAGTTTTATATGAATTCACCATTCCAAGATGCATAGTACAGTCGCGCTTGTTTGTACTATGTTGACCCACACATCGCAAAAACGAAACGCAATAGCGTAAAAGTAGCATGACAACAAGTATATATCTGTAGCACTCATTGTCTCCCCACTTAAAACAGGAATGTCATAGACTGGGTAAAATGTAGCTATAAAATGCAACCTGTTCTAATATTTCTAGTTTATTGCCCTTGAAAGTGTTTATATACTTCTGGTTATAAATTATTTCAGGTAAAGATGCTGTGATCATTGTATTGGTATTAATAATATCTCTGTTAGTGGTATTGGTCATGGTTTTAGCTTTCCTTTACAGGTAAAATGTTTATTAAACTGATATTTTTACATATATAATTATTATCAGTATACATGTACAGGTGAATTATTGCTTATCGATATTTGTACAAGTGTTATTATCTTAATTTAATATATTTACAGATAAAATTATAATTAATTGATATTTTTACAGGTTTCATTATTGTTAATTAATATTTTTTCAGGTAAAATTATGATTAATTGATATTTTTACAGGTGATATTATTTTTAATTAATATTTGCGCAGGTAAAATTATTATCAACTGCTGTGTCCATTAGTTTATTTGAGAATTTATGTTTAGAAGTTTTGAGATTTTTTGTTCGATGAGATGTATTTGTTTTGGGTATTTGTTACAGAAAGGGCAAACTAAAGTGTTTGAACCAACCTGGTAATTCGACTGCTGAGAATCCAAGAACGATAACTCAGGTGGAACCGGTTAGTAACTACAGTAATCTCTCTGATGTGACCAGAAATAATAAAGATAATACTTACCAGGAATTGCAAACCAGGAACTCAAATTCCCCGTACACCAATCTTCCGTATTCTAGTAGCAGTGAGATGGAAGCAGGTACTAACTACAGCAATCTATCCGATGGTAATAAACTTGATACAGATAACCATGGTAACAGACTTAATACAGATAACCATGGTTACCAAGAATCACAAACAGGAACCCCCACGTCACCTTATAGCAATCTTCCCTTTACTAGTGAACATAATACATATGTTAATTTATCATCGTAATATTTATATCATTCTCCCCCCCCCCCGTAAATGAGAAGCATTATAATATTTAATAATTTTCCGGCGTGGTTTTCCCTCGTTCGGATGGGACGGAAAACTGATGTCCCGTGTACACTTTGGTATGCACGTTAAAGATCCCATTAGCCCAGTTTAGGAGCAGAACAGTGAGACGTTAAACCCCATTTCATTTCATTTCCTTGATAGAGAGAGAGAGAGAAGGGTAGAGAGAGAGAGGGGAGGGAGAGAGGGGGAGAGAGGAGAGAGAGGGGAGAGAGAGGGGAGAGAGAGAGGGGAGAGAGAGAGATAGAAATGGGGTTTAACGTCCACTCGACACAAACTTTTGTTTCAATAATTCGCTTGCGCGCAAGGGTCTTTGCGGTGGGAGGAAACCGGGGTGCCCGGAGGAAACCCACGAGATCGAGAAGGCGCCCCAATCTCCATGCCACATACGTTCACGCAAGGGATCGAAACCACAGCCGCAAGCCAGAGGTGACCGGCCAGCTAGAGGTCGGAGCGCGGCACTCTAAACCACGTGGCCATCCCAAACCCTCATGATAGATATAAGCTTAATCAATAATTATAATATCCCGCTCGCATTCCCCTTCCACCACCACTTTAATAATCAACATATATATGCCCCCCCACCCACACACACATATACTATTGAACATTATGAATGTACTAATTGATAATTACAACAAGTTTTAATAAATTAACTGTTACAGATACATTATGGGAGGTTAGATAATAATTAAAAACTATAATAATTAAAAACTATATAATATAAAGGCAATTTGCTGAACATTTCAGTCAAATTGATCCACTATGATTTCCGCTTAGCCTCGATCATCATTACTAAAGTCGGAGAGACAAAACTAATAGTTTTTTTTATCCATTTAATCGTTAAATCACGAAGCAAAATTTTACAGCAAATCGAACTATAATCCAACAACTTTGATATCGGGAGTTGATTATGGTCTGGATAAGTTAATTTATGTCTAACTAATAGTTTTTATAACATTTCAAGGCTAAAGAAAGACCTACAATAGGCAGCCTTTGCTCTTGTATACTGTATGTTTAACATATTGATTATGCGAATTAATTATTGGTAAATATTACAAATTTATGTGTTATCATAATCATTGACACACTATTAGAGCGAGAGAGAGAGAGAGAGAGAGAGAGAGAGAGAGACGGTGGCCTGCTTGTTAGTCCGGGTTATAATTGAGGGAGGTGCCACATGGAGAGGTAGAAATTCTCATGTGGTTGTCCTAGACCAGGTTTTTTTTCACCAATTATAACCCGGACTAACCGTCAGTGAGAGAAAGGGCGGACTGCTCAGTGTCGGTATAATATTAATCTGTATTTTTTGGTTCCTGATAATAAACCTTTTGTATCCGAAGTTTATCCTGTCTTCCTGTTAATAAAAGTTCAGGTTTTAACTCGATGCCAACAGCATAGTTTTTACTTCTGGGGATAACGAACAAGGGCGACTTGGGCATAACAACCAAAGGCGACTTGGGCATAACAACCAAGTTAGGTGATAAGGATGATGGCGCTCAAATTTTCGACAGTGAAATACATGATCAGCTGTAACCGTATTGTTCTAGGACAGGACCGTAGCTAGCTGAGAGGGGAGGGGAGGGGAGGGTAGGCTAGGGGAGGGGAGGGGAGGCTAGGGGAGGGGGCAGAGATGTTCTCAGGGGTGCTGTAAAATTGAAGGACAATGTATATCTATGGTCGACAAAATTTTCACGGAGAAGGAGGGGGGGGGGGTGGGTGGGGTGGTGGAACGAATCAATATCTGAAAAAAATAAAAATTGATGGATTTTCAGGCGCATCAACATCTTGATTAGTCTCAATTTCGGATGCACTGCCATACACAGTTCTTTTAAAAGGTCCTTCTTCATTAGCTCAATATTAGTAGGACGTTAAACCCCATTTTATTTCATTTCATTTTTCAAAGGATTCGAGGCGTTAATAGCCGAGTCTTCAAAAGGAACATATAGATCATTTTCCATGATTTCCATTTCTCCAGATGCTCTATCTGTTGGTATAACATTACTTGAAGAAGCATCAGGGTGACCTAGATTGGTGGATGACTCAAAAGGAACATATAAATCATTTTCTAGGATTTCCATATCTGACACATCAGTGTCCTTCTTTTTGGTTACTTGTTTAGGCGGATTTCCCACAGCCACATTAAATCGTTTTCCATTTTTATTAACAACAGCATATTCCGGTATATGGCTGGTTGCCATGGGAGATGAATTGGTACTAATATCACCCTTTTTGTCGCCCACATCTTGTGTATTTAAAGTAGGAACATCCAATACGAAATAATGTGGAGTAGTATTGTTTCTGGCCTCACGGACATCAAGATTCTGCTGTTGGACATTGGCTTTGTTTCTCTTTATTCTGAAATAGAATAGTTATTTGCAATATAATCGAAGACTTCAGCCTATTTTAACAGTGCTCAGGCATGAAATAAATGAACGTAATATGTAATATGTTTTATGGTAGCCTACTGTCTTATCAGACACATATAGATAGATAAAAATGGGGTTTAACGTCCACTCGACACAAACTAGGTCATTTCGGGACGAACGTATGATTTAATTTTATTTCAATAATTCGCTTGCTCGTAGGGGTCTTTAGCTGTGGGAGGAAATTGGAGGACCCGGAGAAAACCCACGGGATTGAACAGGCGATCCTACTCCTTGTCACGTACAACCGAGGATTCGAAACCACACCAGTTGACTCAATAACAGGCTTTATGATACAGCACGCACGTGCTAACCATTCGCTCCCCCCCAGAAGAATGTGACATCATCCCAGATAACAATAACAGATGGTATACTACCATTGTGTTAAGTCCATGTATGCAGTAGAATATGCCAGTATATGCACCGATCATATAAAAAAGAACAATAACGATCGTATTCGTACTGATCGTATAAAGTGTTAAAAAGGGTGGACGGGGCTGTGTGGGTGCGGGGTGCACTAACGCGTGCGCTATAGACCATGTTTCGATCACGTAACTGTGTTTTCGATAATAGACCCCTCTTCCTTTCTGACACCACCAGCCACCACTACCAGTAAAGCAAATTATTGAATACATATTTTATATGTTAGTCCCCCGAAATAACCAAGTTAGCGTTGAGCGGACGTTAAACATCCAAGCTGTTTTTAAGGCAATACTCAACTCAGCATTCTTACGAATGATTTAGTAATTCGCCATGTATTCAAATATAATTCACCAATCTGATAGTGAAACGTATTTGAAATCGAGATAATTTGTTTTCTAAGATATGTTTAAAATGGCGATCTCACCTGCATACAACACATATAGTTACAAATATTGATATCAGTACCAATCCACCAACAGCACAACCAACTATTACATATATATCTGAAGAAAATAAAACAATCAATTTTGGATATCAGAAACGTACGTACGTTTCAACAGAACACGGGAATCGTATATGTTTTGCAACATGATTTATTGCAAGGCTGTTATATCTTTTTAAAAAACACACACAAAAAAAACAAGGGGATTGTAAGTCATTAGTTGAATACTTCTCCTCGACACTAAATATCATAACAATACTTCACTACGCAGTTTGGGCAGATCAGAACCATGGAAACACGCAATATACACTAATTGCCATAAACAGAATAAACACAGGGACTCGTGGAGCTGACTAATATGAAATTACAATGCAAATGCCAAGACAGAAAATTGAATGTTTTTGTTAATAGGAATGTATTTTCTATCATTTTGACGACCCACGGACGAACAAGCAATTATAATCGCACTTTCATATTTATTCAGCTAAACTTACGTGTCGGAGTTGATGCTGCATCAGATGATATTTCCGGTGTCGGAGTTGATGTTATACCAGATGATATTTCCGGTGTCTGGCTTGATGTTATACCAGATGATATTTCCGGTGTCTGGCTTGTTGGTAGACCAGTTGATATTTCCGGTGTCTGGCTTGTTGTTAAACCAGATGATATTTCCGGTGTCGGAGTTGATGTTATACCAGATGATATTTCCGGTGTCTGGCTTGATGTTATACCAGATGATATTTCCGGTGTCTGGCTTGTTGGTAGACCAGTTGATATTTCCGGTGTCTGGCTTGTTGTTAAACCAGATGATATTTCCGGTGTCGGAGTTGATGTTATACCAGATGATATTTCCGGTGTCTGGCTTGTTGGTAGACCAGTTGATATTTCCGGTGTCTGGCTTGTTGTTAAACCAGATGATATTTCCGGTGTCGGAGTTGATGTTATACCAGACGATATTTCCGACGTCTGGCTTGATGTTATACCAGTTAATATTTCCGGTGTCTGGCTTGATGTTAGACTAGTTGATATTCCTGGTGTCTGAGTTGATGTTAGACCGGATGATATTTCCGGTGTCTGAGTTGATGCTGGAGCAGATAAAGTGACTTCATCGGTTGAAGCGCTGGCCGCTATTGCAGGATGACCAGTTGTACTGGTGGAAGACAGATGTGTACGTGCATCTGATCTCGAAGGACTTGACGATGAAATAATTGGCGTTGTGGGTGTTACAGTTACATTATTACAAAACCCTATTAAAGCTGTACCTGAAAAAGAGGATGGGGATAAATGTTGTTTCAAAATACAGGAATGGTTTATCTACTGTTACATTTTGGCATTACCTGGTTTAACTAGGAAAGAAAGGATGGGATAACCTTTCATATATGGTCACTCTTCCATCTCACTATGTTTTAATCAGTCAGTTCTTTTATTGTTCTATAAAGGCCAAAGGAATGCCGATCCTTGGAAAATTGTGCATCCATTGACATAATTCTATTTCCCATGACGTCACACTTTCAAGATGGCTGTGGTCGGTTCCTAATTCTTAGTAGGGCCACACTTGTTATAAGTTTGTCTACACGGATACAGTCTTTACGTTTTGAAAATCAAACAGCGACTGGGGGTGTCCGGACTTTTCATCGAATCTAAATTTCTTGATATACAGTATTGTCTGACAATGCATTCCATATATCTTATTAAACTTTGAATATTTAGCTTGTATTTCAATCCATAGTTTTGATATTTACCTTGTATTTCAATCCATAGTTTTTGTTCGTTTATTTGTTTATGAGTAAATATAATATCAGCGGTTGTTGCTGGTGGTGTTGTTGTTGTTTGTAGTTTGTGGTTATAAACTTGGAAAGGTTGCTGAGAGTTTTCTTTACTGGTTTGATTATAAGTTATATTACCGTATCGTATAAATAAATTAGATCTCACACCATCAATGGTTGTTTTTAATGTAAGATCTAATATAGTTATAGATGTTATACTTGTACCACGTATAGAACATTCACAAGTTTCTCCTGTAAAACCACTCGCTGCTGGGTAACTAGGGGAAGATAGAAATATGCTGTCACTTTGTTTTAATTCAAAGGTTTTCTGACATATATCTTTCACATCTTTAGCTGTAAGAAGAATATTATGCATAATATAGAATGTTGGATTATGAAATATATTGTCTAACGTTAATAATTCCACTTGCCCCCTCTCCTCAGAGAGAGAGAGAGGGAGAGAGAGAGAGAGAGGGGTCAATGTCCACTCGACATGAACTAGGTCATTTCGGGATTAACATATAGTTCAATTTTATTTAAATAATTCGTTTGCACGTAGGGGGTCTTTAGTATGTTTAAGACTACATTCCGTGTAAGAAAGGCTTATGACAGTGTTAAACATTATACACCTTGTGGCTGCCTTGCCTACAGTGAAATCCGGTACTGAATGCGATAAACTCAAAGTAGGGTAAATTGAAGCAATGTCTAAATATAATAACTTACTTGCAATGCATCTGTATATGACATTACTTCCTGTACAGTTGTTATCATTAGGTATAACTTGTATACATGATGACTGGCCAGTACAAGTTGAATTTAAACCTGTACGACTATCAGTTAATGGTTGACCACATGTCTGTGTATTATTACAATCTGATCCTTGTCCGTAAAAATACTGGATACTCTCTATATGTATTATACCATTGTTAGAACAATCTATATTCACTGATGGGAAGTTTCCATTAATTTTACATACAGTACTATGTATAGTTGATATACCTATATAAAAGAATATATATATATTATATCGTTTCCAACTGTTTTACATACATTAATATCAATATTTCATGTGGATATACCCGTTTATTTTATGATCAGTAGTGGAATACCGCGTTTTATCAGTGAAATAAAAGTGTTTTTCCACTGGTTAGCAAAGTAGTCGATGTTGTTTTACCTAAAATGATTGTAAAATCATAAAATAAATAGAACATTTGTCGTTTTGTTGTGAATAACATATTTTATTTCATTCGTGAAAATATAAGTTTTCTTGCTTCTCGATGAAATAAAATATGTTATTCACTCTAAAACGACAAATATCCTCTATATATATGAAAATATGCTGCACGGAGTCAAATAGAAATAGAAACTCACTACACTTGGATAATACCTCGTCACACGCCAGGGGCCCAATTCGTCTGGGGCACAAATTCACCCACAACACAAATTCGCTCGGTGTACATATGTTGGAACAGAGCGCGGCGACGAAGCATGATTTGCCCGGGGCCAAGGCCCATTCTTCAAGGCCCCAATTCGATGACCAAAAACATACACGGGATAATTTGATATCGCATATGTTGGGTGGAGCACGGCGACGAAGCGGGTTTGGCGAGCATACACGCACATATACTTTGACTTTGTTTATATTGATATATTACAGGACATTGCATTTTTATGCATGGTAAATGACAGTCAATGGTAGATGACAGTCAATGATAGATTGCAGTCAATGATAGATGACAATGCAGGATAGATGACAGTCAATGATAAATGAAAGATGCCAGTCAATGATAAAAAATAGTCAATTATAGATGACAGTCAATTATAGATGAAAATTACAGCCAATGACAGATGGCAGTCAATGATATATGATAGATGACTGCCAATGATAGATGATAGATAACAGTCAATGCTAGATGCTAGATGACAGTCAATGATAGATTACAATCTATGATAGATGATAGATGAAAGTCAACGATGTTCTGCTACTGACAGTCAATGATAGATGAATTGAAATGAAATGGGGCTTAACGTCCTACTATCAGTAGCGGATCCAGGATTTTTTTGAGGGGAGTGACAGCCCCATGGTTTGTCTCGCCGACCGTGGTTTACGGAGCTAATTTCTGCCGCTAGTAACATAGATGCTGATTGTGTGTTATATGATATATATACCATCCATGCATGGATGTCCCGGTGGAAGCTTGTAGGACCCGGGATTCCTATACATGCCTAGTCACCCCCACCCCTGGATCCGCCCCTAAACGATAAAACACGCATGGAACAAATTTATGATAAATGATATAAAATAAAATGGTGTTAAACATCCTACTCTTCTGTTACGACTGGACTGATGAAGACGAGCATTCTTCATTCACCGGCGGTATGACCTACTCTTACAATCTAATTCCATTTGTCAATCGATCTTTTACGTGGACGCCAATGTACAAAATAAACACATCAACTTACCATCTACAGACAATATATAATGGAAGGAAACAAGAATGGTCACCAAAACCTCCATTCTGTTTATAAAAATTCACTGAATATGTCACTCGATAAACATATATGTTACTAGGAGGGTTTGTAGACTACTAAACGTGAACAGGGAAGTATTTACTGATTGAGCTTTTTGTTAGATTTAATATTTCCTCACTTGAGACTTTCAAGATCTTTATAACCCAACAAAACAATATATTTCGCCAGCACATAGTGAATTGTATAATACATACAGAGAGAGAGAGAGAGAGAGAGAGAGAGAGAGAGAGATAGAGAGAGGGGTTTGACTGCTTGTAGAGTTTGCGAGTAGGAGGGATAAACTGGAGGACCCGACGAAAATCCACTATGTTGGACAAACGACCCTACCCTTTGTCACGTACAAGCAGGGAATCGAAAACACGCCACTTGACTCAATGGCCGACCGGTAAACTACCCCCCCCCCCCCCTAAATTTTATAGTACAAACAACAGTGAACTTTAAAGGAGCTAAATCGCTGATATTTGGGACCTAGAAATTGACACAAATGGATCGCAACGCATATAATAATGTACTGTAATATGGATGTATATAAACTGATTTACCTCCAACTTTTTCCATTTTACTCTAATTTCGAATCAGTTATGTTTGGCGAAATACGCAAGAAGTCTCAACCGAATGGCAACCTCTGGCGTTTGGTTATTCCAGTCTACGCCGATAGTAGTCATTGTGCGAGCTCTACCGATAAGAATATGGCGTCACCGTTTGACATGACTCGTGGAATATGTCTAGCCTCGTTCTTCGAGTCCCTTGATTCAAATGGCACTGAAACGCATTATGGTACACGATTCGTGTACCAATGATCAAATGTTCATCATGTCTTAAATGTTGGATATCAGAAGCCCATATTTTCCAGGTAAGATCACAAGATCAATGTTGATTTAAATTTACAAATATTTCATGTTTTCAATGTCGAAGATTTTGGATGATATTAAGTTGGAGACTTAGCTACTTTAATACTCTTTGAGGTTGTTGTTGAATCGGAATCTAAATAACATTTACATTTCTTTATTATCACATTTATAAGAAGATATAATATACTGAACTCAATAACTTTTAGTTGTTAATGTGTGTTATTATAAGCTAGTCGACATATACACAATGCGGGTATACTTCTAAACTCAACGTTTCCCCTTTACTGTTCCCAATAAATTCCCAATATGAAGACCTAATGACCTCGCGGTAATATGTATGGAAGCGCATAGCAGTCAATCAATATCGCGCAAGATACCGCGATATCAATATCGTAATGTTTCAACATATTGTGATTAATGAAATGATTTTAAACCTGAAAACAAAATTTTTGCGTTGTGTCGTCGTTCTTAACGGAAACGTGTTCATTTAGAACGCGTTGATAAAATGAACACGAGAAACGCTGTCTTTTAAGGTTAGACCCAAGACCTAGCCCTATATTTTACTCTAATCCTCAATCCTTGACAACAGTCACGTGTCCTAACCCTATTTACATCTCGTGGCCTTGGGGAAATATATATCTGGCCTTGTCAAATATATCTGACCGTCTTATGAAACATATGGACATAATACAGTATTTATATCGCGGTATCTTTCGGGTTAATGACCCCTTTAGGCTTCCATAGCTATGTAAACATGCATTATGCAAGAGGTAAATCTGCCTATTGTAGGTCTTTCTTTAGGCCTGAAATATTATAAAAACTATTAATTAGACATTAATTAACCTATTCAGACCATAATCAACTCTCGATGTTGAGGCTAGCATGAGATTTTTGTTGGATTGTAGCTGAAATATTTTCCTTCGTGATTTACCACTAAAAATGGATAACCAATACTACTGACTTTGTTTTACCGACTTTAGTAGTGATGACCGAGGTTAAGCGGAAATTTCAAACGCTTAGTTCTAAGCTAATTGTGGATCAATTTGACTGAAATTTTCAGCAAATTGCCTTTACAATAGCTAGTTTGTACCTATTGTAGTGAGAACTGCCAACTCGTTATCTAATCTCCCATATTGTATCTTTAAGATTCACTCTTCCATGTCAATGTCATTTTTGTATGTTTTGTTGGTTAGATATATCCGTTGTTTGTTGCTTGCATTGTCTGTATAATTCTCGTTGTCCTAGTTTTTGTTTGTGGATTGTGCTGTCCCCCTGTCCTTACTATTACAGTACACATTATTGGGAAGTACTCGATCTGATTAAAACACAGATGCAATATCGTTTCATTTTCTTTTAAAGTTCAAAATTTCGTTTTACTTGTCTGTACTACACGTTCTGGTTGATGTGAGCGATTAGCCAATAAAACGGTTTGTTATGACACGTTTTTTGGCGCGAGGTGCACGGAACTGTGGGTAACCCACTAGGACGTCAACGCTGATTGGTCAATCAAATGTCTGACGTCATAGGTCAAAGCCGCTAGTATGGCGCCTGACGCGACCTCCCACTACAACTGGGAGATCTCCATGTGGTAGATCGAGAATTACTTTTACAAAAATACACTTTGACACAGTCATTGAGAGACTTCCGGTAGATAAATGAATCTCCTATATTTTAACCTTATAATAGGCCTGTCACACTATAACGTTTTAGACAACTTATTCCGACGGATGAAATCAGTATCCGACACGCTGGCATACGCTGAAGCTGAATTCAAAAATCGAGAGAAAGCTCTTTTTGGGCGCATATATAACGTACTTCTAACGCGCTGAACGAATATATATATATATATATATATATATATATATATATATATATACTAAAATGTTTTCAAATTCTCAGTGTCCGGTATGTATATAAAAATAGTTAAAACTAGAAACACGTAGATCTAGCAAAGCATGAGCGCTTTCATCTTTAATCTTCAGATGCTTTACATAGTTTGTAACTATGTAAAGCATCTGAAGATTAAAGATGAAAGCGCTCATGCTTTGCTAGATCTACGTGTTTCTAGTTTTAACTATTTTTATATATATATATATATATATATAGTAGAATAGTTAATTAAAGCTGCTCTTTGGTAATATATAATTGAAATTAAAGATGACAAAATAAAACTACATTTTTATGCTAACGTTTTCACCGGGACTAACATATGTTTTTAAAATTTCATTTCAATAATTCACATGCGCGTAGGGGTCTTTAGCAGTGGTAGGAAACCGGAGTGCCCGGAGGAAACCCACGAGGTTGAGAAGGCGCTCCTATCTCCATGCCCCATACGCTCACACCAGGGCTCGAAACCACAGCCGCAAGCCAGAGGTGACCGGACTGCTAGAGGTCGAAGCGCGACACTCTAGACCACTAGGCCATCCCAACACCCCCCCCCCCTTATCGTCTACAAAGTATATAAGAGATCACCCTCGTCTTATTCTCATGCAAACTGACACAAGAGTCATAATAGTAAGTGACAAACTGAACATCTGCACCATGCAACTCTTTTGGTCCAAATCTTTTCTTCCCTTTAGTCTCTGCCTTTCCTTCCTTTACCAATTCCTCCCTTTACCAATTCGTCCTCACTTTCATTTCTTTACCAATCCTCCCTTCCGCCACCTTCTACCGCCTTATTTCCGTCCTTTACCGATCTTTTTCTGTCCTTTACCAATCCCTGCTTCCTTTAGTTCCTGTATTCCCCGCGCACGCTGTATCATACGGCCTGCCATTGAGTCAGCTGGCGTTGTTTCGAATCCCCGGTTGTACGTGGCAAGGAGTAGGGTCGCCTGTCCAACCTCGTGGCTTTTCTCCGAGTACTCCGATTTCTTGCAACTGCTAAAGAATCCTACGCGCAAGCAAATTATTGAAATAAAATTAAACCATATGTTATTCCCGAAATTACCTAGTTTGTGTTGAGTGGACGTTAAACCCCATATCTCTCTCTCTCTCCCTCCCTCTCTCTCTCTCTCTCCCCCCCTCAACCCACACCTATACTACTGAACATTGTGATGAATGTACTAATTGATAATTATAATAAATTGTAATAAATTAATAGTTGACATATACGAATTAATAATTGATAAATATTATAAGTTTGTGTTTTATCATAATCATTGACACACCACTGGAAAATCTTACAGGACAATATTGGTGTCAGTCAATATCACATATGTGATAGAGCTGATTAAACACATTCCAAATATAATTTTAACACAGTGATAATGACTGACACCACTATTGTCCTTTAAAAACTATGGCATAAAAAAAAAATTGATATAAACGAAGACATAGTTATCTGTTTCTTACAATTGAACATATAAATCGTTTTCTAGGATTTCTAGGTGCACCAACGTCTTGATTAGTCCTAATTTCGGATGCACTATCATATACAGTACTTTTAAAAGGCCCTTCTTCATTAGCCTAATAGAAGTATATTGGTAGGACGTTAAACCCCTTTTTTATTTCATTTCATTTTTCAAAGGTTTCGAGGCGGTAATAGCCGAGTCCCCAAAAGGAATATATAGATCATTTTCCATAATCTCCATTTCTCCAGATGCTCGTTCTGTTGTCGGTTCGCCAGTTGAAGAAGCGTCATGGGCACCTGGATTGCTAGATGACTCAAAAGGAACATATAACTCATTTTCCATAATCTCCATTTCTCCAGATGCTCGTTCTGTTGACGGTACACCAGTTGAAGAAGCGCCATGAGGACCTGGATTGCTAGGTGACTCATATGGAACATATAAATCATTTTCTAAGATTTCCATTTCTGACACATCAGTGTCCTTCCTCTTGCTTAGTTGTTTAGGAGAATTCCCGCCAGCCACATTAAATCGTTTTCCATTTTTATTAACAACAGCATATTCTGGTATGCGTCTGGTTGTCATGGGAGTAATATCACTCTGTTGTTCATCCGGGTCTTGTGTATTTAAGACAGGAACATCCAGCATGAAATAATGTGGAGTATTGTTGATGTGCACACGGACATCAAGATTCTGTTGTCGGACATTGTCTTTGTTTCTTCGTATTCTAAAATAGATAATCAGAAAAAGTATTTGTAATAGAATCAATAGTTTCAATCTATTTTATCACAAATCAGACCGGTCTACCATTATCTTTTATACCGGTAAATATATGAATTTAAAATACAGATGTGACGTCATCCTTTGACGTTATCGTACCATTATGTAATGTGCCAATGGTACATTATTATACTAGTTGCAATATTGGACGAGCGTGAAGTATTTCATTGAAATGAATGTGCTGAAAAGTGTCTGTATTTTATGTTGTTTTATCTTCTCGTGAAAGAAATTGCGTAATCTAAAGATATTGCATTCGTGATATCGCACAATATTTTACTTAATGTCTCGCACTCGACCATTAAACTTCACATATGCGTTTCATGATACGGAGTGATCGGATAACACGCAGTAAGGCAACATGAACTCATCTAACCAAGACGGGACTATGAGGGACATGTGTTCCAAACAGTGGCGCAACGGCCTACTCTTGTATCGAATTTCAACTACCCGGGGATCTTTTGCGTACAGGCAGGATCTTCTTTAAAATGGTGATCTCACCTGAATGCAACACATACAGCTACAAGTATTGATATCAACACCAGTCCCCCAACAACACAACCAACTATCAACAATATATCTGTATAAAATAAAACAATACATTTTATTCTTGGATATTAGAAATATAAATTTTTAGTTCACAGGGCAGTAAATAGCACAGAACAACGAGAGGGTGGGAAGTGTTCTCAGGGGTGCTGTAAAATTGACTGACAATTTATATCTATAGTCGACAATTTTTTCAACCGCGTGGTGGGTTGGAGGGCGAAACATTTTGCTTTTACCGTGATCAGCTTCTTGTACGCCATTGGCTGTTGGGCTGGTTGATGGTTTTGATGTTGGATCAGATGATACAGATGATGGCATCATATGATTGTTAGCAGTGCTGGAAGCTGTTGTATTTTCTGTATGATTAGATGGACTGGTAGAAGATACCTCACTATGCGTAGAAGACAAAGTTGGTGCTGTAGTTGGTTTATTACAAACAACTGTCAAACCTGTACCTGAAAAAGTGGTAGGGAATAAACTTAATACCCAAGTCATGAATCATTTGTGTACTTTGACATTTTTGTATTACCTGCCTCAATTAGTACTAGGTTTCTGTGCCAACCGAGAACTGAAGGCGGGCAGCTATCAAGGTCTCAGCGCTTATGGCCTTTCTATTGAGATCTATAAGCTTGACAACGTCGGTGCTCGCGAACCCGCGTCGCTCAACCACACGTCTTATCTGGACTACACGTGCATTTCCACCACGTGGTCACGGCGACTATATAAACTGGTTAGATTTTTTTTTTTTTCGAAATTTCAAGATGACCTTTGAATAGCACGTTTTCAAACAAGTCCTACATGAAAAGCATGGTCGCCATAGGCGAGTAATGTAAGCTTGGTAACCGCGCCATGGTCGTATTAAGAACTCCATACACAGAGTGGGAACCTCATAACATCGCCATATGCTTTAGAGGTAGCCCCACGAGGTCGTGATGCGGTCGCGCAATAGTGGTGGAATCATCGTAACATCGCCATGACAACGCCATAAGGACTCACAGCGCTTGGTGGGGTCGCGGTCGCCGCGTCAGGGTTGTGGCGAAGACGCCATGAAGGCACCGTTGCAAATGTTACAATTTTCGCAGCGTCTTTGCCACGTGTATACTGCGCGTGTACTACGTCATAGAGATGTTACCACGCTTATCTCGCGTCCTACGCGACCCACCACGTTCTTTCGGCTGTCCAGCTCATATGGATGGCAGAACCTTGACGTTTGTTTGGAACATAATCAAAGCAAACCCAGTGACTCAGCGATCATTGGCGACCATGGAGAGCACAGCACGATATCTCGCGTTTCCACCACGCTTATGGTGATCTTGGCACGCTCTGAAACCATTTTTTGTCGCCGTAGCAGCGCAGTAAGGACTTTTAAGACCCCATCAGGTTCTCGCAGCTTTTCAGATCATATGAGCATGTTCAAAACAAACGTCGTGGATCGGCGATCATTGGCGACCATGGAGACCACAGCACGACATCTAGCGTTTCCACCGCGCTTTTACCACGCTTATGGTGATCTTGACTCGCTCCAAGAACATTTTTTGTCGCAGTAAAAGCGCAGGAAGGGCGCAAACCTGGTCTGACGGGGGTATTACGCAAAACGTGAATATTGTACAAATTCTGGAGAAAAGGCCCACAATTGCGATTTATATTAAAATTAATACGCCAAGGAAAGGTAAATAAGGACAATTTGGTGTGACTGTGTGGCAAAGAATGATATACCGTTTCCTAAAATTCGACAATCTTTAAAATAGACGCCATATTGCATTTTCGAGTGGCTAATGGGCTTTGTAAAAAGAGTAATCATCAAGGAGTCAGACCTAGAAATAACGGTTTACGATGTACCTGACAAACAGTCAGGCACTAATGACATAGTACCTGACATTTTCAACTTAGTGCCGGACATATATTGATAATATCATTAAAAAAGATAAATCAGTGCCTGACATTGTCAGTGACAGATGCCTTATTTCCGGGATTGCAAGGAGAATTTGCCAATTTTGAAACTTTTGAATGATTTCGATGTTTTATTTAGTTATCAGCTGTACTATGATAATCATACCCCAGAAAGAAATATATGCCTGTTAACATTAGTGAAACCACTTAATTTACCGAGTAATTGTAAGCTTATAGTTTCCCGGAATCTTTGCATCAGACATTTTTTTTAGGTTCAATATTTACCTTGTATTTCAATCCATAGTTTTAATATTTACCTTGTATTTCAATCCATAGTTTTAATATTTACCTTCTATTTCAATCCATAGTTTTAGTTCGTTTACTTGTTTATGAGTAAATGTAATTCCAGCGGTTGTTGGTGGTATCGTTGTTGTTGCTTTTGTTTGTAGTTTATAGTTATAAACTTGTAAAGTGGGTTGCGTTTTACTGGTTTGATTATAATTTATATCACCATATTGTATAAATAAATTAGATCTTGTTCCATCACTAGATGTGTTTAATCTAAGATCTAATATAGTTATAGATGTTATATTTTTACCACGTATAGAACATTCACAACTTTCTCCTGTTAAACCATTCGCTGCTGGGTAGCCAGGTGAAGATAGAAATATTTGGGTACTTTGGTTCAATTCAAAGTTATCGTGACATATGTCTTTAACATTCTCCACTGTAAGAACAATACAATGCAAAAATATAATAAACAACTTTGAAAACGCAGTAAAGGGAAGGTCAAGCGACTCCCTACACCTGCCCCATCCCGCCCAACCTCCCCAACTCCTGTACAATTATTATCATTAGGTATATGTACTTGGAAATAAAGATATTATCTAGGAATATCTACTTACTTTCAATACACCTATCGTTGACAATAGTTTCTGTACAATTACTATTATTAGGTATACGTTGTGTACATGATGATTGGCCGATACATGATGACATTAAATCTGTGCTATTATCACTTAATGGTTGACCACATGTCTCGTTACATCCCGCTGTGTGTGTATATTCAATGCTCTCAATGTGTATCATTTCTTTGATGGTACAATTTATATTTACTTCCCGGAAACTTTCGCCATTTTTACATACACTAAGGTCTTCAGATGCTATACCTATATAAAACAACATATATTGGTTGTTAACGAATGTAACTACATAAATATAAACAATTCATAAATATAACAAATAACAAAACGAAATGAAATGAAATGGGATTTAACGTTCTGCTGGTCCAATGAAGACCGACATACGTCATATATCGTTGTGTGGGTGAAATTTGCCCGGACAGCGGTGCTCCGATAACCTGCCAAGGGTTCTATTGCATGCTCGCCCATGTGTATGTTCCAAAGTCTTGACCATTTGCTCTCACTCATTATAAAGTTATCGTGCCAAAAAACATCAACCAATCAGATTGCTTATCTCTGCTTACAGTAAGCAGACAATGTTCGAACTCCATAAAGGCATTCACCCAATGAACGCCTACATCAAGTTTGAACATTCTACGTAAACCAGACGGAGAATTATTGTGTTCCAAAGTTTCGGCCAATAAAATTGCTTATTGCCCTGCTTAGCCTGAGCAGAAAAAGCTCAGAAAATGCTCAGTCAAGGTATTACTGTAATGAAACTATACACCAAGTTTCATCAATCTCACTTAATTAGAACTAAAGTTGTCGTGTCCCAAAGCATCAACCAAGGGATTAACCTAATAAACAGCTACACCAAGTTTGAACATACAAGCTCAATTAGAAAGAGAGTTATTGTTTTCCAAAAAAATGCGACGGACAGACGGACAGACAGACGGACAGTCAGGCAGGCAGACAGACTGACAGACAGACAGACGGACGAACCCATTTTAATAGTCCCCTGATTCCTTCGAAAAGTGGGGAATGGTATAATACAGTGTGCTGAGAAGGAACATTTTCCCTATCCGCAATTTTACCGCCTGCTATTGTTTTGATTTCCCACTTGCGTGGTAACTTGGACGCGAAACGAAAAATATACACGGGATCCCAGCCTTTCTTCCCGGGTGAACGAATAGAGTTCTTTTCCATGCACGCCACCGTGTACACCGAATCTCGGGTTTTCGTACCACGCCCGATCAACACCCGGATCGACCTCCTGGTTAGTGAGTCAGTGCTTTTTGACTGAGCCATTAACAGTGGACAGATTACAGTGATAGTGGATAGATTACAGTGATTGCAGTACAATATTCTATAAACACATTAACAGTGGATAGATTACAGTCATTACTATACAGTACAGTATAAACATATTAACTTACCATTTACAGACAATATATAATAACAGGAAACAAGGATGGTCACCAAAACCTTCATTCTATAAACACACCTCCACTAGATATACGAACAGGGAAGGACACTACTGTCCATAAATATATGTTATGTTACTAGGAATGTTTGTTGATTAAAAATACTACTGTTTGTACTTGTTAATAGACTAAATATTTCCTCACGACGAGATTATTTACAACCAGACTTTCAAGATCTTTATAACCACAATCCACAGACACAAGACAATATGATATTACGATAGTACATAGAAACTTGTATAAGAGAAACAGAGAGAGAGAGAGAGAGAGAGAGAGAGAAGAGAGAGAGAGAGAGAGAGGGGTGTGGTGGGTAGCGTCCGATTGACACAAACTAAATTATTTCGAGACTAATCATTTCAATAATTCGCTTTCGAGTAAGAGTTGTAATCGGAAGACCCGGAGAAAATTCACGCGGTTGGACAGGCGACCTTACTCTTTGTCACGTACAAGCGATGAATCGAAACTAAACCAGTTGACTCAATGACAGACCTTACGATAGCACTGAAACTATTCGACCACCCCCTGAATTGTATACTACAAACAATAATAAACTTTAATATTCTTTGATCTATATATAAGATTTACCTTTCTTTGTTGTCATATTTATAAGACGATATTTATAGGTAATACATGTATATCAAACTCAATCACTATTAGTTGTCAGTGTGTGGTATTATAAGCTAGTCGACATATACACAATGCGGGTAAAAATAACTTTGCATTGCATTGCATTCTCGAGTATTGGCGTCGATTACGCGGGTCCACTTTATGTCAAAGACATTTATTCCAAGAGCGATGATATGTATACAGTGTTTATTGTGATTTACACGTGTGCGAGTTCCCGTGCTATCCATTTAGATCTAGTTCCCGATGATAGTTCATCTACGTTTATCAGAAGTTTTCAAAGATTTATCGGCAGACGTGGAATTCCTTCGTTTGTCATTTCTGATAATGGCAAAACTTTCAAGAGTGAAGAGTTATGAGTCTTTGTTAATTCTAAGAACATTAAGTGGTCTTATAATGTTGAGCGGTCCCCATGGTGGGCGGATTTTTTGAACGAATGGTTCGCTCCGTTAAAGAAAACACTTGCTAGTGCGCGGTTAACCTATGAAGAACTGTTAACTTTATTAGTTCAAATTGAAAGGGTTATAAATTCAAGGCCTCTCACTTATGTAGATGAATATTTTGTTAATCCTCTTACTCCTTCCCATCTTGTATACGCAAGTGAATTATTGAAATAAAAGTAAACCATATGTTAGTCCCGAATTGACCTAGTTTGTGTCGAGTGGACGTTAAACCCCATTTTTCTCCGGGTCCTCCGATTACAACTCTTACTCGAAAGCGAATTATTGAAATGATTAGTCTCGAAATGATTTAGTTGGTGTCGATGTTAGTCCCGAAATGACCTAGTTTGTGTCGAGTGGACGTTAAACCCCATGTCTCTCTCTCGCCGTTATACTACAATATGATATAAAATACCACTGGACCTCGGTTTTTTGTTCCATCTGAAAAACGGAATAATTGGCCAGACAGTTAATTAAAGGGAGCGTTAATTGGTAAAAGACGGGAGAATTTGTAAAGGAAGGGAAGATTGTTAAGGGAAGAACGGATTATTAAAGGAAGAAAAGGATTTCTAACAGAAGTAAAGGATTGGTCAAGGAAGAAAAGTGCCGTGAAAGAGTGAGGGAAATGGGGTTTAACGTCGGACGCTACCCACCCCATCTCTCTCTCTTCTCTCTCTCTCTCTCTCTCTCTCTCTCTCTGTTTCTCTTATACAAGTTACTATGTACTGTCGTAATATCATATTGTCTCGAAATGATTTAGTTGGTGTCGATCGGACGCTACCCACCCCATCTCTCTCTCTCTGTGTTTCTCTTATACAAGTTACTATGTACTATCGTAATATCATATTGTCTTGTGCCTGTGGATTGTGGTTATAAAGGTCTTGAAAGTCTGGTTGTAAATAATCTTGTCGTGAAGAAATATTTAATCTATTGTTAAAACAAGTACAAACAGTAGTATACTTCCCTGTTCATTTTCAATCAACAAACATTCCTAGTAACATATCATATATTTATGGACAGTAGTGTCCTTCCCTGTTCGTATATCGAGTGGAGGTGTGTTTATAGAATGAGGGTTTTGGTGACCATCCTTGTTTCCTGTCATTATATATTGTCTGTAAATGGTAAGTTAGTATGTTTATACTGTACTGTATAGTAATGACTGTAATCTATCCACTGTTAATGTGTTTATAGAATATTGTACTGTAATCACTGTAATCTATCCACTATCACTGTAACCTGTCCACTGTTAATGGCTCAGTCAAAAAGCACTGACTCACTAACCAGGAGGTCGATCCGGGTGTTGATCGGGCGTGGTACGAAAACCCGAGATTCGGTGTACACGGTGGCGTGCATGGAAAAGAACTCTATTCGTTCACCCGGGAAGAAAGGCTGGGATCCCGTGTATATTCTTCGTTTCGCGTCCAAGTTACCACGCAAGTGGGAAATCAAAACAATAGCAGGCCGTAAAATTGCTGATAGGGAAAACGTTCCGTCTCAGCACACTGTATTATACTATTCATTATCATTCCCCACTTTTCGAAGGAATCAGGGGACTATTAAAATGGGTTCGTCCGTCTGTCTGTCTGTCTGTCAGTCTGTCTGACTGTCCGTCTGTCTGTCCGTCTGTCCGTCACATTTTTATAGAAAACAATAACTCTCTTTCTCATTGAGCTTGTATGTTCAAACTTGGTGTAGCTGTTTATTAGTTTAATCCCTTGGTTGATGCTTTAGGACACGACAACTTTAGTTCTAATAAGTGAGAGTGATGAAACTTGGTGTAAAGTTTCATTATATCATTATCTTGACTGAGCATTTTCTGAGCATTTTCTGCTCAGGCTAAGCAGGGCAATAAGCAATTTTATTGGCCGAAACTTTGGAACACAATAATTCTCCGTCTGGTTTACGTAGAATGTTCAAAGTTGATGTAGGCGTTCATTGGGTGAATGCCTTTATGGAGTTCGAACATTGTCTGCTTACTGTAAGCAGAGATAAGCAATCTGATTGGTTGATGTTTTTGGCACGATAACTTTATAATGAGTGAGAGCAAATACTCAAGACTTTGGAACATAACAACTCTGCTTTCAGTTGAGGTAGAATGTAATCTATCATTCACTGCAATCTATCAAAGGTTCCCCTTTGTCAGTGGTGCAAAATATGGAATCTGGCAAGGGGCGAGAACCAAGTTCCCGTGTACACATGGGCGAGCATGCAAAAGAACCCTTGGCAAGTTATCGGAGCACCGCTGTCCGGGCAAATTTCACCCACACAACGATATATGACGTATGTCGGTCTTCATTGCCCCAGTAGGGCGTTAAATCCCATTTCATTTCGTTTCGTTTTGTTATTTGTTATATTTATGAATTATTTATATTTATGTAGTTACATTCGTTAACAACCCATATATGTTGCTTTATATAGGTATAGCATCTAAAGACCTTAGTGTATGTAAAAATGGCGAAAGTTTCCGGACAGTAAATATAAATTGTACCATCAAAGAAATGATACACATTGAGAGCGTTGAATATAAACACACAGCGGGTTGTACCGAGACATGTGGTCAACCATTAACTGATAGTAGCACAGGTTTAATGTCATCATGTAACGGCCAATCATCATGTACACAACGTATACCTAATAATAGTAATTGTACAGAAACTACTGTCAACGATAGGTGTATTGAAAGTAAGTAGATATTCCTAGATAATGGCTTTATCTACAAGTACATATACCTAATGATAATAATTGTACAGGAGTGGGGAGGTAGGTGTATTGAAAGTAAGTAGATATTCCTAGATAATATCTTTATCTCCAAGTACATATACCTAATGATAATAATTGTACAGGAGTGGGGAGGTGGGGAGAAAGAGGGGCGGGATGGGGCGGGTGTATGGGGTCGCTTGACCTCCCCTTTACTGCGTTTTCAAAGTTGTTTATTATATTTTTGCATTGTATTATTCTTACAGGGGAGAATGTTAAAGACATATGCCACGATAACTTTGAATTGAACCAAAGTACCCAAATATTTCTATCTTCACCTGGCTACCCAGCAGCGGGTGATTTAACAATAGAAAGTTGTGACTGTTCTATACGTGGTACAAGTATAACATCTATAACTATATTAGATCTTAGATTAAACACATCTAGTGGTGGAACAAGATCTAATTTATTTATACAATATGGTGATATAAATTATAATCAAACCAGTAGAAACATCTCTCAATCATTTTTACAAGTTTATAACCACAGACTACAAACAAAAGCAACAACAACGATACCACCAACAACCGCTGGAATTACATTTACTGATAAACGAATAAATGGACAAAAACTATGGATAGAAATACAAGGTAAATATCCACACTATGGATAGAAATACAAGGTAAATATTAAAACTATGGATTGAAATACAAGCTAAATAACTATAACAAGATATATGGAATTCAATAATACATGTCAGGTAATTTGGATTTGACGAAAACCGGGAAACAGTAAGATTTCAACTACTCTGGTTAAGTGATTTCAGTAATGTTATGGTTGTAAATGTGAATATATTTCGCTCTTTACAAATGAATCAGCTGTATTAGGTTTGGCACGACAAAGGAATCATGGTGGTGTAGTACCTTAGGTCTTTTTGTCTGACGCGGAGAGCGGGCACTTAAATCGGTCGCCACATCCTACGTATGCATCTTTTCTTACTACATATTTTATTAGCCTTCTTTGTTTTTGTCCTTCACGTTGTGTATTTCTTCTTACTGTTTTCCTAAGAGGTCTGTCTTACCAGAAACAAAAATGCAATAGTTCGTTTTTACATTTTATATATATCAAGCTGGGTACATACAAGCATAGTATAGATTACAATACAACAATCATTCTCCACCACTAGCCAGCCAAACTCGCTGAGCGAGGTTTCTGCTCTCCCGGAACTCAGATGGTAATCTCTCTCTGGAATCTAAATGCCGTCTGTCTTAAAGTTATAATATAGTTTGTTTTATAGCCTTATTAATATCATGCAGAAACACGCATGTTCATGACCATGAACCTGTGCAAACCACCATATGATTGGATAAATTAAGCCAAATGACGCAATAGGTAAACTTCCATGCACATGTAATTTGTTGAAAGGTAGAACCAGTTTGTTATGGTTCTGTAACCATTTTTATGTAACAATATGTCCATCATTGACTAAGTTGATTTAATTACTTTAAGTACATATATGCCAATCTACTGACTTGCCAGTGGGGGTTGAGATGGCCTAGTGGTCTAGAGTGCCGCGCTTCGACCTCTAGCTGGCCGGTCACCTCTGGTTTGCGGCTGCGGTTTCGAGCCCTGGTGTGAGCGTATGTGGGCGCCGTCTCAATCTCGTGGGTTTCCTCCGGGCACTCCGGTTTCCTCGCACTGCTAAAGACCCCTACGCACAAGCGAATAATTGAAGTAAAATTGGACCATATGTTAGTCCCGAAATGACCTAGTCTGTGTTGAGTGGACGTTAAACCCCATTTCTCTCTCTCTCTCTCTCTCTCTCTCTCTGTCTCTCTCTCTGTCTCTCTCTACAGACTTCAAGGATATCAAATAATAAAATTAAAAGCCAGCAAAAATTCTATTTAAAGTATCACAGTAGTGAAATGAAATGAAATGGGGTTTAACGTCCTACTGTTCTCCTTCGACAAGGCTAACGAAGGCGGACATACAGTGTTCTGTGAGGGACATTTTGCCCGGACAGCGGCACTACGTCTACGCCCTACTATTATTTGAAATTCTGTGGGAAGGGGTTGGTGAGGTCGAATCGTTAACGCGTACGCTTTGGCTCAGAAGGTCTGTCATTGAGTCAAGTGGCATGGTTTCGATTCCCGCATGTAACGCATGTAGGGTCGACAGTCCAACCTCGTGGGTTTCCTCAAAGTCCTCCAAGTAAAAGGATCTCTTGACAATTGAGTCATGACTTGTGTAGACAGTTTATCCCTTTCCATGTTTTCAGGTACAAGTTTGACAGTTGTGTGTAATAATATATCTCGAACGCCAACAACTCCATTTGTTTCGTCGTCAAACAATTTGAGATCAGATACAAGTACACCTCTACCTTCCACCAGAACAGCTGTTCCCAGCGCTTCAGTCGATTATATCTCATCTGTTCCAACATCAAAGACATCAACCAGTCCCACAGATAGTGGACCACAACAAACAGATAATGGTAAATTGAACAGAATAAAGTCGGGTAGAACAGTTAGTTGATTTACGGTCCAAGTGATAAAAAATAAAATTCAAAGTTCATTCGACACAAAGTAGGCTGTCTTTAGCAGTGAGGGCACGTGTTCGATAATTTTAACACTGAACCCCATCCGTGCATGTGAAAGTGTGTGTGAATTAATAGTGTGGTCATTATATTGGCTACTATGGAAGTTTTTTGTCTCTTAGAAAATGTTTATTTACATTGGCTTAAAGGGGCATAAGGTAAGATAAGATACAGTATACTAACAGTTACAGTGCTAACAGTTACAGAAGTTCAAAAATAGATAAGGAAAATTGTGATATTTATTAAACTTGTCTCGTATAAATCATCGTATGTTTGGTGCAATATAGCCCGGTTGGTGCTGAAGAGCCATAAAACCACATTTCTTTCTTTAGATAAGGAAAATTTCAGTCAAATTGCTTCATTCTGAACCGAGATATTAGCCATTTAATTAGTAACTCGTCTCGGTCGCCATTACTGACATAGTCTCTATTATCCACTTTTACGTAATATTATCGACCTCGACCACAAAATTTATTCAAATCTAGTAAATATGGCAGGCTAGAGATGACATCGAGAGTTGATTATGGTCTGGATAAGTTAATAAATGTCGAATTAAAAATTTAGATAACATTTCAGGCCTAAAGAAAAATCTGCAATAGGTAAATTTAGCTCTTGCATAATGTATTTTTCATTAAATATTTATTCCAGACGTGGTGATTATTGTAGTGGTTAGTATATTATCCCTTTCGTTGGTATTGGTATTGGTCATAGTTTTAGGTCTCCTTTACAGGTAAAACTATTGTTAATTGATATTTTAAACGATAAAATTATAATCAATTGATATTTTTACAGATAAAATTACTTGATTGATATTTTACAGGTAAAATTCATTCTTCTTCTTCGTCTTCTATATAAGAATCAGGGGCGGAACGGGCGATCGGGCGAAGGGCCGATTGGACAAAAAATGAAAAAATAATTTTGTCCAGTTCGTCTAAAAAACCTTTTTCTGCTGAACATCATATAGAGGAGGGGGTATTGGACCGGCCATGGAGCGATGATGATCATGTTGTATGTGCCCGGTGGCTTTAACAGGCCGCCAAGCCATCACTGGAATCTGGAATGGCCTGGTATAATAGACTTTCTGGGCTGGGTGTGCTTGGTATGGGCCAGAATTCGGAATCCTGCAATGGGGATTCTAAATTTCATCCGCACTGTCACCCGCTAATTTACCAATTATTAAGTCACCTGCACCCTGTTTGTGCGGATACGCCAGAATCCAAATTCAAAAAGCAGCTTTTATGAATTTCACTTTCGTCACTCTGTACCAATGTGTCTCGTGGCCTTCCATCACAGGAGGAATCAACTAGCGCTGCCAGCAACCAAAATGCTCCATTTTTTAATGAAAATTTTCCTACTTATTCAATATTCCTAACTGGTTAATCAAATGGTCAAAATTTGGGGTTCATTTTTCAAAAATTTCCAGGAGGAGAGCCCGCCCCCCCCCCCCGTCCGGGCTCCGCGGTCAGCAAAAGGGGCCGCTCCGACACGAGAACCCGGGCCGGTTCCCGGTCCCAATCCGCCCCTGATAAGAATCAGATGGGTTCTTAGCTTCTATTTAAGTACTATTATATTGTTTTCCTATTTTGCGTTTTTTTCTCACAGAAAGGGCAAACTAAAGTGTTTGAAACAACCAGGTAATCCGGGTGCTGAGAATCCAAGAACGATAACTCAGCTGGAACCAGTTAGTAACTACAGTAATCTGTCTGATGTAACCAGAAATAATAAAGATAATACTTACCAGGAATTACAAACCAGGAACTCAAATTCTCCGTACACCAATCTTCCGTATACTAGTAGCAGTGAGATGGAAGCAGGTACTAACTACAGCAGTCTATTCGATGGTAATAAACTTGATACAGACAACCATGGTTACCAAGAACTACAAACAAGAACCCCCACGTCACCTTATAACAATCTACCCTATACATAAACTAGTGAATCAGTATAATATTTACCCCCCCCCCCCTCTTTCATACTGACGATATTTAAAATACGAATAACATTAGCCCTCTATAAGAAATCAAGAAAAGAAAAATCAGAGATCATATGTACGGAAAGGCTTTAATCTATCTGATCAAAACACAGATCCTATTTCGTTTCGTTTTATATAGTTCAAAATTTCGTTTTACTTGTCTGTACTACATTAGGATCTAGAAGAGTTTTAACATTATTTATTACCGGCGTTTTTGAATGGAGTGAGGGATTAGCCAATGAAACGGTCTGTTACGACGACTTCTTGAAACGTCACTATAGAAACGTCAACGTTGATTGATTACTCAATGTATGAACACCATGTTGATAAACATTTAAACATATAGATAATTCTAAATATAGTTTACATCCATGGAGCTTTCCAGATCCAATCAAACGTCGCAGGCGCGGATCCAGGATTTTTTGCAGGGGGGGGGGTCTAGGTTTTGCTAAAAGGCCCTCAACCAATTAACGGGGTGTTTGGGGGCCCTCCCCCAGAAAAATTTGGTAAATTAGATTCAATTTGGTGCAGAATTCCAAAATTACAGGTCTAAAAGTCGCCAATAAAATCGCATAAAAAATTTTCAAGTCTGAGCCCCCCCCCCCCCCCGGATCAGCGCCTGCGTCGGGAACACATCGGGAAAGATTTCAATGCAAGAAGCGAAATGTTCCGCAGTTCTCCCGATGGTTCCAAATGGCTCGTGACGCCCCTGAAGCTTGTCTGGGACACCAGGGAACTAGCCTCTCGAAGCTCATCATTTGCCATCAGTAGTATATCCCCGCGGCAAACAAGCTCCGAGAGCTAAATTAAGTATTTCGTTTGAGAACTAACATATGGTTCAATTTTAGTTCAATAATTCGCTTGCACGGAGGGGTCTTTAGCAGTGGGAGGAAACCGGTTGGATAGGCGACCCTACTCCTTTTCACGTACAACCAGGGAATCGAAACAACGTCATTTGACTCAATATCAGACTTTCTGATACAACGCACACGCGCTACCCCCCCCCCCCCCCCCCCTCCTCTCCCCTACTGTATGCCAACTCCGACGCGACAGAAGCTCAACAGTAACTAAAAGTTTGATAGCTGTGTGAGCTCTTCGTATGAAAAGTGATTTTGTGAACTCATCTAAGCAAGGTCGGATTCAAGGGGATGCGATGACACTTCATTGCAGTCGGTGTGGGGGTGTTAAAATGCCCTTCTAATTAATCATTAATCATCCACCCCAACAATGCTTCCATGATAAATAAATATATTATGTCTGTTATGGAAATACGGTAAGATACTGCTCTTCCCCACCTCTGTTCCCAGGCTATTTTGCAAGCCTTACCTTTTATTTTTCACCGCGAATGTTTATTCTTCGCAAAAGGAACCATTTCTCGTCATAACGAGTTGAAATTATGATGTATTTGGGTAGATTTGAGAGTATTGGGTAGATTTTTAAGGCCGTTATAAATAAACTGTTAGGCCGTTTTGACCAATCCTGTTTTTGACCATTATGACTACTTTCCACTTGATCCAAGTAGAAAATTTAGACTAGCCGGAAGTATTTTTTTCACTTTGTGTCATGGCCGTCAATAGAAATTATTTGCTTACATAACTGGAGTATTTTTGCAAAACAAGAGTCATGACGAATTTTTCACGAACTTCTGCCCCTGGGTCGACACAGAAAGATAAACGAAAGTTTTCTGTGGTGAAAATTGCGTTGATGAGCAGAATTGCCATTTTATTTATCCAAGTTGTTTCAAATTTTCTAATCCCAGACCACGACGCCGATGTTTTCAATCCTCCAAATGACCCAGCAAGTGTTTCATCGAGTGACAAAGTGGTTGAGCGTATTTTCGGTGGTTTTAAGAGATGGGATGCTGTTTATTTTCAACATGTCGCCGAGTATGGATATTCATATGAGAACACGCTGGCCTTCTTTCCCTTATTTCCATTGCTAACAAGACTGATTGGCAACACAATTTTGTTGCCACTGCAATGGCTTATGTCCTACCCCAGCGTTCTGATGCTCAGTGCTTTTCTGTTGAATAACTTTTTATTTATAAAATCAGCACAGATTTTGCATAAATTGGGACGAAAAGTTTTAAATGAAGAACAATTGGCTTACAAGGCAGCTGTTATTTTCTGTTTTAATCCTGCCAGCGTGTTTTTCTCGGCCCCATATTCCGAGACTCTCTACTGCTTCCTTCTCCTCACATGTCTTCACACAATAACAACAGAATCCCCGATCGTTCCTGCTTTCTTTGTTGGACTTGCTTCACTCGCTCGATCGAATGGTTTAGTCGTTTTCGGTTTTATTCTTCACTACCTGCTTAAAGAATATCTAAAGGAGATGCAAATGAATTCGGAAGCGCGTCTCAATTCTACAGACTCCAGAATTATTAATTTTGTGATAACTGTTTTTACCACAGCAAAGTTAATTTTTGTTAGTTTGTTGTCGTTTTTGCCATTCTTGTTATATCAGTATTACAGTTACATCCTGTTTTGTGAAAATGAGCCGTCGAGCAAACTTCCGAACCATATTGCCCTATATGGACGAAGTAGGGGCTACCATCTTTTAGGGGATGCTCCATCACCATGGTGTTATGACGTTATTCCGTTATCGTACAGCTACGTACAGAAACATCACTGGAATGTAGGGTTCCTAGCTTATTATGAAATAAACCAAATTCCTAATTTTTTGTTAGCTGCTCCAATAATCGTCATCGGCCTCTGCAGCTGTATTTGTTATTTCAGTTTGAACAAAAAAACGTGTTATACTCTCGGATTGTACGACACAAGAGCGGAATCTCGAAAGAAATCTGATGGCGATGAAATAGAGCAAGATTTGGGATTTAAAAACCAGGAACTCTTTATCTGCTGTGCACACTTATTATTTTTGATTTTATTTGGAGTGTTTTTCATTCATATTCAAGTTCTCACAAGATTATTGTGTTCCTCATCCCCTGTTATATATTGGTTTATTGCCTACCTGATAACAGACGAGATAAAGCCTGCACAAACCATAAACAGATACAATGTGTTTGCAGCCTACAAGTCTGATGTTAAAAAAGAACCTAATGAAAACTCTGAAGATGATATCATCACACAATTGACTAATTTCAGACAACAGAATATTTACTTTAAGCTGATTACTGTTTATTTTATTGGTTACTTTGTATTAGGAACTGTTGCTTTTTCAAATTTTTTACCTTTTACATAAACTTTGGAACACTTCAGTCTTAACAATGTGAAAAAATAGAGTGTTGGAATAGAATATAATCCAAGCGAAATTGTATTCTGGCAAATCAAAACTGCTCAGTGTTTTTTCAAATACAAGCAGTGCTGGATTAAAATAGCATTATGCAAGAGCATAAATCTGCTTATTACAGGTCTTTCTTTAGGCCTGAAATGTTATCTAAATAATCAGTTAGACATTAATTAACTTATCCAGACCATAATAAACTCTTGATGTCAAGGCTAGCCTTCGATGTTGGCAGATTGAATTCCTATATGCCATTTAATGGCCGTTGATAATTAAATCAATCAGGTGGATAATCGAGACTATGCTGTTTATATTAATGATTTTAGTAATGATGACGGAGTCTATGTGAATATTTCACTTGCTTTGTTCTCGGCTAATAGTGGATCAATTTGACTGAAATTTTCAGCAAATTTCCTTTACACTATCTAGTTTTTAACTATTATACTGAGAACTGCCATCTCTTTATCTTAACTCCCATAATGTATCTTTAACCATGGCCAGTCTGATTAGAATACAGATCTATATTTTGTTATGCTTTTTCATAGTGGCATACAATACATGAAGATCTGACCAGTTGTACTGAGAGGTCGTGTTAGGGGTCATACATGTGGTTTTTGACCCTGTGACGTCAATCAGACAGTGATTAATCAATCAGTGTTGACGTTTCTGGGGGTTTACCCACAGTTCGGTGCAGAGCATGCCAAGAACTCACCATACATGTAACAGACCGTTTCATTGGCTACTCCCATCAACTAGACAAGAAAAACGAAATTTAAAAACCCAAATGAAACAGGATCTGTGTTTTAATCAGATTGAGGCTTGTCTGGCTGAAGCTTAGGGCCTGGAGATCTACGGGGTTGGGGGGGGCCTTCCTCTAAGAGTTTTAATATTTGTGCATGATACTTTAGTCTTAAACAAACATCATCAGCCTTGACTGAATATAAGTATTCTCAAGACTCTAATTTATGGTGTGTTTTTTCTTATTTTTGGATCTTAGAAAGATCGTATTGTATTAAATAATTTTACAAGATTATTTATTTTACACATTTCATATTTGTTACCCCAAATTTCATGTGGGAGTGCAGGCCTTATTGTCGGCGACAATTCATTTGTCATAAAAAACATGTGGGAGTATATATATATATATATATATTGTCGTCAGTGCAGACCTTCTCGTTGACAAATCATTTTTCACCAAGAACATGTGGGAATATATTGTCATCAATGCTAGTGTTGTTGTCGGCAATTCATTTTTCACCAAAAATAGACCATTCATGACCGCAACTTGACAACGCTCAACCCCCAGCCCATATGAGAACCCTTGACAACAGGAAGTTGATGAAAGATAATGTAGATGGAGCTCAGTGTGCAGAATGGAATAAGTAGACACACATTTGTCAGGGCTAATTTTTATTTACATCATACTGCAAGGCTGTCTTCACTAGGCTGGACGGTGCAGACCTTTAAAGTCTCTAACTCAATATCATCGAAGGTCTTCAACGTTGAAAACACAAATTATTTGTCAATTTAAATCAACATTGATAGTGTGGTCTTACCAGGAAAAGATCATATTCCTGAAGCAATGGCCCGAGAAATCCCTCTCTGACCATTGCTGGAATAGCGTCTGTTTCTTGAACTTATGCAGGTGGGTGTCTATTCTTTCCGTTCAATGAAAGCTATCACTTAAGTACAGCAACATGACAGTCCTTCGTTTCATCTGGGTCTTCCCTAAAACTTTGGACAGTGATTTAAGGTATTAAAACGGTAAAAGTATGTACCATACGGCGTTTCAGACTCATTTTCAGCTAGGGACCCAAAGAACAAGGCTAGGTATACTCCACATTACATCTCAAACGGTGAGATTGCGCAATAAATACTATGTAGACTGGAATAACCAGGCGTTATATATAATGTGATTCAATTGAGACTTCTGGTGTACTTCGCCAAACATAACTGATTTGATATTAGAGTAAAAACGGAAACGATTGAATGTAAATCAGTTTATATACATTCATATTACATTATTATATGGCTTGCGACCCATTTGTGTCAATTTCTAGGCCCCAAATATTAGCGATTTAGCTCCTTAAACTAAATCCTATTTTATTTTTAATTTTTATTTCATCTTCTATATTTAACGATATCCATCAGTATTGCATTTCAGTTCTGTCATATGTTAAAAATTTCCCGCTGTCTTCCACCTTTAAACTGTCAATGACTTTAAGGAGACAATCCACTGAGTATTCAGTCGTAAAAAGATTCGGCACATTTTTATGATAAGGTCGTGAAAGGTCAGTATCTACCGTGCCAGGATGTAGTGAGACACAGATCACACGATTTTTTCCACGTCCTAATTCGATGCTGAGATTCTTGGTGGCCATATTTAAGGCAGCTTTAGCCATACGATAACTGTACCAACCACCTAAACCTGAAATTGAAAGTAGTTTCATTAAATTGAAAGTAGTTTCATTAAATTGAAAGTAGTAATATTAAATTGAAAGTAAAGTAAAGAATTCACACCTATACCTACAGAAAATCATTTTCACAACATGTTAAAATAAACTAGGCAAACGTAGATGGTGACCATACTGTTTACTAACCAGTAGATTCATATTAAATTTTAGTATCAACTTCATCCCTAATCCAACCTCGTGGGTTTTTTCCAGGTCCTCCGGTTTCCTCCCACTGCTAAAGACCCATACGCATAAGCAAAATGACCTAGTTTGTGTCAAGTGGACGTTAAATCCCATTTCTCTCTCTCGTCCCTTATATTCAAAGATGAAATGAAAATTTACCATTATCAGTTATTGAGCCAACCTTGGCGGACATATTGACTAATACTGCTGCATGCTTTTTCTTGGGTTCTGAGTCTTGCAGGCCGAATGAACCGTTACCTTTTGTCAACAAAGGAGTGAAATATTTCGCCATTAATAAAGGACCAGCCGTATTAACTGCTATAGTATTCATTATTCCCTGTTAAAAAATTAAAACCAAATTACAGGATTAAACACTAGGTAAGAGTTATTTCCCTTTAGTCTTCTACCGGAGTGCTTGATTGTTAGTCCTGTCACAGTTCTTCGAAACCTGACAGCTGAGGTGGGGTGAGTAGAGCCGTGACGTATTTTAAGTAACAAATATGTTTCAGCCGCCATGATTGGTTGAGATATTTTGTATGCACTCAGCACATGTGTTGTCCTCCGGAATTGAAAGAACTTAATTTCGGAACGTTTAATCGAGTATCCACAAATATTTAACCATAAAGGACCTGCTGTATTAACTGATGGTTTACTATCGAAACAACGGTACTTAACAATCAAGACTTTTATCGTTAAAGTTTTAAATGACGGTGCTGTTCTAATCAACTTAAAATCGGAGCCATTCGATGATCCAGAGGGTTGATTAACCACTTGTCATGTGAATAAATGTCCAAATAAAAATTCGATAAACTCTGGCTTGCGGCTGTGGTTTCGAGGCCTGGTGTGAGCGTATGTGGCATGGAGATAGGGGCGCCTTCTCAACCTCGTGGGTTTCCTCCGGGCTCTCCGGTTTCCTCCCACTGCTAAAGACCCCTACGTGCAAGCGAATTATTGAAATATAATTAAACCATACGTTAGTCCCGAAATGACCTAGTTTGTGTTGAGAGAACGTTAAACCCCATTTCTCTCTCTCTCTCTAAATAAAAATTCATTTAACATTTGAAGCAAGAAAAAGACCTGCAATCAGCTGTTTTAGCTGTTACATGTAACATATTAAATAAGAATGTAAATATTTTCAATGAACACTTTAATCCAAATCAAAGAGGTGTAAAACATACCTCTGAAGAAACATCTCGTAAACTTGTCTCCCCGCGTCCACTTGGATGTAATATGGCTGATGAATTAATCAATAGATCTAAGTTATCAAAGTTTTTAGCTATCTCAGACGACGTTTGTTTAACCTCTGATTCTTTGGTTACATCAATTTTATAAATATGGAGAGATGCAGGATAATCGTTTTTCAATTTATGAAGATCTTCAGCAGAATCTGGATTGCGACATGTTGCAATTACTGTAGCATCCTTTGATCGTTTCAATAAACTTTTACAAAACTGAAGTCCAATTCCTCTGCTTGCACCTTGTATCAAAGAGACTGACGTCATTGTGTGAATCAACTGTAAAAAAACAAATGGTCATAAATAATATACAAAGCCCTGGAAATGAAAATGATTTTAACATCCTACTGTTTTGCTCTGACTTGGCTTATTCAGACAGCATATATGCCACACAATATTGCTCTGACAGCGGCACTATGGCCTACTCTTATATCAAATTCCCACTGTCAAAGAATTCTTTTCCATGCACACCCATGTGTACAAGAGAGAGAGAAATGGGGTTTAACGTCCACTCAACACAAACTAGGTCATTTCGGGACTAACATATGGTTTAATTTTATTTCAATAATTTGCTTGCGCATAGGGGTCTTTAGCAGTGGGAGGAAACCAGAGTGCCCGAAGGAAACCCACAAGGTTGAGAAGGCGCCCCTATCTCCATGCCACATACGTTCACACCAGGGCTCAAAACCACAGCCGCAAGCCAGAGGTGACCGGCCAGCTAGAGGTCGAAGCACGGCACTCTAGACCACTAGGCCATCCCAACCCCCATCCATGTGCAGAAAGGAACTCGGTTTTTCATCCTATACTAACATTGTCCCTTACCAGGCTCTCTGTCATGTACCACTGACAAGGCGGAACCACGTCGGAAGTTTCCTGATGAACTTTCTCAGCCAACGCAGGGATTGAACGAACATGGGATCTCCAGGTTAGCGAGCCGAAGTCTTACTTACTGAGGCCCCGAAGTCTGGAAAAGGCATCTGTCACAGACAATGTCATGCAATATCCAGTGTGTGCTTGTTATTATGTCTGACACAGGTGACTTGTCTTGTGTCAGTGTTTTATTGATAATTATAAAACATTACATACCCGACACCTAGTTAAAAATGTCAAGTAGGCCTACAAGAAAAGAAATGCAGTAAAATGGGGTTTAACGTCACATACGAATGACTAGACAGCTGTTCTTGTCATGCTCTTCGTCCTGCATCACTGACAAAGTGAACCCACCTCCACGAAAAATATCTGTGACAGACCGACCGTGAGTAAACTCTTCACAGTGACAGCCATCAAAACAAATACATGAAACTAGGCCAATAATATGGAAAATTTTGAAGACTGTCTAACATTGTACAACACTTCTTGAGCTTATTGAATCATTTCTCATATTGTGCAAAATGGACAGAAGAAGAAGAAGACTATTGGATTGGTAACGAATGTTGCAAAGTGAAAGAGAAATAAATTGATGTATTATGTGATGAATGAGTTCGTCAAATGAATCTGTAAGCTGACAGTCACGAGCGCCTGTAAGCTGACATTCCGTATAATTACTCAGTCAAACAGAAAAAAGCCACTGCTGATTTTGCACACTGGGTCTCAGCTTTTACAACCCTCTTTCTTTGATCAAGATGAACTAGTAAAAATAAACGTTATGCAACTGCCTTTCCCCAGGGTCAAGCAAAAAGCCACGAGCTTCAACTAGTGGTGGGGGGGGGGCTTCCCCAGAAAATTTTGAAAAATACGTTTCCCTAGAAAATTTTGAAAAACAGGCAGCCGGAAATGCAGTCTGGCCGTAGTTCACAGGCAATGATCGTTGAGGTAATTTCAGGTACCGGTAATTAATAAATTGTCAATGAATGGATCACTTGCGAACCTCGACGAATCCCAGTCACGAGCGCCTGTAAGCTGACATTCCGTATAATTACTCAGTCAAACAGAAAAAAGCCACTGCTGATTTTGCACACTGGGTCTCAGCTTTTACAACCCTCTTTCTTTGATCAAGATGAACTAGTAAAAATAAACGTTATGCAACTGCCTTTCCCCAGGGTCAAGCAAAAATCAAAACAAACCCTGATAATCAAACCTACTTCCGCTATATAACGGAAGTGAATTGATCCAATCCTAACGGTCCTACTGTTCGTCTTATAAATATTGACAAATAAAATGGTCTGTTACAATTGTTCAAAATAGGCGCCATCTTTGATTTTGGATATGTCCACTTCATTGATTCAAATTTACAGATGTTTTCTTTAAATTTAAATAAATGATCCTAATATTTTCAAAGATTTGTAAAAGTCTGATGTCATAGCAAACGACATTTGTGTTTTGTAAGTGAATATTGAATCCTTAGCGAGAAACTACACGTCAAGGTAACAATGCACTGCACTCTGCAGTGGCACTGGCGGCGCCATCCGTCGGTGGTTGGAGGGGCAAAGCCACGAGCTTCAACTAGTGGTGGGGGGGGGCTTCCCCAGAAAATTTTGAAAAATACGTTTCCCTAGAAAATTTTGAAAAACAGGCAGCCGGAAATGCAGTCTGGCCGTAGTTCACAGGCAATGATCGTTGAGGTAATTTCAGGTACCGGTAATTAATAAATTGTCAATGAATGGACTTGCGAACCTCGACGAATCCCAGTCACGAGCGCCAAAGTCGTAGGGAGAAATTATGAAGGGTATGGGGGACCTCCCCCAGAAAATTTTGAAAATTGACTGTCGGAAATGCTGTCTTGTCAGTATTCAGTCAGGCAGCGATTGTCGAGATATTGTGAGCGCCAAAGTAGCGAGTCCTTGTTGGGATTTTGGTGACCTCCCCCCACTACTGTGCCTGAAGTAAGACGGAAGACATCAGTAGTTGAACAATTTCTAAAATTTGTTGAACTAGACTAGGCTCACTCTGACTACTCAATCAATCAATCTACTGTAATGATTAAATATGTCATGCAAATGAGCCTAGCTCCTTGCAATTTTAACCCTTGTGCGTACACGTTGCACAAAAAACGTTGTCGGTAACAAGGGGTAATCTCAGACCACAGACATAAAAAGGTTTTTGGATGAATAATTTCATTCAAATACTATCAAACTACAGTTTCATATCAAGACTGAACAATAATCAATCAGGCTAGATCAAAATATTTCAGGTATTATCAGTGACGATAAGAATTATAAGATTTTTTAGAAACCATACAAATCTAAAAATATCGTAATTGTCATGTTCCATGCAGAATAGTCTTTTGATGGGGTTGTTAGTGTACCTTGATTTGCTCTCAGATCTAGATTACTAGAATAACCAAAACAATATCATTAGACAACTGTAACTAGCAAAATGTTGAAAGGAAAGGGGAGGGGGTTCCACAAGACCCCTGGTGACCGACAACGTAATACTCAAAGTTTCCTGACAAATGATGAATGTTGCCACTGCCTCACATCCATTCTATTTACAGCATTATGCTCGACATTAAGTAGCTGACAATGTATAAAATTCTCGTTAGACAATTATGAACCAATTTCTCACAAAATTTAAGGATATGGTCGTGGGGTCCAAAAATACCCCATGTATACGCACAAGGTTTAAAGAAATAACAGATAAAAGAAATTGATTATTAAATATTTTATTATATTACAATTACAGGCCTGAGCGTTTAAAATGAAGAGAAAGGGGACAATAAAAACTTATGGCCGACATCGAATGAGAGTAGTAGCCGTGGAAGGATGGAGTTCCGATGATGAAAAACAGAAACATGTTTTTAGTTTTAATAATTCTTCCTCACATGAATCTAGCAACAGTTCAGGAGGAAATGATAGTTCCTCATTTATTCCAAGAATAACCCGCAGCACAAGGTAAGACACGACCATTGTCCCTTTATTTATATCACGTTGGAGGCTGAGGTAGTTGAGGCTCTAAATTCTGTTAATTTGAAAATGACCAAAGTTTGTATTAACGAGCATTGCAGTTGACATTTAAGAAAGAGTACTGTATGCAGAAATGTGACCATAAAAAAATTGATGATAAAAATTGTGTTGAAGAGACATTAAATTACTACACATAGGCATTCAATTTTGCCTTTGTGATTTGTTAAAAGGGAATGAATATAGTTACTTACAATGTACAATGCCACTCCCCCTTTTCTGACTTTCTCTGATTTTAAATGAATTAAAGACAGCTGCATGTTTTATTATATAAGTATTATTACATTTGTTGCTTTTGTTTTGTAGGTAGGGTGAAGGAAGGGGAGCAGTAGATTGTGTATAACATAGCTGCAAATTATATTTCATAATGATTATTACTTTATTTTTGTTGTTTCTGCTTTGGAGGAGGTGGGGGGGGGGGGTCTCTATCTGTTTTGTATTTGCATGCATGCTACTATATATCTATGTATATATATAATACATATTGTAGAGTAGGAGGAACCCCCTGAAAATTAGTACACTTGTGCTAAGGGGACTATCCTCATTAAATAAAATTATTATTATTATTATTATTATTATTATTATTATTATTATGAGCCGAGAACGAAGCGTGTGAAATTCCGTCTAGCCTCGGTCATCATTACTAAAGTCGGTAAAACAAAGGCAGTAGTATCGGTTATCCACTTTTAGCGGTAAATCACGAAGGAATATTTCAGCGAATCGAACGACAATCCAACAAAATTCCGCCTAGCCCCGGTCATCATTACTAAAATCATTAATATAAACAGCATAGTCTTGATTATCCAGATCCAGATCTTAAATAGAATTTCGATGGCCGTTCAGCGGCATATAGGAATCTAATCCAGCTTACATCGAAGGCTAGCCTTGACATCCAGAGTTTTATATGGTCTGGATAAGTTAATTAATGTCTAATTGATAACTTAGATAACATTTCAGGCCTAAAGAAAGACTCGTAATAGACAGATTTTGCTCTTGCATAATGTAAGTTTAATTGTATTTTTATTTATTTACAGGAAGAAGTATTTAAGTGAGAATAAAGAAAACAATTTTGCAGGATCACGAAAAGCTAAATATAGTTATAAAGTCGACTCCTCAGTAAGAACCGTCTGATAAAAATACAGATCTTAATTCGTTTCATTTTTAAAGTTCGAATCCCCGGTTGTACGTGACGAGGAGGAGGGTTGCCTGTCCAACCTCGTGGGTAGAGCTGGGCGATATTTCAATATTTCGATATAAAACCGTCACAGAAATAAAAACCGTGAAAAATACCGTCTTCAGAAAAATATCGAAAAACCGAACATACCGCGATATATCGCGGTTTTGATTTTCCTGGATAATATTTAACATAAATATTGAACAAAATGTTTTCTTTTTTATGTTATTTGCTATATTTTATTGCTTAATCATGAAAAAATACTGCTATATACTCCCGAGTATTCATTCCACAAACTTACAAAGTTTGCAAATGCCGATACGGAGCTTGTTTACGTCACGTGACTTCTCGCTCACCTTTCCACCCGTTAGAATTATCCCCGTTTCTGATCAATTTCTATACACCTTGACGAATTGTGTAGACCGATACTTTGATTTTTGAAAGAGATCACTGATTTTAAGATTGAATTAAATTTTAATAAAGCAGAAATATAAATAATGCCAATTACATTGAGAGTTCCGGTAGACTGATTATCATTCAGTGTCATGCCAATGGAGGTCGTGATCCGGGAAAAAATATTTGACGAAATCAATGGTCACTTTTTGGCATAGTACTTATGTTTTTATAGTTTAATTTAGTATCCTTGTATTGTTTAATTATGCATTTTCAAGAAGGTATATTCTTGAATGGGAAAGAGTTTGTACGGGTAAACAAAGTCCAATCGTACCCGTAACAACTATAAAAATATGCACGGCCGAAAGAACACAAACTTTGTTTTATGTTGTTTGGGCCTCCTTCATTCGAAATATTTTTAATTTTAATAAAATATAATTGATATTTTGAATATGCACGGCCGAAAGAACACAAACTTTGTTTTATGTTGTTTGGGCCTCCTTCATTCGAAATATTTTTAATTTTAATAAAATATAATTGATATTTTGAATATCAAAATTGTAATAAACAACAACTGTAGCAAGTTTTCATGGCTATCTAGATCTGTGTTTGAACCAGCTCGAATTAATGTTTTGTTAATTTGAAATTAGTATTGTATGCTAAAAATAATATTGATTAGAAACAATAATATTGAGGGGTATTTCCAACTTTTTATGCATGTATATTTACAATTAAAAAGTTATAAACTGAAAGTATTGGCTTTTTATAAAATATAATATTGAGGGGTATTTCCAACTTTTTATGCATGTTTATATACATTTAAAAAGTGATAAAATGAAGTATTGACCTTTTATAAAATATCGCGATATAGTGATTATATCGCGATATTTTTTGAAAATATCGTAATATCTGTTTCTAGGTATATCGCCCAGCTCTACTCGTGGGTTTACTCCGGGTCCTCCAGTTTCCTAGAACCGAATTATTGAAATAAGATTAAACCATGTTAGTCCCGAAATGACCTAGTTTGGGTCAGGTTGACGTTAAACTCCATTTCTCTCTTTAGTCCCGAAGTGACCCAGTTTGTGTCGAGTGGATATTAAACCCCATTTCTCTCTCTCTCTCTCTGTGGTTTTACTTGTCTTTACTACACTAGGATCTGGAAGAATTGTTATATAAACTACGTTCTGGTTTATGTGAGGGATTAGCCAATGAAACAGTCTGTTGCAACGAGTTATTGGTGGCGATGAACGGAACTGTGGGTATCTTATTAGAAACATTAACGTTGGTTGTTTAAACAAATGTCTGACATCATGGGGTCAAAAGCCACTCAGATCCCATTTCAGATCTTCATGTAGTAGAGACCACCGAAAGTATAAAAAAAAAACGTAACAAAATATAGATCTTTATTTTAATCAGATTGCAGTATGAATTATATGTACATAAACGGTCATCAAACTTGTTGGGAAGGCCTTAGTGGTCTAGAGTGCCGCGCTCCGACCTCTAGCTGGCCGGTCACCTCTTGCTTGCGGCTGTGGTTTCGATACCTATTATGAGCGTATGTGGCATAGAGATAAGGGCGTATGCTCGTCTTCCATTATCCAGGTCAGGTGCAGAAGAGTAGGACGTTCAACCCCCGTTTCATTTCATTTCCAGTCTTTGCATTAAAGTAAGACATTAAACCCCATTTTATTGCATTTTGTCAAGTGGTGTTACCTCATATCTGTACTTGTACATTATTCTTGAATGCAAAATCACAGTATTGACTAAACATATACCATCTGTTATTCCCGAAATGACCTACTCTGTGTTAGTAGAAGCTCTCCCTCCCTTATATCTCTCTCTGACTTCAATAAAGTTGTAAATATATTTTGTTATTGCAGGATAGTGATTGTGAAGTTCGGAGACCAGGATTACGCGATACTACTAATAAATATAATTCCCGGCCCAACACATCTACCAGGGTGACGTCAAAAACTAGCAAATCTCTCTTTCAATCTGTACTTAAAAAGAATACACCCAAACCAAAGAGTAATGAAAATTCTTACGACTTCAGCGAACTAGAAGAATACAGTCTGCTGGTTGTCTCTGATGGTTCAAAGAATAGTTCCAGAACAGCTGCACAAAATCTTAGAGTTCCAGACGAAAGCGGAATCGACACCAGTACTCCATGTCGAGAAACTGCTCGAAAGATAAATAATTGTGATATATCTCATATTGAGGATCTTCAAGACAGCCCGATTTCGACAGACGGAACTCCTAGTATACATGATCCAAAATCAATAACCCCACAATTAGATTTTTCAAGTATTGCTGCTAGTCCATCGTTAGACGGGGAATTGGAGGAAGCCACCAGATCTGAACATATTTCCAACATAGAAGAACTCTCAGTCAATGACTCCTCTTTAAGTGATAAACCGCTCGCTTCGATAAACAAACACTTACATGTTAATAAGCGCACAAGGAACCAATTATCGCCAAGTCCATTAGCATTACGAAGTCGAAGTAATTATGATAAAACACAAAGTCTATTTGATTCTCCCGATCTGTCAAGGCATGCAAAAGTTCAGAGAGTTAGTCCCGAAGATCTAAAGTGTTATATAGATCTGAGTCGCCTTAAGGATAGTTTTATTACCAGACACACGCGAAGTTATGATAAATCTAAAAGTCTTTTCGACAGCAGCAGCAGTAGTAGTAGTAGAAGCAGCAAAAGTTCTCGCCCAGGTGGCAGTACCGGTCGATTGTCACCTCCATTAGAAAGGGAGTTAACTCTAAATGATACAGAGGTTGAAACAGAGGGAGAAGAATTAAGTCATATTGTAGAAGAAGATGAAATCAGTAGCAGTGATGAGGTGGATAATGATGATGAAAATGATAGTGATTATGTTGATGATGATTACGATGATGATGATGCTGAAATTGTCTGTGATGATGACGACAATAAATTACAAGAGTATTACAAGGGCAATAACGATGAAGATCTGGAGGTGACACGGTATACCCTGACAGATCTTGCAATTGAAGATGGTGACGAAGACTCGGAAGAAGACGATTGCTCATTGGTTAAAAGTGGAAGCCTTGATCCTATATCTGAAGGGGAAGAAGAAAGCATGGAGGATTCCCTAGAGTATCATTCTGACAAACAGTCATCGAAATTATCTCAGAATGAAAGTCAATCTGAAACAGAAGAAACGTTCCACACAGCCACAGACACGAGTCACAAAGTTCCTGAAAATCCCAGACTTTCTGGCCTAAGGAATGAGTCTTGTCTTAAACCTTGCTACACACCAAATACAGCCAATTTATCGAGATCGTTTGTTGTAAGTATTAAGAGTCTGCAGCACACCAAATAAACTATACAGGACAGAGGGCCTGACAAGGACAGCTGTCTAGTCATTCTGATGGGACAAAAAACAGAGATCCCTTGCCGCTGCCCGGGGTAAATTTCCCTCGTAAGCTCGTCTTCATTAGCCCAGTTGGAGAAGAACAGGTTGATGTTAAACCCCATTTCATTTCATTTTCATTGCCAAATAAAGTATAACACATACTGATGGAGGAACAATTACCAAATTATTTGGGCAACGATTCTAACAGTAATCTCTCAATGCTTTTATGTTCAGGTACAATGTATGTCAAAGCACACTGTATGGCATATGTCCAATTTCATTATCTTAATTGGTGAAGAGTAGGATGTTGAGGCCAACATAACAAATATCTGTGTTAACGGTTGCCAAACCAACCAATCCTATTTTTGAAGCCACAACTGTGGAGCCTAAACCTTTTTTCTCTCATTTCCCCGGTCGTACAACTCGGTTTGGGATTGGTTTTCTGTTGATAATTTCAACACTGAAACTTTCAGTATTATTTTCAAGAACCTTATTCAGTAATTAAGCTAGAAACGCTGAAAAAAAACACAAATAAAAAGATTTTCCATCTGACTGACCCTCATTTTTTTGTTCAAGTGACTGCAAACACAGGTATTTCATTTTTTGGCATTAAACACTTTTTATTGAAGAAATATCGAGATATTAACTTGGATGTGTTACAGGAAATGCTGACACCAAATAAAAAGAAGGGATCAATTCCAGATTCTCCAAAATCTAAGATATTATCACAGTGTCGAGAACAGAGGATTGTATCCTTCACAGACTGTATACCCCTAAAGTAAGTTGTAATTTCTTTTAGTTTTTTTTTGGGTGGTAGCTGAGTCTTCAAACTGTGCTGAAGATCAGCTTCTCAACCTCGTGGGTTTCCTCCGGGCACTCCGGTTTCCTCCCACTGCTAAAGACCCCTACGCGCAAGCGAATCATTGAAATAAAATTAAAACTATATGTTGGTCCCTAAATGAACTAGTTTGTGTTGAGTGGACGTTAAACCCCATTTCTCTCTCTCTCTCTCTCTCGCTGAAGATCAGAGGGTCTGTCATGTATATGGGCTTGTTGGGTAGTCAAGTGGTCTAATGCATGTGGGGAGCAATAGTGATTCAGTGAGTAAGACCTTGGCTTGCTAGTCTGGAGGTCCCGTGTTCGACGACCCAAGAAAATAAATAAGGATTTTTCCAGCATGGTTCCCCCTTGTCGGTGCTGTAGGATGGACAACGTATATTTGTTATGATAGGATGAAAAACCGAGGTCCTGTGTACACATTGGTGTATATGTGAAAGAACACTTTGAAATTAAGAGTAGGCCGTAGTGCCACAGTTCCAGGAAAATTTTCTCTCTGTGTACACAATACAGGATCTGTTATATCTTTATACAGAATGTTGAATGAATGTACTAAGATAGGGGAAGGAGTTTATGGTGAAGTGTTCAGAGCTTTTAGAAATGGTAAATCAGTTGCTATTAAGGTAAGAATAATGATACAGTGAAATGTAATGATCAACTCAGTATTATATGCAACCTCAGATTACAGCCATATTTTAAAAGAACTGATTTTTATACGCCCACATTTTCATGTGGACGTATATTGTCGTCGCCCCTGTTCGTCCGTCGGTCCGTCCGTCCGTCCGTCCGTCCATCCACAATTGTTTGTGAACAGTCTACAGGTCACAATTTTTATCCGATTTCAATGAAACTTAAAACATAGGTTTATCACCCTAAGATCTCGGTTCCTTTCGATATTGGCATGTATCGAACTGTAACTTCATGGGTTATGGCCCCTGATTGTACGAAAAATCACGTTTTTTAGCTTGTGAACAGTTTAGAGGTAACAATTTTTAACCGATTTGGATGAAACTTGAAATGCATGTTTATAACCCAAAGATCTTGGTTCCTTTCGATATTTGCGCCAATCGGATCGTAACTTCCTGAATTATGGCCCCTGATTGTCCGAAAAATCGCCCTTTTTAGCTTGTGGTCCCTCTGGAGGTCAAAATTGTTATCCGATTTAAAAAAACGTTTGATTATATCACCGTTCCATGGTTATGAAGGTTGAGTTCGAATTTCGTGAAAATCGGACCAAAATTGACGGACAAAATGGCCGTCATTTGTACGCGAATAGTGTGAAAATATGTTAAATCAAGGTTGTGAACAGTGTAGAGGACACAATTTTGAACCGATTTGGATGAAACTTGAAATGCATGTTTATAACCCAAAGATCTTGGTTCCTTTCGATATTTGCGCCAATCGGATCGTAACTTCCTGAATTATGGCCCCTGATTGTCCGAAAAATCGCCCTTTTTAGCTTGTGGTCCCTCTGGAGGTCAAAATTGTTATCCGATTTAAAAAAACGTTTGATTATATCACCGTTCCATGGTTATGAAGGTTGAGTTTGAATTTCGTGAAAATCGGACCAAAATTGACGGACAAAATGGCCGTCATTTGTACGCGAATAGTGTGAAAATATGTTAAATCAAGGTTGTGAACAGTGTAGAGGACACAATTTTGAACCGATTTGGATGAAACTTGAAATGCATGTTTATAACCCAAAGATCTTGGTTCCTTTCGATATTTGCGCCAATCGGATCTCAACTAACTGAATTATGGCCCCTGATTGTCCGAAAAATTGCCCTTTTTAGCTTGTGGTCCCTCTGGAGGTCAAAATTGTTATCCGATTTAAAAAAACGTTTGATTATATCACCGTTCCATGGTTATGAAGGTTGAGTATGAATTTCTGTGAAAATCGGACCAAAATTGACGGACAAAATGGATGCCGTTTGTACGCGAATATTGTGAAAATATGTTATATAAAGGTTGTGATCCTTATAGAGGTCACAATTTTGAACCGATTTTGATGAAACTTGACATGTATGTTTATAACCCAAAGATCGTGGTTCCTTTCGATATTTGCGCCCATTAGATCATAACTTCCTGAATTATGTCCCCGGATTGTTCGAAAAATTGCTTTTGTTCGCTTTTGTTCCCTCTGGAGGTCAAAATTATTATCCGATTTAAAAAAACGTTTGACTATATCACCGTTACATGGTAATGAAGAGAGAGTTTGAATTACGTGAAAACCGGACTAGAATTGACGGACAAAATGGCCGTCGTTTGTACACGAATAGTGTGAAAATATGTTATATCAAGGTTGTGGACCCTATAGAGGTCACAATTTTGAATCGATTTTGATGAAACTTGACAGGTATGTTTTAAACCCAAAGATCTTGGTTCCTTTCGATATTTGCGCCCATCGGGTCATTACTTCCTGAATTATGTCCCCTGATTGTACGAAAAATCACACTTTTTAGCTTGTGGTGCCTCTGGAGGTCACAATTATTATATGATTTAAAAGAAAACGTTTGATTATAAAAACCAAACAAATTCTAATGATTTTCTGATAATTCCTTAATATGCGACAATTCTTGTTGACTGCCCGGACGATTTGGCTGCTGTGTGGGCGTATGTTTCGTTGCCTGGCAACCTATTTTTTCTTCTTTATTCTTTTGATGTATTGATTACTCCGTAAGACTAATCTATGTATTTCACCTTGAAATTATGTATTTATCACCTCATGAAACTATGTATTTATCACAGCATGAAACTATGTATTTATCACCTCATGAAACTATGTATTTATCACATCATGAAACTATGTATTTATCACTCCATGAAACTATGTATTTATCACAGCATTAAACTATGTATTTATCACAGCATTAAACTATCGATTTATCACAGCATTAAACTATGTATTTATCACTTCATGAAACTATGCATTCATCGCAGCATTAAACTTTGTATTGAAGACTCCATGAAATTATGTATTTATAACTCCATGAAACTAAGTATTTATAACTCCATGAAACTATGTATTAATTACTAATGGTATATGAAACTATAATTTTTACACTTTTTTTGGTATATCTTAGATTGTTCCAATTGAAGGGGATTTTTTAGTAAATGATGAAAAACAGAAAACATTTCCCGAAGTACTTCCTGAAGTATTAATATCTATGTAAGTATTGGTATTTAGTATTTCGGTAGAACATTAGAATTATTCAAGAGCTAATTCTGCCTATTGCAAGTCTTTCTTTAGGCCTGAAATGTTATCTAAATTATTAATTAGACATTAATTAAGATGACAAGACCATAATCAACTCTCGATGCCTTCAAAGGCCTGCGATTTTAAGTAGATTAGAATGCCATTTAATGATTTAATTTAATAATGGATAATTAAGACTTTGTTATCTTAACAACAGTAGCAAAGGCTACACTGTTCTTCCAACTGAGATAACTCGGTTACGAGTGAAGTTTTAGTTCTTGCGTGCTCTGTACAGAACTTTGGGAAAACCCCTTGATTAAAGCTACAATTTCATATTTTTAAGTTATATTTTTAAAATGTATTAAAATAACGCCTTAAAATAAATTGTATATATAAACAGTCTTACCTTGTTAAAGAATAATCTTATTAATCCAATAATTCACAATTGACAGTAGAGAAATTGGCAAATATATCATTTTCAACTTCAAATTAAAACGTTTGAATATAGCTATTCCAGGGGGGGAAAGAAAAAAACAAGGGAGGTAATTGTGTTATTATTTCCTGTGTCAATGATTTTTAAGCCTTGGGTGTAATGCCTATGATCGTATAATAGTGAGTTGACAACCTATTGAGCAAAAGACAGAAATAATTATGTTTTGACTTTCTTTGAAGATATGAAATTCTCGCTTTAATCAATGTCTGAGGTCATAGGGTCAAAACCCACTCGTATGACCCCATTGAAAGTATAAAAAAAACAAAACAAAATATAGATCTGTATTTTGATCAGATTTACCATTTTTTAACTGATATTTCCCTCTAGAAATTTAACTTTCAGAATACATCAAATGACAACCAACCAGCAGTTTTAATTATATAATGATTTATCTTGTTTCAGTGAATTAAGTGAATTGCGACAAAATAAACAAACGAAAACTGAGAATTTCTGTCAAGTTAACAGGTTTGTACATGTTGAAATATTTTACATTCTTCAGCGAACAACACAGCTGAAGGCTGGTAAAATTTTTTCAGTTGTGAATCTTGGCCACAACTTACCAAAGACTTCTCAGACATGAGTTAAAAATTTACTTAATTCTTTAGTGGCATTTAGCGATTGGAGACATAACAGAACTAACCCAGTTATATGGGAAAACAATCACTGATTTATTATAAACAAGCACGACGTTTCGATAAGTATCCTAATATCGTTATCAAGCACAATGTTGTTAGCCTTATTTTAATTAGAATATAGCCGTTTATCAAACTTATCTTGTTTTAATGTGTGAAATACATAGGTAAGAAAATTTGTGCAAAGTTTTGTGTTTCTGGATATAAGATATTTCTCATAAAATGTGATTGAAAGTTGAGTAAATTCTTAACTTAAGTCTGAGAATGCTTTGGGAACTTCGAAACTTATCTTATAGACATCACAAAGAAAGAAAATCAGTGCTATTCTTCTGCTTTGAGAATACTTTAAATCAGCTTTTCAATGCACTCTTCTTCACAGACTTGGTTTTTTTTTTGCCCCCATTTGATGAGCGTAGGAACCCTTATTATACATAAATTATGCAAGAGCTTAATCAGCCTATTGCAGGTCTTTCTTTAGGCCTTGAATATACATTATGCGAGAGCTTAATCAGTCTATCGTAGGTCTTTAGTCCTGGAATGTTATATAAACTATATTAATTAGACATTAATTAATTAATTTATCCAGACCATAATCAACTCCCGAGTCAACGCTAGTCTATGGTATTTGTTGGATTATGATCCGTTTTGCTGCATAACTTTCCTTCGAGATTTAATGGATAATCGATGCTGTGATTTTTGTCGTACACGTACAGACTTTAGTAATGATGATCGAGGCTAGGCAAACTTTCAATATGTTAATTCTCGGTTCATAGTGGATCAATTTGACTTAAATTTTCAACAAATTGCCTTTACATTATCTAGTTTTTAACTATTATAGTGAGAACTGCCAACTCGTTATCTTATGTCTCATAATGTATCTTTAATATATATATGGAAATTTATTTTTTTCAGCGTTTGTTGTGTAAAGGGAGCTTACCCTAAACAGTTGTTAAAACAGTGGGATGATTACAATGAAAAATCAAGATCAGAAAATGATCGTCCCGGTAATAAATTATTTCTACACCAAATCGTATTTATAGGTCCAAATTTGTTACGATTGAAAATTCCGACGTCCGTCTGCAAAGAGAGAATGAAATGGGGTTTAACGTCCTACTTTTCTGCACGGACTGGGATAATGAAGACAGGCACACAGCCTACTTTTGTTACGAATTCCAATCATCAAGGGTTCTTTTACATCCACGCGAAACCTGGCCCCAAGTTCACGAAGCATTCTCAGACTTAAGTTGAGAATTTGCTCGAATTTCAATCACGGGTTTTGAGAAATATCTTTGATCCAGAAACACAAAACTTTGCACATAGTTTCTTATTGATGTATTTGATACATTAAAACAACAAAATTATTATAACAAGCTATGTTGTAGTTAAAATAAGGTGAACAATTTTGAGTAAATTCTCAACTTTTCGTCCTACATGAACAATTAGACACTGTTCCTTGTCAGGCCTTCCATCCCGGTAATTACAAGGGGGAATCGTCTCCAAACAACCCAAGACCTCCTGGTTACTCACTGAGCCACTGCAGCTCCCACTTGACACAGAGAGGGAGAGAGTGAGAAATGGGGTTTAAAGTCCACTTGACACAAACTAGGTCATTTAGAGACTAACATGGTTCAATTTTATTTTAATGATTCGCTTGTGCGTAGAGGTCTTTAGCAGTGGGAAGAAACCATATCACAAAGAGAAATTTCACGAGGTTGCAGCCCAGTCAGTCTCCCCCTTAATCCAGCCCTTGTTATAACTGGTACCTTAATCCGGCCCTTGTTATAACTGGAACCTTAATCCAGCCCTTGTTATAATTATAACCTTTATCTTATTTCCAGGTTACATCTATATCACATGGCCTCCTGCAAATTTCCCAAAGGTCACAAGATGTAAACTGAGTTAGAGCACTTGATTGTCGCCACCTCTAACTGGTCGGTCACCTCTGGCTTGCGGCTGTGGTTTCGAGCCCTGGTGTGAGCGTATGTGGCATGGAGAAAGGGGCGCCTTCTCAACCTCGTGGGTTTCCTCCTGGCACTCCGGTTTCCTCCCACTGCTAAAGACCCCTACGCGCAAGCGAATTATTGAAATAAAAATTGAAAAAAACATATGTTAGTCCCGAAATGACCTAGTTTGTGTTCAGTGGACGTTAAACCCCATTTCTCTTTCTCTCTTGATTGTCGCCAATGATTTTTGGGTTAGAGTGAGGGTCAGGGCTAGGTCTTGGGTTAAGGTTAGGGTTGGTGATAGCCCAGTTTATATCTTGTGACCTATGACGAAATCTGCAGGGGGGCATGTAAAATAGATCTAACCCTTATTTCAATGTGTAAAAATGAATACTAGTGTGTTTTTCTTTCAGATAAATTTGATTCTAACCAGTTATTTATTGTATTTGAGTTCGCTGATGGCGGATGTGATCTAGAATCGTTTAAGGTAGACAAATAATTAACTTACTTCACATTTCAGAATTAAAATTATGTCTTTTATTTCGCCCTGATGTGAATATTGCATGCTTTACATTAAGATCTAATCTATAGTATGCTATGAGGATAATTTTACCCCGGCAACGGTGCTACGACCTGCTCTTATATCAAATTCCAACTGCCAAGGGATCTGTTACATGCATGCTTATGTGTACACGGGACTTCGGTTTTCCGTTCCATCCAAACTACAAGACAGCTGTCCATGTCAGGCCCTCCATTCTGCATCACTGACAATGGGAAACCATGCCGGAAAATCGAGATGAACTTTCTCGGCCAATGCAGGGATTGAACAACCGACCTCCAGGCTAGCGTGCCAGCGCCTTACCAACTTAACCACGTAATCCGCGCATGTAGTGGAACATAAACTGTTACAAAATCTAAATTAATATGCATCGTTTCGGCTCCCTTTTTTGCATGGAAACAGTCTCATTACATTTGCATTAGACAGACTTTTTCTCAGGCAAAAACTCATGGAAAACAGGCCTTAATGTATTCAATTACGATAATCAATATTATGTATTTCAGTTTGCTAGTCCTTTAGAAGCTAAAAGTGTTCTACAACAAAGTATTTATGCCCTGGCTGTGGCTGAAGAGGCGTTTGAGTTTGAACATCGTGATCTCCATATAGGAAATGTTTTAGTGAAGAGAACGGAAGATGAAATGAAGAGTTTTCAACTGAATGATGAGACGGTAGAAATAGAATCTAATGGCGTCCATGTTTGTATAATAGATTTCACCATGTCCAGGTTGATGAAGGGTAAGAATAGTTTTAATATTCAAAGTGGCCATTTTTACGGAACCGTAAAGAATATCCTGTAGGCTATTTTAACGGCACTTCATTTCGAGAAAATATTGGACTTATAGAATTTTACTCACTTAAAGACAAAAAAATTGTGCTATTTTATTGGCAGACATCATTGTGTACAACTGTCGAATATTTTTCCGATGTGCAGGAGCTAAAGGGAAGTGCCGTAAAAATAACCTGACCTAAAGGATATTGAGTAGTATTCCATAAAAATAGCCACCTTGTTTAATATTTCATAAATAGTGCTTTTGTACACTAGGGCTGCAACGATCCGCTAATCTCGTAATACATAACGTATCACAATATGAACCTTGCGATACTATGCATCTCAAGATACGATATGTATCATGATGTGGACCTCACAATAAGATATGTGTCATAGTATGTAGCTCACGATACCATATGTATCACAGTATCGACCTCACGATACGATATGTTTCACAGTATGGAACTCACGATACGATACGTATCATAGTACTTTTTCTTTGCAAGTTTACGTAAAAATGAAATACAAGTACATGATATTTGATGGCCACATGCCATTTCATTAACCGTGAAATTTCAATTTGGCGTTTTTAATCCAAAATGTTCCCATATCTATGATTTGTGGTTTGCTGGAGGGGAATGTTTCAGCACCGGAAGCAATCTTTCCTCCTAGTCACATGAACTGCAGGATGATAAATGAATATTGGAAGAAAACACGGTTAAAAAAACTGTCTTGTCTTTACCGAACAGTGCTATGAGACTTAAGTACCGTGAACCAAACCGTGGCATGTATACAGTACATCATTGCAGTCCTATTATATACCAACATTTTATTAGTAAATGTAGGACCCAAGTTTTCGATGTGTTATCACCTTGTCAGTTGTGCAGGATGAAGGGCCTGCCAAGTAACAGCAAATTTTTATGAATGTTATATTTTGTAGATGGTTTGGTGATTCATTGTGATCTAGCAGACGATGAGACGTTATTTCAAGGAAAGGGAGATTATCAGTTTGATATTTATAGACTCATGAAAGATCATAACGAGTAAGTTGTTTGTTTTTTTATTGTGATAATTGGATACTTGATACAGGATTGAAGTAAATGAATAATGTGATTGAGCATGAAAATGCTGCCTCCACCTATTCTCAAATATTCTTTGAATGGGATTTAGTAATTGGATATCAGTTCGATGGAAGTGGACGTTAGATATAGCTATTTTATTATGTTTATTTGTGTTGATATATGCTTGATAAAGACTATTGAAATCTTGTTGAAACGTCGCAGTGAAATAAACCATAGTAACTGTTATCCATAAATAGTGTTTTATTTCCACTATTCAAAAACATTTTTTGACTAGGCTGTAGCGCCGCTGTCCAGGCAAAATTTCCCTCATTGCACACTGCATGGTCTATGCCTGTGTTCATTATCCTATTTGGACAAACGAAACGGTGGTGAAGATCATGTCAACATTCCCAATTTGATTGACAATGATAGAGATTGTTTTAAGTGGGATGAACATTGAAATATTTTTAAAGGATTAAATTCAGATGTTTTGTATTTTCAGAAATAAATGGGAATCCTTCCAGCCGTATTCTAACGTTTTGTGGATTCATTATTTAACCGATGCTATATTGAAGAGGAAGAAATTTAAGAGCAACACTCGATTAGACCGAGAAATTTTGAAAGAAATTCGAACATTTTATAAGGAATTGTTAGAGTATAACAGTGCGAGACACTTAGTCCTGGTTTCAGAATTTTGTCAGCCTTCTTGATTATGGAGATGTGCTTTTAGTCCTGTTTTCAGAATTTTGCCAGCTTTCCTGACCACGGAGAAGTGCTTTTACCGATAGTTGAAATATGTCAGGATGTTTGTGTGTTATGCGGTCAGCTCTTTGAAATACGTCTGGATGTCTGTTACTGGATGTCTGCAATATGTCAGACTGGATGTGTTATTTGGTCTGCTCTTTAAAATATGTCTAGATGTCTATTGTTTAAATCTGCTATTTAAAACACTTCTGGATGTCCGTTTTACAGTACACATCAGGTGGAAGTATGAAATTAGTCTTTTGTCAGTGTTTTTTTCCACTTAAGAATAGCAGAGTATTAGCCACACACACTCCGTGGAATTATAAAAAAATTTGAGGATTGAAAAGCTAAATTAGTTTGCAGATTATAGTCCGTAAAAAATTTGTAATATTCAGATGAATATCGTCCATATTGTTACATATAGTTTAATATATTGTTTTACTTGTCTTTACTACACTAGGACAAAGATATGATGAATTAAATTTCCTCTAGAGATTCCTTGAGATTGGTATATGGCTTGATATTATCGACTGCCTTGTGTAAATTAAAATCATGTATGAAAATCAAATATTTATATATGATATATTCAGTATTAGGGTATCCTTTTTATTGAAATATGTAAATACCATTGTTATAGATAACACTGCCCCTTTTAAATAGGGTTAGATAAGAATCTATAAATAGAATTTCTGGCTGAAAGATGTAAACCATACTTGTTCCCCCGAGTGTGAATATACATGTCGTGTGATCACTGTATTATAGATATATTGGGGGTGTTGGGTGACCAAATGGTTAGCACGTGCGCATTGCATCATAAGGTCTGTCATTGACGCAATTGGCATGGTTTTGATTCACAGGTTGTATGTGACAAAGAGAAGGTTCGCCTGTCCAAGCTCATGGGTTTTCTCTGAGTCCTCCAGTTCCTCCAGCAACTAAAGACCCCTACGCGTACACAAATTATTGAAATTAACTTGAACCACATGCTAGTCCCAAAATGACCTAGTTTTTCTTGAGTGGACGTTAAACCCCATTTCTCTCTCTCTCTATAAATACATTTATTAACTAAAGTGTATTATAGAAAATGTAAATAAATATATGAAATGGTTGACAGGACTGGAAACTTTTGGCAATTCTTACTTCAGACTCTCATATAAAAACTCTTTATCTTCATAGGAATCATCAGTAATCTGAAAATTGTTGGTGTACGAATCTTACTTAAATCAGTAACAGTAAATGATTTTCTTGTTTTGTGTTACTGGATTCTATAAATCATTGTTTGAGATTTATAAAGTTAGGTGGCCAAATGATTTAAACATGGTTTTTAGATCATAAAGGTCTGTCATTTAGTCACATGGTGTGGTTTAGATTCCCTGCTTGTGTGTGACAAAGAAAAGAGTTGCCTCTCCAACCTCATGGAGTTTCTTTGGTTCCTTTGCCCCCCCCCTCCACGAATTACTTAAAACACCGACGTTCATTTGAATTATTGAAATAAAATAAAACTGTGTTCGTGGCGAAATGACCTAGTTTTTTTACACCCTATTCTCTCTCCATCTGTTCTGGTTCAACTATAGCAAAGATATCAATGTTGAACAACAATAGGCCAGTCCAGTTGTATCATGTGTGAAAATGGGGAAAACCCTTCATTGTTGCAATGATATTTTTATGTATGTTATAGATATATTTGTTAACTATGCTGTGCTGTATAAAAAATAAACAAATACCTGAAATTGTTAATTTAATTATCTCAGATTAAAGATGCTTTATTGTTGTTCTTATTCTATATTAGATAATGAAAAATGAATAAGCGGGAACTTTTACTGTACATACCCTCCCCCCCCACCCAACACACACACTCCCCACCCCCCTTCTCAATATATTTATCAGCTAAATGTGACAGATAGGGCTCTTTGTGGTTATAAAGGTCATTGGAATGCTAAAAAAGAAGTACCATTGTAGTCATTGTATTATGGACTAGGAACTGACCATGTATGTTGAATGAAATTCAAAAATATAATTCACCAAATCGGTGCAGAATTTTTCAAAGAATAAACACCCCAATTTTCACGTCAATCAGATTTGAATTGACGGATCCTTACGATAACGAAGAACGTCATCCCACGTCGAAGAACCAGATGAACTGCGGTTAGCGACCAGTTCCTGGTCCAAAGATCTTATCAATAAAGGAATGTTATGGGAAATCTATTACCGGTCTGAATCCGGTTTTTAAAAATGGAGTTGCCTCCCTTAAATAGCTAGTGAACCGAATGTAAATAGATGTCACATGATTTGATGCACGGTTGCTAAAATGAGACCATCACGTTCACATCGCATTATTAATATTAGATTTATGGAGAATGAATCAACGGTCTGAATCCGGTTTTGAAGTTGCCTCCCTTATATAACTAGTAAACCGAATGTAAATAGATGTCACATGATTTGATGCACATGACCTGGTTATTAAAAATGGCCTACTTTTATTTGCTGAAATGAGACCATCACGTTCACATTGTATAATAAGATTTATAACTCCGTGTGACACTCCTTGGAAGTAGGTCAGCTTTATTCAAGGATTATCGAAGTTCAGTAATGGCAGTTTCTACCACAAATTTACCAATTAGTCAACCAGATTGGCCACCATTCCAACTGAACAAGCCTAGATTTGATCAGGTAAATTGACATTGAGATTGCGAATTCTTCTCGATTCTCATACAAACTGTGCTTTAAAAGTTGTTGTCCATAAAATAGTGCAATTTTCGGTTGTAAGTGCACTACTGATTTATTTAGTAGAAATAGGCGAATTTATAACCTCAGGCTTTTAATATTATAGAACTTCTATTGTACGGTAGACTGCTTGGCGGCATGGGCACTTGGGGTGAGAATGAGATAGGCCCTACTTCTACTTAGAATGCTTACTTAATTAATACCTAGCTTTAGATATCGGGTGACCTTAATTACTTGTGCCAATTTCATAAATATAATTAGTCTGTTTGCAAGTGAATGGCATTAAGGTGTGATTATGGTCAAGGCTATTTTATTATGGTACCATTTCCATAGACCCTGCAGTAAGTTTTCAGATTTTTTCATGTCAGTATTTGCAAATCCATCTTCTGCATGGGTTATGGACTGAACTTAACAAGAACCCCTGACCCATAACAGGATTTTGATGAGAGTTGTCTTGAGCCCAGCCAACAATTTGTCAGTAAAAGTGTCAGAATGAAACCAAAGTTTCTGTTATTTGAAGCAGATGGTTAAACCTGATTTCTTTTCATTTGTGATGTTTTTATTTTCAGGGAACATTTGTAGGAAGATGGAGACATTTTTTAAATGTAATAGATCCCAGGACATTATTAACAACAGAGGTAAGAACAGTGCAACATTTGCTGGTGCTGCAGTGGCTAATTTACCCAATTGTCTAGTGTAACACGCTTTTCTTTAGAATGTAATTTATCTCAGGACATTATTTATAACAAAAGTAAGATCACTGAGACATTCAAGTAAGATCATTGAAACATATTCACAGACAGCATTTGCTGGTGCTTGTCCAAGCTTTTTTGTTTTTTTCTCTGGGTCCTCCTGTCTCCTTCCACAGGTAAAGACCCCTACTCGCTAGAGGAAATTATTGAAATAAAATTGAACCATATGTTAGTCCTGAAATGACAGTTGTTCTCTCTCTCTCTCCCGGGGGGTTGGGATGGCCTAGTGGTCTAGAGTGCTGCGCTTCGACCTCTAGCTGGTCGGTCACCTCTTGGTTGCGGCTGTGGTTTTGATCCCTGGTGTGAGCGTATGTGGCATGGAGATAGGGCTGCCTTCTCAACCTCGTGGTTTCCTCCGGGCACTCCGGTTTCCTCCTACTGCTAAAGACCCCTATGTGCAAGCGAATTATTGAAATAAAATTGAACCATATGTTAGTCTCAAAATGACCTAGTTTGTGTCGAGTGGACGTTAAACCCTATTTCTCTCTCTTTCTCTCTCTCCCACTGTTAAAAAAGACCCCTACACGCATCAAATTTATTGAAATAAAATCGATCCACGTGTTAGTCTCTCTCTCTCTCTCTTTTATTGAAAACTTTTAGTTTATTTTATGTTTTTGATATTTTCCAGTCTCAACTAAAAGAATCAATAAGTTTGTTAGAAGATTATAAAAATGGTCAACTTAAACCAGGCGTTACGGATAGTGATTTGTGGAAAGCGCAAAAAATTAAACAGGTGGCAGAATATTTATTTTCTCATTGTATTGGAGAATGTAGGAAATAGAGTCTTATATAATACTCAGAGACTTGGTGGCTCAGTGAGTAAGGTGCTAGCTCAGGATAACTTTGATCCTGAGAAAGTCCCTTAGAATTTGGTGGTTAGATGGCGAATGGTTACAGTGTGAGCATTGTATCATAAAGCTTATCATTGAGTTAACTGGGGTGGTTTCGAATCCCAGGTTGTACATGACAAGGATTAGGGTTGCCTGACCAACCTCATGGGTTTTCCCCGGGTACTCCGGTTTCCTCCCACTGCTAAACATCCCTCCACGCAAGCGAATTATTGAATTAAAATTAAACCATATGTTAGTCCTGAAATGATTTAGTTTGTGTCAAGTGGACGTTAAACCCAATTTCTCCCTCTGTCGCTAATAACATTTCTATATTTTTTGATTTCATTTACTAACTGTCTAGGTTTTTTATCAAACAGGCTATAATCCATCCAGATACTGGAGAGAAAATCTTCATGCCTTTTAGAATGTCAGGTAAACTTTATTTCATCTTACTGTTAAATGCTTAACAGTTAAATGCTTAACATTTTTTACAACAGAGAAAAGGTCATTGTGGCATTCGCTTGTGCTGCAGTGGATAATTAATCCAACTGTGGTCTAGTGAAACAAACATTTTTAATATGCAATTGAACGGGGTCTAACTTCCTACTGTTCTGCTCCAAACGGGGCGAATGAAGATGGGCATACACCATGTGAGGGAAATTTTGCCCGGACAGTGGCGCTACGGCCTACTCATATACCGAATTTCAACTGCCAAGGGATCTTTCAGGTGTACACCAATGTGTACACAGAACCTCAGTTTTGCAAAATTCCCCTCATAGCACACTGTATGACGTAGGCCGGTCTTCATTAAACATGCATTATGCAAGAACGAAATCTGTCTATTGCAGGTTTTTCTTTAGGCCTGAAATGTCTTCTAAAGTATTAATTAGACATTATTTAACTGATCCAGGCCTTAATCATCCCTCGATGGCATCAGATTTCTCCGATATTAAATAGATTGGAATGGTTCAGCGATCCTTCGATTTAATCAAATATGGTGGACCGTGGCGTAGCTTTGATTAACCAGTACCGTGGTTGAAATTATTGCACACGTCTGTCAAAACTTCAAAGGCTAATATCTTCGCCTGTAATAGAGTAATTTGAATGAAATTTTCAAATTATTCATTTTACATTATCTACTTTCGAACTATTGTAGCAAGAATAGCTAGTTCTTTATCTAAATCTTACATAATGTATCTTTAACACAGTTTTGAGCAGAATAGTAGGACGTTAAACCAATTAAAGATTTAAGATTGAACTAAAACAATATTGTTGTTTGCAAGGGCTTCTGACTGATTAAAATATCGTGTCAGAACTTTGAGCCGTGACTCACTGAGATTCGTATTAGATCATTAACCAAGAGGTATTGGGTGTGATCCTTTATTGGTCTAGAAATAAAATAAAACCAAGTACGGACAATACAAACCATTACACAATATTCAAAGTCCTAAAAAACGGTAGAGACAAAATGGTGTAATCACCCTGTACAAAATACACGACAAACAGTGGTAACAAGTGACTGGAAGAGTAAGCTTTTCCAGCCTGGCGCCACACTGGCCATAGCTGCATCCAAACCATTAGACAAAAAGTAGGTCATTAAACCTCATTTGTTTTCTGTTTTTCAGGTTATGTCCCTTTTGGATCCCCTATGGTAATTATGTTTTTGTTCTTGTTAAATCTAGTTAGGTTCATTTGTTGGATCAAAATTTTTTTTAATTTCACTGAAATTTTTATTTGTCGATCTGTTTGTGGCAGAGCAATTTGTCTTACTTAAGGGATGAGGCCACGCCCCCAAAATGTTTTCTGAAATCTTAAAGCTATTTAATTGAAGATGGCACAAGCAGTCAGGAAATGTATTAAACAAGAGAAAACTAATATTAAAAATAAATAAAAAAAGTTGTTGCTAGGGTAACAAATTTTTTTTGGAAAAGGTATGAAAAATGTAGGTACACCATTTTTGGACTGCTTATTCTTTAATGATAATCCTAAAACCAGACAGAATTTTCTCTAAAATTTTTATTGTATGTAACATTTCAGAACCAAAATTTTCAGATAGTCTCCCCTCTTAAATGAGTAAATGAGATGTGATTAAAGATTCATTATGGCGCTTTGCACAAGGGGGGGGGGGAAATGGCCTAGTGTTCTAGAGTGCTGCACTTCGACCTCTAGCTGGCCAGTCACCTCTGGCTTGCAGCTGTGGTTTCGATCCCTGGTGTGAGCGTATGTGGCATGGAGATAGGGGCCCCTTCTCAACCTTGTGAGTTTCCTCCGGACACTCCGGTTTCCTTCCATTGCTAAAAACCCTACGTGTTGAAATAAAATTAAACCATATGTTTGTGTCGAGTGGACGTTAAACCCCATTTCTCTCTCTCTCTCTCTCTCTCTTTGCACAGTAAAGGGATGAAACATAGCATATATATTGAAAATCTCAGTCGAATTATGTTAATCTGAGTGAAGTTTTGTTAAAAATAGTATTTTGTATATTTCAGGTTGTGGGTTTATTGTTACCCAACCCGTCTCTAGGTAGCATTGTATTTTGGCAGTGGTTGAATCAGAGTCATAACGCCTGTGTTAATTACGCCAACAGAAATGCATCAAAGGTTTGTGAAGGACTTCTGGTAGTTTATTAAAGATGGTTTTCAAGTCATATTGGTTCTAGATCTGTGTTAGGGTGGTTTGAGGAGGATGGGGGGTGTCTAGGTTTTCAAGCCATCAAGCCATACTGGTTGTAGGTTTAAATATCTGTGTTAGGGCGGTTTGAAGGGGGGGGGGGTAGATAGAGACCCCAGTGGTTTTCAGGGTTTAGAATATACATCACCTTTCTTTAATTTTCCTCTTATGTTTTTTATTAAAGATGTTTATAATGGGTTATGGGTTATGTTGGCGCTGTTACTAGTGTTGTCTCTATATCTGAATGGAAGTCTCAGTGGCTAAGTGGGCAAGACACTGGCTCGCATGCCTTGAAGTCGAGTGTTTGATCCCTGCATTGGCCGAGAGAGTTCTTCCAGATTTTTGTCGTAGCTTCCTCTTGTCAGTGATGCAGGAAAGCTGTCTACTCGTTTGGATGGGACGTAAAAACACAGGTCCCGTATACACATTGGCGTGCATGTAAAAGATCCCTTGACAGTTGGTATTTGATATAAGAGAAGGCCCTGGTCCCACTATCCGGGCAAAATTTCCCTCATAGCACACTGTATTGTACATGACCGTCTTCATTAGCCAAGTTCCGAGCAGAACAGTAGGATGTTAAACTCCATTTCATTTCGATATATCTCTAATTTTCCTCTTTATGCTGTTTCTATATGATATTAGAACAGTAGGACGTTTAACCCTATTTCATTTCATTCATTTCTATATGATATTTAATATTTATTATTTCAGCCGACACCAACAAGTCGGTTTATAATGGGTTATGTTGGAGCTGTTACAAGTGCTGTATCTATAGCTGTAAGTTTAAAATATTCAAATTAAAAGGTTTAATTAGCTTACTATTTTAATGAGAGGGGTTGGATGGGTTAAAGCGTACATGTTGTATCATAAAGCCAGTCATTGAGTCAACTGTCATGGTTTCGATTCCCCTGTTGTACGTGACAAGGAGTAGGGTCACCTGTCCAACCTCATGGGTTTTCTTCGGGTCCTCCAGTTTCCTTCCACTGGGCAAGCAAATTATTGAAAAAAAATTGAACCATATGTTAGTCCTAGTTTGTGTCAAGTTGACGTTAAACCCATTTCTCTCTCTGTCTGTATTTTAGTAAAACTAAATTCCTATTGAATCCTTATAAATAGACCCCTTGAAAACGGTTCAGTATGTCTCTTGTGGGGGGTCACGCTGGCTAAGTGGATAAGGCGATGGTTAGCTAGCCTGGAGGTCGGGTGTTTGATCCCTGCATTGGCCGAGAAAGTTCATCTCGATATTCCGGCGTGATTTCCCCTTGTCAGTGATGCAGAAGGAAGGCCTGACAAGGACAGCTGCCTAGTCGTTCGGATGGGACGAAAAACCGAGGTCACGTGTACACATTGGAGTGCACGTAAAAGATCCCTTGGCAGTTGGAATTCGATATAAGAGTAGGCCGTAGAGCCGCTGCCCGGACAAAATTCCCTCATAGCACACTGTATGGTGTATGCCCGTCTTCCATTAGCCCAGGTTAGGTGCAAAAGAGTAGGACGTTAAACCCCATTTCATTTCATTTCATGTCTCTTGTGACAAATATAATTGGGTTGAGTAGTAGATTTGCACTCAGTACATTATATCAATATTGGAATTTTGTATATTATTCACCATGTCTTGATGTCCAATTGGGTATCGTTCTGGTCCAACAATTTATGAAGGTCGATTCCCCGGTTGTACATGACAAGGTTTAGGGTCGCCTGTCAAACTTCATGGGTTCCTCTGAGTCCTCTGGTTTCCTCTCACTGCTAAAGACCCCTATGCCCAAGCGAATTATTAAAATAAAATTAAACCATATGAACGTGAAACTCTCTCTCTCTCGGGTGTAAATTCCTCTGATCTTGAATCAGACTATTGAATATTTCATTTTTTTTATAGGTTGGTTTAAAAAGTTTAATAAAGAAAGCCAGTAGATTTAGTCCTGCAACTAAGTTATTAATTCAACGATTTGTCCCTTTTCCAGCAGTAGGTATGTACCAATACAAACAATTATACCTGTCTTTCAATAAAACCGAATTTAAGCATTTGTGAGTAATGAATTGAAATGGAGTTTATTATCCACTTACTTTTTCGGTCCCACTTTTCTATACAGCATGCTATGAGAGAAATTTTCCCTGGACAGCGAAGCTACAGACACCACTCTTATTTTGAGTTACAACTGTCAAGGTTTCTGTAATATGCATGCCAATGTGAACACAGAATATGAGTTTTAATACCTACTAATCTACTAATATGATATTTCCATAGTAACTGTCAGTATATATAATTGAGTCAAGCGGAGGGAATTTTGATCCCACAAGGATTAGGGTTGCCTGTCCAACCTAGTGGTTTTCTACAGATCCTCTGGTTGCCTTTCACTGCTAAAGACTCCTATTGACAAGAGAATTATTGAAAAAAATAAACCATAAGTTTGTGTCGAGCAGACGTTAAACCCAATCTCTCTTTCTCTCTACACACAAGCAAATCATTGGAAATTGTGTCGAGGGGACATGAAACCCCATTTCTCTCTCTCTTGTGGCAACAGCCAGTACTGGTAATGTGAGCGGACATTAACCCCCCCTCTCTCTCTCTTTCTTGCAGCTACTGCTAGTACTTGTAATGTGATATTAATGAGAAATAACGAGCTCTCAGAAGGTATTGAAGTTGTAGATAAAGATGGCAAGGTTGTAGGAACATCATTAATAGCAGCTAAAAAGGTGAGAAAACTTTCAAATAAATTCATTTTAAATAATGATCATCAGTCCCTGATGTTGTATTGAGCATGTACAAACCCATCCTTGGTATCACCAGTGGTCCTATTCCGTTCTCTACTCTAATAACCCCTGGCTTAATCTATAGGGGAGACCAGGGCTCGAATTGATGATTGTGCTATTTTTATCGACCACTCCCATAAATCGTTAATTGATAAGGAAGTTGGAAAGGTAAGTAACTCTCATCAGACAAGGTTAGGAGTTAGTCTAAATGGAGAAGATCAAATTATTCTAAATTTATTAACAACAGATTATATAATATTATAGTAATGAAGACCGAATGTTTATGTACGTTCAAGAGTGGGGGTTGGGATGGCCTAGTGGTCTAGAGTGCCGCGCTCAAACTCTAGTGGGCTGGTCACCTCTGGCTTGCGGCTGTGGTTTCGAGCCCTGCTGTAAGCGTATGTGGCATGGAGATAGGGGCGCCTTCTCAACCTCGTGGGTTTCCTCCGGTTTCCTCCCACTGCTAAAGACCCCTACGCGCAAGCAAATTATTGAAATAAAATTAAACCTTATGTTAGTCCCGAAATGACCTAGTTTGTGTTGAGTGGACGTTAAACCCCATTTCTCTCTCTCTCTCTCATATTTTAGATATAATTTCAGGCCTTAACAAAGAGCTGCAATAGGCAGATTTAGCTTGTGCATAATGTATGTTTAAAGCTGCGTTATGTGAGAGCGAAATTTATCTATTTCAAGTCATTTTACTGGATTCAAATGTTATATAAATTATTATTTAGACATTTATTTACATCAAAAGCCTATAATAATCAACTCTTTAGAGTAGATAAGAGGATGTCTGTGCCCTATCTTTTTTTAAAGTTACATTATGGGAGATTAGATAAAAAGCTGGCAGTTCTCACTTTAATCGTTAAAAACTAGATAGTGTAAAGAGGATGTCTGTGCCCTATCTTTTTTAAAAATACATTAGGTTAGATAAAGAGCTGGCAGTTCTCACCTTAAAATAGCATTATGCAAGAGCAAAATCTGTTTATTACAGGTCTTTCTTTAGGCCTGAGATGTTATCTAAATAATCAATTAGACATTAATTAACATATCCAGACCATAATAAACTCTTTATGTCAAGGCTAGCCTTCGATGTTGGCGGATTAAATTCTTATATGCCGCTTAATGGCCGTTGATAATTAAATCAATCAAGTGGATAATCGAGACTATGCTGTTTATATTAATGATTTGAGTAATGATGACAGAGGCTATGTGAATATTTCAAACGCTTTTTTCTCGGCTAATAGTGGTTCAATTTGACTGAAATTTTCAGCAAATTATCTTTACACTATCTAGTTTTTAACTATTATAGTGAGAACTGCCATCTCTTTATCTTATCTCCCATAATGTAACTTTAATATAGTTAATAACTAGATTATGTAAAGAGGATTTGCAGAAAATTTCAGTCAAATTTCCACTCTGAACATCATTACTTAAGTCGAATGATAAAAAACGTAGTCTTGATTATCCAATTCATGATTTAATCATGAATGGAAGTTGAGCAGCAAATCAGATCCTAATCCAGTAAATATCACATGCTAACGATGACATCAAGCGTTGATTATGGCCTGGGTAATATGATTAATGTTTAATTAATAATTTAGATAAAATTTCAGACCTAAATATAATTATTTTTCATTATCTATTAAAGCACTTTATCTTAATCATACATAGTTTATCTATAAGTAAAAAAAATATTTTTATTAATTGAAAGTGGGGACAAGGGATTACTTAGATAAGGGGGTTTGGATGGCCTAATGGTCTAGAGTGTCACGCTTCCAGCGCTAGTTGGACGGTCACCTCTTGCTTGCGATTGTGGTTTCGATCCCTGGTGTGAGTGTATGTGGCTTGGAGATAGGGACACCTTCTCAACCTCGTGAGTTTACTCTGGGTACTCTGGTTTCCTCCAACACCTGCGTGCATGCGCCAAGATCATTAAAATGCAGATAAGACAGCTTGTCTCCGATATCACCTTCGGTGGAAGCGGGCGTTAAACACTAACAACATTTAAAAGAATTTTTGGGTGTTGGAGTTCTTTGATCAATATGTATATTTTACATAGAATTAGGGTTCTTGAAGTAAGAGGGGACCGGGGTGGATGGTGTAACACATGTGCTTACGATCATAAGGTCTGTCATTTTGAGCCTGACAAGGACAGCTGTCTAGTCATTCGGATGGGATGAAAAACCAAGTCAAGTGTACACATTGGCGTGTACGTAAAAGATCCCCTGACAGTTTGAATTGGATGTTAATGTAGGCCATAATGCCGCTGTCCGAGCAAAATTTCGCACATAGCTCATGCCCGTCTCCATAAGCCCAGCTCGGAGCAGAACAGTAAAACGTTTAACCCCATTTCATTTCATTTCTATTGATCTTGGTGGCGAGGTTTTGGTCCCATACTGGAACGTGACAACTAATTGGGTCACCTGTCCTACCTCGTGGGTTTTCTCTGTATCCTTTGGTTGCCTTCCACTGCTAAAGACCTCTATGCACAAGGAAATTATTAAAAAGAAATTGAACCGTGTTAGGCCCAAAATGGCCTATTTTTGTTGAGTGCATTGTAAGCCACATTTGAAATAAAATCAAACCAAATGTTAGCCCCAAAATGGCCTACTTTGTGTTGAGTTGACTCCAACTCCATGACAATTTTAAAGATGGCAAAATAATATATTTAAACAAAACAGGCTATAACAGAAACAGCCATCACAAGGGTATTTCTTGCTGCTCCTATCTTCATTATACCACCATTCATTATGGCTTATATCGAAAGGTGAGTTATCTGCCCTTCCATGGCCTGGCTGTATAATACTTTATCTGCTCTTCCATGTTCTTTTATCTTAACAGAAATATATATGTGACCCATGACAGCAAAATGAGTCGGAAATAGATTTTGCGCTTAATTTGTCAAATCTAAACTTTTATCTATTGTGTTGTATCATTAAATAGGTACAATTTGATTGAAACATAGATTCTAATATGTTTTGTTTTTTTATGGTAGAAAATTTCGTTTTACTTGTCTTTAAAGTTCCAATTTCATATTTTCTAAGAAAGTCAAAACATAATTATTTCTATGTCTTTTGCTCAAAAGGTTGTCAACTCACTATTATACGGTCATGGGCAAAATTTTTGGGGCATTAGAAAGGGTGACACAGGGTGATTGAGGAAATAGTTACTCAATTACCTCCCTTGTTTTCCCATTCCTCTCCATGGACGGCCATCTTCAAACGTTTGAATTTGAAGTTGAAAATGATATTTTTGCCAATTTCTCAACTGGCAATAGTGAATTATAGGATTATTCTTTAACAAGGTAGGACTGTTTATAGGTTCAATCTATTTTGGGGCTTTATTTTCAAACATTTTAAAAATATAACTTAAAAAAATGCTATTGGAGCTTTAATAGACTAGTCTCTGGAAGAGTTGTTATAAAATAGACGTGAGGAATTGGCCAATGAAATGGTCTGTTACGGCGAGTTTTTGACATTAGGTGCATGGAACTGTTGGTAACCCACTAAACACGTCAAGTCCCCCTGCACTTGCTATATATAGAAGGTCAAAAGCTGCTCATATGATACCTTTCACTGCAACTGGTCAGATCTCTATGTAGTGTAGGCCATCGAAAGTATAAAAAGCGAAACTAAATATAGATCTGTAGTTTAATCAGATTGTAAAAATATATACTGAGCGCCATAGAAAACGCAAAACCAAAAGTACTTAACAGATGTCAGTAGTGCGTGTGTCCTCCACTGGCTCTTGCGCACGCTGTGCAGCCATGTAGCATGGAATTAACCATCTGTGTCGTACTTTTGGTTTTAACCCCTCTGACTTTGTACCGTTGATTACAGATTAAACATCCATAAGTGTACAAATGTGTTGTTATTGATGTGTTCCCATTTGAATATTGTTCACAATAAGAAGCAAATTAAATAAGATATGTTTACAGGATCATTTTGTTATACGAAAAACTAAGTGATGCATTTTCTATAGCGCTCAGTATATATTTAGCCTATTTGAATGTTTTTGTTTATATCATAACAGACTTCCGATTCATTCTGCTATTCACTGTTCACTTAACATAAAAGACTTGCGACTGATTCTACTTTCATATATTCTCATCTGGCACACTCTACAAGGGTCATGACCTGTAGGAAGGAATAATGAATGGATCTGAATCTCAGGGAGAAAGCACCTAAATTTTGATTACATAGATTTTTTGCTTTTCAAACGATAAGCGAACACTTGTTGAAATGTATGTATAATAAAAACAGTGATCCATCATTTCTACATTTAACTTCCTTCCTAAAGATCATGCCTCCAAACTTTATATTTAATTTCCGCTCACCTCATGAAAATATCCCTTCCTCGAATTCTTCGGCTTGGTAGTGATCTTTATTTTAATCATATTTATATCCATTTCATTTCCTCTTGGCTTCACCTTATCACAATCAATTAAAAGGGGTGGATCCAGGAAGGGGTTTGCCAGGTTCCTGCGAGGGGGTTGAGGGGGGGGGGTCCCCCCAAGACAATTTTCCATCATTTCCTTGCATCTGTACACATTCCAAGAGCTATTTGGCTAATATTTTCGTCTAAGTAAACGTTCGGAGAGGACATATTTGGGTCTGAAAAAAAGGCACTTTCAGCAGTAAAAAAGGCACTTTCAGCAGTAAAAAAAGGGTTGTCGAAAATTAGGGGGCCGCACGCCCCTCACGCCCCCCCTCTGGATCCGCCTCTGCTATTAAGGAAATTTGACAGTTGACAATACATGATGACACCATCGCCTCTAAATTCTGAGATTTTGAAAGAGAGAAATCAAACACCCCATTTGTCCTTGAAACCCTGTTCCTTATATCATGACATACCTTGGCAGTTGGAATTCAATACAAGAGTAGTCCGTAGCGCCGATGTCCAGGCAAAATTTTCCCCATAGCACACTGTATAGTGTATGCCCGTCTTCATTAGCCTAGCCGGAGCAAAACAGTAAGATTTAAAAATCCTCTTTCATTTCATTGACATTCCGTTAAGTTTGTGACAATATTTTGTCTCTTTGAAAACAACAGGCGCTAAAGGAAACTGCGATAACCAGGATGTTTTTACCAGCGCCAATTCTTGTTCTACCACCGATTATCATGGGATTATTTGAGAGGTGAGTCGCCCTCTCATTTACAAATTTTCTAAATTTCTTGGTTCACAGTAACGTTTTCTAATTTTTGCCGAGCGATTCCACATTTAAGAATTAAACTGCTTTCCTTGTGCTGCTTTTGACGCTACCGTGAGATGCTTAAATATATGTATGAAGGCATTGATACATGCTTTGGGTTGGTCAGGGACTTATTAATTAGGGGGTTGGGGGAGGTGGGTTGTATCATAACGTCTGTCATTGAGTCAATAGCTGTGGTTTCGATTTTCTGGTTGTACGTGTCCAACCACGTGGGTTTTATCGGGGTCCTCTGGTTTCCTCCCACTGCTGAAGACCCCTAAGCGCAAACGAATTGTTGAAATAAAATTGAACCATACATTGGTCCGGAAATTACCTGGTTTGTGTCAGGTGGACGTTTAATACCATTTCCGTCTCTCTCCCTACGAATTAGATGTGTAAAGTGGGTCTATTTGATTACATATTTGTGGGAGACTATTTTTCTATTTTTACTGAGTTTCCTCCAAATTTATACCATTTGTTAGTCCCAAAGGTTGAGTTGAGTGGATGTTAAACCCAATTTCTCTCTCACTGTTTCTCTCACAAGCATGAAATGCCTCCATTTTCTTTGCATGAAAACAAATGCAAGCATGAATATTCGTTAATATATTGTCTCTCCATTCTGACTGACCATATATGGTATATAAATAACAGGCTCTAACAGAAACAGCTTTAACAAGGGTTGTTTTACCAGCGCCAGTATTGGTACTGGTTCCCATGGTGATGGGTTTATTTGAGAGGTTAGTTCTGTGTGACTAGCTAGACTATTAGACTCTGTAAAAAAAACATTAGAAAGTTTGCGTAGTTTAGTTACGTTGATTTATAAAACCTTTTTTGTTGTGGATGTTATGTGTTTTGAGTTCTACTCTTTATATCTGAGACCACACTGTTGCTTCAGTGTCTAGATGTTCAGATGGGATGAAAAATAAAAATCCTATGTACACATTTGTGTTCATATAATTACCCTCCCAGCAGCGAAATGTTCAACGTTTGTAGTTTTAGAAGAGATTTTACCATATTGTTACTACGAATGATCCTTGTTGCTAGGACCCAATTAACTCCCATTTCTCAATTGCTGTCGTCTTGTGTTCTTCCAACCTTTAATGTGTTTGTAGTTTTTGTAGGCATTTTATCCTAGAGTTGCTCCCAATGATCCTTGTTGCTAGGGTCCAATGATCCTTGTTGCTAGGGTCCAATGAGACCCATTTCTTGATTGCGGTCATCTGTTTTTGCTTGGACAAAGCGGAGCTCATATTTTAATAGAATCAGTGTTTGTAGTTTTAGTAGACATTTTATCCTTGAGTTACTACCTTTAATCCTTGTTGCTAAGGATCGTTTAGAACTCATTTCCCAGTTGTCGTTTTAACACCGGTTCCACTGATGTGTGATACGATTCTTACCTGTATAACAGTTTGGGTTTCCATTTTAAAACTGTCAGTCAGTTAATAATTCTTTATTTATTTAGGGACATGAATGGCTGAATGGTTAGCACGAATTATTGAAATAAAATTAAACCATATGTTAGTCCCGAAATGACCTAGTTTGTTTCGAGTGGACGTTAATCCCCATTTATCTCTCTCGTTCTTTACTTATTTTATTTAGCTTGAATCAGCAAGAAATTATTTCCAAAGATTATGACCAAATCGCAGTATGCCATACATTTATAAGTGTTTTTACCCATAAAAACTATCAAATTAAATGTGTACATTACCATGTTTCAAGGTTCAATTTTTTGAAATGTTTAGTTTTTATGTCATGTAAATTGACTGAGAAATAGGTTATCTATCTGGTCAATTATCCCTGCCTGTCAGTCAAGACTTGTAAATATATGTGAAATATGAGCCCTAGTATATCTAATATGTATAGCAATCTATAGCATGATTATATGTATTCTAGTATGATTTGAAGCTCTTTATCTATCTAATATTTGCATGCTTTTTTAATAGCCTGTATTTCAGGCCTGGAAATAACCGGTTTAAATATACCTGACAAAATGTTAGACACTAATGATTAGCACCTGACATTTTTCAACATAGTGTCGGACATGTATTAATAATATCATTAAAAAAGACAAATCAATGCCTGACAAAATGGCAGGCTCCAGAAGTTTTGTGCCTGACAAAGCCTGAATCTGTTTTACTGAACAAAATTTCAGGCCCCACTTAACTAGTAACTACCGGTAATATTTCTAACCTTGTGCCGAACATGTAATGAAAATATCAAATCAGTGGCAAACAAAATGACAGGTGCCTTATTTCCAGGCTTGTCATTCTCAACACAAATAAAATATAGTTTTTAATACTTTTATTTTAGGAAAAACAGTCAAATTGCCTGTAAATATTTTAAAATAAAAATAAATAGTATAAAGAATTAAATTTTTAAAAAATAGTTTTATGAACTGATGGCCATCAGGATGGTCGCATGAAATCATTAGAAACTAATGTAAACTTTAATTGGCCATAATGTAGAATTGTTTATACATTTACAGATTATTATTATTATTACAGCATATTTATACTGCACTCTTTCATATAACAGTACCTGGTCTATTAAAATCAAAATATTATTTATAGCAGTATTGTTTTTATTCTACAGGACGAAGTTTTTAAAGACATACCCTAAAATGCATTTACCAATAAATGCTGTTGTGTGTACGGCAGCTTTTGGTCTAGCTTTACCAGTGGCAATAGCTATGTTTCCTCAATATTCTCAGGTAATGAATAATAGTTTCACTTCCACCCAGGTAATATACAATAGTTTTAATTTCACCCAGGTAATATACAATAGTTTTAATTTCACCCAGTAACTTAATAAACAATAGTTGAATATCCACCAAGGGAATAAACAACAGTTGAATATCCACCCAAGTAATATTCAGTAGTTGAATATGCACCCAGGTAATATACAATTTAGTTTTGTTTCCAACCAGGTAATATACAATTTAGTTTTATTTTCACCCAGGTGATATACAATAGTTTTATTGCCAGTCTATCTCGCATGATTATCGAATTTAAAACGTATTGTAAATTACTGAGGTCATTAAATAGAGTTACCTCCCATTGTACATTAAACATTGCCTTTTATAAGACCACAACCACACTGACTCGCAGTGGCTGTCCAGGGCCGCTAGAACAACGTCCGAGGGGCAGGGAGACTGAGGGTTTCTTTTACTCCTTGGACTGAGTGGGATCGGGTCCTCCGCCGAGAGCAATGTTTGAAAAACGGGTGCAGAAACGATGAAATCTGACGACTTCCTGCAGGTTAGCCATTAAAATCAACCAAATCAAACACAACAACGATAACTAGAATCGATAATACCATCTTCTGTTCACTTCAATTTAGCATATCAAACAGAAATCTCGAATCTGTTTTTATACAATATCATCAGATGTATTCAAAAATGTATAGAGGATATTTGTCGTTTTAGAGTAGCATGAGTGAAAATATAAACGTTTTCTTGCTTAGAGATGGAATAAAATATGTTATTCACGACAAAACGACAAATGTTCTATTTATTTTATGATGTTATAATCATTTTAGGTAAAACAAGTTTTATTCACTGCTAGCCAGTGGAATAACACTTTTATGTCACTGATAAAACGCGGTATTCCCCTACTGATCATAAAATAAAAAATCTTATCATGACATAGTACGGCAACGTGTACTTCATTGCTGGTATATTAAAAAAAATTTAAAAGCCAGTCAGCAATATGCCGGTGTTTTAGGGGGACAGGAGGACATTGGCTCCCACAGCCCCGCCATTCCGACGCCGACGCTCCCCTGTTTCCATTATTGAAAGTCCACAATTGTCATTTTTTAGACAATATTTAGACTTATTTTTCGCGGCTAAATAGCCTTAATCCATGGTTAAATGTAGTCCGTCGGCCTACTGGAATTGATTGTTTAACATTTAATTTAAAAACAAAATACGAACGGTAGATAATGTCCTGGCTTTGATTCAATAGAGGCATATGAAAAGAATTTAGCGACGATTATAGGTGCCGCTGACTTTTACTGATATACCGCTTCAGTTTTTACAATATTGTAGTTTGCAATAAATTCGATATCTCTTTAATGTCATTCAAATAATGGACGATGAAATATTTATTCAACATCGTTGAAGGGCCATATCTAGCGGGTTTGCAGGGGGCACAGAAAAATAAGGCGCCCCGAAAACGCCCTCTTTTGACAATCTTTCAATTATAAAATAATAGACTTGATTATAATCACACAGTGACGCTCTAAAGGCACTGATCAGTCAGTCGGGCTAAAGGGCGCCCACACGCCAATGGTTTCGTTTGCCCTGATCCAAACTTTCTTATATCATTTTCGTGGGGGCTATGGCGCCCTATCAATCTACTGCACCCCCACTTTAAAAATCCTACATACGGCCCTGCATCGTAGTTGTATATTGAATTGACAATTTCAATTCTTTTGCCGATCAAAATTCAACAGAAAAGCCTCGACGCTATCAAAACAAGAACTTCATATTTTCTGGACGTTCTAAACTACCATGTCGTAAAACTGACATCAACGTTATAAATAAGCGAACTTATAGAGTTCTAATTTCTATATTGCTATGCACTTAGTTTCTCGTGAGTTCAAAATTCCTCTGCCTCGTAATAGCGTTCAGTGAATCTTAGTGCTAATTGAGGTATTATGGGAATAAGCATGCGCGGAATGCCACAAACGTTATGGCAGTCATTTTGAATTTTGATACCGAAGGAAAATAGTGTGACATGTTTGTTATAAACAGAGTGTATTACACGCCACGTCTAATGTCTGTAATAATGAGAATAGTTTAGGTAATGGGAAGGGTTAATAAGTTCTATAAAACGCGAGCTTTCTTTCTATTTTGACATGTGACGTAGCGAAACGTGACAGTTACGTGCGTTATAGACAATATTCTGGCACTACCATGCACGTTGTACGAATTCTACTTTCTTTTTTTCTTTTTGGAAGGCTTTTCTTCTATCTAAATTAATATTAATTGTTTCCTTTTGTACTCGCTATTTTTATTTTGTAAATATCTTTTCTGCGCTGAAATAAACTCGGTGCGAATCTTTATCCAAAATATCTCAGTTGAAGTAAAGTAACAATTACGCAACATATTGTTGGGTTTTTATAAATTAAATTCTTCGCACTAAATAAACCTTTCCAACTCCGAGGTCGGCAAAACAAATTCAGCGCCCCCCCCCCCCTCAACCCCAGCTCCTAAAGACCCATAAATAATTTAGTTTGTGTCAAGTGGAGTTACTCCCCCCACTCTCACGCACACACCCAAAGTGCCCTGCCGTTCGAATAGCTTGGCACCGCATGATGAGAGTTGAGAGTTGTTTACGAACTGTGTATATGTTGATAGTGGTGTATATATGTAATACCTAGGTGATAATTGTGTTTATTGTATGTAAAGATACGTTAAGTAGTATATTATACCTATATTTATATACACTATGTCACTATTCATTACACGTCTAGGTTCCTCTATCTCTGACGTCATCCTATACAATTCACGAAAACAATTCACTTCTATACAGTTTGAGAGAGAGAGTGAGGGAGTGGGATGGAGAGAGAGAGAGAGATTGTAAATCTAAACATGCCAACCCAGAGACATGAAATGAAATGAAATGGGGTTTAACGTCCTACTCTTTTGCACCTGACCTGGGCTAACGGAAGACGGGCATACGCCATTCAGTGTGCTATGAGGGAAATTTTGCCCGGGCAGCGGCGCTACGGCCTAATCTTATAATATCGAATTCCAACTGCCAAGGGATCTTTACGTGCATACCAATGTGTACACGGGACATCGGTTTTTCGTCCCATCCGAACGACTAGGCAGCTGTCCTTGTCAGGCCCTCTTGGTAACCCAGGGAGAGAGAGAGAGGAAGAGGGGTAGAGGGTGTTTTACGCCCACTAGACACAAACTAGGTCAATTCGGGACTAACACTTTGTCAGCTTTATTTCAGTAATATTTTAGCACTTTAAATCCCATTTCATTTAATATCTCCTTTTATTTCACCTTTAATTTGATTCAGTGTGCATTTAATTAAAGATAAAATATTTTCAGGTTTCAACCAAGGATTTGGAGCCGAACTTTTCCACCTCGACTGACGAAGATACACTGTATTATAATAAAGGTTTATAAACAGGGAGACAACAGGCTAGTAAATATGGGGTGGGGGCTGTATATAAATCTAGAAAAGGCGATGTGCAAAGGTTTATAAACGGGTAGAAATCTGGCGTATGAATTTCTGATAACAGGGCAATCTGATTAAAATACAGATCTATATTTCGTTTCGTTTTTTTAATATTTCCAGTGGCCCCCACTAAATGAATAATTGACTGATTTAGTGGGGGTCGCGTCAGGGATCAAACGAGCGACTTTTGACCTGTGACGCCAGAATTTGATTGGCTAGTACTAAACGCAGGTTCTATAACAACTCTTCCAGATTCTAGTGTAGTAAAGACAAGTAATACGAAATGTTGAACTAAGCATAAATTAATACGAAACGAAATAGGATCTGTAGTTTAATCTGATAACAGAGGACAGTATTGGTTGTCATACCGACAGTATTAATATATTGTGTTCCAATAAATCAATGGCGATACATGCTAATTATATACATGACGAATCGTTGGTGAATCAGGAACCGGTTCCATACCCTTTTGAAAATATGTTGATCTTCTTGGCGCGATACTTTCCAAAAAAACGAAGGGGCTCCGTCATTTCCGAGTATTGTTACGGCGAGTTTATGGGTAAATCACTAAAAACGTCAACGCTGATCAATTAATCAACGTCTGACGTCGTAGGGTCAAAAGCCGCTCGTTTGACCCGTGAGGTGAACCCCACAATGACTTGTCAGATCTTCATGTAGCGTAGAGGCCGTCGAGAGTATAAAAAACGAAACGAATTATAGATCTAGGGCCTATTACACGAAATTTTAACTAAGATAAGATCCCAATTTTAGTAATTTGATTGGATAATATTAGATTGATTTTAGTGCTTAGCCAATCAAAATTGAAGTATCTACTAAAATTGGATTTTATCTTAAGTTAAAATTTCGTGAAACAGGACCCTGTATTTTAGTGAGATTGGAAGCTTTTACATTTGGGTAAACTTTATTCCCTTTAATAAATGAACAGACTAGTCTTTATTCTGTTAAGACATCTTAATATTCCGTGGAATGGTTACCGACATCGTCATCTTGTATGGAATAGCTACCGAGCAGTTTAGTAGTCTAAAGCTCGGCCAATTTTTTTTGAATTGTTGACGATTTGATGAAATTTTTGAGAATGAAATTTATAAATTAGTCTTTTTGAGTATCGTTGTATGTCTCTCTACCTGATGGAATTCATTGTGTTCGATACATAAGCTTTAATACTTTAACATTTTGGTTGAATTTGATCTTTTTATATTAAAAAATTATGCAATAATGAATTTATAATGATATACATGTATTGTATCCAGTGTTTTAAATGGATTGATTTTATAATAGTAGTAGTTATAATGATAGAGGTCTCGTCCCAAATTCACAAAACATTCTCAGTCTTAATTTAAGAATTGACTCAACTTTCAATCACTGTTTATGAAAAATGTCTTTGATCCAGAAACACAAAACTTTGCACATAGTTTCTTATTGATGTATTTGATACATTAAAACAACAAAAGTTTTATAAAGTACTATATTTTAGTTAAAATAAGGCGAACAATTGAAAAACAAACGTCTTAATTTAAGTCTGAGAATGCTTTGGGAACTTGGGGCTAGGGCATATCAAAGATGATAATATTGTTAGTTTGTATTTACCCTATATGAAAGATGCATTATGCAAGATTTAGATCAACGGTTGGTCATTCTTTCTATGGCAGATAACGAAAAAGAATATATTAAATATTTCATTCAAATTACTTTATTCTGGACGAAGTTATGACTATTTGAATAAGAAATGTAGATTGCAGACCTGTATTAAAATCCGTTTAAATCTCAACTATTCGAATGTCAAGAGAGTTGCAGGGCTGGGGCCATTACATTGCCAATGTAATTAATTACATTACCATTACCATTACTTTTTAAATGTAATCATTACAATTACTTTCTAATTTTTAGCAATGTAATTAATTACCATTACCCATTATATTGGAAGTAATTAATTACCATTACCCATTACATTGAATGTAATTAATTACCATTACCCATTACTTTATGACAAAATAAATAAAAATCATTTTTCACATAGAAATTAAAAAAAAAGAACATAATTTTCTGCCATGAACAGCCCACAAAACCAAACTCAAAATAATCCTTGCATCACTTTAATAGATATTTGTTTATGAATTGTTATTTCTATAAATTGTAACATCAAGGCAAATTTTCATGTGACGGACAGTGGTGACAAAAACTGACGAACTTCGTTGAACATAACTGATTGGAAATTACAATAAAAACAGAAAGGATTGAATGTAAATCAGTTTATATGTATTCATATTACATTATTATATGTATTGCGACCCATTTGAGTCAATTTCTGGGTCCCGAAAATAGCAATTTAGCTCCTTTAATAAGTAATTTTATGAGATTCATAATCCATTCAAATAGTCTGTCTATAATACATATATAACTCATAACCATAAAATAATGAGATGCTTGAAAGCCATTGTTTGGTTTGTCACTTGTTACCTTGAGATTAAGATTAAAGGGTAGTAAGACTATTGTCTTTTAATCTAACTGATTGATTGATTGACTGAGTGATTGACTGTAAATTAACACTAATCTTTGATTAAAATATACTTCTTTTCAAAGATTCACTTTTTAGGTTACATGTCTAAAGAAGGGTCCTACATAAAAAGTAATAAAAGAAAATGTTGATTGCCGTCTTATTATAATTTATTAAATCTGATTTAAATCTTTTTTTTTAAAAAAAAAAATTATAATAAATTGGATTTTGTGTCAGATACACTTCAATTTCTTCTTTGGGGCTATAAAATTTGATGTTTATCATATGGAAATATTTATATGTGCCATAAAATGTAATTGAAAAGTAATTGATATGTAATTGACCATTACATGATTTTTGGAATGTAATTAATTACATTTCCATTACTCATTACTTTTGAAATCTTCCATTACTCATTACATGGCCATTACTTAAAAAATGTAATGATTACATTCCATTACCATTACCCATTACCATTACTCTCAGAGTTGATCATAATTTATTTAACTTTTTGAAGGCTAAATAAAGAAATGCAATAAGCAGATTTAGGTCTTACATAATGCATCTTTTAAAACAATGGCATTGTGTGTTTGTATGTATTTACCTTACATTAAAGATACATTATGGGAGATTCGATAACGAGTTGTCAATTCTCACTATAATAGTTAGAAACTAGCTAATGTAAAGGCAATTTGCTGAAAGTTTCAGTCAAATTGATCCACTATGAACCGAGAACTAAGTGGTTGAAAGTTCCGCCTAGCCTCGATCTTCATGGCAAAAATCCCTGTCTCGATTATCCATTTAATCATTAAATCGTGAAGGAAAGTTATGCAGGAAATCGGATCATAATCCAACAAATATCACAGGCTAGCGTCGACAGGGAGAGCTGATTGGGATCGGGATAATATGATTAATGTCTGATTAATAATTTATGTAACATTTCAGACCTAAAGCAAGACCTACGATAGGCAGATTTAGCGCTTGCATAATGTATGGTTAAACTAAATAAAGACACTGAGAAACTTCTCGTATAATAAGGAATTTATCTAAATGTTGGAGCCACGGAATATAAAATATTCTATAGCTGATCTGATTATATGTTGATAGTTGTGGCCATTAAGTGTGTAATACGCAGTCTCGCTAGCCTGGGGGTCGCGTGTTCGACCCCTGCATCGTCCGAGAAGGTTCATTGGGATTTTCCGACGTGGTCGCTCCTTGTTAGTGGTGCCTAGTGGAGGGTCTGACAAGGACAGTTGTCTAGTCGTTCGGATGGCACGGAAAACCGAGGTCCCGTGTATACATTTGGCATGTACGTAAAAGATCCCCTGGCAGTTGGAATTCGATATAAAAGCAGGCCATAATGACGCTGCTCGGGCAGAATTACCCTCATAGCACACTGCACGGCCAATTGCCATCTTCATTAGCCCAGTCGGAACAGAAAAGTAAGACGTTAAACCCCATTTCATTTATGCATTTTTAAAGCGAGACACGAAACAACTTTTGGGACTATCTTAATCCGGTACTGCAAATAATCCTGGAAAAACATTTCTTGGATCTCGTATAAAAAGGAAGGCAAACAGCATCCCCTTAGGGCTACTCAGAACTTCAAACAGAAACATTCTCTAACAATTATATTATAAAAGTAACGCGGCCCAAATATGGCGAACGCGAAAGACGTCGGTACCAAAAATAGTACGCCTATGTTGAAAGAATAATGTTCATTTATCTAGTAATAGAGTCGTTTAAAGAATTCACGAGAAAATCTTGTGTCGTGTTTAAAAGATCTGATAAACCATCAGTCATTCCTTCTACAACCATCTTCAAAGCCTCTGTTGTGCTTAGTTAATATGATGGCACCCCCTGGTGGGAGACAAGTGTTTCTATCGCGTGCTTCATGACCACTAGGCTAATTTGTCCAATTAAAATTCATTTACTTGTCTTTGTGCGGACATACTGTTGTTGATACTTTTATTACCCCCTAATAGCTTTATCAGTAGAGAACGAATAACAGTTGGACATTTTCACCGCTCGTTTTCCAATTTGCCTCTTTGATGTAATTGTTAATGTCCATTGCCTATTAGCCTCGTTCTCCATTGAAACATCAGCTTAAATCAAAGATGGCGTTAACGACGTCATTTCTAATTTTAAGTACCAGTGTTATGGGAAGGGGAGGCGAGGGAGTTTCAGAAATGAAATGGTCTAGGGTGTATAATTGTCTTTGATTATTATATCGCTACATGTGTGACTTTGAAACAACCCATATAGATCCCCATCGCTGCTCCCTGTTCTGGGTTCATGTTGGTTTTAGGCCTAGATTGGAATAAAAATTAAATAAAACGTATTTCCTCCAGGTCTGGATTTTTTTTTTAAAATTAAAATAGTGTGCTATATTAATTTGTACAGTTATCGATGAATCGATTAAGACACAAATTTGGTAAGGTAAATATAATGCAGGGCCCGATTGAGACTTATATCTAGACCCTTAGCATTTAAAATATTTTGGTGCTCCGGATCCATTCACTTGATATTTGTTTATTTTTTGCAATGTCTATTTTCTGTCTTGTCCGCAGGTTTATCTTGAAGATTTTGGATGCATGTAGCGTGGTCCATCTGAACTTACTACAATAGGATGTAATTCAAAATATTATCATTCATAAACCATAAAATAAATTATCAAAATGAGGTTTAATATTCGCATTGTTTTGTTTAATTGAGACAAAGCAGAAATTATGTGGTGCCCCCTCTCCGATGTTGTTTTGCTCAGTGGTTAATAGCAGTCAGATTTCTTTGAAGTCTGAATGGTTTTACCACTGTATTGGCTAAATTACCCTCTCCTCCACCTGTGGATCTGCCCTGGTTAAAAAAGGAAAATCAAAATATCCATTGGCCAATTGATTAGCTGCGACCCTCCACCACCCTGTTAAAAACGGAAACCTAAATATCCATCACCGTCTCGCCGCTTTTCAACACCATCTTAGTAATTTGAACACCTTTAAAGACATGCGCTTAAGTGGTTAAAACGTTTCAAGAACTTGTCAGTTAAATAAAATGAGTTAATGTCGACCCTGTGTGAGCCTAATAAGCTCATTTTAAATTGAGAATAAAACGACGCTCTTCTGCCTTTATCCCATCTGCTTGAAGACGTCATGGCGCGGACATGTTGTTGCTAAGGTCGTGAATTGGTTGGGACTTGTCACAGCTGGAAGTGACGTGTCCTGCCGCCATGTTTGCGCTTTTCATGTCTTGATCAATTAGATCAGATTGCTTGCGGGAAGTCGCCATTACAAGTCGTAATGATTACACCGTTTGGATTTTTATCTTTTAAAAACTGCCTTTAATTGTTATTCCTACGCGTCTGTTTGAAGTGCGGATGAAACAAGGGGTATATTTAACGTTTGTAACAGCCCTGACCGTCATGCCATACACCAGTTGTTACCTTTAAATACAGAAGAACAATCGGCAAACTAATTAATCTGTAATTATCTTAATTTATAGAATGGCCTCCCTTTGGTGATTATACCTCGTGATCCAGCGCGTGACCACGTTCTTTATGTAAATAAACAGTTTCTTGTGATAGACAAATTACTAATGATAAACGGCGATAGGAAGACCTAATCAAAGGGGTAGCCTAGTAGCAGGCCAATCATTTTAATGTAATTAAAGTCCCCGAACGTCATTTTAGGGGTTCAGTAATTCTTTGATAACGACAGTAACGTGAAAGTCGAATCTCCAAATGGGATATCCGTCCGAAAATTATTGGATCCCGGCTAGTATTTTCAAAGATGCAAGAATTGAATTTTGTCAACACTCGACAGACGATATGGCCTATTCTTCATTAAATTATAATCAATTTGAGTAAACTAAAGCGTGATGCCCCACCTCAACACGTAATGCTAATTTTATTGATACCCCCCCCCCACACACACAAAGCCAATAAAGTTCCGCAAATGCATTTTTAAATAGAAAAGAAAAGAGATTAAAAGGGACTGTTCGATTGGTTTAACATGATCGCTTTAGGTCTGATCTGCCGTCATAAAGCCAGGTGGCATGGTTTCGAACCCAAGCGATGGGTTCTCCTACCGAACCTCATGTCCTTCCATTGCTCAATTTGAACTATAGGACTCAAAGGACTTGAAAAACACCACACGAGACCATGACACTCGATTATATAACAGACCTTGTGATCGAGAGTGCACTCGGTAAACGTGGTCTATAAGCCGAACAGTGATTGAATATAGGATATATAAAATTATTGGTGGTGTTATGAAAATGACACATGCTTAGGACATTTCGTTAAATATAAGATGGGGTCATTTTCCAAATTAAACTTTGCTTACAAATATTTAATTTAAAAGAGACCGACGTCATTTTATAAATTTATCTTTGCACGAGTTTGAGTTGGAATATTTGAATTTTTCTACTTCAGTAATTATTAGTTTTAATATGAAGGCAGAGATCAAAATGGCGGCGCCCTTTGGAAAACTAAGGTGTCACCATGACAGTGTTATGGTAACATTAACGTGGCCGAAAGGCAGACAACACGTGACAATATTGACGTATTGTCGTCATCAATAGACTTACACATGACACCTCTTCTCAGTACATCTCAATACAAACCCTACTTTAATGCTTAAAGGGTTAAAACGCCCCCTTATTGAAACTACAAACAACATTGACCACGTGTTATGATAATACAAAAACAAGGCAATTGTTACAAGGCGTCGTTTTAATAGAGTGATCTGCCCCTTTTATTCAAAATAATGCTGTAGCTACCAGAAGGGGGCAATCATAACAACACTAATCTGAACAACATAAGACGGACATAAAACTTCCTTTCATCTCCAAGAGTTCATCAACATGCGGCTTCTATTCAAAGAATGCTTCAATTCTTTGTGATTAAGCCACGCTTCGACCTGTCCATAATGTGTATTATTAACCGAAATATTCCGAATATCCATTTCTTAATGCGATATTAAAAGATGAATTGGATATAAAATTAAAGATAATACGATTTGATTTGTGGTAAATGTACTAGGTAATAAACACGATCTATCAAATGATTGTCGCCCCTTTTAAAGAAAATGAGTCTTTTATCCGATAATGGAAATATTTTGCCCGGGGATAGGTTGTTGATTAAAATCGCAGCCTTGGTTAATAAAGTCATAGTGAAGTACATAAATGTATACAGCAGCAGATTTCTTAGGGGAAAAATCCAATAGAATTCAAAAGGCGTTTAACGTTCGACTTTCAGCTCCATAATATGAGCTAATTAAGACAGGCATAAACAATGCAATGTGCTATGAGGGAAACTCGTTTTTTTTACCATCCGAAATACTATACGCTGTCCCTTGTCATGCCCTCCGCCCTGCACCAATGACAAGATGGGGCGTACATGAACCGGTATGGAACACAGGATCTCCAGGTTAACGGCAACGTCTTACTCATCGAGCCTCTGTGGCTCCCGTATTTAATACCAAATAAATCGGCCAATAAGGGGGAGAGGGAGAAATGGGGTTTAACGTCCACTCGACACAAACTAGGTCATTTCGGGACTATCGTATGGTTGGTTTGATTTTATTTCAATAATTCGCTTGCGCATAGGGGTCTTTAGAGGTAGGAGGTAACCGGAGCACCTGGAGAAAACCCACGAGGTTGGACTTCTTGCAACGTAAAACCGGGGATTCGAAAAAACGCCACTTGACTCAATGGCACGCTAACCAAATGCTAGAATTGTATTGGTGGATGGGTCCCATTGGTCTCCTGGCAACACATATTTTCAGACCCAATCCGCTACTGCATATAAGGGCCAGGAGTAATTATTCATCAGCAACATATTTTGAAAACGAAATAACTTATTTTTATTTAGATAAGCAATGACGTCATTGATCGTAATCCTTATCGGGTTGAACGCAGTCAATATGGTTTAATCTATTTTCAAATAATCAAAATTCCATGAAATATGCTGAAATGAATGGAATGTCTCACCCTTCCAGTTGTCACTGGACATCCCACGTCAATATGACATCTACATTAGCATGGTGTCATCTACCCCTTTAACAATAAACCATCAGTGAAAAAACTTCATGAATATTTTAACAACATTATAATGACGACATATGATAATGATTTTTAAATTCAATTAGCGATACATTCTCTTCTGATTTCAATGGGGTACAATACGCCGAGGGGTCAAGTCATACAAGGGATGTTGTCACCCCCCTCAAGTCGGTTTACAAAAGATTAAAACCCTATTTAAAGGGGCGTGTAAGTGACACCGAGGTGATTATGACCTATTCACTTCATTTACTGCGTGCCTTGTCCACCATTGTTCTTTTTCTGTTTTATGCATCTTGACTGTTTCTTTATGGCTTTGATACATCATCGCCCTGTCATCTGTCAAAACACGCCTCCTCCTTCCTCACAACCCCCATTTAAAAATCTAGATACATTTCATGAATGAGAACTCGCATTCAAGAAACCATATTTTAAAAATTATGCATGCGCATGTTCAGAGTTCAGCGCGGAGCTAACCTTTTGTGCGGGACTTGCATTAACCTTAATCATGGCCGACTTTAGTCATTGATGGAGTGAAACGTATTGGTTTGATTAGTAAATCCGAGAAGAGGTCCACTGACTAAAAGACACACCAAGAAATAACATATAAATAATCCCTTTCACAGCTGCGGTGTTGTAACAAAACTTATTAAATGTGATAAAAATATCGAAATATGAAACGTATAATCCAAGGCATCGTCTAACGACACCAAAAATCACGAAATTCTAATCACACCTGTGAGTAGGCGCGAAAAAGCATACGACTTGTAAGTCCTAAACTAATATGTGAAGAATACGCTTGAAGGATTGTCAAATTTAAAATAAATATGAAATAAAATATTGTCATAATGCGGAGGGATACACATTCTTAAATACGCACGTGTTTAACACGTGTTTTAAATTGGTGTTTTTAAGCCTTAATCCATATCATGATTATACGAAAATAAGGCTACAACTTATAATAAAATGTAATTGGCGCAATTTGATATTGAAAGGAAACTGCGCAACGCTTGTCCCGATGTATGTTGTGAATGGCCTCAAGAAATTTTTAGGATCTTTTGTTGGTAAAAAAGAAAAACATAAAAAAAGGTTTCTTCATAGATATTACATGTATTGAATACATTAATCTGTCCGAAGAGATTTTGAAACATTACTGTAGGCAATGTTTGCTACCGAAAGTCAAATTAATTTTTGTTTTGGTTTTCAACACTCTTTAACTTGTCTTCGTCATGTAAAACACAGATTTAGATTATTAATTTCTTAATTAACTTTTGTTTCCTTGAGGCGACTAAACGACAAGTGAAAATGGCGATATGCCGCCATAGAATTATATTAACAGGATTTTAGCTCTTTCACCGTATAAAAACTCGGTGACTCGTCATCACGCGGGAGACAAAAAATACGTTTTACACAAAATGGTTTCATGTGAATTAAACGACAATTTTTGTTAATAAGTGATCACGCGTTTTCTTATCCCAAGAGACGAAATCTCGCAAATTTGTTTGACAGCGCCCGTAATTGAGAGCAATAAATGGCTACGTTTTAGCCTTCATGTATAATTTAGTCTCAAAATGGCGGGCTCATATTATCTTTGTTCGCGTCTTTGTTTGTTTTGGCAGTTACGTATATAATATTTTAGTTAATTAATGGGCATGCCTAAACAGAAGCATTAAGCTAAAAACCTGGCCTAATGTAACTGTCACTCAGTGCCGTACATTTATGTCGAGTTTGGCGTCACGAAAACAGTGGAACAACTCCAACTATTCATGCCATGCCCCCGTGCATTAGTTAAATCCCCTCTAATTGGTCACACCGAGTCAAATATTCTCTTTGTAATAGTTACACGCATAATGTAAAAATTTGGTGAACATTTTCAATGATGTCACTCCAAGTTGATTAGCGTATTCCACGCGGTAATCAGAATAAACAACTGCTTATAGTTCCCGCGTTAAAATCATATCTTCGTCAACAGACACCAGTCGCCATATTGAAGTTTTTATATATTATCTGACAGGTTTAAAGTATGGATCATTTGATTGTTTATTGTATTAATATATCTATTAATAATTCAACTTGTAAAACAGATCGACCAAACTTTTGGTAAATCAGCAGCACATGCTTTCAGACATTTACCCACAAAAACAACAAAACGTTCCCCAGGTTTGCTATTGGTAACAATGATCGCACGTGGATCCAGTAGAAAAATATACTAAATATAGGCGATTTTCCAGTACGCCGAACGGAGCAATGCAAATTGTTTTCTTGCATTTTTCCTTTAACAGCGTAGTGGACAAATTCGACTTAAATTCATATACGTCTGTCATTGAGACGAGTGGCGTGGTTTCGATCCCCGACAAGAGCCAGCCTAACCTCGTATGTTTTTCTCCGTGTTTTGCTTAACCTCATGTGTTTTATTCACGTCTTCCGGCCCCCTCCCTCTACTAATCATCCCAAATTGTCCTAATTTGTGTCTAGTGGACGCTAAATCGCTCATACTGCTAATTAAAAATCCCTACGCGCAAGCGAATTATTGAAATTAACCATTTACTCCCGAAATGACCTAGTTTGTGTCGACTGAACGTGTACACCCCCCCCCTCTCTCTCTCTCTCTCCCTCTCTCTTTCCATGAAACAGTTGGTGATATATATTATTATTATGAAAAGGTTTGTGTTTAACTCCTATCTATATAGTATGTATTATTTACATAAAACTGATATGGTTTATGCGAGGACAATAGGCTATAGATAAAACACGTGTTTTAAATATATAATATATATAATAGTCTGATAGGATACTTCCTGCCTAATATATTACACGTACATTACATGTTATCTTATCCTTCTTAAAGTGGCACAATCAAACTTCCCTTGGTTTGGGGACAATAAATCTATACAAACGTATATTCAGAAATGAATTGAAATAAATTGATTTTCTAAACCAATCGAACCAATGGGGGACTTTTTGCCCACGCGGCGTATCAGTCTATTCTTTGTAGTTTACCTTTTCAGACTTCTTTTACGTGTAGGTCGGTTTTTGTCTCATCCGAGCGACTAGTCCCATTTTTTGTGTGTAAATTCGAGTAAAATAACCAGGCCTCAAAACGAGGTCCCCTCTTCATCGACTTTTTTTTTTAGGGAAAATCTATTTAAGACATTGGATGATTTATAAATATCATTGCAACTAATGTGAAATTTGCCACTTAATTAACTTATCCAGATCAAAATCAAATCTTGATGTCATCGCTAGTCTGCGATATTTACTGGATTAGAATAATTAGATTTGATTATTGACGACAAAGTATTCTGGCCTATAAAGACTTATAGTCGCTTTAACAACTCGACTCTCAATGAATTTGCTAACTGTTCTTTTGATGGCGTAGGTATCGCTTTAATGACCTTCTAACCGTTTTATAGATGTGTATCATTACGCCATTATGACACATGTTAGAATCATATAAACCAGAAGATAGGAATTCCTTTCTCAAAGTTTCAAATGTATAACAAAAATTCCTTTCTTTATAGATACACCAGGAATGGCAACCCGTAACCGATAAAATATCAAAGAGTTTCAGGAATTAAAAAGAAGATTACCGCGTATTATGGGGTTGCTGGGAGATAAGGTCGAGGGGTCATGGTCTAAATGATATGTTTACTAATCTTTATTATTAGCTAAATAGATTGAACCTCATTAAAAACGAGGCTCTGACTGTGCTAACTACGTCATCATCTTTCATGTCGTCATAACGAGGACTTGGTTCAATTACATTCATTCGACCGTGAAGAGTAATGAACTAACAATTAAGTTGTTAGGTTTTTATTTAGTGTAAATTATCTCTGTAGTTAAAGACTTGTAACACGAGACGCTTTGTAGACTCGGTCTGTATGTAGAAACCGTAGGAGGTTGACGTTTATTTATTAGAGGGAGGGAGCGCAGGTTATTAATGACAAATTTATGTACAAATCTTTCTTTTATTCCCAATAATTATTTCTCGATCTGTTTTCAGACCAATCTGCGACTCTTGCTGGGAAAATTTGATAAAATTGAGTCACCTGTTCATGATTTACATGAATGTTTCAATTACAAGATTCTCCCTCGCGCTTTTTCTTTTTGTTTCTTTCAAAATTATGGGCATCGTCGGTTTCCGGCGCTTGTGTTTTCATTTTTATAACTTTTATGTTATGTTTAAACTTTAATGACAGATTTCGAGTTGTGCCTAATTCGTAGAAAAATCCATTTATGGTTGAGCTTATGTATTGATATCGGACTACTTCAATTTCAAATTCACAGGGTGTCGGTTTCTGGCGCATGTGTTTGCTTTCATTCGTATTTCATTATTTTATACCTTGTAAATAATCAAAAATTTATGATATGCCCAAATTGCGATGACGGATATCGTCGATATGGGCTTGTCTCTGATTTATAGAAAAATCCGATCAATTCCGAGCTTATTTCTTAATTTACTAAGTCAAATTCGCATCGTAGTAAATGAAATTAAACGGGGTCAAGCGCCCTATTTTGCTACAGGAACAGGGCTAATTAAGATGGACATTGTTTCCCGTTAAGGGCCGGGCCCAGTGTATAGAGATGGAGATACGATTATTATTTTATACGGTATTTTTCAAAATTCATTAATTGCTGCTGAATGCCATAGATTGCTTTAAACCTTAATGACTTTATATGTATATAAAAGGTTTAGCCACAAGTGTCATATACGAGGCAGGGTATGGTCGAACTTGGTGTAAATTATGTGTGATATAATTGTTCATTTATTAAAGATCTTCACATATTTAACAACATACTTAGTCTATCTGGAACATTTGATACGACTTCTGGCTGGAAGAATTCACACAGCTAACAACGTAATTACTGTTTATAGAACACCCTATATCACTTCTGATTGGAGGAATTCATATAGCTAAAAACAAAATTACTGTTTATAGAACATCCTATACCACTTCTGATTTGAGGAGTTCATATAGCTAACAACAAAATTATTGTTTATAGAACATTCGATACCACTTCTGATTTGAGGAGTTCACATAGCTAACAATAATCTGTGTTATTTTTTTTTTTGTATTCATACACAACATTGTAACAAAAGGCTGTTATGTTAACTATGCATGGGAACTCTAGGTTTTCTAGAAAGAGTATGTTAACTATGGGAACACCTCAAATGTAGAAGTGGTATTAGATGTTTTAAAAGAGTAACTATACCAAGTGAACTCCTCAAATGTAGAAGTGGTATTAGATGTTTTAAAAGTGTAGGTATACCATGCGAACTCCTCAAATTTAAAAGTGATATTAGGTTTTCTAGATGTAAGCATATTATCTGAACACCTCAAACGAAACGTTGTATCATATTGTTTTAGAAATAGTAAGTATAAACTTCATCATACATGAAACCCGTCACTACTTCTAACTAAATGGAACAACATTTCAGAAATCCCACAAAATGAAATAAATAATTCTCCATTGTATGCTCTAAAGAAAAAAAAAACATTTCATAATTATCCAGATTTTCTCAAAAAAGATCTTCAAATTATGTTTTAATCTGCCTTGGTATCCATATAAAACTTCTCATGTAAAAGTAATGTTTCTAACACTTTTTCTAATTTGAGTAAGTGATAGTGAATTAGTAACCCATTGTAACTGCCATCTAGCGGTAGCGCGTGCTATTTCACGCCTCGGTGATACTATCAACCAATAGGAGTCTTGCTCTCTTCAGGAGATTTAAAGTAGAATGATAAGGGAATAAAACCCAATTGTCATATCTGTCGCATCATTTCATGATAAACCAGACGACATCAGAATAGAAAAATAAGATGAAAGAAGTTGATTGATAGGGGATATATGATATATGAACATTTTACTGTGGTATATTAACTGTGATATATAACCGATATTGCCCTATAATATTGATGTGAACAGTATTGGTTATAAGTGAACGGATATGAACGTTAAATTATAACCTGTGTAAGGGACAAGCAATAGGACGTGTATATTGAAACGAATTGTTTGCGAATACTGATATATTGGCTAACGTGAGCTGAAGCGTATAAGAGTTGTGTGGTATAGGCGAGGATTCTCCACAGAACCACACACACACCGTGTACTCGTATAGCTTATATTATATACTAAGATATACAATGCGTGTGTTCGCTTTACCAACTAAAACCATTAAGAAATCTTGACAGAAAATCTGAAGAGAAACGACAGCGAGGAGACAAAAGGGAAATTCTTATTCGGTGCATTCTGTAGGTTATCTCAGAAGAAACCAAAATACAGCAAAATCCGGAGAAGAAGAATCGATATTAGAGGTGCCGAGATCTTTAATAGAAAAACGGAACATTTAACAGTGGGTTGAAATAACCAATGACAATGAAACCCGTGATACCAACAGCTAAAAGATCCACCGGTTTTACTATTGATTCTTTGATAGGACCGCAGTCACAGGTCAAAACGGTGTCGAGTAAAACAGTCACCAGTTCCAGTCTGACACAGCCATCGCGATCTCTACCGCACAGTTTAGGAAATATGGGGTTAGCACCGCGAGTGCCCCCTCCCCATCCAGGACTTCCTCTTAATTTAAAAGGTGTTTTTCCAGAAGCTGCCATGAATCACGAACTAATGGCTTTAAGGTCTGCATGGGGGTTAATGGCACCCCAAATTGAGACAATGCAACATTTTGCTCATGGACAAATAATGCCTAATCCCTTACAAATAAATAATGCGTTTTTAAACGGCCACAGAGACCCAAGTGTTCATCTTTATCCGTTATTAATGGCTCGACAAAATCACTGTTTTACATACCCATTCTCAGGTGAGTTCGTTTTTATTTAAAAAAACAACAACAAAAAAAAAGTATACATTTTTTTATAAGCAATATTTTTATTCAGATTTCTATCTGAATAGGGATTAGAGAACAGGCATAGCCTATATTAAACCCTTCTCTCTGTCCGATATAGATACATGTATTTACTTAAAGAAACAAACAAAGTACTAGTGAAATCATAATTACAGTGAGTACTATAGTTGCCTCTGGAACCGTCTGGTGATTTCGAAAAACGAGTTTTAAAAATATTGAATGAGTTTTCTATGTTGTTAATTCCTTAATTCCGTACAATAAGATTGTAGTGTTTCGATGAAAAGTAGGTAAAATTGTACACTTGTATACGTATATGGCCCCACCTTTATCGTTGTTTAGATATGATAGGGTATGTCTGTCCTAGGAAGGCCCCGTAGAACATTCGTTACCCCGCGGTATCACACAATGACAAATATGTGGAGTTGAAATGGGTCTGTCCCTGGGTCCACGCCTCGCCGTCGTGTACATCGTGTGGTGTAGACTTTGATTGTATGTTTAACTACCGTAGTGTTTATTTCGTGAAGGAGCCATGACGTGTACATTAGGCAAATAAAACACACGTATATATTGTCAAGCTAAAACAAATTTGTCATTTTAGAAAATGAATTCAGTAGACATAATTAATTGTCCGAATTAGTTTTATTTTATAACTCGGTTGAATTTTATAACCTGGTAAGAAATATATAAGACGACATTCTAACTCAGTTGATTACCTGGAAAGAAATATATAAGACGATATCCTAATATAACACAGCCACAGTTCTATTGATAACAATCATTATATTATATACACACAACGTTTCGACAAGATTTCACTGGTCGTTATCAAGCATGACAACCTAATTTGATTTCGTGATCTAAACGAATGATTGAAGCTTTAAATACAATTTATGTACACAAAGTTTTGTGTATTTTGTAAATTAGACAGATTTTGCTTCATCTTGGCGATTTTGTGGTGTGGATGTGGAATATATGAAAGCTCTATAATGTCTTGCATTTATTTATTTCTTTTTAAAATCTGGTTAATTATATTTCCACTACCCCTCACTAAATTTATGGTCATGTTATGTTAATGACGGACAATATTCGACATTGCTATGGGAACGTCAATAGGCCACACCCATTATATTATTTAAATTTTAAACATAAAAATTACTACTCTTAAATTAAAACAAATAGTACTTTTTTTTCAAAAATTAGCGATACCCACTCTGCATTAAGAAATGGATATTTCTTTCCTTAAAATTTTTATAACAAAAATGAATTCTTGAACAATAGACATGTAATATACATGCGTAATTGCTATGGGAACGTCGCCCCGCCCCACTCAGAGAAAAACTACAAGTTTCATATTAAAATTTGGTTTGTTGATTTATTAGCAGACGTTTTAATTATAATGCTAATATAAAGATGGATTTATTTTTTTTTCTTTAATGGATTATTCTTTTTTTTAATTCAAAAATTGTACATAAATTTTTTTGCAGATATTCGTCTCTACAAATCTTTACTTTATTCTCGTTATTTGAATGTATAAATGTTTTGGATGTTTCTACATTTTTTCTTGTGAGATATATCATAGGAATATATTATTATAGATTTTAAGCTACTTAAAAAATTAAAATAAATTGTATTTTATTCACGATTTTATACAACCTCGTGTCACTATGGTAACCAAGTATTGATTTTACGTACGGAGCATTCTTCAGAGATTTTAAGGTCCCAGATGTGATTGGTTGAGATTTGCAAATTGAAAATTGTATTTCCGGATTAAACAAATTTCGGAATATTTAAAGATGCAGTATATAAGAGCTATATCTGCCGATTGTCGCTCTATCTTTTGGCTTCAAATATTATATAAATTATTTATTAGACATTTATTCACATGGCAAGCCGATGATTACTTTTTGATGGATTGAAACACGATCGCTATTTAATAATTTAATTTAAAAATGAATAATCGAGTCTTTCTTTATTATCGTAACAATGGTAGGAATGAAAATCGAGACTACACTAGGCTTATCAAAACTTCCAACATTCATTAACGTCGCTATGAATAAAGTAATTTGACCGAAATTTTAAATATATTTTTTGTTTGTTTAATGATCTATTTTGGCGGGAACGCGGTCACCTTTTTATCTAAATCTTACATAATGCATCTTTAATTTCAAGAATAAAACAAATTCCTCGTTTTTGATTTAATAGCCTAGGGTTTGTGCGTGATAAAGAGTAGGGTCGCCTTTTTTAATCATCTATTTTTAAACTATTATGGCGAGATCTGTCAACTCTTTATCTAAATCTGACATAATGCATCTTTTAAATTTTTGATTTTGGTTCACCACGATGTAAGAATAAAACAATTCTCCAGTTTTTTTTATTTAATAGCCTTATGTTTATTCGTGACAAGGGGTGGGATTGTCAGTCCTACATCTCCACTGTTAAAATCCATGCGTGTCATATAATTATTGAAATAAAATTGAACCATATGTAAGTCCCGAAATGGCATAGCCTCTTTCCCTGTTAATTGAAATATGCGTAGTTTTGTTGAAATAGGGGGGTTGGGATGGCTTGCGGCTGTGGTTTCGAGCCCTGGTGTGAGCGTATGTGGCATGGAGATAGGGGCGCCTTCTCAACCTCGTGGGATTCCCCCGGGCACTCCGGTTTCCTCCCACTGCTAAAGACCTCTACGCGTAAGCGAATTATTGAAATAAAATTAAACCATATGTTAGTCCCGAAATGACCTAGTTTGTGTTGAGTGGACGTTAAATCCCATTTCTCTCTCTTGTTGAAATGTTGGAGAACAATTATGACCGACTTGATGTGGCTATTTTGTTTAATTACATGTATATAGAATAATGAATCTTTGTTTAAATCTTTAAAAGGAATCACAGCCACTCGGTGTCTTTGAATCTTCTACTTTATAGCGGGATGTGACTTATCTTTTTTAATATCAGTAGAGAATCACTGTTTTATTTATGTCTATTTACACAAAATCCCCCAACCCCTCCATTATATGTAGTTGCCAGGGTACAAATTACCTAGCCGTCGTTAATCTGCAGTGCTACAAATTAAGGATAATTTCGGCAGCTAAATTAACCAAGATTAAAGATGCATTATGTAAAATGTAGATAAAGAGCTGGCAGTTTTGGCTATAATAATTCAAAAATAATTATTGTAAAATAAAAAAATTGAAAATTTTATTCCAATTACTTGATTGCCAGCGAAGATATTAGCCTTTGAAGGTTGTTCGAAGCGAAGTCTCGCTCCTCCATATTTAAATTAAATCAAAATATGCCTGAACAATTCTAATCTATTTAATAATTAATAATTTAGAAAACATTTTAGGCCTAAAAAAAGGCCTGCAATAGACAGATTTAGCTCTTGCATAATGTATGTTTAATGAAGTAGAAGTGTTTATTAACAAGGTGTACATTTACATATCATAATTTATTTCCCGTCTCCATTAGCCCAAGTTAGGTGCAGAATAGTAGGACGTTAAACCCCATTTCATTTCATAATTTCTGAGCAGGAGGGACATAATGGAGACAAAATAAGTGGAGTCGGGGGATGACTGTATCTTAGTTTTTTCTACCATTAGGTTATAGCTTCCGCTGCGTATTAATGACGTGGTCTTTACGTGGCGTAATATTTTCTGCCAAATGAGTAACTTTCAATCACTGTTTTATGAGAAATAGCGTATCTTTGATCCAGAAACATAAAACTATGCTCATAGTTTCTTATTGATGTATTTAATACATAAAACAACAAAAGTTTTATATAGCGCTATATTGTAGTTAAAATAAGGCGAACAATTTTGAATAAGAATTTATAACTTAAATCTGAGAATGCTTTGTGAACTCGGGGCTGCGTGGCTTATTATGCACATCTTCGTGAGCCCGGTTCGTGCAGAAATATACAGTAGATTTCATTTTATTTTCTTATTTATACATACATAATATTGTTCTTTAGTTGTAAAAGTTATGTTTTTCAGAAGTTACCATTCAAAGGAAAATAACACAATTTCACATAATGAACTGCACAGGCATGATTGTGCTGGATCTATTCTCTCGTCACTTAATCGTAGGGTTTTACGTCCGCTTCAGCCTTGGGTGATATCGCAGGCAAGACATTTTATTAGAATAAAACGACACAATATTCCTTAGCTACCATTCGTTTTTGGTAAAGGATCTTTGAACATGGTCCATCCTATAGCATAGGGGTAGCCCATATCATGAAATATGGCGCCAAATTGGTACCAATTACATTCTGAAATACATATGTTATCTATACCACAGGTACTGGCCGGTTCTGTAAGTAGCCTCGTGGTCATCCTCTATCAGTTATGTCCGAAATGTTATCATAACCAGGCGCGCTTTTATCAGCACGTGCATCAAGCAGTGTCAAATTTACAGATATGTGTAGAATGTACGGTTGTAATATAAACCAATGAAATAAGAGCATTGTATTTACTGTGGATATTGTTCTAATTATCACGACTATAAAATCTAATTACTTCTAATAATAAATAAACAATCAATTTTACACTTAACGGTATATATGACTTCAATATGCTATAACTTTATATACCTTAACTTACCACACACAACAGCGATATAGATTTGCCACTCATTTTTACCACTAGTGGTCTAGAGTGCCGCGCTTCGACCTCTAGCTGACCGGTCACCTCTGGCTTGCGGCTGTGGTTTCGAGCCCTGGTGTGAACGTATGTGGCATGGAGATAGGGGCGCCTTCTCAACTTCGTGGGTTTCCTCCGAGTACTCCGGTTTCCTCCCACTACTAAAGACCCCTACGCGCAAGCGAATTTTTGAAATAAAATGAAACCATATGTTAGTCCCAAAATGACCTAGTTTGTGCTGAGTGGACGTTAAACCCCATTTCTCTCTCTCTCACCACTCACAACAATATAAATTTGTCTTTAAACAAAGGTGTGTGTTTTTGGTAGGGGTAGTGGTGTAGAGATTTGAATTTATTTACACTTTACGGTATATATGATTTCAATATGCTAATATGACTTCAATATGCTAATATACCTTCACTATACTTTTACCACACACAAAAATAAATTAAATTTGTCTTCGAACAAAGGTGTGTGTATTGGGTAGGTTGATGGGGTAGAGATTTGATTTATTTACACTTTACGGTATATATATGATTTCAATATGCTATACTTAACATCTCTTCTCGATATTTTGTCTGCGTTATCACTTAGGTGGAAGCGGACGTTAAATAAAGCTTTTTCGCACACGGATACATTCACCAAACATGAACAACATATGTTGCATACTAAATTATAAACAATAATCGCCATTGCATTATGAACAAACAATAAACCTCACGCATTACACTTAACGGTATAACTTAATTTGAATTGTTCGTTTGTTATTGTGTCTTGTCCGTATATTTGTTTTTGTATAAATTATGTGTACTTACTAATTTAAATATTTTTACCACACACCAATATTACCAAGTTTTAAAAAAGAGGAGGAGAGCGGGCATAATATTTATTTAATGGATTTTTTATATATTTATTTCAAGTGCAACAAAATAGATAGTTAACGATAATCGATATTGCGTTATAAATAAACAATGTACACCAGGCGTTGTAATGTACATATGACTTCATTTTACTATAACACAGAAACTTTTATTTCTAATGTGATTTTTATTTATTTGATAATGCTACAGACTCACTTCCCTTTCACGATGGAGGGGGGGGGGGGGCTGAAAGTTTATTTTAATATAATATATTTTACATAATCTATAACACATCACAATATTTCTTTGGAAATTACAGGGATTGGGGGGGGGGGGCAGAATTATTTTTATTTTACAATATTATATGCTTATTTCATTAAACTATAACACATACAGATGACAAAATAATTGATAATTTATTTTGACGACGTATCGAACAGTATTCTCTCTACGGTTTCAAACAACATTGAGAGAATACTACTCTTCGAAACGTCGCTAAAATAAATTACTAATTGTTCTTTCATAAGTATGTGTTATAGTTTATTGCGCTCAATACATTTATTTCATATGCTACAAACTAATGGGTAAACAATAATCGCTATTGCATTAATATCAGAGGATTAATATATCTATTTAGGCAAAGATGTTGTTTTTATGTTATTTATGGATGTATAAATCACAACAAAAAATATATTTTTAATTTTTATTATTTTGAAACACATTGACCAGTTTTATAAGTAACCTCAGTGCACAGGCACTTAAAGGAATTAAAATAAAACTTCTTACTACTGCTTGACTATATAGTAAGAAGTTTTATTTTAATCCTTTCAAGTGTCCGTGCCTCAGTGGGGTATTGAAATACTTATTTCAGCAAAAAGGTTTCCAATATTGTATTTTAAAACACAGTGCGTGGCTAGTTTTACAAGTAGCCCCTGTAAATCATATTAGGTAGGTAGTATAAACATTTATTTAATAAACTATAAGACACAGCTACTAATATATTTAGTCGACGTTTCCACGAGTATTGAAAGGTTGAAAGAATAATATTCAAAGTGTTGCCCAAATAAATTAGTATTTGTTTTCCATAAAAATGCATTATAGTTTATTATTCTCTCCAGTTACTTAATGCCTTTAAAAGAATAAAATTTAGAGGGCAACATCATTAGGATATTTCGGGACTAACATATCGTGCTATTTTATTTCAATAATTTGCAGGCGCCTGTTTTTATTTTGTGAATTTGAAAAAAAGATGAATTTCATCAACATGTTTATAAAACTAAAACACAATCGCCGTAGAGGTTTAATTTCAATAATTATCTAGGGTAATTGGCTATGCGTTTGAAAACGAAGAAATTCCTTTTTTGTTAAAAACCCCAAATGTTTCACAATGTTGAATCTCTTTAACATTGTCCCTTTTTTAAAAACCCGAATGATTCACAATTGGCAGAATGTTGAAACAAGACAAAATCTCTTTTATATTGCAACCCGAATGATTCACAATTGGCAATTTTGTAAATGTTGAAAGAGGAGAATACTGGACGGAAGCACGTTTTGTTCATATCGGTTTAATACCCACACAATTTACAAACATGGGTCTTCAATTCATCCTTTATTTGTTGTTTTTCATGCCAAAAGAATAAAAACGAAACCATATTTCCAAAATCAAGACTGAGATTGTTTTGTCGGTTCGTGACGTATCCTACATCTTCAATGCTCGTCTATTTCCGGCTAAATACGAAAACAAAGCGCTTCAATATTTATCCATTTATTATTTTTTTACTCTCGAGTCTATCAACTTTTGGCAAATTATAGACTACTAGATTTATAACAAATCACTGTTTTATCCCTAATCTAGGATACATCTTCCATTTTCTCGTCTACTCACGAACAAAGATCTCCAATATTTCCGAAATTTACTGTTTTACATCAAGATGAAATAAAAGACGAACTCGATGCCTAATCAGACTATCTAACAGGAAAATATTTAGTAATTTGGTCGTAAAATAACAAGAATTAAAGACTAAGAAAATAAAGAATTACATCTTGAAGAGGTCAACAAGTGTCATAGGAGTGGGTTTAATTTAAAGCAGCGGTTTCATATATTTTATGTACATAATATGGCGTTCGTTAAAAAAAACCCTACACCACCCCTCTCCCTCCCCCACCCATCCCGGAAATATGAAACGCATTATGGTACACGATTTGTATACCAATGGTAAAATGTTTATTTTGTTTTAAATAGTGGATACCAGGGCCCATCTTTGCTCGATCACAACATCAATGTTGATTTAAATTGACAAATAATTCGTGTTTTCAATATCGAAGGCTTTGGATGATATTAAGTTAGAGACTAGCTACTTTAAGACAAATTGTTACCACCAGTACTTAATCACACCGGGAGGTTGGGATGGCCTAGTGGTCTGGAATGCCGCGCTTCGACCTCTAGCTGGTCGGTCACCTCTGGCTTGGAGATAGGGGCGCCTTCTCAACCTCGTGGGTTTCCTCCGGGCACTCCGGTTTCCTCCCACTGCTAAAGACCCATACGCGCAAGCGAATTAATGAAATAAAGTTAAACAATATGTTAGTCCCGAAATGACCTAGTTTGTGTCGAGTGGACGTTAAACCTCATTTCTCTCTCTCTTTCTCATTTAATCACATAAAAACTGTCATTGCCCCTTTAAATTCCATAAACAAGCCATATATAATAAGTTGTCTTTCAAAAAACAGATAGACAAGATAATCGTAAATTACGACTAAAATGGTCGCTTAGATCCTCGATAAGTAGTTAGCTATGTTCCACTATGGTGGTCTTGTACGCCACGTCTCTAGGTCAGAGTGGGAGAGATAATTTACCTCATAAACCCATAAAACAATAAATTCCCCCTTATCATTCTCACGTCATTTATAAAATTTACTGACTATGTCCACTTTTTTTGCTTCTTAGAAATTAAGGAATTTACGAGAATGGTCCTATATTTTATTGTTCATTCATTAAATTGTTTTACTTGCTTGGTGCGTGTGTTAAACCAAATTGAATTATTAATATATGAAGGTAAAAAACAATAAAACAGGCCAAAATAAGTGATTAATATAGAGTGTTCTACGTAATCAAAATAAGTGATTAAAATAGAGTGCTCTACGTAATCAAAAGTACTTTTATTAGTAATAATTATTCTGCTACTGTTTTCATACAAATCAGTCCATAAACACACATGCTCTTAATTATATACATTGCAAAAAAAGATCTCTAATTTCAAATTGGTTTGATATTTATAGAGCCCTGGTGACTCAGTGAGTATGAAGTTAGCTTACTAACCGTCTTCATTAGCCCAGTCGGGACAGAACAGTAGGACGTTAAACCCCGTTTCATTTCATTCAATTTCTTTCGTTTCGTTTGACGCATTTGTCTTTTATTATTTATATATATATAGAGAGAAATGGAGTTTAACGTCCACTCAACACAAACTAGGTCATTTCGGGACTAACATATGGTTTAATTTTATTTCAATAATTCGCTTGCGCGTAGGGGTCTTTAGCAGTGGGAGGAAACCGGAGTGCCCGGAGGAAACCCACGAGGTTGAGAAAGCGCCCCTATCTCCATGCCACATACGCTCACACCTGGGCTCGAAACCACAGCCGCAAGCCAGAGGTGACCGGCCAGCTAGAGGTCGAAGCGCGGCACTCGAGACCACTAGGCCATCCCAACCCCCCTTTTATATCTAACAACGCCATCTGTATTTGACCCTTTTATAACAGACCCATTGCTACTGTCGTGTCATTAAACACCGACATCTTTCTAGCTGTTGTAAAACGACACCTAGCTTTCTAAAACATTGTCCATTTTGAATAGAACATGACATGTGGCCATTATGAATATATAGATACTTATTATATCTCATATGTAGCTATGCATCTTGCCATATGGTGCACAAAGCTGTCTACATACAACAATGAACCGATATTAAAAAGATAAATATATATTTAACAAGGTTTTTATTAGAAATCCCAACCCCAAGTAATCTCAGGTTATTTATGGTGATTATTCATCCCCGTCAGATCAACCGAGCAGATAACATCGTTAAACCGCTTCAGTATCATATAGGATAGTTTACAGATTCAAGGGAGAGAGAGAGGGAGAGAGAGCGAGAGAGAGAGAGAGACCGAGAGACAGACGGTTAACGTCCACTCGACACAAACGAGAGAAAGAGAAATGGAGAGTTTATTTAAGAAAGCCAAATCTAAATACCAACGCTAGATAATCTCCCGACTTGAATTCAATCGGATTAAAATTAGGCTCATCAGGTTTCTCCGTTACCAATAAAAAATGGCGGCGTCTTGTTACGCTCTAACGACGTGGTCGATGAAATTTTAATTTATCGTAAATGTTTACCGTCCAACTGTTCTGCTCCTAACCTGGGTTATTGAAGACAAACATACGCCTTACAGTGTGCTATGAGGGAAAGTTTGCCCGGGCAGCGGCGCTACGGTTTTCTCTTATAACGAATTCCAGCTGCCAAGGGGTCATTTACGTTCGCACCAATGTGAACATGATACCTCGGTTTTCTTCCCATCCGAACGACTAGACCGTCCAGCATCACTGACAAGGGGAAACCACTCGTGTACTGATAAACATATTAAAGATTCAACTTTCACATAGTCATTTGAAAAAAAGTTTCTTGAGCGTGAAATGACGCATAGAGCCTTTAATAACATGTGCATAGAAATAAAACAAAAATATATTTGCCCTGTCATTACGGTGTACATGTGCGATACGATTCACCAATTTTTGTCTTCTTGTTATTGAAACTATTTAAAGGAAGATCAGTGATTATATACATATTTTCATTTTTGAATTTAACGAAAAATTAATGTCTGAATTGTATTATTCATTGAATTGAATATTCGTCAAGTTGATAGTACCCCGTAAACCAATTTTACGCCTCTTTATTTGCGATATAAAAAGGGCACATTTGGAATTTAATTTAATGCCTGACTTGTTTGCCTAGAAGTAAATTGCTTGGCCTTACTCCTATTTAATGCATGTTAGTTAAAGTTCCAATAGCATTTTTTTAAGTTATATTTTTAAAATTTATTAAAATAAAGCCCCAAAATAGATTGAACCTATAAACAGTCCTACCTTGTTAAAGAATAATCCTATTAATCCTATAATTCACTATTGCCAGTTGAGAAATTGGCAAAAATATCATTTTCAACTTCAAATTCAAACGTTTGAAGATGGCCGTCCATGGAGAAGAATAGGAAAACAAGGGAGGTAATTGAGTAACTATTTCCTCAATCAACCAGTGTCACCCTTTCTAACCCCCCAAAAATTTTGTCCATGATCGTATAATAGTGAGTTGACAACCTTTTGAGCAAAAAACATAGAAATAATTATATTTTGACTTTCTTAGAAAAAGTGAAATTGTCCCTTTAAGATGATGAGCCATGCGATGTTTTAATATATGATGAATTATCTATGAATAGTCGGAGTTTGATTTATTTCTTGTATTAACAAGCGAGCTAATCTTCCCTGAAAAATTGATGTGGAATTAAAAAAAATGTTTACCCCCCCCCCCCCTTTATATGATTAATTATTAAGATTGTATATCGTGTGGAATATCTTTTTTAACGTCTTCTTCCCCCGAAGTTATATCGCACACAAAGATTATTACCTACCGTATTTGTATTGAAAATTTCATTACACAATGCACATATCTCATTACACAATACACATATTTCATTACACAATACACATATCATTACACAATACACATATTTCATTACACAAAAAAAAACGCATATCATTACACATATTTCATTATACACATTTCAATACACATTTTATTACACATATTTCAATACCCAATTCAATACATACATGAACTTATTCAATACATACATGCAATTATTCAATACATACATGAACCTCTTCAATACATACATGAACCCCTTCAATACATACATGAACTAATTCAATAGATACATGAACTACTCCAATACATACGTGAACCACTCCAGAAAAATACACGAACCACTTAAATAGATATATGGACCACTTCAATACCTATATGAACCACTTCAATAAGTACATCAAACACTTCAATACATACACGAACTACTCCAATACATACAGGAACCAATTCAATATAATACACGAGCCTATTCAATACATACATCACCCACTTCAATAAATAGACGAACTCAATACATATATAAACCAAGCCAATACATACACGAACTCAATACATACATGAACCACTTCAATACATATATGAACCAATTCAATACATACAAAAACAATCAAATACATAATGCCATCATATCATGACAATGCTCAAATTTGATACTAAGCGTAGGCAATAAAACTAAATTTGTTGACTGTCATAGACACTAAACAAAGTAGCTTGGCTTAGTGATACTTTAAGCAATCTTACTATACTGGATATTTAAATAATATAATGACTTTAGCGATGAACCGCAAATGTTCTTAATGGTAAATTACGCCACAATAAGGCCCGACGTCGTATATTACTCGCTATTAGATCAGGATCTGAGCTGTTTTACACACCAAAGATCAGCGTTATTTAATAAAGCATATAATTATGAAATGATGGTAAAGGTTTATGTGTCAAGCCCGGTTAGATAATTCACTATATTAGTCGTTTATAACCCACGTATTGTGTGAAATCAGGGGAGTTTGAAAACGCCATTTTAAATTTATGACCAACGCCACCTGACGAGAATTACAAAGTTTACTGTGGAGATTAAGTGGTATTTTTTTTCTAGCAATATTAATAACGATATTGCTCATGCTCATGCATGTACAATGACATTGTGCATTATAAAAAGTCTAGACCATTAAACACACATTATGCAAGAGCTATATCTGCCTATTACAGGTCTTTCTTTGGGTCTGAAATGTTATCTAAATTATTAATTAGACATTAATTAACTTATCTAGACCATAATCAACTCTTGATACCCTCGTTAGCCTGTGATATTTACTTGATTTGAATCCATTTTTGATAGATGATTTAATTTCAAAATGGATAATCGAAACTTTGTTTTTATCCTACCGACTGTAGTAATGATGATCGAGGCTAGGCATAAAATTCAATCGCTAATATCTCGGTTCAGAGTGGAGCAATTTTACTGAAATTTTCATTAAATTCTATTTACGTTGGGGTGTTGGGATGGCCTAGTGGACTAGAGAGCCGCGCTTCGACCTCTAGCTGGCCGGTCACCTCTGGCTTGCGGCTGTGGTTTCGAGCCCTGGTGTGAGCGTATGTGGCATGGAGATAGGGGCGCCTTTTCAACCTCGTGGGTTTCCTCCGGGCACTCCGGTTTCCTCCCACTGCTAAAGACCCCTACGCGCAAGCGAATTATTGAAATAAAATTAAACCATATGTTAGTCCCAAAATGACCTAGTTTGTGTTGAGTGGACGTTAAACCCCATTTCTCTCTCTCTCTCTATTTATGTTTTTAAAACTATTATATGGAGAACTATAAATCCTGCATCGTACCCCCTACAATGCTCGTTTAATATTAAGAAACAAGTTGTAACAGAAAGATAAATTTAATTTTTTCTGCTTCAGGTTCCCCGGATCCCGGTTTAATGTTTCATCCGTACAGAAAACCCAAAAGAATACGAACAGCGTTTTCTCCTACACAGTTATTGAAATTAGAAGATGCATTTGAGAAAAATCATTATGTTGTGGGACAGGAGAGGAAAGATTTGGCCACAAAACTAGGATTAACGGAAACACAGGTTTGTGGATGAAAACTTTATATACTTTATTTACTATTTTTATTAGCGCTTTTATCTGATGTTTATTTTATTTTCACCTTGTTTGTATACATCCCAAACAAAAGTAGTTCGTGACAAGGGGTAGGGCTGCCTGTCCAACCTCGTGGGTTTTCTCCGGGTCCTCCGGTTTCCTCCTACTGCTTAAGACTCCTACGCTCAGGCGAATTATGGAAATATAATTGAACAATGTTACTGCCGAAATGAGCTAGTTTGTGTCTAGTGGACGTTAAACTCTCTCTCTCATCTCTCTCTCTCCCTCTCTCTTTGTGTATCTCCTTCTCTTTCTGTGCCCTGGTTCGATCACGGTTTTGGTCAAGAACATTCATGGGGATTTTCCAATCTAGTTTTCTCTTGTCAGTCATGTAGAAAGAGTTCCGCATACACGATGATGTGCACGTTAAAGAACCCTTGATAGTTTGAATTCGACTGCATGGACCGCGTTGATGCAGTAACGTAAGATATTAAATACCTCGTTATTTAAATATATTTTCTCCCTGCTGGCCACGAATACTATTTATAAGACTGTTACGCTTCAGTTCGCTGGATTTTAATATTTTCATATTTTCCCACGGCGTCATTTCTACGGCATATGTAAATATTTTTAAACCATCTAGCCAAATTGAATATTTTGTGTAAACGTCGATAAAATAATATCATTGCATTGGGGACATTATTAATACGCACGTATAGAAGCGTACGCCAATGTTATGTGCTGTAAGGACAAACTTGGGCTTATTAATAACAGTTATCATTGAGAATTATTAGATATTAGTCCGACATTTGTCAATAGATTCACCTCTATTCTAGACTCAATAAGTTTGTCATTAATCTCTCGAAATGTTTAGACTACCCTCACACTTCCGGTCTTAGCCTAAAAACTTTTTCTGCCATCTTGAAAATCGAACACTTTCTTTCAATCGTGGCGGTGTTACCGGAAATCATACGCACGCTTAAGCTTGTTGCGCGTGCTTTTCTGCGCAAATGTTTGTAACTTATTGGAACTTGTACACACGAGCACAGGACTATGTTATACCGTAGTGGTAATGCGTCTACTTAATGATAATTCCGCCTAAAATATCGAATATCGATCTACATTAGATGCTTGTCGGTGCAGTACGCACGTTCCAAATATTTCTAGTACGGACAAAAAGGAAATTAGGTCTGGGTTTTACTTGGGGAATTATCTGTAAATTATTTTCACATGACGGCTACAGTGAGAATTAATCTCATTTAAATCTAGTGAGCATAATTAGTAGTTTACACAACGTGCTTGAGAGTTGTCTACCGTGAAAAGAACGACACAATGCAATCTTTACTAAATGATAATGGAAGAAAAGAGGGAGCCTCTCTATCATTGTAAGATAAACACCCTAGCCGATGTAATTGGTGGCAATTCGTTGATTCTACCGCCACGGCTCGGCGTAAAGTAGGAATCGAGTTCGACCTCTCTTAAAGAGATCTGTAACCTCGAACACTCAATGTCGGATATATAACATACTCCCCCCTTTAGCACTTTAGTTTAAATATTCACTTTCTCATATTTATTTTTTAATTTAAACAAACTGAAGAAATAAACCACCCTTTACGAGCATCACGTGCGAGTTTAAAACCCATTTTAAAGTACTTGATATTCGAATATCAACTATACACACATCACGTATGTAAGTGTGAACGGCTTGATAATCGTTTTAATGAGCTATTACAAAGTATTTTGAAGTATTTTGTATGTGGTTGTTTTGTTTTGAAGGGTTAGTTTTTAAAACTTGAGTGGGTCTTGGGGTATATATACATTTAGCTTGATGGGCCTTCAAATGCCTACTTGAAGTACACAATACCTGCATTGTCGCACCTGTCAGTTAAACTCAAGGTGGGCGATGAAAAAACAAAAAAATTGAAAACACCAAAATAGCAATGTCTATACGTTTTGCTTATCAAAAGACTGATACAAAAATATTACATTTTCTCAGTGCATTTACATTTGCATGGACGTATTAACATAGCATTAAAAAGAAAAAACAAGTGAATTAAAAATAATGCCATTTAAATAAATATTACCAACCGCAATAAACTGGAACAAAAAGTTGGTATTAGAAAGAAAAACCATTTAACGGATGGATTAAAAAGTGAAGGGAATCTGCCTAGTAATATTTTTGGGGAGAAGCTAAGAATTGGGTGTAGTATCCTTTAAGAAATATTTCTAAGTGTGATTTAAATGAAACAAAATTGTCTTTATTGAAATAAATTACCCCCTCCTCAACTCTAAGCACATACCTGAAAAAGTAAGAGAAATAAGTTGGTACAAAACAGGTGTTCTATGTATTAAGAATCCAGTAGTAAAGGTGCAGTAGTAAAATTTTGGTAAGAAGCCCAGCAATGTGTGCCCAAACCTTTAAGAAGTATTTCTTAGTCTAATTTCAATGAAATAGAAAAAAATATCATCATTCCCACCCCACGTAGAAATAAACTGGTACAAATCGGATACATTAAAAAGTATGAAAGGACAAGTAAATGTCCTAGCTATATTTTGGGAAGAACGGTAGGAGAGTAGGTCTACGTGGTCTGTAGGATGTATTTCCCGGTGTATTATTTACCCATTGAAAAGAAACAAACAATTTAAACAAAAATATTATTTAATAAGAATTGAATGCACCCCCCCCCCCCGACTCTCGCTCTCACACCGAGGGCTCTGTAGGTAGCACGAATACTGGCCATGCCGACATAAAATAAAACAACAATTGGGTAGATATTTATGGGTCCCCTGAAGGCTTCAGGTAGCGGCTGCATCCCCTCTCCTCTGGACTGCCCAGTACTGTCGTGCCTGTTTTTTTTTTAAAAAGATAGATAAACTATAGCGTGATACCATCTTTAAATATTTGAATTCAAGTTTTTAAAATGTGTATCCGGTGCTTGTTAAAGAGTGTGAGAAAATCCGACAGCGTTTTATAAGAATTGAGAGATGGGGTGAAACAGGGGAGGAGGGGGTTGAATACTGAACGTGTACAAGCGTGTAAGTGACGGACTAGCCCAACTTAAAGAACGTATCATTGACACAAAGCGAAGAATTTAGTACGTGAAACATCTTGGTATTGGCGTGGCTTCTCGGCTAATATCGGTTTCAAACTTTAGTAATGGTTGCTCCCTTTTCTTGCCAGTCTATTCATCGTTCCGTGTTGACAAACAGACCTAATAGAGGCCTGTGTTTAACAGTGGTTTGCCATCCGGGCTACGTGTCTTCTACACAAGACGGCTACACTTTCACAGTCGTTCAAAAACAAACAAACCAACAAGCAATTTAGAGGCGAGATCGCCGGTAAATTAGAACCGTATAAGATATACCTATTCATTTAAACGAAGTAATTGTGAAATGAATACTTCGTAAACGCGGCACAGCCACTTCCGCAGCACGTTACGGGGATTTCTGTACGTGCTTTCTGCGTGCTTCAGTTCTCTTTCAACCGCTTTTTCTATTACCTTCAAAATAACGTCTTTAATAGCCCGTTAATTGTAAGCACGCGCGCCCATATCGGTCCTAACTGCAACATAAAAGTTCATCTTTAGAATTTAAATGAGAGGAATTGAAGGAGGTCGGTTCGGGTATCCGAGGTACTAAAGAGGTGATTAAAAGTTGACAAAGGGAGTAAAGAAAGCCAGAAATGTTTGTTAGACGAATAACAGGGGAAATAACGTGATGGGTACATACCCCGTGCTTGATTTCGCGGCTCTAATCTTGTGACTAGTAGAAATAGATCTGTTAAGGGACAGGTGAAGCAGCTACGCGACCACTTCTAATGTTACAACCACGTGGACAAGTCGTAAACTACTCGTAATTACTTCAAATATGACCACTTACCGTTTGGTTTGGTTAAAGGTGCCTTCCCCGTGAGATTTGATGATATACATTTGGACTAAAACATATTCAAACTAATTTATCTATCACGAATTTGTTTCAAATCCAGCTTAAAAAATCATAAGCAGCTACTCGGCCACGTCTAAATTAATTCATAAATGACCACTTACCGTTTGGTTAAACATGCCTCTCCTTGTCCTTGTGATTTGATGATATAGTTGTGCTAAATTAATTTATTTATCAAAAATTTGTTCAAATCACCCTTAAAACATTCTAATCGCACGCAAACTACCCTATGTCGCAACAAACTGTATAATTAGATGATATATTTGGACCAAACTAATTTATGTAGGACTACCAAAAGTTCGTTTCAAGTGAATCTCAAAACATTCTAATAACACGAAAACTACTCCATGTCGATACAATGTACTTTTATCATCCTGATTATGTCAAGCAACATGACTGAAAGAAATCCATTTTCAGATTATATTTGTCGCTACTCGCTCACCATTTCTAAATTATGAAAGTTGCATCTCTAACGAGAATATCAGTACACACGATTCAATATTGTAGTTTGCGAGGGATTCCCCAATCCCCCAAAGGACGTTGAGAGACTTTAACAAATCATATTTGAAAGGGATTCCCCAGTCCCCCAAATGACGTCCAGAGACTGCAACAAATATATTACCCGTTTAGTGCAAAAGATATGAAGATAAATGTGCCCCCTGTTGAGTACCACCCATATATTAACTAATTCATATTCATGTATATAGCACTTATTAATAGAATGCTCCCTCCGAGGTCCCCACTCGGTGCTCGATTGTTCTCGCCAGGTATAGTAAAAGCGAATAACAGCTAATAGCCTGTAATTGTGAATATGCCATTACGAATCATTTACCCTCCACCATGTATGGAGAATCACAATGTATTCGTTCATAGCCGCCACTTGTCAAAATGTTAGATAGGTGTTCGTCTGACACGGACAGCTTTAATCATCCACCAACTCCAACTAATTCACGGTGTTTAAGCTGCTCATGCTGACAAGTCAATGTTTCCAAGAAATTTTTAGAGCTAATGGAAAAGGGGACAAAAGGGATTTTAAATTCTAGTTAATAATATCTGTCATATATTCATTCACTAAAACTCCATGACTCGCTAAAACTATTTCTATACGTGTTCACTGGGCAGTGAAAATATGACGCACAACGCCCACAACAAATTTAAAGAGGCGCTTCTGTATTATTTAAATCATAAATATTTTAGTTTATTAAAAATGCATGTTTCGTAAAATAAAATAGTGTTTTGGTATTTATAACTTTGACCCAAATAAAATGGGTATATGCGCTATTTGGAACTAAATAATCAAGATAATTTGTGCGTATTTAATCAATATGATGTGAAAATGAAACCAATTAGGGTTTAACGGCCTTCTTTTCTGCACCTGCTGGGCTAATGGAAACCGGTATACGCCATGCTGTCAATGGGACTTTTACCTCTCTCAGTTCTTAAAATCATGGGAAAATCAGGAAAGTGGTTTCATCTAGTATTCAACTACTGAAAAGTATGACAAAGTGATCTATACATAGAACTGCTAGATTTGATATTATATTAGATGTGACGTTTTCAACTGTATATAACTTCTGCTAGGCACGGACGGCTCTCCTCCTGGAGTATGCCTATTTCATGCTGATATTCTGTTATCTGTAGTGTTACAAAAGCGACGGTGGCTCAGTGAGTAAGGCGCTTGCTGACTAACCTATAACATCCGGACTTGAACCCGGTGGTACCCGAGAATGTTTTTCGAGATTTTCCAAACGTTAATACGTTGGCGTGCACATAAAAGAACCCTTGACATTTGGAATTCGATGAAGATTGGTCGGAAACGCGAAATGTGCCACACAGCACATTCATTAGTCCTTATGGTATAGAAAATAGGACGTTAAACTCTCATTTCAATCCCTCATCGTGCAATATAGGACGTTAAACCTCAATTTCATTTTCCCATCGTGCCATATAAGACGTAAAACTTCCCAATTTAGGACGTTAAACCCCCATTTCATTATCCCACCGTGCATTATAGGACGTTAAACCCACATTTTATTATTCCACCGTGCAATATAAGACGTTAAACCCACATTTCATTATCCCACCGTGCAATATAGGACGTTAACCCCCCCCCCCCATTTCATTTTCTCACCGTGCAATAAAGGACGTTAAACCACCATTTCATTATCTCACCGTGCAATATAGGACGTTAAACCTCCCACTGCGTAATTTAGGACGTTAAACCCCACATTTCATTATCCAATCGTGCAATATGAGATATCTTCTTCCATATTCATTTAACTTCTGACTCTTTCACTACTTCATCAACGTCATTTATAAAGCAGAAGATTGACCGCTGGGAAATCCTGCTTAGATCTTTTATAAAAAAATCTACACCGATTTGTATTTTGTTTATTTTATTTTATTTTATCACCTGTCATTCAGGATGATTTATGGCTTCTCTGACAGATTACACCAAGGAAAATTTAAAAATAACAAAAGCGACAAAATGTTGAGAGGTTATTTTGTTATTGTTAGCTATTATTGTTGCTAATGTCGGAAATGCCATGAATTTGTATTCATACGCCTGTGATGTGTGAGTAATCAAATTTTTAAAAGAGAGATAGAGAGATACTCGACACAAACTAGGTCATTTTGAAACAGAGAGCGAGGGGGAGAGAGAGAGAGAGGGAGGTTAACGTCCACTCGACAAAACTAGGTCATTTCGGGAGTAACATATGGTTTAATTTCATTTCAATAATTCGCTTGCGCGTAGAGGTCTTTAGCAGTGGGAGGAGAGGGACTCACGGGAAAACACATGAGGTTGGACAGGCGACCTTTCTCTTTGTCACGCCAAATTGTTCAACAATATATTGTCCATTGATTTTACTGGAGATGTTTGTCTGAAAACATACAAGGGGTTTGGATTGGATGCATAGATTATTGTTCGTTCTTCCCGCTAAATGTTACTAAGGGACAACGTATAGTCGTTCCTGTTAACGAAAAACCGAGGTCCCGTGTAAAAGAAATCTTGGCAGTAGGAGTTCGATATAAGAGTTGGCCGTGGAGCCGCTGATCGGGCACAATATGCCTCCTAGCATACTGTATGTCGCATGTCCGTCTTCTAGCCCAGCATGGGAGCAGAACAGTAGGACGTTAAACCTCATTTCATCTCATCATCGTTAAGTGTTCCTCTGTCCTGGAAGCTGTTTTAGATCGGCATGTAGTTAATTTTCATAATTGTGTCACATGATTGTGTTTGAATTCTGGTCAGGGATTGTTTTACATGTATGACAATGTCTACTCGGTTTTGAACACGTCAATTTACAATCAACATTTTAACCAAAGTAATTATGACGATTTTTTTTTTCTGCAGGTCAAAGTTTGGTTTCAAAATCGAAGAACGAAATGTAAGCGAGTTAAATCGGAGGACGACGACGACAATCCGTCCAACCAATCAACCAGCCAATCGTTATCCGACAAATCTGATGACGAAAACGACATAGAGGAAATGACGTTACAAGCAGAATCAGTAACCGATGATGAGAAAAATAATGATCCGGCTGGAGCGGCGGAAGTGGTGAATGTCACGTGACTGAATAAAATTTAGGATTTTTAAATACTCTATTATATATTATTTTTGTTCTTGAACAATTTTAAGACTGTGACAAAGGCACATTCGTTAAGTCTTGACCATCCAGTACCAAAGATACATTCTGCATTTTTACAGTGTTGTTAGATTTTTGTTTATTTGACGCAAAACAAAAGTAGATGTAATCTTCAGGCGCGGATCCAGAAAGGGGGGTTTGGGGGACCCCCCCCCTGCTCAGCTACATAAAAAATATAATGCCTTGTATCAATGAAATTACATCACAAAGTGATCCTACATCAGTATAAAAATGATTTCTCTGTTTAAAAAGCTCAATTTGTATGTATGCCTTTGTAATTTAGAGACGATGATGGCAGATTTCCGTAACAGAAACCTGGCAAACCCAATCCTGCAAAAATTCCTGGATCCGCAGTACTGCCAAAAAATAAATGGTTCTGGTTTTCTTTGTAATAAATTTTATGTTGTTATATTTAACTTTCTTTTATCAGTGAACCCAAAATATCTGTATTTTCAGGCCACCTATCAAAATGTGCCTTAATCTGGCACTGGGGTGGCCGACTTGTCTAATGCATGCGCTTTAGATTAAAAAGGTCTGTCATTGAGTTAAGTCATTGTTGAATTATTGACTGCCCGTTAAACACTAGGCAGTCCTTATCAGACAAGATTTAAGTGAAACATGGCTTATGTAGTGTAAACTGTAAACAGTTACAGTATTTCAAAATCAATCATTTTAAAGCAGAATTATTGTGTTTTTCCATCTTTAACATCCGTATTTTCAATATTTCCTTCTTATTATTGCAATCAGATTAAAGTACAGATTTATATTTCGTTTCGATTTTTTAGACTATCAATAGCCTACACTACAAGAAGATCTGACAAGTTATAGTGGGTTCAACGAGACTTTTGACCCTGTGACGTCAGAATTTCATTAACCAAGAACTCGCCGAAACAGACCGTTATCAAAATTATACATCTATTTCGTTTTGTTATTTTTCTAATTTTTACTAAATAAATGGAAATAAAAATCAAAAAATGTAACGAAAGCGCCATCTGTGGTGACGTCATTTATCAAAGCCATGGGCCTGTTCCACGTTTTTGTATGTTATTAAGAACGAAACCGGAATCTGTTGTGACGTCATTTATGGATATATGAAATCCAAGTTTTTGTATGTTATTAAGTGCTATACTTATTTTTCTACTACCTCGTGTAAAATGAATAAAATATATATAATCACACTTTGTTATACGAGTTAAAGATCTTTTCCCCCAACGGTTGCCATCCTAAATATATCACCATGTTTATTAGAAAATCCTGGAACCACGGTGGCTCAGCGAATAAGACGAAGGGTCGCTAACCCGGATGTCCCGTGTTCGATCACTGTGTTGACTGAGAATGTTCATTGGGATTTTCATGCGTGGGCGGAGGGCCTGACAAGAGGCAGCGTACAGAGGTTCGGAGGTCCCGTGTACAAAGTAGTGTGCACTTAAAAGAAACATTGGCAGTTGGAATTCGATATGAGAGTAGGCCATTGAAAATATGGAGGGGTATCTGTTGTTTGATTTGTGTATTTAGAAATTCGATGTTCAGAAACACGTGGTCTATATATGCGTGAACTGATTGCAGACAAATAAAGATGATGCTCTCTAGTAATAAAACAAAACTCTACCATTGTCATTTCCGGTTCCATACAATTGGTACCGTTGTCACTCCACGTCCCATAAATCTTCGCTATTGTCACTCTACGTCCCATACAATATTTGCTATTGTCACTTTGCAGTTGGTACTGCCGCCACAGGTACTGTGCAATCATACCATTGTGACACCCGTTCCTTCACAATCTTTGCCACTTCCGGTTCCATAAATCTATACCTTTGTCACTCCCGTTACTTTACAATCTTTGCCATTGGTACCGTCGGCCTCATACAATCTCTACCATTGCTACTTTCGGTTTCATATAAACCATTGGTACTTCCGGTTCCATATAAGCTCTACCATTATTACTTCCGGTCCCATACCATCACTACCATGTTACACGGTTAGATCTATTTCACATAGCCACCCATCTGCAGATTTCGTCGTAGGTAACAAGATATAAACAGGGTTTTCGTCAACCCTAACCCAAGACCTAGCCATAAGCATTTGCTACTTTCGGTTTCATATAAACAATTGGTACTTCCAGTGCCATATAAGCTCTGCCTTTACTACTTCCTATACCATACCATCACTGCAGACTTCATATGTAAACAGGACTATCACCAACCCTAACCCAAGACCTAGCCCTAACCCAAGATCTAACCCTACCCCCAACCCTCGGCAACGATTACCTGCCCTAGCCCTGTTTACTTCTAGTGACCTTGGGGAAATCTGCAGTTGTCCATGTGAAATAGATCTACCCATTCTACGCCCGGCCCCATACACGCTCTACGGTCACTACTTTCAGTCACCTTGCCTTGGTGTAACTTTGTCAAAACTCTTCCAAGTCAAATATGCATTAGCGATAAGAGTCACTGGGTGATCAAGACTAACATATTGGCAAACACGTGTTAACAATGCAATGTAGATTTTTTAATGCTTCGATATAAAAACCCCCGCAGAATCTTTTCGATAATCTAGACTGCGTTATTAAAAACATAAATGTGGGCAACACATTGAAGCATCAACTTAATTCCTGCAATTGTTTTGGCTTTAATAATAAAATTATATATGATATATCTCCAGTAGTCAGATAGAAGCATTCGATTTCATATCACGTCGGAAGAATTTGAAATAAAAATTGATACTGAGCGTGCTATATTATAAATTGCATCTGCATGCCACATGCACATATAAATGATGCCGAATTCCCGGAATATTCTAATCCAAAAAGATATTTTATGTCTTCTCGGCATTTCCAGATAATAAAACCGTAAAAATTTCACCACATGCCTCTTGGATATCAAACAATACGAGCCTCTATATTTTGATATAAACAAAACCATTCTCAAAAGAGGTGATTATTTTGATTTACTGCGCGGTCTGGTCTGATATCGCCATTTTGAATGAAGGAGCAAGGGATGTATTTATTGTACAAAGGTCTACGATTACAAACAATTAACGGGTAATATTTCAGTATTTGCGATTAGACCAATCATTTATAATAATAATAATAAGATTTATATTGCCTTTATCTTAGAATTATAGAAAGGAGATACCATAATATATCATAATATATCATAATAATAAACTGTCTTATTTTCACGTGCAAGTGACGCCTATTATTTAACACAATAGAGCGATTATAAACATATACATGTATATATATATATATACTAAAATGTTTTCAAATTCTCAGTGTCCGGTATGTATATAAAAATAGTTAAAACTAGAATCACGTAGATCTAGCAAAGCATGAGCGCTTTCATCTTTAATATATATATCTAAATTGTTTGGGAGATCATTTTCAGCCCGATCGGGGAGTTAATGTTCAGTTCAGTTGGGGAGATCATTTTCAGTCCGGTTGAGGTTTCCATTTACAGTCCGGTTAGGGATACCATTTCAGTCCAGTTATGGAAATCCTGGTCCCTTGTAGCCTCTACTATTAAAACCCCTGATAAAACTTCTCATTTCAAGGGCTCTCACGACTAACAACCTATTGTTGGGATTCAGTGTCATTTGAAACAGGGGATCACGTTGGCCAAGTGGGTAAGACACTAGCTAGCTTTCCTGGAGGACGGGTGTTTGATCCCTGCATTGGCCGAGAAAGTTCATCCACATTTTCCGTCGTGGTTCCCCCCTTGTCAAGGATGCAGGACTGAGGGCATTACAATGACAGCTGTCTAGTCGTTCGGATTGGACAAAAAACCTAGGCCCCGTGTTCAAATTGGCGTGCACAAAATGATCCTTGACAACTGGAATTCGATATAAGAGTAGGCTGTAGCGCCGCTGCATTGGCAACATTTCCCTCACTGTATGGCGTATGCCCGTCTTCACAAGCCCAGGGGCCTATTTCACGAAATTTTAACTAAGATAAGATCCCAATTTTAGTAATTTGATTGGATAATATTAGATTGATTTTAGTGCTTAGCCAATCAAAATTGAAGTATCTACTTAAATTGGATTTTATCTTAAGTTATAATTTCGTGAAACAGGGCCCAGGTTAGGAGCAAAATAGTGGGACGTTAAACCCCATTCCATTTCATTTCATTTCATTTCACACTATTGTTGGGATTTGGTGTCGTTTGGGACAGCAGGTGCGAGATAATAGGAGGACACTATACATCGACTTGTCTCGTTTGTAATTTAATTGATGAATAGGGTGTAAGCCTCCAATTTAAAGCTCCCACCCCCTGCAACTAAAATACATACACCCCTTTTAATTGCCGTGAAGCCGGTGAGTGAAATATCAGTCAAGCTCGCCCGTTGATTAAATGAGTAAATTGATTTGTTATTTAGGTGATTATCGCTCCATTATTTATTGGTTAGCTGTAATTTAAACCTTATTGATGCATCCCCCCACCCCTTCCTATACCCCTATACCCGCCCCCTTCATCATTTTACACGGGATAAGGCAGATGTCGTTCATAAAGTTGACTTGGATTCGCTACCATGTTTCGTTGACTTGGATTCGCTACCGGGTTGCGTTGTTCTCTATGAAATGAAATGGGGTTCAATATCTTATTCTAGAGCGAGCAGGGCGTTGGTTCATAAGGTCTGTCATTGAGTCAAGTGACGTAGTTTCGATTCCCCGCTTGTACGTGACAAGAAGAAGGCTCGCCTGTCTAACTTCGTCGGTTTGCTTCCTCTCATCGCTAAAGACCTTTACGTACAAGCGAATTATTGAAATAAAATTGAACCATAAGTTAGTTCTAAAATGGCCTAGTTTGTGTCGATTGGACGTTAAACCCCATTTCTCTTTCTCTCCTACGTTTCAGCCCCAACATGGCTTATGAAGAGGTGCATACGCCATGCAATGTGCTAGAAGAAAAATTGTGACCGGCTAGTGGCACTACAGACAATTTTTATCTCGAATTCCAATTGTCAAGGGTTACCAGCACCATGATCAAAATGATGCTGCTGAACTAGAGCCAACCATAGCCATCACCCCTTCTCCCCCCCCCCTGCACCGATAAATTACTCAACACACCCCCACCCCCAAAAAGGTATGCAAGTGAAAATATATTCGCGCACACCGTAAAGCTGTACTACTTTGTCTCGCGGTAAACCACGAAAGATAAAAGGTATGCCGACACAAGCTTATTTTACATGTAAAGTAAATTTTTGTTCATTTGGGAAGCTCATCAGAAATAATGTCCTTATAGGAAAATAAAAACGATAATAATAGAAACTAATTTTAAAATAAATTTAAGTGGTTAATGATACATTTTAAACTTGGGAACATATCAAAATTTCTTTTAGAGTTTATTATTGTTTTTATTTTGGATTACATACATGTATATATGGAGGCACTATAATCTCTTCAGTGATTAGGAACTTACTTTGGATTACATATAAGGGGCGGTTTCGTTTTAGTTAGGATAGGCCTGTTGCCCCAATCCCATTCACATATCTTCTATAAAATATTGTTTAAATTTAAATAAATCCCCAAAACCAACCATATAAGTAGGGATCCCGTAATCTTTCAGTGATCAAGGTCTCTAAAGTCAATGGTCTGAATCCAGGTCGATAATACATTGACTCTGTATGTCACCAGTAAGCTAACTACATCAACCAATATGAATCAACACAGTAACAACCATACTATTGAAGATAATAATTGAATTAGAATATTAATTCCCTCAATCTATTCGCCGACAACTGAAAGTGAAAGTAGAATAAACCGATTTAATTACTGAAGTTCTATATAAATAAACAGTAATTAATTTTGACAGGAGGTACGACTTGACCATATGATGTCCTCTTTTCATTTTAGTAGAAAGTGTCAAGTTCTCTTTGATTCAATGTTTTATTAACTTTAAAAGGTTTTATCATTTGAGTAAACAATTCTCTTTAAACATCAATATAATCTATTTGACACGAAATTAACCCTTTGTTTCCCAATATTTATGCAAATTTGTTTTCGCTGGTCAAGACAAAATGTGTGTCATTTCGTTCTCATCTACTTGCCATTCATTATATGCAAATAAATCTTAAATTGTCAATCAAATTTTTAACTTGTCACAAATTTGGTTATTATCAGAACTTATGGCAGCCTTTCTTATGGTGTTCTTACCGTATTAGGCAATGAATTAGACGCCATTCTTCTACGTCACTAATTTCATTCATAATGTTTCTATAGTGTGTAATAGAACACCCATTGACTGCTATTCAGAATCCCACCATGCGACATGACGTCAAGCCTACGTATATTATGCTAATCGGGTATTACTTTACGTATAAAACACAATTTATTTTTTAAATTACTTTCTGTGCCACCATATTTTCTCCTTCGCTGACACGAAAATTGATCTTATTAATTGACATCTCCAAATATTCAAATTATATTTTCTGCTTGGTGAGACATTGCGGGAAAACACGGAACAAGTGCGTGACACTTGAAAATTTCATGAACTCTATTCAGTGAATACGAATGACACCGAGTCAAAATGATTTTGTTTTTCTTCAACAAAAGGTCAGCACTTTCAAGTACCGGTCACCTATAAGAAAGGGCGGTAATTAAAAAATTGAATTGATTTCGTTTCGCTTTAGTGATGAGTTCAGTGATTCCCAATTATACGTTAACCCGACATTGTCAAAGAGCTCGTTGGATTGTTTTGTATTCTAGCTTAAGAATGATGTTATCATTTGGTGGAGTGAAATTTAGTTAATAGAAGAACTTGTTCTGGTCAAGATCGGTTTGAAGTGGGTGGCATTTACTCACACCGATACTCCTCGTGCCGATCCGGCGTAGCCAATCACCCAAATGACACCGGGAATCAAGTGTAACCGGTGTTGTGAAGGAGGTTCAACAATAAGTACTTATATTAGGTGAAGATGATTTGTATATTCCGTGTATTTAAGCTGTATTTACAATAGATTAAACTGGTCTATATGGTAAATAAAGAGAACGAGAACAAACGGTCAATATGATCAATGGTTTTACACCGCCGTTCACCCCTCAATCGGTAGTCTTCGGCTATTTTATTTTAATGATTCAATCGATGTCCAGAGGGGACAAATCCACCCCCATGTGAAATTAGATGAAGCAATAAGAATCAGCGGTCACTGTGTTCAGTGACTTTACACCGCCATCGATGCCATGGGACGAAAACCCGGGGTCCCGTGTGTACGGTGACGTGCACGTAAATTAACCCTTAACTGTTGGAATTCGAAATAAGATTAGGCTGTTGGGCCGCTGTCTATAAGGCAAAAATTCCCCCCCCCCCCCCGGGTACACTGTATGGCGTAGGACCGTCGCCACTAGCCCAGTTCATAGGGGACAAATCCATCCCCATGTCAAAATTGAATTTAACTCAAGACTTCAGTATTTTTTTATTTTCTCTCCGAGGTTCTGTGCTAAATTTTTTATTTTTTGAATGGAATAATAATAAAAAAAAATATATATGTTTTGTTTCGTTTTTAAATCCTGTAATATATGATCATTATTTAAAAATATCAGCCTTAAAATGGTCCTTTGCCGTTCAAAGATATACTGAAAGTTGATTCCCTATCAGTCTAAAATGATTCAAGGTTACACGAGGAAGACATCAAAGTCAGTATTAATGAGCTACACAGGTCTTGAAATTAAATTTAATTGTTAAGTGGTCTGAACCTGCATCATAAAACGATTATTTGACCAAATGTTGCCTTGATGTTCACAGCGCGACCCTCAGGGTTTTAGTTTAGGCCAGTTAAAATTAATTACGTTTCCTAATTGTCGCCCGTCCACATTTTAACGCCAATTGTTTTTGTTTTATCTATATAATTTTCTTTAGAATCAAAATTGTACGTGACGAGAAACAATTACTTAATATATTTGGCCTTACGGTATGTTACAGAGAAGACTCGGCATGTCTTTATGTTAAAATAATGGCCGTAATACAACAGAAGTTTGGTTATTATCAAAATAATAAAACGGTTCATTAATAAATGTGTAAACTCGAGTTGTTAATCATTTTACTGCTGGTAATAATATTATGTATCTTTATCAAACGAGAGAAATAAAGGCAGTCTGCAAAGGGAATCTGTTCCTTATCTTTGCTGTTAGAATACTTGTCTAATTAAATTTTACGGAGAGAGAGAAGAGAGAGAGAGAGAGAGAGAGAGAGCTGGGTTTAACGTCCCACTAGACACACTTCCAACTACCGGGGGTTATTTCATTTTACGTAAATTATAATTATAGATAAATATAACAAAAAGTATCAATTATTTACAAAAGTATCAATTTTACGTAAACTATACTTATAATAAAAGTATCATTTATTACAAAAAGAGCTAAAATGATCCCCTGCTTAATAAATTCTGTCTTTAGTTACCATATAAATCGTTAAAATACATTAATTTTAGGTAATTTATTCTAACATTTGACTCGGGTAGTAATAATGGTGGGGGATAAATATTGATAAATCGGGATTCATTTACGAAAACTATATTTAAAAATTGATAAATATTATATCCTATGTTCCACAAATCGTTAATCTTAATAAATATTATGTTAACTTAATGTTGGACGGGTGTATCCGATGCCCGCTTAACTAATTAACTTCTCCAGAATAGAACTTAGTCATAAATTGTTATATTTTTAAATCAATTTAGCCAAGTTATTGGTTTGCAACAGACTGTTCACAGTCATAGTAACGTTAGACCAGCTGATCATTGCGATCTTACGTTTGTTCGCTATAATTTTACGATCATGCGCATGTCTTGACTGATATCACATGATAGATCAAAATGGCCAAACCCTCTTATTCTTCACACCCTAGCCTAATTATCAGATAATTGGTCTTCAAAAGGTCCAAGGGGTTATTCTACTGAGCGCAACACTTCCAGTTTTATAGTACTTTTTTTTACTATAATAGGGCTGAAAGTGAGATGAATTGTTACACGCTAAACTCCGTACTCTATTCTTTATATATGGGAATTAAGAAAAAAAGGATATACAATTGAAATCAAATGTCTGATTAATTTCACTAAATTTAGTTTGTTTTAAAATACCAACCGATGACAAATAAACAAAAGCGAACTATAGGTTATTTTTGTACTTACGTACGGCGTAATTTAAAACAATTCAAGTGTTCGTCCGGTTATATAAAAATCATATTTTCTTTTAAATCGTTGCATTGGTGGCCGAATGGTCTAACACCTATGTCTGCGGCCATAAGGTCTGTCATTGATGACGAGGCTTAGTTTCTATTGCCTTGCTTGTACGTGACAAGGAGTAGGTTCGCCTGTCCAACCCGGTGGGTTTTCTACGGATACCCCGGTTTCCTCCAACTGCTACCCCTGAGCGAATTATTGAAATAAAATTGAATGTTAGTCACAAAATGACAAAGTTTGAGTGGACGTTAAACCCCATTTCTCTCCTCATTCTCCCTTGTTCATCCTATGCAGTACAGGCCTGTTATTTTTTTTATGCCTTTTATTAATAAAATAATCAATTTGAGTACAATTAAGCGTTTAAAAAGTCATATTTTACCCCCAGCTAGTTGTGGATGCTTTGTGAACTCGGGGCCTGGTTGAATCCATCCTAGGTGTCTGGTTACCTGTGATATTTTGATACTATTTTCTTAAACATACATTGTGCAAGAGCTACATCTGCCTATTGCAGTTTTTTTCTTTAGGTTTTAAAATGTTATCTAAACAATTTATAATTAGACATTAATTAACTTATCCAGGGCATAATCGACTCTCGATGTCAATGCTAGCCTGCGATATTTACTGGATTAGGATCCGATTTAATCATGAAATGGATAATTGAGACTACTTTTTTTATCGTGCGGAATTTAGTAACGATGATTGAGGTTAGGCCGAAAATTCAATTGCTGAAATCTCGGTTCAGAGTTGACTAATTTGACTAAATTTTTCAGCAAATTCCCTTTACATTATCTTAATTAAATATGAAATTATCAACACGAGTAAAATATAATTCAGCGAGGATTAATCCGCGGAAATGTAGATATTTTCCACAATTTTTTTTCTTGTGTCTGGTAAATTGAGACTATTCAACAATCAATGACACATGATGATCTTCTCCCTAACTCTCGTCATATCTCGTGTCATAAAATCAAATAGTTTACACTTAGTTTTAGCGGAGCGTGAAATTACAGTATTTGGCGGTTATTTGCCTTCGATTTTGGCAATGATTACAGTCATACACGTCATGCAGCTATCTATATCCGTCACTTCCCGTCAAGATTCGCTTCGTCATTCTCGCTTCATCTTGGCATCATTTCGTTTCATTTGTTCGTTTATTTTCTTCGGGGTCGATTTCTGGGTTGTAGCGTGAAATTATTAATGTACAATGTTTATTTTAAAGCGGTCCATCATCATAGCCAACGATCGGTACCAGTCGCCATGATTGACTCAAAATTGCAACGCAACTTTGTAGTAATAGAACGAAAAGCTTATAAGTACTTTGTTAGTTGATTTTTGTTAAACCTTTTAAAATATTCGTTACTTCCAACTCATTAGACAGAAAGGAAAAACCGTACAGACAAGAAGCGAGTCCAATACAAAGAATGCATGGTCATTTTTATTGGAAATACATAACTGATAATATTTAACAAACACGCCTACGTTCCGGAAGTCATGGGCCCAACTGAGTGACCACAACGTCAGTGGTAGGGCCTATAGGTTCGGAGGTATCTTGGCAGAGAGAAAGAGAGAGAGAGAGAGAAAGAGGGGAGAGGGAGAGAGAGAGTGTGTGTTTAACGCCCATTCGCACAAATTATGTCATTTCGGGACCAACATATAGTTCAATATTATTTCAATAATTTGATTGCACGTTGAGGTCTTTAGCAGTTAAAGGAAATCGGAGGACCCGAAAAAAAATTTCTTTAGGATGTACAAGAAAGATCAAAATAAAATAGGGGTCATTAGCAGGGGACCCAGAGAAAACCACTTACTGGGTTTAACGTCCCACTTTTATGCACCAGAAATAAATGTTAGTACAGCTTTAACCTTGGTTCCTCTAATCGGTCACTCTAGAATCACAGAAAACGTGACAAATACATCGTGCTACTACCGGTGTTCTTGTTTCTCTATACGATTGGCCTATTTGACCCACGTGTCAATTCATAACCATATAAAATAATGAGCGAGCCAGGAGTTCAACTGATGTGAAATCACAAATTAATGACCAGAATCAAACATTGAGACGTGGCTTTTAAAGAGATCATTAATCATTCATTAATTAAGGATAATACAAAACTGATATTAGATCGTCTTTTTGATTTTTTTAGACAACCAATGTTACCCGGACTCCCCACCAGGTGAGATGGGAGCCGTTGTATCCTAGTGAGGAAGGAGCTGACGCGCTTCTACAAGAAAAAAGCGACACTGGCTCGCTTTGACAAGAAAAAATAAAGGAGCTGACTCGCTTTTGCTATTGACAGAGGCGACACCGGCTCATTGTTACTAAAGAAAAAAAAAGGTATCGGGCCCGTTTTTACAAGAAGAAAAGTTGTTTAGCTTACTTTGACAAGAAAAAAAAAGGCACTGACTCGCTTTTAATAAGAAAAATGCGTCGAATCTTTAAACAAGACTTCCACGTGTTGGCCGAAAAAGTTGTATGAACCATGTAGAGAGAGGGAGGGAGAGAGAGAGATGGGGTTTAACGTCCACTCGACACAAACTAGGTCATTTCGGGACTAACATATGGTTTAATTTTATTTCAATAATTCGCTTGCGCGTATGGGTCTTTAGCGGTGGGAGGAAACCCGAATACCCGGAGAAAACCCACGAGGTTAGAAGTATGAACCATGTATTTGTGGGCTATAAAAGAGTACAATGATAATAATAACACAGTTTACTACGCGGGTAAATTAATAATTATAAACACGATATTGAAAGTATTAACGGCTATATGTGACACGGAATAGGGTCGCCTGTCCAACCTCGTGGGTCTTCGCCCGGTCCTCCGGTTTCCTCTCACTGCTAAAAACAAAACCCTACGCGCAAGCGAATTATTGAAATAAAATTAAACCATGCGTTAGTCCCGAAATGACCTAGTTTGTGTCCAGTGGACGTTAAAACTCATCTCCCTCGTGGGTTTTCGCCGGGTCCTCCAGTTTCCTATCAGTGCTAAAAAAAACCTACGCGCAAGCGAATTATTGAAATAAAATTGAACCATGTGTAAGTCCTGAAATGACTTAATTTATGTCCAGTGGACATTAAAACACCCCCTCTCTCTCTCTCTCTCTCTCTCTCTCTCTCTCTCTCTTAATGATTAAACGCCATTTGAAAGTATGATTGTATAACTTGAAAAGCCCAAGACGTAAATAAACGATTTAATACTGTAACAGCATTTGTACGCCATGCCCTTTGTCTATTACATACCACAAAAATATAATTTAAAATAGAAAATGCAGTCAATAATGTCGAGAAAGAAATTGCACAAATACTGGTTTTACATTGTTACAAATACATTATAGTTCTTAGTGCAGTATCGATTATCTGTTAATACTTTACAATAATAATGCGATTTCATTTACTTCAAAGATTTACTTAGATTTTCGTTTTACAAATATATATAAGAGAGAAAGCGCGATTAGATTTTAAAAAAGCGGAAAAACAACAAAGGGATTTATTTTCCAATTCTTTGATTTTTTGTTTTTCTTCGTCATTAACCAGATTCAGATATCTGTCGTTTACCAGAACTAAATGTCTGGTTCTCTGGTGGGTCGGGGTGGGTGGCCGAATGGTTAGGGTGAGCGCTGTATCAAACGGCCTGCCATTGAGTCAACTGGCGTGGTTTCAAATCCCCGGTTGTGCTTGGAAAAGAGTAGGGTTGACTGTCCAACCTCGTGGGTTTTTATCGGGTACTCCGGTTTCCTCCCACACGCATGCGAATTATTGAAATAAAATTACAAGTTAGTCCCGAAATGACCTAGTTTGTATCGAGTAGACGTTAAACTCCATCTTTCTCTCTCTCTCTCTCTCGCTCTCTCTCTCCAGAACTAAATATCTGAAAGTAATAGAGTGAGAAAGAAATGGGGTTCAACGTTTACTAGACACAAACTGTCATTTCGGAACTAACTCGCTTGCGCTTTGTGTGAAGAAATTTGAGTGAAATTTTCAGCATATTCCCTTTACATTATCTAGTTTTTAACCATTATAGCGAAAACTGTCAGTTCTTTATCTAATCTTCCATAATGTTATCCTAAAATTTTGAATAATTAATATTTAGTAAATGCTAAGTAGGCTTGTTTATTTTTTCATAAATTGATCACAGTTATTTCAATGTAGTTCGACGTCAACTAATAACGTTGCAAACAGCGCGACGCATTGAAGCGTAAATTGTTATTTTGTAATGTTCGAGAAAGAAAGCAAACTGTTACCGCGTATCGCGCAGCGTTATAGAGTTCCCACAGCGTAATCCCGGGCTTCCAAATGAATGAATATTAAGCCGATTTAAAGCTATACTCCGCTCTATTAAAACACAAATTGCATCCATAACATTGAATATCGACATTTATGTGAGTTAATATTGGAAACAGCTTGAATTGTAAAGTTTATCATTATTGCAGTCATATTAAACACAGATTCTACAAATATTTTATGTCGACTTCTCTCGTCAGGCGGTGGTTGTCGAGTGGTGATGGCATTGGAGTATTGGAGACTCGGCTACAATATTCCCTGGGTTTGAGTTTCTAGCGAGGGCTGCGAATTTTTTTTTAAGTCCGGTTGTCAGGAGGCAGTGTTACAACCCCTATTGTAATAACAACCCCTATTGTAATAAATGTAATAATTGTAATAACATTTCAATCAACCCCTATTGTAATATCAACCCCTATTGTAATAAATGTAATTAATGTATTTTACCATACAAAAAAATCGACATCTAAAGTCTATGGATTTTGATAACCGTTTGAATATCAATATATAGGAGTAATTGTATGCTTTTATACTGCATAGGGTATTTCAAAACAGCACAACCGAAAACGTCATTAAAAGCCGTTAACGAGTTTGGAAAAATTATTGAAAAGGCATGTCACCCACTATTGTTATCAATGATATTTAAATGAACGTAAAGTATGTTCTCTGAAAAACCTGTCGTTTCAGGATTTTGAACATATTTTCCGTGTGCATATCAGATAAAAAATAATCTTCCTGGTAGCATTTTCTAAATCCTTAGACACATTTATTACAATAGGGGTTGATATTACAACATGGGTTACATGGCATACCCCCTATTGTAATAAAATTTCAGTCAACCCCTATTGTAATAATTGTAATAAATTTGTTTTGCCATACCAATAAAATCGACACCTAACGTTAAAAGTGTATGAATTCGGATCACTATTTCCTTAAGGTGTGTTCTCTGAAATATATGTAATCTGATTATGTTATCTGATATGCAGACGGAGAAAATCTTGAGGGAACATACTTGGCGTTAAATTAGGTATCATTGGTTACAACATAGGTTGACATTCCATTTAATAATTCTCCAAATAGCATTGGGACATGTGTTTGGTGGTTTTGTTTCATAAGGGCATATACAGTATAAGGGCATATCTGTACTCTTATTTCGGGACTAACATATTTTTAAATTTTATGTTAATAATTCGCTCGCGCATAGGGTTCTTAAGCAGTGGGAGGGAAATGGAAAAGCCAGAGAAAACCCACGAGGTTGGACGGGCGACCCTACTCCTTGTCACGTACAACCGGGGATTCACACGCCAGTTGACCCAATTACAGGCTCTATGCTACAGTACGCACGTGCTCACCATTCGGCCATCCAACACCCCCACCCCTATCCATTCGGAAATGGTGATCAAAATCCAAAGACTTTTAAAGTTAGGTGTCGATTTTATTGGCGGGGCAAAACACATTTATTACAATTATTACAATAGGGGTTGACAGAAATTTTATTACAATAGAGGTTATAACGCGTAACCCCTATTGTAATATCAACCCCTCCTGTGAAGGAGAAATTTTAAAATGCGATCAGGAGGATTATTTTATTTTATATATAGGAGTTGACATTCTATTCCCCAAACGGCTTTTTAAAACATGATTTTGGTTGTGTTGTCGATTTTATTGGTATGGAAAAACAGATGTATTACAATTATTACAATAGGGGTTGACAGAATTTATATTACAATAGGGGTTATACCGCCTAACTCCTATTGTAATATCAACCCCTATTGTAATAAATTTGTCTTAGTGTAGATAAGGATTTTAAAAATGCTAACAGGAGGATTATTTTATCTGATACGCACACGGAAAAGATGTTCAAAATCCTCAGACGACAGGTTTTTCAGAGAACACACTTTTACGTTTACTTAAGTATCATTGATTGCAATAGGGTTTGACATTCCAGGCGGTTTCAAAACATTTTCGATGGTGTTATTACATATACGGTATCAAGACATACTATTATATTATATATTGATACGGAAATGGTGATCAAAATCCATACACATTTTAAGTTACGTGTCGATTTTATAGGCATGGCAAAATACATTTATAACAATTATTACAATAGGGGTTGACAGAAATTTTATTACAATAGGGGTTGTATCGTGTAACCCCTATTGTAATATCAACCCCTATTGTAATAAATTTTCCTAACTGTAAAGGAGACTATTAAAAAATGCAACCATATGGATTATTTTATCTGATTTGCATACGGAACAGATATTCAAAATCCCCAGGCTACCCATCTTTTCGGGAACATACTTGGCGTTTCATTATATATCATTGGTTACAGGTTGATATTTCATTTGAATAATTCTCCAAACGGCCTTGAGACATGTTTTTGGTGGTTTTGTTTCATAATATTCTATACAGTATTAGCGCATACCTTAACTCTTAAATATTGATACGGACATGGCGATCAAAATCCATACACTTTTAAAGTTTTGTGTCGATTTTATTGGTATGGCAAAACACATTTATTACAATTATTACAATAGGGGTTGACAGAAATGTTATTACAATAGGGGTTATACCATGTAACCCCTATTGTAATACCAACCCTTATTGTAATACATGAGTCTAACTGTAGAGGTGAATTTAAAAAATGCTATCATCGGGGATTATTTATTTGATATGCACACGGAAAAGATGTTTAAAATCCTTAGACGACAGAAAATTCAAAGAACATACTTTAAGTTTATTTTAATATCATTGATAACAATAGGGGTTGACATTCCGTTTTAATAATTTTTCCAAACAGCTTTAAAGCATGTTTGGTGGTGTTGTCGTTTTTATTGGTATGGCAAAACACATTTATTACAATTATTACAATAGGGGTTGATAGGAAGTTTATTACAATAGGGGTTGTATCGTGTAACCCCTATTGTAATATCAACCCCTATTGTAATAAATGTTCCTAACTGTAAAGGAGACTATTAAAAAATGCAATCAGATGGGTTATTTTATCTGATTTGCATACGGAAAAGATATTCAAAATCCCCAGGCTATCGATCTTTCCTGGAACATACTTGGCGTTTCATTATATATCATTGGTTACAATGCAGGTTGATATTTCATTTGCATAATTCTCCAAACGGCCTTGAGACATGTTTTTGGTGGTTTTGTTTCATAATATTCTATACAGTATTAGCGCATACCTTAACTCTTAAATATTGACACGGACATGGCGATCAAAATCCATACACTTTTAAAGTTTTGTGTCTATTTTTTGGTATGGCAAAACACATTTATTACAATTATTACAATAGGGGTTGATATTACAATGGGGGTTACATGGCATAACCCCTTTTGTAATATCAACCCCTATTGTAATAAATGAGTCTAACTGTAGGGGTGAATTTAAAAAATGCCATCATGGGGGATTATTTTATCTGATATGCACACGAAAAAGATGTTCAAAATCCTTAGACCACAGATATTTCGTTTGGAGAATTATTCAAATGGAATATCAACCTGTATTGTAACCAATGATATCTAATTAAACGCCAAGTATGTTCCCGGAAAGATCGGTCGTCTGGGGATTTTGAATATCTGTTCCGTATGCAAATCAAATAAAATAATCCATCTGATTGCATTTTTAATATTCTCATTTACAGGTAGGAACATTTATTACAATAGGGGTTGATATGACAATAGGTGTTACACGATACAGCCCCTATTGTAATAAAATTTATGTCAACCCCTATTGTAATAATTGTAATAAATGTATTTTGCCGTGCCAATAAAATCGACACCTAACTTAAAATGTGTATGGATTTTGATCAATATATGACATAATGGTATGTCTTTATACCGTATAATGTAACAGCACCACCGAAAACATGTTTTGAAACCGTCTGGAATGTCAAACCCTATTGCAATCAATGCTATTTAAATAAACGTAAAGTATGTTCTCTGAAAAACCTGTCGTCTGAGGATTTTGAACATTTTTCGGTATGCGTATCAGATAAAATAATCCCCCTGTTAGTATTTTCTAAATCCTTATCTAAACTAAGACAAATTTATTACAATAGGGGTTGATATTACGATAAGGGTTATACGGTATAACCCCTATTGTAATAAAATTTCTGTCAACCCCTATTGTAATTGTAATAAATGTGTTTTGCCAGGCCAATAAAATCGACACCTAACTTTAACAGTCTATGGATTTTGATCACCATTTCCGTATGGATAGTGGGGTGGGGTGGATGGCCGAATGGTTAGCATGTGCGCGTTGTATCATAGAGCCTGTAATCGAGTCAACTAGGGTGGTTTCGAATCCCCGGTTGTACGTGACAAGGAGTGGGTTCGCCCGTCCAACCTCGCGGGTTTTCTCTGGGTCCCCCAGTTTTCTCCCACTGCTAAAGACCCCTATGCGCAAGCGAATTATTGAAATAAATTTAAATAATATGTTCGTATCGAAATAAGAGTACAGGTATGCCCTTATACTGTATAGAATATTACGAAACAAAACCACCAAAAACATGTCTCAAGGCCGTTTGGAGAATTATTAAATTGAATAGCAGTTTAGATTTACGAAGGTACAAAACAGCTCATGTGAGGAAGCTTAAGTTTAAGTACATGTAAAACTTGATATTTCCGAAGGTACGAAACCGCTCACGTAAGGTACGAATGAACTAAGTACGAAACAGCCAGGTTAAAAAACAGCTGACATCCGAACATTTATTACAATAGGGGTTGTTGTTACAATAGGGGTTACACGATACAACCCCTATTGTAATAAAATTTCTGTCAACCCCTATTGTAATAATTGTAATAAATGCATTTTGCCGTGCCAATAAAATCGACACCTAACTTAAAATGTGTATGGATTTTGATCACTATTTCCGTATCAATATATAACCCCTGTTGCAATAATTGTAATAAACGTATTTTGCCATGTTTTTAAAATCGATACCTAACTTTAAATGTATATGGATTTTGATCACTATTTCCGTGTCAATGTATAACATAATGGTATGTCTTTATACCGTATAATGTAACAACACCACTGAAAACATGTTTTGAAACCGTCTGGAATGTCAAACCCTATTGCAATCAATGATATTTAAATAAACGTAGAGTATGTTCTCTGAAAAACCTGTCGTCTGAAGAATTTGAACATTTTTCCGTGTGCGTATCAGATAAAATAATCCCCCTGTTAGTATTTTCTAAATCCTTATCTAAACTAAGAAAAATTTATTACAATAGGGGTTGATATTACGATAGGCTTTATACGGCATAACCCCTATTGTAATAAAATTTCTGTCAACCCCTATTGTAATAATTGTAATACATGTGTTTTTCCATACCAATAAAATCGACAACACCACCAAAAACATGTTTTAAAAAGCCGTTTGGAGAATTAGTTAAAGAGAATGTCAACCCCTATTGGCAATTGGTATTAATGGTATTTAAATAAACGTAAAGTATGTTCTCTGAAATATCTGTTGTCTATCTGTCAGATAAAATAATCCTCCTGATCGCCTTTTTAAATTTCTCCTCTACAGTTAGATTCACTTATTACAATAGGGGTTGATATTACAATAGGGGTTACGCGTTATAACCCCTATTGTAATAAAATTTATGTCAACCCCTATTGTAATAATTGTAATAAATGTGTTTTGCCAGGCCAATAAAATCGACACCTATCTTTAAAAGTGTATGGATTTTGATCACCATGTCCGTATCAATTTTTAAGAGTTATGTCCATGGATTTTGATCACCATTTTCGTATGGATATGGGGTTGGGGTGGGGGTGGATGGACGAATGGTTAGCACGTGCGCGCTGTATCATAAAGCCTGGATTGGATCATCTGGCTTGGTTTCGAATCCTCAAGGAGTGGGGTCGCCCGTCCAACCTCGTGGGTTTTCTCTGGCTTTCCCTATGCGCAAGGGTTATTTTATTGAAATAAAATAAAATAATATGTTAGTCCCGAAATAAGTGTACAGGTATAACCTTATACTGTATAGAATATTATGAAACAAAATCCCCCAAAACATGTCCCAAGGCTATTTGGAGAATTATTAAAATGGAATATCAACCTCTGTTGTAACCAATGATATCTAATTTAACGACAAGTGTGTTCCCTGAAAATTCTTTCTTCTTGGGATTTTGAACACCTTCTCCGTCTGCATATCAGATAAAATAATCAGACGACAGATATTTCAGAGAACAAACCTTACGGAAATGGTGATCCAAATCCATACACTTTTAAAGTTAGGTGTCGATTTTATTGGTATGGCAAAACAAATTTATTACAATTATTACAATAGGGGTTGACTGAAATTTTATTACAACAGGGGTTATGCCATGTAACCCCTGCTGTAATATCAACCCCTATTGTAACAATAGTTGTTGACATTCCTTTTTAATAGTTTCTCCAAACTCGTTAACGGCTTTTAGTGGTGTTTTCGGTTGTGCTGTTTTGAAATACCATATGCAGTATAAACGCATACGATTACTCCTACCTATTGATATTCAAACGGTTATCAAAATCCATAGACTTGAGACTTTTTTGTATGGTAAAATACATAAATTACATTTATTACAATAGAGGTTGATATTACAATAGGGGTTGGTTGAAATTTTATTACAATTATTACATTTATTACAATAGGGGTTGATATTACAATAGGGGTTAATTGAAATTTTATTACAATTATTACATTTATTACAATAGGGGTTGATATTACAATAGGGGTTGTAACAAGGCAGCACATGGAGTGACGGCAGTGACCATCGGGCCTTAGCTACCCGCAGTCTAAAGGGACGATGTTTTCTTTCCCCGTCAGTCTTATAATTATTTAATAAAAACTGATGTAAATTCAAGACTCAAAAAAGCCCCCCAAACTAATAAAGGTCCACCAAATTAATAAAGGGTCCCCAAAGTAATGAAGGCTCAAACTAATAAAGGGCCACCAAACTAATAAAGACTCAAAGTAATAAAAGGTCCCCAAACTAATAAAGCCCAAAGTAATAAAAGGCACCCAAACTAATGAAAGCCCAATGTAATAAAGGGCCACCGAACTACGTGGGCACATGACCCTCTGTACAGCCCCTACACCATCCCCGGGCCTACTATGCTCACAGACTTCGTCTCAGTCCATCCCTGGTTAAAAAATCCTCCAAACAACAACCGGAGACCAAAATAATCTTTCAAAAAAAAACAAAAAAAAATATTAAATAGATAAATAAAAGCACCGAGCTGACTACCCAAGTACTAAAAACCAAATCAAAACTTGCTTGGCCTTTTTAAAAGTGAATAAAGTGAAAACCCGGATCGATAAAACATGTTGTGGTTGCTACCACTCTTATTTATTAAATAACATTTGAAATGCTGATCCCAAGTCAAACTAGACAATAATAAAATATGTATACACTTTCAGTCCCTTTTAACACAAGTCAAATTATTAGAAATGACGGTAAATTAAAGAAATTTAGTTGTTACTTATGGTCGGGTAACAGATGGAAAGATCATTAATAACTACCTTGTTATTAAAAGGCATATCCAATATGGAAATATTTATTAACTATTTAATTTAGATATTTCATTATTTTGACAACATTATAAATATATTTATATGTAATTTGAATTTGAATTTGAACCTGCTTTTTTTATTTCTAGGAATAAACTTTGATTTATGTTGCTTGAATGGTGGTAACAGACGGACTCAACGTGTCTTTAAAAGAGAGAGAGAGGGAGATAAGGAGAGAGAGAGGGAGAGATAGGGGGAGTGGGGTTTAACGTTCACTCGACACAAACTAGTTCATTTCTGGACTAACATATAGTTCAATTTAGGGATCTTTAGCAGTGGGGGGGGGGGGGCGAAGGACCCGAGAAAGCCCACAAGGTTGGACAGACGACGTACTCCTTGTCACTTACAACCGGTGATTCGAAACCATACCAGCTGACTCAATGCCAGGATTTATGATACAGCGCACACATGCTAACCATTCGGCCACCCCCCTACTTTAAACGATATGATGCTCGTGAAGGATCGTGTGTTTTCTGTACTCCGAATTGGAGTTAAAGCCCCAATAACACTCTTGTTGTAACTGAAAAGTATGTCCCAATCTTCATTCTGGTCAACAAATCGTATTATTTTAGAATATTCCAATTAAATGATGATATAAATTTCATCTTAACACACCTAATTTAAAAAATTGGAAAAATTCAACCAATTGATTTGAAAAGTCTAACGTAAACCTTTTCAAATGTGACTTGGATTTTAAAATATTTTCGAACCCTCTGGACAAATAAAATAGGATGTAATGGATAATTTACACAACAGGTAGGACATTTAAACATCTAGTACTTAGAATAAGGGTATTATTTATTTTCTGGAGCGACCAAGCCAGCAAGAATGTTATTGTCCCTTTAAGATGTATTATAGCAATGGGAATGGAATGGGGTTCAACGTCCTACTGCATTAGCTTGAAAACGTTGAGAGAATACTCTTCGAAACCACGCCTTTATAAATCAGTAGCTGTTTTTCCATCAGTATGTGCTATAGTATACCCATTTCATTTCATTTCCAACAAAACAAAATCCGAACAAATGATTGAAAAAAAAACCCAACAGACAAAATAGGAATTTCCAACTTTTATGTATGTGATTACTGCGTTTTACAATTTTGCAATCTCGAAACCAGAAAAATTTTTGAAGAAATTTCTCGGGTGAATCGGGGTAGCCATTTTCCCGGAAAATGATATGTAATTCCTACGCGCGAAAGTTCTCATTTATTTGCGTCGTACGCCCCTGATTTTACGTGCCTGGATGACCGAATCACTTAAAAATATACCCACGCGTAGAAAAATATTTCTTTACAAAAACTTGAATTTGTTCGTTTAGGATCCAACTTTTTATGTCAGCGAGTTGACTTTGACTCAAGGATTATTTTACAACAAACGAAACGACGATCCGACCTCTAGTTTTCGTGAAATCGACCCAAAAAGATTGACCAATCAGAGGTCAGAATGGGCGGGGCTTAGGTTTGAAAAAAAATTGGAAAAAATGGACGGTCTAATGTGCCAGAGGCCTTCGGCTCAGCGGCTGCCTCTGGGAACGAGATTGACAATTTTGTTGTAAACCACGATAGGTCTCTATGTCGTGAAAGTTGGGTGCAAAAATATACTTTTTGTTGTTAAATTGAATTTAGGAAAATGGCCGTGGGTCTTCTGGGATGGTGGGGATTCAATATGTAATGGTAATAATCAAATTTGGACCTGTTTCTGATATTTGATAGCCTAACAGTTCGCTCGGCAAATCTCGACAGATTCCAGCACCTACATCTAGTCTCGGCTGTTTGACAGTAAGTGATATGTACCTACGCCCATACATTTGCGATGCGGCTACCGGTTAACTTTAACAGGAAAACTTGACGCTATTACAAGCAAACAAGACACCATGGGCGCAGTCAAGTTTTAAAGTAGTTCCAAGACACCATGGGTACAGCCATGTTTCACCCGGGACCTTTAAAGTAGTTCCGATATGGCGGAATTCGTCATACAGCCGAGACTAGACGTAGGTTCCGGAATCTGTCGAGATTTGCCGAGTGCCTAACAGTTATAAAGACAAAACAATATCCTCTTGATTAGCCAATCATAAAAGGCTAAATTCACAGGAAGTTGCGCCATATTTAAATCTTTGCATTTGCATCTCATGTGCATGTGTAATCATGTATATTGACATCTCATACGCATGTGTGATCATGTACACATTACCCAAATGAGATAAATCAAAGTTCGCATCAACACAATACTTTGGTCAATTGCAGATTAACGCCGGTATTTGTTTTCATTTCAATAGTTACGCGTGAAATGCGAAACAGTGGCTTTTCCAGCCATTGAATCGTACTTATCGTTGGCAGTGGATTTAATTAACGACTATAAAGGGAAGGTGTACACACACTTTACCGTTAGCCATCTAGACGTGATGAGCTTAAAGCCTTCTACAGGACAAACATTAAAACAGCAACTCAACGGCAAACAGACGAAAGTGGCCAATAAACCTAAAACAAGCCCGGATTGCTTTTAATGGCTATATAATAATTAAATTAATCACATAACAGCTATTTGCGAATTGAAGTAAAATAATAACACGACAGCTTTCCTACCTTACAAAATAAAGATTCGTTTGTTTGTCAAAAATAACCGTAAATGTTAAAACACCTCGGTATCACTATTTCAAATTAAGGCTAAGTCACGAATACGGCCATTTGACTGTTCAACAAGCTTTAAAAACCTCATTTGGGATCGTTTCGATATTTGTTTATCAATCAAACGCACATTATGGGCAACAAATGAATGAAGTGGCCTGTAATTGCCTTTCATAAACGCAAATATTAGCAATAATAACAACCACTGATCGGCTACGCAGACAAAAGTACTAGCTCTGTTTAGTTATTGACTCGATCAACAAGGAATCAACCGCCTTTGTTAGATTCCATAAACATTCAACAATCTTGATTAACAAGTGAAGAGATTGACAAACTAAATCCAAATTAAACACAATAGACAAATAAATCTAATCTACGATAGCCTTGATTATCAAAGATGATATATCTGGCTCTTGTTACCATCGGCACTCCAAACTATTCCAAGTAACATGTTTTTTCTCTCGAGGGTATTTCCTGACATCCGGGTATTCAGCAACCATCATATTGAATATTAAATGTGTTTTAGACGAATCGCTTGAAACCCGATCTGAAATTAATGAAATAAAGAGAAAGTTGTTGACAAAGATATTAAGGACATTTAACCACTTCATATCATTCTCAAAACCCTTATATTGCTAGCTCTAAAATAAAACGTCAAATTATCGCTCCATTAAGTTGTAAGGAGACAGAGAGAGTGCGAGAGAGAGAGAGGAGAAGGAGAGAGAGAGAGGGGGTGGGGTGGGGAGAGCCTAGGATCTCTAGGTTAGCGAGCCAGCGCTCTACCCACTGAGTCACTGGCGTGAGCGAGACATAGAGAGAGAGAGAGCCTAGCATCTCTAGGTTAGCGAGCCAGCGCCTTACCCACTGAACAACCGGCGTGCTAGTTATTAACGTTTCTGTATTTTTTCATCGTGATGCTCTGTTTCTATTGGGCTATAAAAGGCTTTCCATACAGGCTCTGCTTTAGCTAAATCTACCACTCGCAGATGTTATCTAAATTATTAATTGGGCATTAATTAACTTATCCAGACCATAATCAACTCTCGGTGTTAACGCTAGCCTGAGATATTTACTGGATTGGGATCCGATTTGCTGCTCAACTTCATTCATGATTTAATCGTGAAATGGATAATCGAGACAATGTTTTTTATCGCACGGACTTCGGTAACGATGGTCGAGACTAGGCTGAAAATTCAGTCGCAAAAATCTCGGTTCAGAGTGGATAAGTTTGACTAAAATTTCAGCAAATTCATTTGTAGCGAGAACTGCAAGCTCTTTATCTTATCTCCCGTAATACATCTTTAATACATTATAGCGAATTTATTCCTAAATACATTTATCTAAAAAGGTTCAACTAACTATGTCAATTCATTAACTCAGTTTATGAAATGCCTCCAGTATATTTGAAGTAGGCGATAACCAGTCAGTATGAATAGACCTAAAATAGATCATGGCAGGACCACCGTGGCTGTTATATAAGGACCAAATAAAGGTATATTATATACATTATATACTCGTATCACTTTATAACTGTCAACACACTAATCTCTTCGTTTAACTGTTATATATTCAACTACCTCTTCAACCGCCATTCATAATTATAGTCACGTGATGCACTTCAACCATTCATTTTCTTATTTTTGGCAACGACATGTACCAAAACGGGGAGGAGAGAGATAAAATGGGTTTAATGTGTCTCGCTCTCTTTTTGGTAATTTTATAATTTACGTAAATGAAGTTGGTTTTAACGACCTTCTTTTCTGAACCAACTTGGTTAATGAAGACGGGGCCAGAATTTGTATCTATTGAATATACTCGGTTGGGATACAACGTCCATTCACCTTAAACTTTGTACAAATAAATTGGTGTATGTGTTTTGGGGTACATCAAATTGGGTAGCTGTGTTTTAGAGAACATAATGTTAGGTAGCCGTGTTTTAGAGAACATAATGTTGGGCAGTTGTGTTTTAGAGAACATAAAGTTGGGCAGTTGTGTTTTAGAGAACATAAAGTTGGGCAGTTGTGTTTTAGAGGACATCATGTTGGGTAATCTGCGTTTTGGATATCATAAAGATGAGTAGTTCTAATTTTGAGAACATAAAGTTGAGTAGTCGAATTAATAAAATCACAAATATCTGCATATTAGTATCAGAATGACCTCGTTTTGTCGAGTGGTCATCAGAGCAATTTAAGTTATAAATAAACACCACGTGACCTCCATTAACCATACAAGTGTTTGACCTGGGTAGATAATAAGTATATATATTTATATTCAAATCATTCGTCTTGTTCTGGCCACAATTCACACCTTGTATTGTATCCATAAAGACATTTTAATACATAATTAATCTAATTTATTCTCAAGTGGTCAGACCGAAATACTTATCTACTAAATATAAAGCTTATAAATGGTAATAGTTATATTTTTGACATATATTTACTTCAATATCTTCTTGGTATATTATGTACTATAGCATTATGTATTATTAACGTCATCAAAGTTCATCTTCGGTGGGTATTATGTACTAAAAAAGTAGTTTTACTAGCCCATTTTACTCCCGGCACCAAACTACCCCTCTACATCAAATTCAGCCCCTGGGCAGCTATTATTAGCGAATAAATCGGCACTGTCCGGGTTGTATCAATAACTCTAAAACCGGAAGCGGTAGACTACATCCACCTAGCACTAATATTACTAGCGGATAACCCGGCGCTGACAGGGTTGTGTCCGTAACTTTGAAACCGGAAGTCGTAGGCCAATGCCACCTAGTTCATGTTACTCCTCACTCGTGTGCACCACATCTCGGCCCCGGGACAGCCCTAGTATTGTTAGCAGATTGTGACCTTAACTCCGATACGAGAGCGGTATGATCCTGGACAGTCGTAGTATTATTAGCAGATAAACCGGCACTGTCCGGGTTGTGTCCGTAACTGCGATACGAGAGTTGTATGATCCTGGACAGAACTAGTATTTCTAGCGGATAAACTGACACTACCCAAGCTTCCACTGCATACCAAATTTCAGCCCCGGGACGGCTCTAGTGTAGTCACCAACCCCGAACAGACAGATAAACGATAGTTTCAAATATTGGTATAGATGCTTCAAAATTAATTCATTTTTGGTATATTAAATGTACTGTACACATGGGCGTGCAAGTAAAAGATCCCTTGGCAGTTGGATTTGGATATAAGAGTAGACACACTATATGGTGTATGCCCATCTTCATTAGCCCAGTCGGAGTAGAACAGAAGGACGTTAAACCAGAGGCGGATTCAAGGGGCGCCCCCTAATTTTCGACAGTGCCCTTTTTTACTACTGAAAGCGCCTTTCAACTAGCTTTTTTGCTCGATTTTGAGGCTCTTTTTCTATGATTTCCGAACGTTTAGACGAAAATATCAGCCAAATAGCTCTTGGATGGGCTACAGATGCAAGGAAATGACCAATAATTTTCTTGGGGCCCCCACCCCCTCTCAGCGGCGTGCCCCGTCTCCGCAGTCAGTGCCCTCAAAATTCCTAGATCCGCCCCTGGTTAAACTCCATTTCAATTCGGGGTGGCACTAAAATTCGTGGCCCCTTGTACACACGTAAAAGAACCCTAATTGGAATTCGATTTTAGAACCATTTCATTTTCATGAACGCTGGGGGAAACAAATAGGCCTACATCTCAACTCCGTTTACTTCTAAATGGTATAATAAACGTCTAAACGGCAAACAAAACTAAGAAAACACCCGTTCGGTTAAGATATCATAGAACTTCAAAATAGCAGCGCTTGATAACGACACGAGAATCATTGCTGAAAAGTAGCTTTAATTGAAATATAGTAATTGATATCCATAGAACTGTTGTGGTTCTTTTTTGCAAAATGGCAATTGCAAATCTTACAAATCAACCAGTCATAGAACGAAATAAAACCCAAACAACTGGAAATAACATCTTATTGCCTGCCATCTTAGAAACCCAAACCCTACCGCCATTAAACCACGGTTGATTGACGTTTATATTTACAGCCAACAATTAGACAAATAGTAGACCTATATAAATTATAGTGTACGTAAAACCGAACGTGCTATCCGCGTGCTTTACGCTCCAGTATCAGTGTTATATTTACAAGTGGGCCGTTACGAACAATAATCCACCCCTGACTTCTATCACCCCATCTGATTGGTTATTTGAGCCGACAACGAACCAATTAATCAAGATTTAATATCTACTTTCAGTCATTTGTCAGTTATTTATCGCGGTCGTTGGTGTAAGTACTATAATTGTTGTTTAAGGCTTGGTTTAATGTTTGGGATGGTGGAGCGATGAAGACAAAGCCTGTCAGATCTACTAAAGTAACTGGTCATTTGGAAAATTACAGGACAGGATTGAGATGGAGTGGGGTGGAAATATTTCCTCTCCCCAATATTTTCTATTATTGATAGATTAACATACTATATTTTGTTTAATGCGGTCAGGGGGGAACAGTTTTTTCACATCGAATTCGAATTGTCAAGGGTTCCTTAACGTGCGTGTCCCTGGGAAAGCGGGTGGACCAGTGGACCCCGGTTTTCCTCCCCAGCTCTTTTTCTACGGGACACTGTCCTGGACCACTGACCTGAGGAACAAGATTGGAAAATCCCATGGAACTTCCTCGTCAAAAACCGCAATCCGGACCGGAGTCAGGGAGTCAGCACCATAATCACTGATCGTATGAGGAAAAGATGTTGGGTTTGAACCCAGCTTGGGTATCGAAGACCCCCCCCCCTCCCCACGGCCAGTAATTGATCAATCGTCAACCTCACAGAGTCATCGTGAGATGAAAGGAAGTTGAGTTTGAGCATCGAAGACACCCCACCCGCCAATGGGCAATTGTCGTCAACCTTACTGAGCCAACGGGAGATGAAAAGAAGTTTGGTTTGAACCTGGCTTGAGCATCGAAGACCTTCACGGTTAGTGAACCATTGCCATACTCGCTGCTACAGTGGGAAGAAGATATACTTGAGTATTGACGAAAGAGATCCATTCCGGATCCCCTGCTTAGTGAGAGAAAGAATAACTTAGGTTTGAATCCGCCTTGAGTTACGAAGTCGCAGAAATGGCCAGTAATCAATCTGAAACGGTTCGTCCGACTGGTCCAACAATCGTTCAGAAGAAGTTAGGTTTGAACCTGGCTTGAGTATCGAAGAAAGAAATGACCAGTAATCAATCCATAAACGGCTCTATCGACTGGTCTAACAATTGTCCTGTAAGTGAGCGATCGTGTAATTACACTGAGAGCATATAAGGCACGACTTAACACTATCAATTACGCCCCATCTTCATCTGGAACCAAAAGCTGGAAAATAAAATGTTTAATACATGGTTATGTTGCTAATATTTTATTCAGGACACGTCATTAGTTAAACGCTTAATAAATAAATGGCCTTTATTTGTGACAGTCAAAACATGGACTCTGTTTAACCGCTAAATTGCCGCCATTAAACATTAGTTCTTCTAGACGAAAAGCGATTATCCAGATTATAAAGACATGAAATTAACTCTATAACTTGCGAAAAATAATGTACACTTTTAGTGGTAAATTGGTCTGGTGTGTTTTTAGTTGTCTGATCGGGAAATTGGCGTTTTGGCTTCCTGTTTGACATCAGCTCGATCACTAAAACGCCTATAATTGATTTGGTTTTTCAAGTCCACGAAATGACGATTTGTTGCTTTACAAGGCTGTAGAATACTTCCATGATTCTTTAAATAAACACTTTAATATGGCGTCTTTTTTAAAAACTTTTATATCAAATCAGTAAACACCAACCTTCGCCAGTTTCTGTTTTAAAGAGTATTTTAAGATAAATCTGTTTTAAATAAAATGCAGATTGTCCGTGAAGATATACGCCGTTTTGTTTCACAATTTAAATGAGCTAAATATGTATTCTTTGGCACCTGGAAATTTACCCAAATGGGTCACAACGCATTTAATAATGGAGAGAGAGGGAGAGAGGGGTGTGTGTTTAACGTCCACTCGACACAAACTAGATCATTTCGGGACTAACATATGGTTTAATTTTATTTCAATAATTCGCTTGCGCATAGGGGTCTTTAGCAGTGGGAGGAAACCGGAGTACCCGGAGAAAACCCACGAGGCTGGACAGGCGACCCTACACCTTGCCACCTACAACCGGGGATTCGATTTAATAATGTATTATGAGTGTATATAAACTGATTTATATTCAATCGTTTCTGCTTTTACTGCTATTTCTAATCAGTTGTGTTCGACAAGACTGCAAATTGAATGACAGTCTTTGGCGCCTGGATATTCCAGTGTACTTCGGTAGTCTTCGCTATTTAGCCTCTTTCATTCATTCACCTCATTACAAATGGCACTCGAAAGCTTTCTGGCCCGCGATTCGTGTGCCGAGTTATAAATTTTCGATGTGTCTTAAAGGGCCAATCCCGATAACTTTTTGGGGAATAAAACTGTTTAATTTTGTGTTAATATAACGTAAAACCCATTACCTAAGGCCGACCAAGTAACCCCATATTTGTGATACGCTTCTAAATAACTTAAACCTGACAGTCTTCATTTGGAAATGGAGGCCGTTGTATTATACAGTAGCTGGATAAAACCAGACTTTTTTCAATAAAAATAATATGTAGGTGAAATTTACCTTTGGTTATCAAGTACAGTACATGGGTCATTCATTGTATAGACCTCTCAAGAAACGGTAATCGATTATCATGTCACCCAATGAAAAATTAACCCGAAATCTTAAAAGGGTTACGTGTCCGGATAAGCAGTGTTGATGTCCACGTCAAAACGGCTCAATATTTTGAGCTGAAATTTTGAGACAAGGTAAATACACCATGCCGCTATATTTTGGTCCATAAATTTCATAAATACTCGGACTTTAATTTTTGAGACTCTGTTCTTATCGGGATTGTCCCTTTAAATACTGGATCATGTTTTCAATGTGGAAGACAGTAGATGATATTGAGTTATACTTTAATATAGCGTCTGTTTAACATAGATATCAAATTAGAAGATACCAACCTTCGTCGGTGTTTTGAGGTCTTGGGATGAATTTATTTTGAATAGTGACTTTGACTGTTGGAAAAGCAAGTATTTTCTGGCGAAAACATCCCTCTAACACACTGCCCTGCGTCTTCATTAGCCCGGTTGAACAGAAAAAGATGGATGTTTAATTTCAATTCATTTATCCGAGTTCTCACTATTTGTGTTTGAATATTCTTTTGATAATTGTAAAAACTCTTTCTTTGGATGGCCTGTCATTTGGCGTGGTTTCGAATCCCCAGTAGTACGTGGCAAGGAGATCTGTCGCCTGCCCAACCGCATGGATTTTCTTTGGGTCCACTGGTTATCTCCCACTGCTAAAGACCCCTACGCACAAGCGAATTATTGAAATAAAATTAAACCATATGTTAATCCCGGAATGACCTAGTTTGTGTCGAGTGGACGTTAAACCCCGTTTCAAAATACATGCAGACCATAAAAAATCAATATATTGAGAATTTCATTCAAATTATTTTTTCGTTCATTATCTTAGCAACGGTACTTAAAAACAGAGATTTAGCCTCGATCGTTAAACTTTTAAATATCAAAATCCTTTTAAATCTTGGCCATCCTATGTTCTAGAAAGTTGATTATAGACTTTTTGTGTTATAATTTATATAAAATCTGAAGCCAGAAAAAGGACCTGCAATAAGCAGATTTAGTTCTTACATAATACCAGGCTTCATCTTCCCTGCAAAAAGTTTCGCTCCCCTGTGAAAAAAATGTCGACCATAAAAGCAATAGATATACCAGGCTCCATCCCCCCTCCAAAAAGTTTCGCTCCCCCTGTGAAAAAATTCTCGACCATAAAAGCAATAGATATACATTGAACGTCAATTTTACAACACCCCCGAGAATACTTCCCGTGCTACTCGCTACTCTGAGCTAGTTACGGCCCTGCACAATACATTTCTTTAAAGGGGTTGAAATTATCTTTTTATTTTCAAATTACCTCATGCATTGATTATTTTATGAATATTCACTATAAAATATATTCAAATCAATCGATGAAACCTGTTTATCAATACGGTCGTAGAATTCGTTTCAAGGGTTGTAGAAATACAAAAACTAATATTTCACGCTGAGTAGAATTTATATAATTTGTTATCACTAGTTAGGAATATAGTTTATCAGGGTTGCTCATAATATTATTATGTCGAGACAACGTTAATCCCGATTTTACTTCCTTTTTAAAAATTGAATGTTTAAATTCTTTGTTCGTCATATTGGTTTACATTTAATTAAGAAAATCAGACCAAACGATTACTGATATAATTTAAGTGAAACTCCATTATAGACTAATTACATGTATAATTGTATTGATATCATATTGTAGTTATATAAAGATATTTAAATTATACTGTGTTTTTTATTGATGTGGACCATAAAACCGCTCCGAAAAGAACCAAATATTCAATTTTGTGACACTTTGAATATTTAAATTGTACGTCATTACTGTATTAATGGTACAAAATCCACCAACTTTGATTCAGTCGGATTAAAAGAAGCCCATCAAAATGTTTCAGTGAAATTTGTATGTAATATATCGTCTACAGTAAATCCCGAATGTTGACAAATTTCAACAGGATTGGAGCATTTTTGAAGTGGTATTAATTTTGGGGAGTCAACTTTGGATATTAAAATCCCTTAAATGATGAACCGACACATGGCGCATGCCCTTCTTCATTATCCAGGGTAGAACAAAAAGTAAGATGCTCTGTCTGTCTCTCTCTCTTTCTCTCTCCCTCTCTTTCTCTCTCTCGCTCTCTCTCTCCTCTCTCTCTCTCTCTCTCTCTCTCTCTCTCTCTCTCAGATAGATTCGTCTATTTTAGTATATATCGCAGTGCGCGGGCAGGATATAGCATATTATACTACTCCTCTATTTCATAATTGTGATTTCGTATTAAATGTTCAGTTATTAGATAAATGTACAGTATATATGTACAGTATAAGGGCAGGGAAAACTGTAAAAATGGTTGACTTTTTTAACTGGGCAAATTTAAAAAGAATTTAATGCATTTATTTAAATATACAAATTTAAATTTGATTATACATTTATTTACAGTAAGCATAGCAATATTTGTATATTTCTACTTTAAAATGTTAAATTATTATCAAAAATATGAAATCGAAATCAGCGTACCTTTTATCTTTTCATCGATTACCGTGAAACAAAGTAGTGCAGCTTTAGAAATATTTGTACCTTTCTATTTTAAAATGTTAAATTGTTATCAAAAATGTGAAATCGAAATCAGCGTACCTTTTATCTTTTCATCGATTACCGTGAAACAAAGTAGTGCAGCTTTAGAAATATTTGTACTTTTCTATTTCAAAATGTTAAATTGTTACTAAACTGGTGAAATTGAAATCAGTGTACCTTTAATCTTTTCATCGATTACCGTGAAACAAAGTAGTGCAGCTTTAGAAATATTTGTACTTTTCTATTTCAAAATGTTAAATTGTTACTAAACTGGTGAAATTGAAATCAGTGTACCTTTAATCTTTTCATCGTTTACCGTGAAACAAAATAATACAGCTTTATGGTTGTACTAATATTTCCGGATTTATAAGATAATAAATGCATTGCGGTAGGTTTAAAATAAAGGTCGCTATGCGGCATAAAATTAGCATCGCAAGTAACCATTATAACGACATCGTTAGCGATTAATAAACTATTCTGTGATACGCGTAAACAATTTCTACATCATCAAATTCGATCGAATTCATCGGCGATTATTAACCGATTAACCGCTCAAGCTTTCATCTTGGAAACCGCGCGAAACGTCAAGACTTCGTTTCATAAATTCATATATATATCATTGCATTTAGACATTTATTTGTTTATGTACACGAATGCCGACTTGTTGGTTTTTATTTTGTGTAAACTAGAAACACATGTTGCTTATTTACAGTGGGACATATTAAAACTCATAGTCTACATGTATAGCATAATCCCCGACTTTGCCTTTCTGACCGATTCAATTACGGTTTATTAGCTCTTTATTTCACGCTTATTGTCCCGCTAGCCTAAAATCTATCGCTTTATTCGACGCCATTCCTACAGCTGTGACGCTTAATGTAAGGATTGGACGCGGATCAACGAATGTATGAAATACAATAAGTGCTGTATTTACAGATATCACGATTCTTGTTCTTCGATCCGTTTTACTCATTTATTTACGTTTCGTGGTCGAATTAAGCGATACAACCTCCGATTTTAGTTGACAAAAGCGTGTGTCACACATCAACCAATCACAACCCCGCTATCGCTAAGCCCCGCCCCCGATATCAGTAATTAGCGTTTAATTGGTTGAATGTGTTCTGGGCGTGTAGCTGTCAAATGGAATACTAGCACGAGAAGTAGGCTGGGATAGAGGTAATTTTCACCACATGGTTTTTATTTCGTGTTTGATTGTTTAACGCTTGCGATCACGATTGTTGCGGTGTTAAAGGCAGCGAAATATACAAAGGAATTTAGTAGCCAAGTGGGTCAGCCATTCGACTGACGTTTTAGCAGACGACTTTTGTGTTTGATACGTGGATGTGTTCTCCGACAAGCAGACGAGGGGCATTCTGAATTCTCTTCGCTTCTTTTTTTCTTAATGTACTGAGTTATTTAGAAAACATGGCGACACTAGCTATGGAACCTCGCGTGAAGAAACCACACGGATTTTCTATCGACGCCTTGATAGGGCGGAAAGATGATCGAGACCGGGCGAAAACACCCGAATCTCCTCGAACGGACAAAACCGGATCCCCGGAAATGGAGAATCGTTGCAACAGATACACAGGAGACGAATTAAAACATTTATTTACGAATTTAAGCGGACATTCTGAAAGTAGCTTGTTTCAGCCATTACGTGTGTGCAATAGGGTGTTGCCGGGTGTTAACCCCTCGCCGTTTCAGTCCCACATTCCTCTTAACCCCCTTCTCTACGGACTGGGCAGAGAGATGCCCCATCCTCATCAGCAATGGCTGGCCAGATACCCGGGTTTTATGCACCCTAGATATCCGAGTGAGTATATTTTACTTATAATTGTTGTAGACACGTCTCAAACGCGGATGTTAATTTTATTCTTAACTGCTAATTTCATATTTTGAACACCTAGTAAACGACCATTGTAAATATTAGACTGTTATTCTGGCTATGATTGATTGTTGTAGACGCGTAGATACGACTCAAAAGCGGATGTTAATTAAACGACCAATGTAAACATTAAACAGTTTTAATGACAGTTATTTTGGCTATAGTTGTTGTTGACACGACTCAAACGCCAATTTCATTCTTGAATAATAATTTCATATTTTGAATATCTAGTAAACGGACATTTTAAATTCGATAATAAACTGTTTCAGTGACATGCATAATTAAACTGTAAAATACCGGACACTATTTCATGGAATATATTTACTGTATATTATTAAGCGAAGTTAATGATTGCGTCATACAGTTGACAAAGGCGAAAGAGAGAGAGAGAGAGAGAGAGAGAGATGTGGTTTAACATCCACTCGACACAAACTAGGTAATTTCGGGACTAACATATGGTCCACTATTTCATTTCAATAATTCGCTTGAGTGTAGGGGTCTTTAGCAGTAGGAGGAAACCGGGCAACCCGGAGAAAACCCAAGACGTTGGACAGGTAACCCTATTCCTTGTCACGTACAACCTGGGACTCAACGATAGGCCTTATGATGCAGCATCACACGCTAACTACCCACTCCTTCGATAAAGTCAGTGGGAAAATGTCTAGTAAGAAACAGTAATTGTATTCCATAGGATTGTGCCTTGTGTCTTTGTAAACATGGATGAAAGTGTGATTTTCTTAGGGCGTAACTGAATAACACATGGTACAATTTCATGGATACACAATTAGCCTACTGAGTTTAATACTAAGCGACGTTTCGACGAGGATACTCTCGTCTTTATCAAGCAAATGATAAAGACGAGTGTATTCGTATCCTCGTCGAAACGTCGCTTAGTATTAAACTCAGTAATTGTATATCCATAAAATTGTACCTTGTGTTAATATGTTCAATTACTAAATGTCAATCAAAGAAGATGTAACTGAACAGGTGATGGGTTTGATGTAGGCCTATCAACCTCAAATCTTGTTATCAAAACAATTTTATTGAGAGAAATGAAAAATATTTATTTAATTATATTTAAATAAATCTTGATAGACATACCGAAGAAAGTCATTGGTCTGTGTTTCATTTGGTTTTTTAAATTTCCAAGTGGGCAGTAATAATATATTTGAAAACGTAATATATATATAAAAATATCGAATTTATAGCATCTAGGTACGCTTGTTTACATTTGAATTATAGCTGTCAAAACTATAATCAAGTTTTCTATAAGCAATAAGTTTGAAAACGTCCAGAGAAAATGTTTTCTAAAACCCTGTAAAATAAATTAGTAATTATTCTACTGTGTTATAGATTATTGTTCTATGTTGGAGGAAATAACTGTATCCATAAAGTTATCATTTTACTTATTGAAGGATATTGGAATAGTGTCGTTCAGAAAAGGGGTGAGGGTGGGGCACTCCCCAGGCAGCAATTTCAGAGGGGTCAAAGAGTGAACTTACATAAGGTTTTGTGAAGTTCATTGATTTTGTTGTAGAAAATATCCGACTTGATTTGAATATATAAAGTTTATATTGTCTATTTTACATACATATATTTAAAATGTCTTCCTTCCCGCCCTTTATGCGTGTGTGTGAGAGAGACGGAGAGAGAGAGGGAGAGAGAGAGAGGTTTAAGGTCCACTCGACACAAACTAGGTCATTTCGGGATTAACATAATATGTTTCAATTTTATTTCAATAATTCGCTTGCGCGTAGGGATCTTTACCAGTGGAAGAAACCGGAGAACCTGGATGAGAACTAGGCCCCATACGTGATTCTAAGGGGACATACAAGCAAGGGGACCACCCGGGCATCACCAAATGCCTGCACATCACTGAGTTGATAACGATGACGTAAACAATACATATATATTGATATATAAATGACATTTAGTAACCGAATGCGAATAACACATGTCACAACTATATGACATACAAATTATTTCTGATGAGGTTCTCTCGTCTTTCTCGGCGAATTATTCAAATAAGATTAAACCATATTTTAGTCCCGAAATGACCTAGTTTGTTTCGAGTGGATGTTAAACCCCAATTCCCCCCTCCCTCTCCAACAATCGTGTCGTATGTTATAAAACAAACAACGTAAAACAATATATTGCATCCGAGTAGGCCTACAGACACGTTTAAAACTTGAAGGTATTAAAACTAACGATGCATGATCAAGTATCTGTCTAGCATGGCGCGGAACACTGTATCATTTATACAGTAGATACTGGCTACTACATGTTGTAGATAAACAATTATACAAATCACATATACTATTTTTTATTTTAAATTCTTAGCTAAAGTGAGAAAAACGCCAATCAGATGCGCCATTATAAAATCCCAGCTACAATGACACAAATGATATAATGTTATGTTTGATTTAAAATGTGAACACAGATTTTAAAATCTCAGCTAAAATGATACAAATGAAATACTATTTTATGATTTTAAAATGTCAGCTGAAATGATACAAATCAAAAACGCAGATCAGACCATCTCTGTTGATTTTGAACTCTCAGCTTGTATGTAAGCAATACATTTTTTTTAATTTCAAAATCTCAGCTAAAATGGCAACACAAATCAGCCCCTATTTTTTGAAATCTCAGCAAATACAATTTTCTTATATTAAATTCTCAATTAAAAGGATACAAGTCATATATTAATTACGTTTTAATTTTAAAATTTCAGCTAAAATGGCAACACAGATCAACCTCTATTTTTTAATTTTGAAATCCCAGTTTGTATATGTAAACAATGCAACTTATTGATTTTAAAATCTCAATTAAAATGATACAAATAATATACTAAATTTTGATTTTGAAATCTTAATTAAAAGTACAACAACACAAATCAGGTATTCCATCTTTTGATTTTAAAGTATCAGATAAAATCTCATATATTATGTTTTGATTTTAAAATCTCAATAAAATGACAACACAAATTAGATACGTCGTTCTTCGATTTTAAAATCTCATATAAATGTACACAAATCATATATTATGCGTGGATGTTGTAATCCCATCATCACTTATAAGGTTATTAGCTTACATAAATAATAAATTGTGCATGAAACAAACAAATATAGAAAAACAAAGATATACTGTAGTTACAATAAAACAAGTATATAATGTTATCTGTATGCACGACTATTAAATTATACAGGACACAAAATAGTTATAACAGAGTTGTAGTCACAATAACACCAGTGAGTGGAATACAAAAGCTACTAGGCATTTTGACAGTTCTACATTACATTTTAATACACGTAGTTCTACATTTTAATAGATCTAGCTACATTTTAATACATGTAGTTCTACATTTTAATAGTTACATTTTAATTGTTCTAGATACAATTTAATAGTCCTCATTTTAATAGTCCTACATTTTAATAGTTCTACATTTTAATAGTTCTAATTTTTAATAGTTCTACATTTTAATACAGTAGATTTACATTTTGACAGTTCTCAATTTTAATAGTTCTACATTTTAACATTTCTTACCCGTCCTTTTGTTTGGAACTTAAATTTGTTTTTCTTTCTGATTTTGTACCTCGTCAGTTTTCTGTTTGACCGGTATTGAACATCTTATTATATACATGTAGCTAATATATTTTATTTATACATTTTTTTGTATCGGAAATGGTGTTTATTGCTGTCTTTTGTTTGTTTAAATGCGGACAATGTCTAGCCGTTCGGATGGGACGAAAAACCTATGGTGTGAACCTAAAATAGCCCTTTTGTTAAGAAATTGCCTGTTTTAAATAGATGTTCAACAAATATCTTTCATTTAGTAGATTCTACCAGTGTTGAAAGCAACAATGTGCCATTTGCAATTTTCGCTAAAATATCAAATTTATTAAGGCTAATTCCACGTTAATATGTACTCAAATTGATTTTGGAACATTTAATTATGAAAAGAAATCAAAATAACAAGCTAAGCTAACTGGATTTAAAATAGGCCTATTACCTCTGTTCGCCCACAAGAAATTTTAGGCAGCATAGATGAATGAGTTTTCAATTCAACATATCTTTCTACACACTGAAAGGAACTGAACTATTTTTCGACTGATATTAGTGATTCATCTTTTATAATTTGTAGTTTGCATGTGATTCTTGTTGTAAAAAATTGACGCAACGAGACTTTAATTTACTCACTTTCTCAGATTACATGTAAATACAATTGGACAATATTCCATCTCGAATAACGCCTATAAATAAAATAAAGCATGAATTATAATTTAATACTAAATACTGACATTTCTATTCTTGTAACAATAATATTTAGTTAATGTAAATTATTCGACAGCATGGACAATAATATGATATAAACATTCATGATTATTATTAGCTTGGTAACATATTGATTCTGGATTGGAAGTACTAGAAGTTCGATTGCACAATAATTGTGTACGACAAAAGGAATGTTTGTTGAAATTTGAACAGCGAATATTAAACATGCATTTCTTTAGGTCTGAAATTTTATCTTAATTATTAATTAGACATTAATTAACTTATCCAGATCATAATCAACTCTCGGTGTCATCGCTAGCCTGCGATATTTACTAGATTAGGATCAGATTTCCTGCATAACCTTTCTTCATGATTTAATCATGAAATGGATAATCGAGACTATGCCTTTTTTGTACCGACTTTAGTAATGATGATCAAGGGCAGGCGGAATTTCATTCGCTTAATTCTCGGTTCAATAAATTGCCTTTACATTATATAGTTTTTAACTATTATAGTGAGAACTGCCAACTCTTTATCTAATCTTGCATAATGTATCTTTAATGGAAAACGTTGCCCTAACCAACTATGTCGGCATCAGGTGTTCTTACGCGAGATTATATGACCATGACCACGTTGCAATTAGAGTATGTGAACACGTGTTCTATGCGTGGACGTTATGTTTAGAACTATGTTTAATGCCTGTTCTTTGTGCATTTACTTTACGTTTTTGAAGTCATATTTCATGAATTTACGTTACACTTTATGAAGGCATGCATCATTTACGTTACGCTTATAAAGGCATACTTTATTTACGCTACGCTTATAAAGTCATTAGTCCCGGAATGACCTAGTTTGTGTTGAGTGGACGTTAAACCCCATCTCTCTCTCTCTCTCTCTCTCTCTCTCTCTCTTATAAAGTCTTTATTTTCCTTACGCTTCTTATAAAGGCATACTTTATTAAGTAACGCATATAAAGGCATACTTCATTTACGTCACGCTTATATAAAGGCATACTTTATTACGTTACGCTTATAAAGGCATACTTCATTTGCGTTACGCTTATATAGGCATATTTTATTTACGTTACGCTTATCAAGGCGGACATTTCAAGATTGTGCCCTTTGTTTAAAATCCTTATCGGCGTGAAATAAATTAACCCTTGACAATTAGATTGGAATTCGAAAGATGTGTAAACCTTAGCGATGGTGTCGGAGCACAATTTTTATGATTTGATTTTATTTATTAATGGAGAGAATCAACCGTTCAAAGATCATCGTATTTCAACTATAAACATAAATGTAATATTGAATTGGTTGTGAATTCGTAAAAAGCCAGATTGGCATGTAAATCACGTCTATTAAGGGTCGTGTTAACCATGTCTACACCATGCGTAACATATGACACGTAAATAATTATTCAATTAAACGGTTAATGACAGTAATTTATTCTTTAATATCGAGGTGCGGAACAATATTTGATCGATGAAATAGTAGAATTATTCAACTATAGGCAAGGTGATTCAAGCCCTTAAATAAAGATCGTTTATGTTAAATAACACTTTGAATGGAACCTGCTTATAATTTCACACTATACTGGTACAATAATTATAAAAAAAAAGTCGATTTAAATTGTTTATTTATCATTTTAACCATTTTAAGTAGCCTTTTAAAAATTAATGATATTGCAAGACTATTGTAAAGCGGACCCTTTTAATTTTAAATATCAAATAAACGATCGCTAATTGTGATACAGGTTCAGGACTTTTCTCTTTTTTTACGAATCTATAATGCATTATTAGTATATGTTTTTTATATGCGGGATAAATAAAACTAATAATCATATATGGAGTGACAAAAATGGAGTTTAATGTTCACTCGACACAAAATACAATAAACCCAACTATATACAGAATAACAAATACAAAATATTGTGTACTATATACATAATGACAAATACAAGGTACTACACAAATGATCCCAATACAGTGAACTATATACATAATACCACATATAATGTACTATATACATAATAAATACAAAATATTGTGAACTATATCCATAATAACAAATACAACACACCATTAACTATACGTAATAAGAAAAAAGCAACACTTTGAGAAATATAGATAATAACAAATGCAAAATAAAAATAACAATTACAAAATACGATAAACTATAAACACAAATACAACGTAAGATAAACTAAATACAATAACAAAACGGTGAACTCTATACAAATACAACATAATGTGAATTTAATACACAATAAGAAACACAACATACGAGGAACTATAAACGCAGGCACAAAATACGTCGAACTCTAAACACAATAACACATACGGTAAACTATATACAATACCAAATACAAAATACTGTGAACTAAGCACACAGTGAGATGGGCCAACCTTATAACAAAAAAGGGAAAAGGGGGGACTATATAAACAATAACAAATACATCACATGGTTCGTATGTCAACTTGAATAAATACTCTTGATTTATAACGAACTTTCGGTTATATCCCAATACGAACTTTAACCATAACGCAAACTTTAAAACGAAAACATTAGCATCCCAAATAAACAGCCACCGCATAGAAATACGATGACATGCACAAATTCATAATTCTTGAGATTTGGTTATATTAACTCTTTAGTACAAAATAGATTTTGAGTTATTTTACTTTCTGTGAAAAATAGATTTTTTTACTTTCTATAGAAAATAGAGTTTTGCTTTCTTTGAAATTAGATTTTTATTTTTTTTTTAAATTAGCTTTTTAGTTTTGGCAAATACTCGATTTGTAATTTCTTTAAAATCAGATTGGTAAACATTAGATTGGTAATTTGTGAAAAAAAATAAATGATTTCTTTTGTTCTTTGTATTGTATTCAGATTCTCTATTTAAAAAAAATACAAAAAAAAAAGAAATAAAAAACCCCCAACAAAAACCCAACTAGCTGATTTTATTAAATGACAGCTCTAATGATACAAGGGAATAAATTCTAGTAAATACCAATAAATACTAATATCAAATTATCTTTATTAATATTTTAATATCTTCATCATTTCATCTAATTCCAAATACACTTATATTATTAACGCTCTGTTTGAACAAACATAATTAGTTTAACACCCATACAATTAACTGAGCAAAAATCGATTTATTTATTTCGCTGCACAAAGAAAATCGAAAGAATTAGCACTCAAAGACTATGAAAAAAGCCCCAACAAAGTTCACTATTCGGTTCTTTATATATTTCCCGGTGGCTGTCAATCAATTTGATTTTAAAAGATAAACAACCAATGAGCATTGATTTTATAGTTCATTATTCTCATATATCACCATAAATGTTTTTTATACCCCAGTTATTAAGCAAATATCAAACACTGTATTAATATTGTCCATTGATCCATGCCATTTGGATAGAACAATGCTCCTACCGCTTTTCTTTTTTCAACTGATAATTTCAACGATATTTTTTAAAGAATAGAGCACGTGCTGGCTTTGATAGTATCATGACCTTTGTCTGCGGTCTGCTTTTGTCAGACTTTCTGCTCTCTAATGTCTTATTTAAGAAACATTAAGTACAGAAATTGATTTTAACTGAAACTGCAGCATCTGATTAGATTAAAAAGAAAACTCTGTAAGTCTGGACAATTTTCGATGCAACTGAGATTCAGATACATGCCGTTATCTATATGTATCTTTACTGATATTTATATTTTTAGAAAATAGACTAACATCAAAAACAAAAGTACAATTTGCTAGTACAAAAATGGTATAAGGTGTTCTAAGAAAAGCAATGCGAATCGATATCGGGTATTCAAAACAGACTAAGCAATATTCGTCTTACACGATATCCGTCACAATTATTAGAGAAATGCTTATAAATGACATTTTTAATTCCAGAAGTCTTCTTGTTGACTTAAAATGAGAGATTAACGCTGGTACCGCCCCCCGCCCCCCTTATTCATAATGGTTACTGTCAGGCCGTATCTTATGTTCGTAAAAGCAATGTATTTTCTGTTGGCGATGCATTCATATTCCCTACCAAATTTTATGGCCGACAAATCTGATAAATAAAGTTATAATTTTTCTGGCGACATGACTTTTCCAATATGGGTTCATATTTTTTACTCGTACCTTAATGGCCAAAAATTCTGATAGAATAAAATTACATGTAGAATTTTTCTAGCGACAGGCCTTTAACCTAAAACTTTTCCAATAGATGGCGATAGATTCATATTTCCTACCTAACTTTATGGTCTTAAAATATGCTAAATTAAACTTCTGATTTTTCTGGCGACATGCCTTGATTCATGACTTTTCCAATACCGAAATGAGTAATGAGTTAAACTATTATCATAAATTTATATTTCTTTATCTGGCAACAGGCCTTCAATTCATATCATTTCGCTACAGTGATTCAACAATCAGAAAGAAGAAAGGCTAACAGATAATTAAAATAATATATGGTGTAAAACTGCATATCTAAAAGCGCAAATTATTATAATAAACCTTTGATATAATACAAATCAGAGTATTTAATACAATAATAACACACTGGTAGCACGTCGTAAATATATTTATTACTTTAAATTGGACGCCAGCTGGCATGTTAAACATGGTTAAAAGGCGGTTTGGTGTTGTTAAAGAGCGAAACATATACCATATTATTGTTTCGTACATGTAAATCGGTAATGTTAATATACGATTGAGCATTGAGATGTTCGAGTTTACCTCCTGGGCTAATGACGGTTTTACTATAGGATTTAGATGTAGGCATGGGTTTAACGTCCCACGCCTGGGCTAATGAAGACGGTGTTAATATGTTTGAGATGTTGAAGATTAACGTCCTACTCTTCTGTACCGACTGGGCTAATGTAAACGGTGTTAATATGTTTGAGATGTTGAAGATGAACGTCCCACTCGTCTGTACCGACTGGGCTAATGTAGACGGTGTTAAAATGTTTGAGATGTTGAAGATTAACGTCCTACTATTCTGACCCGACTGGGCAAATGAAGACAGTATTAACTTATGATTAAGATGTATGCACGGGTTTAACGTCCTATTCGTTTGCCCTGCATGGCTAATAAAAACGGGCATACGGCATAAGGTGTGCTATGAGGGAAATGAAATGACATGGAGTTTAACTTTCTACTGTTCTGGCCCAACTCGGCTAATGAAGGCAGGCATACACCTTATGATGTGCCATGAGTGAAATTTTGTTGAATGCAACAGTGATTGGGTGTAACTTTTAAATATAATATTTTATATAACTTATTGATATAGGTTTATAAAACCCCATTCTATTGAACAAAACGCCCACGCATCGTCCATTAACTCGGAGGTTTTATTATTCAATCGTCGATCTTACTAATTGTTTATATTGAGAGTGATGTCCCCTGTCGAACTCTTCAACAACTAAGATAGCTTTAGTATAATGATGAGAGCACGTTATAATGAGAATGAAAGTGTCACAGTGTCAATATATAAATATTTAATACACGGCACATGTGAACTGCTTAATAATCTAAGATAAATACTATGACTAATGCCTCAATCTCAGCCGTGATTCAATTATTAAGAATGTGTGGAGGTTGAGGGCAAGAAATTAAAATGAATAGAACCAAATATATCACAAATAGTTGGATTATGTAATTTAGATCAAACATGGGTCTTGGTTTCTATTGGAAAGGCGATTCTTGTTGACCATTTTGTGTTTTTGTGGTGAATACAAGATACAGGACACTATTTGTGGTATCCCTAAAACACAGATTCGTTTCGTTTTTTTAGAGTTCATAATTTCGATGTTCTTGTCTTTACCATAGCCTTGGGACTGGAAGAGTTGTTCAATAACCCACGTTCTGGTTGACGTGAGGCATTGGCCAATGAAACGATCTGTTGCGATGAGTTCTGAGCGTACAGAGCACGGAACTATGGGTATCGTACTAAAACATCAACACTGATTGGTTAATGTCTTACGTCATGGGGTCATAACCTGTCGCTTGACCCCTGACGTGACCCCTCACTACAACCGGTCAGATGTTCATGTAGTACAGGCCTTCGAAAGTATAAAAAACGAAACAAAATATACAGTGTAGATCTCTCCCTTTTTTTCTACCCCCTCTCTCTCATACACACATATATATATATATATATATAGGCCTATGGCACACCTCTTATATTAAAGTAAAACAACCAAGTTAATATCATCACTACACACTGAATCCACTACACACCCAACAATAAGGTATACAAAATAAACACAACATTTTGCGGTTTTAAAAGTACATTTATCTTTCACGCTCTGTGGACATTACTTTAAGTAGAAATGTAATTGTGCGAAAGATAATATCCCGTGTTTATTAACAAACAAAAACTGTGGAATGATAAAATAATTAGCCTAATTTACAAGTATCAACGTGCCCAGGTAATAAATCCTCTCTTCTGATATTACCTAATTACCATAATTATTTAAAAAAATAAAAGAAAATGTAAAAATTATCACATAAAGATTTAGAGGTATCGAAATACAGATTGGTTAGGATAACGTTAGATACTGACTTATAAAAAAAATTATGACATAAAGATTTGGAGATATAGATTGGTTCGGATAACGTTAGTTAGTGACACAGTTTGATCGTGAATTAACCTCATTAGCATAATCATTTGAATATTTAAAAAGTATATAAAAATCTAAAGGAAATAAAGACACGGTTCTGAATTAAATTAAGTACTATACCCATTTAAAATATAAAATAAAAGAATATAAAATATAACAAGAAAACTTCGAGACATGGATTAATTCCGATAATATTGAATTAAATCCACAAACCGTGACATAACCTCATTAGCATAATTATTTAAATAAACATATTAAAAAAATAGCCAAGAGAGATATACATGAAATAAAACTAGGATTCAGAAATAACCTAATTAGCTTAGTCATTTAAATGAATTATTAAAAAAAAATAACAGACAATGAAGACCAGGCATATAACAACATGTAGTGCGCTATGGGGGAATTTTGCCCTTACAGCGGCGGTATATTGATTTCCTATTGCCAAGAGATTGTTTACGAAATAACAGAAAGTTATAAATGGATTCGGATTATCGTGTAATAATTTATGAATTAACCTAATTAGCATAATCATTTGACTAAAGAATAATAAAATGTTTTTAAAATAGTAACATAAAGATGAATTCGGATGTCCAACATGTTATATTAAAGGTGGCCAGTGTATTCAAGGTCAAAATTGATGTTGACGAAATGTTTGTCAACATATTAAAGATACTTTTATGGGTATACTACTACTGAAGTTATTAACACGCCACGTTTCGATACACATACAGATATCGTTATCAAACAAATAATTATATTTGACACAAATGTGGTGCAATATATAGATAACAATCGGAAACCATGTAACAGATCAATTTGTGTTAAATATAATTATTTGCTTGATAACGATATCTGTATGTGTATCGAAACGGAGCATGTTAATAAAATTCAGAAGTAGTATACCCATATAAGTGTCTTTTATTAGTGAAATCTACTCCTATATGTCTTATAAGGATTATGTTTGTCAAACCGTTACCAAGAAGTTGAATATGTACACGCAGCTTTACACCTTTCTTTTTACCAGTGTTCTGCTTTCGTATATTGACCCTCAGTTTAATTTGTTGAACATTCGATTGACCCTCAATTTAATTTATTGACCCTTTGATTTTTTTCAGTGGGCCCACATCCCGGATTATTATTTCATCCCTACAGAAAACCCAAAAGAAACAGGACAGCGTTTTCCCCGTCACAACTTTTACAATTAGAACAAGCTTTTGAGAAGAACCATTATGTCGTCGGACAAGAGAGGAAGGGTCTGGCCAGTAAATTGCAACTCAGCGAAACACAGGTATGTATATTGTTATTTTCGAAAATTTTGCCCATGCAGCGGCGTTTCGGTCTTCTCTGTGTCGAATTCCAAATGTCAGTGGTTCTTTTACGTGCACGCCAACGTGTACACTGGACGTCAGTGTTCCGTTCTAAGTATTTTTGGAGCTACGCGACATAATGGAGGATGTTTGTATTGTGCCTATTGTATCTGATTACGTCACACCCGGTTAACGATCTAATGCTTTCTGGTTGGCTCTTACAACGAAAACAAAACAAGACAAAAATCTCAGACGATTTTAGAGTCAACAAGTTCCTGCAAATGACGTAATATAGAAAATACCATCTTATATTAGAAATCCTCAAAGTCATCACGAGGTATTGTATGACGTTGTGGCTGTGGGCTATTTAACAGCACCAAATGGTAGGTCTGCAATATCGCCGTAGGTGGGAATTGACGTTTTAAAACATTAAATTGTAACACATACTTATGCAAAAACGGCTACTTTTCGAAGAGTATTCGCTCCAATAAATAAGTAGCTGTTTTTCCATAGGTTTGTGTTATAGTTTATTGCTCTATCCAGTTAATAAATGCCTCTAAAAGATTAAGATTGTTTTAAAACAGTTTACCAGTCAGATAGAAGCGTAATTACAGATCCGATTAACAGTAAACTGTATCTTTAATTCTGTATCAAACCCTTAATAGCAACCCTGTAATTGGCCATTAGATTGGTCTTTAAAAATACCCCATGTTTTCATCTTTTGTTTAAAAAATCCAGATGCCCAATAAAATTATCTAAATGAATTTTATTCTTGTTCATTACTAATCGCTATTTTTATTGGTTAATCACCTTAGATAATCAGCCAATTTAACCAGCGTTTTTTTCTGTGTTAACTTTCATTTTATTGTTCGAGTTATCTTAGACTCAAACGGGCCTGATTTGTCAATCGGGACATATCGTGACATTAATGGTTTCAAATTACACCGATTATTACAAAGCCGCCATTAATCAACGGCTAACTTCAACTATCCGCCCAGTAATTTGTTCCTTCTATTCATATGCAAGTTAAATTCGCTACCGCATCCAGAGAAACGAAACGAAATATAAAACGATTAAAGCAATACTAACACAGTGATGAGATCGGATTTCAAATCGTATTGATTAGCGTTAACGGTAACACAAATCACACTCACAAACACAAAGACCATCAGCTATTGGAACCATCAAGCTTAATGGACTACAGATTGGCCAAATATTCCTAATTTACTCTAAAGACGTTTTGGTTTCGAGAGTAAATTTAGCGCCGGAGGTTGTTGTTGACATAGAAAGACAATTTTAAGTCATGATTAAACAATTTGGTCTGGAGAGTTTTTCAAGTGCTTTAATCTCGAGGTTTTTATCTTGTTCGTTATACAGACTTAATGACACTTATTATTGTCCAATGATATGACGAGATTGAATTTAGCCCGGAGACATTGTAACCATGGTTAAAGGTTAAGATGGCAACCCGCGTGAATTTGTACGACAAAGATCGGACGGTTCAGAATGTGATTAGTAGTTGTTTGAACGATAACAAGCGTGTAGACGGACTGTCCACGGGGACGTACCGCAGGCTATTTAAACCCTGACCACATGCAATTTATCCCGTCTCTGCGGCTTTCCAGCGATAACGTAATCATAACATAAAATTGATATCATTAAATGAGACGATTGAGTGAAAAGAATGCGAGAATCGTGCTAAACGAAGCGATAGATTTCAGCATGGGGGTAAACGTCGATCGGACATTGATAGTTTCAGATCATCTGTATGCGTGAAGAAGGGCTATTAGTCTCCCTAAAACTCGATTAACACCAGCCATTATCCATGTTAGTTGACTCCTCGTTGATTCTCGCGTTGAAAGACGAGAAGTGTTTAGGGAATTGAGCGCAATGGTGTAATTGCTACTAATTTCTAATGTAGTTTTTATCAGATTTGTGTTCTTTGTTCTGTGTGACTGACAATAACACATGTTAACACTTAAATCTAGTAACATCGTATTTTACATGACATGGAAATGAAATGGGGACTAACGTCCGAGTTTTCTGAACCTACCGGGTTGATGAACACGGGCATACGTTGTTGTTTATTCCAAATTTAACGTCCAATACATAATGCATGGTATTTTGGACATCCACTATCCAATATGTTATGAGGGGAGTTTTGTCCTTACAGCGATGCTACGACTTACTCTTTTTCTGATTTCCATCGAGAGAGAAAGAATAGGGTTTAAGGTCCACTCGACTCAAACCAGGTCATTTTTGGACTATAATATGGTTCAAATTCATTTCAATAATTCGCTAGCGCATAGTGGTCTTTTATCAGTGCGGGCAAACTCGTGGACCCTGAAAAAATCCACGAGGTTGGACAGGCAAACCTTCTCCTTGTCACGTACAACAAGGGAATCGAAACCACACCAGTTGACCCAATGAATACCTTATGACCAAAAGCGCGCTCCGTTAACCCCCCCCCCCCCACGAAGTAAATAGGATTACATCGGTCTATCCCCGGATGTGAGGCGTGCACATAGCAATTAATGCGTTAAATCCGATTTCATTCCATTGTTAGTTTCTATATTCTTGAAGATGTCGTAATAATGACATTTTTCGTATATTTATTTTTTAGGTCAAAGTTTGGTTCCAAAACAGGAGAACAAAACACAAGCGAATGAAGGCCGAGGAAGAAACTGATTCTACGTCACAAAAAGGAAATGACAGTCTGACATCATGTCACGAGGACGGAAGAGAAATTGACGAAAGTGACGGAAGTGACGTTGATATGGATGACAGCCATATTGAATCAGACGAGGAGGAACTATCTGTTACGTGTGAATCGTAGTGAAGTCATTTGAATAATGGCGGTGTGTGTGAATCAATATAAAATCGAGATTGTCGATTCAAGAGGAGCTAACTCTAATACACTAAACAAAGGGAGACAACTTTATATCCCTTTGGAATAAAACCACGAATTTTTGTCTCCTACCGGAATCGACTAAATCTCCAATAAGAAGCTGCTCCGTCCACGTGCTAGATTATCAAGTGCTACAGAAGACAGAGGAGAGGTCAAAAGTGCTTCAATTAACAATGGTGTGCGATACATTTTTTTTAAGTTATTCTTTTTCCATATTACTTTGAACAAGTAACAACTGACGAGGAATAAGTCACGTAGCGGGACAGAGGGGGTGGGAGGGGGGACAGGGGAGATTAACACTTCCTACCCTCTAAAGGGCATGCCTCCTACCCATATAAACATTAAAAAAACTGAGATTATGTGTACGTTACGACATTGTATGGATTTACAGATGCCATACACAATATTTTGTTATAGTCTGCTGAAAGCAGTCTTCGAACAAATGCTTTATGTGGTTAATACAGAGACTTTATGGTTCAGGATGAATGTTCGAGTTCGAATTCACCTTACGTTTGTTTGTATGAATGTTGTTGCATATATATATTACTGGTTATTATAAAAATTATTGTTTATTTCATAATTAGATAAATAATTTATGAAAATAATTCGGATTTTGCTTTCGTAGAAAATAATTAAAGGTACATTATATAAAGTATTAATTAGACATTCCTTAACATGACAAAACCGTAATCAACTCTCTAGACCATCGGAGGTTCGTGATTTTCAGTGGATTGAAACAAGATTGTTATTTAATTATTCAAATAATAACGATAGCAATGGCAATCTAGACTTCGCTGTTCACCAAACAGTCACAATTCGCCCAGAATGAAGTAATTTGACTGAAATTTTCAATATTTTTACTTTTTAGTATCTATTTTTTAAGTATTATTATAAGAATTGTCAGCACTGTATCTAAATCTTACATAATGCATCTTCAAAGTCTTATAAAATTTACAGGAAATGTAAAAAAAAATAAAGAATAATCATAATTTATACTTTGTTTTACGGAACTTTTGTTATCTATTCGCTTTAAAAGGTTTGATGTTTCTTGTTTTTGATCTGTTTTGGGGTATTTTAGATTTTGCATCAGAATTTATTTGGCTTTAGGTTAAATATTTATTTGAAATTTTGGTTATTATAAGTGGAAACGAAAACTTGAATAAAATATAGCCAGATTAAGTGTTATTAATTTTCTAAAGGATGAGAATGTCCTTTATAAACGTAAATTATGTTATGAAGGTACAACTTCAATAAAACATTTGACATCAGATACCTTGCGACGTCATTATTTCTTTAAGTAAAATTTTAGAATTTTATATACTTTAGATGCTTAAGAGAAATAATAACCCAAAACCGAATTATGCAGATAACGGGGAATACAAAGGGTATATATTTTTAAATATTTTAAAACTTGGTTACCTCCAATGTGAAAATTAAAGCATAAATCGACTGCAATGTAACCTGGGAACGTGGGCGTTTTTAAGAAAACAGTCTCCACATTGCCCAGGAACCAAAATTTGTGATAAGCCAATGAACAACCTTTATAAATTCAAAAAAATAGTTTTCATGAATAGATCCTGTGTTCAACTTTCGTTTTAAATCATGACGTCACAAAGTATAATTGACGTCACAAAGTCTATATTTAGTAACCCGTTTATTTCCTTATATAGTCATGTGTATATATATATATTATAACTAGTTTGTAAATATACATTGAAATTGTATAAAGTTAAAACTAAATATTGTTATCAGAATCTTTGTTACTTTCATTTTTATTATTTACTTGTATCTTATGGGCTATTTCATAAAGCATAACATTTTATATTGTTAAAATCTTAAATTAAAAAAAACCAACCAAACCCGTGGCAGTAATAAAATTGTATTTTCACCGCAAGACAAAAAATAATTTCAGAGTTTCAAGTAAAACATGGCAGATAAAGAAAAGGAATATAATACGCATGAACGCAATAAAATCATCGGATCACAAGATGGATTTGGGATTTTCCAAATATATTATATGAATATGTCTGTTCCTTCATGCTTATCGAAAAATTATAATAGCCACGTTATGTGGCATGTTGGTTTCTAAGACTATATTGGCAGACAAAGGTTTTTGATATGTCGTCATATTTCCAAGATGGCACCGATGACATCACAAATCGTAGTCCGATCGTCCTCGTTTTTGGTCTATAGTGGTAAATAAAACATTTTTATCATTTAAGTCAATTTAGTTAAGGCATCGTTTTTGTTTTTTTATTAATGAAACTCCGAAAAAATTACAAATTTGAATTTGTGAATATTATTTTAGGACTATCGTAGTTATTCATAGAATTAATTGTACCAATGTTGTATAATTAATACCGACATTTAATTTATATGATAGAAAATAAAATTGTAATCGACACCCGATTCAATTTGTTATACCCTGACACGACGAGAAAATGTATTTAATGAATAAATAAAGTTTAAAATATTGAATTGTCGTATTTATTGATGCATGGTCTTTTCCCACTTTCATCACCAGGGGCGTGTCCAGGAATATGAGCAGGGGATAGTCCAGGAAGGAGGCAACACCCAGTGAGACACGGGGTCTGTGCTATTACCCGAGAACGTGATAAAATCAGAAATCATCAAGACAATTTTTCTGCTCATTTAGGTGCAATAATGTATCGGATAAGAGTAGAGTGAGATCAAAACGGCGACAATGCTTGCACATTTGTTATTTAATGTTTTTCCCATGAATTTAGCAGAAAGATGATATATGCTCTTCATGAGAAGCGGGGGGGGGGGGGGGTCCGACCCTCCCCTCAGAATACTCGCATGCACCTAATACCTCCAAGAACCAGTCACTCCCCAAAAAACCTCCCGTTACCAACAACCACCCACTACCTTAACAGCCACCAAGTCCCCAAACAACCACTTACAACCCCCAATAACCACTTACTACCCCAAACAACCAGTTTCTGGGTACTTCGAGTTCTGCTCCCTAACTGTCATTGAGCCCGTCCAAAAGATAGAAAAACAAGCAGGCTTATGAATATCGCTTCTTGGTCTGTCATCAATTGATTACATATACAACAAAATAAACGGTTGCATATATTTATATTGTTACTCTTCAAATTATAAGATTACAGAAAATATATATTGTTCCTCATCAATTCATTCTTCAAGATTTGGATGATTTCCTCATATCCGGGTGTATACACAGACCCACCCCCAACCCACCCTCCCACAGTCTCCCCACCCATTTAAGAATTTGAAAACATGTCAATAGACCTACCACAGGAAAAATACAAAAGAAAAATAATATGGAACACAATTCCTATTTAATTTAAGCGACGTTTCGTTGAGTGCTCTTTCAGCGTGATTTGCTTAATAACGTTGGGAGAACCCTCAACGAAACGTCGCTTTAATTAAAATAGTAATTGTGTCCTACATTAGGTTTTTGAGTTTATTACATGTATCAATTGCTGAATGGCGCTCAGTCAAAGAATTTTTTTATTAAAGATAAAATTTATCCCGCCAGTTATTTAGACGGAAACTGGAGATAGAAAGTACAGGAAATATAATATCTGGTTAACATTTATCTTGATTGATCTGCCTGGAAGGCCTTTTTAATCAGCCCCTGATGACAGTTGGTCATTTCTTTTTAAAAATTCAATCCGAATGGAAACAAAATTAACATCCATGAGTCAAATAATTCCCAGTTTTCATAATTTCACCAGCCCCTTTAATTGGACTAAGTCCCCTTCTGATGACAGTTGGTCAGTGTTTTCTTAAAATTCAAGCCGAAAGAAAGCAAAATTAATATCCACGAGTTAAATAATTCCAAGTTTTCATAATTTCTATATTGACACTATCATTAGTTTAAAATAAATCTGAAACTCCCTTCTGTGTGAGCCCAGTCGGAGCAGAACAGTAGGACGTTAAACCCCATTTCATTTCATTTCATTTCATTTCAAATCTGAAACAAATAATGTAACGCAAAGAAACATATTAACATTTCCAAAATTTAAGCTCTTCACCAATCCAGCTTTAATCTAGGCAATAAATATCGTGCATGTGTTTCAAGAGGTTGGTTATTATCAACGGATAAGTGTCAGATATAGTAAAATAAAGATAGAGATTCTTGTGGGCTTATATATTTGATCCTGACTCGGTCTCTATTGTCCTGTAAAACGATAGAAGCAGTTAATATTTATTAAGAGATTCTCTTCGACAAACTTCGTCCATTAAATTTCTGTTTTCATTTCATTATGTTCGTCTTAAAGTTAGTGGAGGAAGGAGCAGGGGGTCGGCCCATCGTTCAATCTATGCAGTGTTTGTATGCGGACACATGCCACGAACAACACTACTGAAATGTCATCTGAAATACATTATAAGTTAAGGGCTTCGACTTGTAAATGGTAAATGACAATTTAATTTCGTCGCGACGAGTTTTTATAGTATATCCCATTCTCTCCCCTTCGTTGATTATTGCTTTTAGAGAAGGGATTAAAGCGAAAATGATTGATAACTTCTCAGAAAAAAATTGCTATGTCGGACAAAATAATAGCCATTTTTGCTTATTTACAGTTGGGATTAATTTGAAATGATTTATGTAGGTTTTAGAACAATTTCGCTTCGCCACCAACAGAAATAAACGCCTCTTTTTTTGGATATTAAGTGACATTGATGGAATGCCATAAATGTCACGTTCTTGTGGTATGTGGTAAATATTTAGAGAGGGAAAGAGAAATGGGGTTTAACGTCCACTCGACACAAACTAGGTCATTTCAGGACTAACATATGGTTTAATTTTCATTTCAACAATTCGCGTGCCGGTAGGGTCTTTAGCAGTGGAATTAAACCAGGGAAAACCCCCGAGGTTGGACCGGCGACCCTATCCCTTGCCACTTACAACCGGGGAATCACAACTACGCCAGTTGACTCAATGACAGAGCTTGGTTTTTCGTCTCAACCGAACGACTAGACAGATGTCCTTGTCAGGAATAAACTGTGATTTAAAAAGATAAATGTAAGAAGTAACAACTACTAAAACATAATTGTATTACAAAAATATCCTTTGCAATGAGAAAAAAACCCCAATTAATAACAATTATGATTTTTCTCTTCCAAGTAAGGACTGAATGCTAGACAATGAAAAAACCGCGCGAAATTAAATGTCGTTTATATCGCGTTAAAAACACCAATAAAAAAACAAGGGGAAATTATCATTATTCTAACATAATGTCAATTTACCGTGATAGGCAGTCATTGAAAATCCTTGTTATCGACAGAGCAATTAGGGTAAATTCGAGTAAATTATCATCGCGTTTTTGTGGATTGCCTGATGGCTGTACCTAATAATAAAGTAGAAGAACCCTATTATTACTTTGATAGTGTCTAATAAAGGTTCCTGGTATTCGTCGTCACACAAAACACTTGTTTAGAATCAGTCTTAATGCGCTACAAATTACACGACCATTATACTTAAAGAGCTAGTCAGCGGTTGGACGATCGAAATAAAAAGGAACGGGATTTGATAGAAGTGTCTGTCTTTGATTATGTTATTTTAGTAGCTAATCGGCGACGGCTTAAAGGGAGCCACCGTGGTTCAGGGTGATAGTTCATTGACGTTCGGATGGCACAGTGCAAGAACCCTTCGAGGTAAGAGCAAATGGCAATACCGCTTAACCGCGTGGCCGGCGTGGCGCAAGACTGTCGCCATTATTACAGTTGGTGCAGAAAGTGGGACGTTAGACACCATTTCATTTCATTTTTCTCTTAATGTTATTTTATTAACTCAACTGTGAATAAGGTGACGGCTCATTATTGTTCCAAATGACATGAAATGAAATGGGGTTTAACGTCCTACTGGTCGGGTCCTACCAGGCCAATGAAAACAGGTATGCGCCAAGCAATGTACTATGAGGGAATCTTTCCCTGAACACCGGCGCTATGGATTACTCTTATTTCGAATTCCAAATATCAAGGGTGCTCTTACATGCACGCAAATGTGTTCACGAGAGCTCGGTGTTTCGCCCCATCCGAACGACTATACGATATCCTTTGCCAGCACCCCCCGGCCCGCAAGGTGGAGCCGAGTGGTTTAAAAAATGTAAATTAGATCGTAAGGTCTTTCATTGCGTCGTGCTTTAGCTCCAAGGTCTGTGCGTGAATTTTCTCGGGTTTTTCCCAATGTTAGAAACCCCTACCCACATGCGCATTATTGAAATGCAAATACGTTATGTTAATTCCGAAATTAAATTGCCCCCCCCCCCCCCCTGTGATCCCGGAAACTAAGGTCAACAACTGCTTCAATACCTCTTTAAACTTGGGCGTACCGAGTTCGAACTACTTCATAGTAAAATCTCAGTCACACCTCTTCAACAACAACCCAGTCTCTTCTCGAAATTGGGGCGTACCACTAGCCCAACCACAGTAAAATCTATACCCCACAGTTGTGATCCTGGATCTTTAATTCCTGATTTCGATTCCCTGGTTGTACGTGACAGGGATTAAGGTCGCCTGTCCAACCTCGTGGGTTTTCTCGGGGTCCTTCTGTTTCCTCAAGACCTCTTCAAACAAGCGAATTATTGAAATAATAAAATTGAGCCACGTGAGTCCCGAAATGACCTAGTTTATGTCGAGCGAACGTGTACACCCTCTCTCTCCCTGATCGTAAACCCGACTCAACAATAGCTGAGTGTCTCTTTAAAGTTGAGATATTCAAGTAGTGTGATAAAGTGGTGTATTGGGTTAATTTCAGAGTTATCCTATAAAACAGAAGCAATTTAAACCCCATTAGCCGACTGGTTCCTTTCTAATATGGCGGATTTATCCACATTACGTTTATCCCCAGTTGGTCTTTCTCGACGCTAAATCTAATTTGAATCTAGATATACAAAAATCTTAAAGAATTGGTGAAGCCAGATACCATAAACAGACGGGGGTGGAAGACTACTGCAAGATTTTTATAGTTTAAAAGAGATTTATAATTGTTTTATTAAAGTCTATGATCGTCATTTGAAGGATTTTGAAATCCCCTGCATTTTACAATGTTGTGTTAAACCTCTATGAGGGATATACGATTTTAAACGATTTTGAAATCCCCCACAATCTACAATATTGTACAAGTTGAACCTCTGAATGGGATATCAGTTTAGGAGGATTTTGAAATCCCTCATAATCTACAATGTTGTACATGTCGAACCCCTAAAAGGGATATTATTTTAGAACGATTTTGAAATCCCCCACAATCTACAATGCTGTACAAGTCGAACCCCTAAAAGGGATATCGGTTCAAAACTGGTCCAAATTCCGTTCAGAGAACCAATCTGATTAAAACACAGATCCTATTTCGTTTCGTTTTTATAGTTCATAATTTCGTTTTGCTGAAAGAGTTGTTATCATTGACGTGTTCTGGGTGATGTGAGGGATTAGCCAATGAAACGGCCTGATACAGCGAGTTCTTGGCCTTTTGATGCACGGAACTGTAGAAACGTCAACGCTGATTGATTAATCAATGTCTGACGTCATAGGTCAGAAGCCGATTGTTTTAACCGTGACGTGAACCCCTACTATAACTTGTCAGATCTTCATGTAGTGTAGGCCATCGAAAGTATTAAAAAAAAGAAAAGAAATATTGTAAAGTGAACTTAATCGTGGAGAATTTGATCATTTTCTGAGCAATGCAAATGGAATAGTTTGGTGAAATATCCTTTATATTCTCTATTAGGCCTGTCGGCACAAAAAAAGAACCCATTGCATTTCATATTCTACATACAAATAAAGGTTATAATTAAAATAGCAGCTTGTATGGCAAATAATTAGGAAAAATTACAACAGAATACTTAACAAGATTAACAGATAAAGAGGGAGAAAGAATATGAATCCTTTCTAATTCATAATCATGCAAGGCATATGAATCTCATCTAAGGCCTGGGAGGCTGCAATTCGTATCACGATCAAAGCACAACGGCCAATTTCTTATGAAAAAAATTAGAAAAATGAAACCAGAAATCTGTGGAATATTAATAAACAAAATATTATCTAATAAATGAAAGAACTAAATTCGTTTTAAATGAAAATTTCCTTCGTCTGCGAACCTGGCCATTTATACCATATTTCCATATTAATAGGCTTCAAACGGGAGCTGGAGCAATTGCCATAGACATTAGGAACGATGGATAGGGTTATAGCACAGTAAGAAATATGATGAATTCATTTTAAATCAAAACAGAGCACCTTCTGCTTTTATGTTTCTTACAGAATATTTCATATTTCCTGACAATAACAGCAAAATAAAATCAGTTGTCCCGCAGATAATTACTAATCCCGAACACTTAATTGATATATTCATACTTAATTCAAAACAATACACGTCTGCTTCTCGGCTCATCATATAATATTTCATATTTCTCTAACAAATAATCATAATTAATAATTCTAATATTCCAACTCCCGCTGTTTCCCACCTCGAATTTTCTCACTCTTTATCGCTGTTACGAGTCTTCATCAGTCGAACACTATCACGTGAACAGCACATTTTGGCGCCAAAATTGGCTACATACACCATTTGGCTAATTTGTCCACATGTAATTGTGTTTGATGAGATTGCACGTTTTGTATGCTGGTCGACTATTGACAGACGAGGCGAATGTTTTGTTAATAATTAGATTTAGAAGAAGAGAACAGAAAACTATTTATATCGCCTGGATACCACAGTTTCCCGCCTAATGGATATTAATGATCCGCCATGCTTGCTGTTGTAACACGTTTTTTTCATTGGACAAATATCATTTCTTTTCATTTGTATTTTGATCATTTTAATTGCGAGTAATAAATAACCAAGAAAAGATAATTTACATTCTGTGCACTTCGTAATTATTGTTCGTTTTGACATTGTAATAACTATTAACTTGAATTAACAAAGTTAAAACAACCGAGCCGCGATGTATCACATTACCGCCATTTTGTTTAATCGTGAATAATTAATGTTAGAGAGTGCACGGGAGGCTTTTTCTGCTTTCTAGTAATTAAAGAGTTCAGAGTTAATTGTTATTGATGACGATATTGCGATTAATTAAGAGATATTATATTTTTGGTGGAATTAATTCCTGGGAGATGTAAGACATTTTAGATGATTTAATTTGTTCAATTGATGGCGAATGTACTCTACAATATGGGCGATGTTTATTAGAATCGACTAATCTGCCATTGGTGCCCCCTAATTCGGTTTAATATTGGAAATGGAAATGAGAGGAAATGTAGTTTAACGTCCTACTGTCCAGCTCCGATTGGGCTAATGGAGACGAGCATATGCCATACAGTGTGCTATGGGGTAAATTTTGTCCAGGCAGCTGCACTATGGCCTACTCTTATACTGAATTCTAACTGTAAAGGGATCTTTAATGCAGGACCCCCGTCTCGCAGAATTGATAATGGGAAACCAATCCGTAAAATCCCGATGAACTTGCTCGGTTTATGCAGGGATGGAACACACGACCTCCAGGCTAGCGAGCCAGCGTCTCACCCACGTAGCCACCTTGGTTCCCAATAGGCTATGGAATCCAATGACAGGAGAATTGAAAATGGGGTTTAACGTCCTGCTTTTCTACACCTACTTGGCAAATCCAATGTTGTGCAGAGAGAGGAGATAGAGAGAGCGCGAGAGCGAGATGGGGTTTAACATTCACGCGACAGAAACTAGGTCATTTCGGGACTAACTTATGGTTTAATTTTATTTCAATAATTCGCTTGTGCGTAGGAGTCTTTAGCAGTGTGGGGAAACCGGAGTACCTGGAGAAAACCCCCACGGTTGGAAGGCGATCCGGCTTTTGTCATGTACAACCGGGGATTCGAAACCACGCCAGTTGACTCAATGGCAGCCTTTATGATACAGCACGCACGTGCTAACGATTCGGCCATCCAACCCCCTCATTCTACATACAACTATTTTAGAGAATTACCCATACCATGTGATCTTGTATGATAGAGTTTAATGTTTCCCAATTTCATCTTTTCTGTCGGACAATGCTCCAAAATGGGACGTGGTTAACGACCTACATTTATGCACCCACCGGGTCTAATGAAGACGCAACGTAGAGTGTTATGAGAGAGACTTTTCTTGGAAAGCGGCTCTACTTTTATTTCGTTTTCTAACTGACAGGGACCTTTAACGTGAAGCCAATGGCATAAACGGTGTCTCATTGAGTAACACGTTGGTTTGCTAACCTGGAGATCCAATGTTCAATCTCTGCGTTGGCCGAGAATGTTCATCGAGATTCTCCGGCGTAATTCCTCCTTTCAGTGACCTGACAAGGGCCTGACAGCGTATAGTCGTTCGGATGTACAAATCGGCATGCACGTAAAAGGTCCATTAACAGTTGGAATTCGGTAGAAGAGTAGACAGTAGCGTGGACAAAATTTCACTTCTTAGCTTAGTCGGAGCAGAACAATAGGACGTTAAACCACATTTCCATACCATTTCTCAGGGTCCACTGCCTTTAAATATTCGACTCCCAGGATATCATGCATTGATATTGTGCGGGAATCTGTTTCTAATTTTCAGAAAGAATAATTGATGGATGAAATTAATCTACATATCTGTAATGTGTTATTTTAGGCCATTGTTGATCGTGTTTCAGTGCGATCCTTGATTAATTAAACCATTTATTAATATTGATATGACTTGTTTTATAATTACTAATCGGGATTAATTACAATTGGAGAATTAATAATACGATCAATGGAACCTGAGTTTACGTCATCTTTGTAGCGTCAAGGTAACACGGTACTATATTTCATATCAAGACGAGCACCACCTTGACTAAAGAGACGGTGTCTATCTTAGAGAACTGTAGTTTAGACACACCCCGTGACGTTTTCTATGCGCCACTGTCTATTGAAATTATCCAATGAAATGTTTGTTCTAGTCGGTTTCAAACTTTAAATAGAAACTTCTGTTGAGTTTGAAAATATAAAGGATTGTCTTGGCAGGGAAGATTATAGTGTATTACCCTACCACCGGAAGATGGATTTAGAACGTAGTTGCAAGACTCTTGGTGTTTTTCTTTACCCTATCATATGCCGTGGACAGAAATAATCCAATTTCTGTCGGGGGGAAATTTCCATCACAGAGCATACTTACCCGTTTGCTTTTGGCAAATCAGGGTCGTGATTGTGATGCATTCTGCCATTGCAACTACTTTCAAGTTTCCGTATTTAAAAGTGGTGGCGCGCATGAAGACCCCCATGAAGAGAAAGCACAATAGATACAAATGTTTGAATGTCTGAAGCCGTTTTTCTTTCAAGTCTATCCGATTTGCTTTAAACAAAGGACAATTTTATAATGAAAACATTATACATCCTTCGAACGACGCGATTTTGAGAACCTCTTACCGTCATACTGCCGAGGTTAGATGTAAGGTACCGGAGTAGCCGAGGTTTGCCGAATGACTGGCATGGTGTATGCCCGTTTTCATTAGCCTAGTTGGCACAAAGTAGGACGTCAAACCCAATATCATTTCGCTTCTATTGATCAATAATAATAAAGATTATTGTCAGAGATTTTCGATCTCCGAAACATTGAACGGCGCTACAAATGACAAATTGAAAAGCATGCGACCGATCATTTTTGTGATGCAGGAGGGCTGCCTAGTCGTTCGGATGGGACGAAAAACCGAGGTCTCGTGTACACATTGGAGTGCACGTAAAATATCCCTAGGCAGTTGGAATTCGATGTAAGAGTAGGCCCTAGCGCCGCTTCCCGGGCAAAATTTCCTTGATAGCATACTGTAAAGCGTATGCCCGTCTTCCATTAGCCCAGGTTAGGTGCAAAAGAGCAGGACTTTAAACCCCATTTCATTTCATTTACAGACCATTTTTGATTTATTTTAATATATAACAAACCTCAATCAATCAAGAGTGTAGCAAGGGAGATAATTGGATCGAGATCAATAAGTCTCTAAAAGGTATAATTTGATCACGTATCGGTATAAATTATGATATTAAAACGTTTGTCAATTCCTGCAATTAATGCATTGTGTTTATTACCATAAGTAGAATATAATGGACGGGATGGAACTATTTTAGATTCTACACCAATTACCAAGCGATAAGGACATTGGACTCTCGGTTACATTGTCCGGAGTCGTAGGTTGAGAAAATAATATTGGGATGTTTCAAGCCCGGTTCTAAATTGTCCGAAATATTGTTGTCTATTCATTCGGATGAGACGAAAAACCTAGAGGCACCCGTGAACACGCTGGTGTGCACGTAAAATATTTCATAGTCCCTCTCTCCGCGTCCAATGTCGGCATGTGCTTTTGATCATAAGGTCTGCCGTTGAGGAATGTGACAAAGGTCACCTGTCCAGCGTCGTAGCTTTTTCCCGGGTTGTCCGATTTTTTCCCATACGTAATGAAAACCTATGATTAAGCGAAATATTACAATAAATAAACGCCGTGTTATTGCCGAAATGAGCCAGTTTGTGTCGAGTGGGCGTTACTTTCTACGTCCAATGTCAGGATGGTCTAATGCATGTGCTTTTAATCATAAGATCTGTTATTAAGTAAGGTGGCAAAGATCGCATGTCCAGTCTCGTGGCCTTTTTCCAGGTTCTACGGTTTGTTCCAATAACTAAGAAATACCTATGATTAAGCGAAATATTGCAATAAAATGTTTGTGTCGAAATGGCTCAGTTTGTGTCGAGCTGACGTCCCCCTCCCCCCTCTCTTCCTATGTTCTATTTATTCCTTAACTAATTTTCTCGATATCTCGGCATCGTTACCAACCATTAAGTGAACAAACCATTGCCTGCATTGTCTCAACTCACCCAGGCTTTGTTACTATCATTAGCGTGTCAAAGAAAAATCGAAAGAAATTGTCGAGAATCAGGGTTTAATTGAGCAACATTAGAAATAATCGAAACTAATGGAGTCAGAATTGACGAGTGAATTGTTGAGTGATATCCAGCAATGGCTGTGAAAAAGCGATTCAGTTTCAAATGAATTGAAGCGTTACAACTGTTATTGTTATAAATCTGGCGATCGTTCTCGAGTCTTGGCAGCTCCATGTATTTTTCAGTTATTGTTGAAGCCACGGAAATTAATTAGAAGACTATATTATTCCCACCTTATTATTCGACTAGTTTTGTAGAACGACATCACGAGAGATCGGTTACACGAGCCAAGTGATCGGACCGCGTCGTTCTTTTCCGGTAGATTCTATCCCGCGATTCAGAGTCGTTCTTTTGTTCTGGCGGAGTAATTTCCTCTGACTGGTGTTTGATAGACTGGGGATATTAAAGTATGCTATTGTGTTTGTTTATAAACAGCTTGTCGCGTAAGACATGCGTCACTTATTAAAAAGGACGTGAAGTCTAAACACCATGTAAAATGAATATTCATGTCTTCCGCTCGAGCTTTAGAGAACGAGTTCTGTTTTTAATTACAACTCAAAGGTTTGTTGTTGGGTTTTCAAAGAAAAAGGGGAAACCAGGCTTGGCGATATTAATGGAACAATTTAAGCGGTAAATATAACAGCGACGTGAAATGACAATATTGCCAGACTCGTGTGTTTTGAAATGACAGCCATTGATTTTAAAGCCTCCGACTGTCATTTGCATTTTTTCCACAGTATCTGATTTTTCACGACTTAAACCATGTTAAAATTGATTATTTAACATGCAATTAATAATCCCCTTCCCCTCCTGCCTCGAAGAAAACAAAAGTAAAAAAACAAATGCCCCCCCACCCAAAAAAAACCAACAAAAAACAACCCCAACCCCAACCCAACAACAAAATAACCAATGTGCCCATCTTCAGTATCCTGCTTGGTGCAAAAGAAAAATGTTGGACGGGAAAACCAATTCCATTTCGGTTTTTTTCGTCTCAGTAAATGTCCTCTTGTTTTCGTTTCCGACTTTACAGATGCACTTTATCCACTGACCAGTTAAATTCTCTCAAAGGTTTCAAGATTAATTTGCCTAAATCTAACTTTAGTTCTGTCAGGCCAACCGAGCCAGGTACCTATATAGATTCCGATGTTTTTTTTATCCCCGGCATCGCCGCCGGTTTCAACAATCGTATCCGTATCGGACAAATAGCGATATCAAGCAGAATGGTTGCACGACCCCGGAGACAATTTAAACGCTGAGTTCATTGCCAGCAGTTATCAAGAGAAAATCCCGGCTTTTATCAAATGGGTATAAGTTTAAGATTGATGAGTTAGCGCCTTAATAAGTTAATTACTTGTTGGTCTATCGGGATATCATACAATTTGTTGTATATATATCCATAAATACCGAATAGATTGCGTGCAGTAAGGAATCTTATCACGCAATCATCACGTGGTAACGATCATCATCACTTGTAATAGTGTAATGGCGGCTCTTATCAACAAAATGTCGTCGTGTTAGACACGTTAATTACGTAAATTCAGACGAACGATTCGGACAATTAACATTTTACCGGAAGAAGTATCATTAATTTAGATCCTTACAGTGTAAGCCAATCCACTGCTGAATTCAAACTAATCTCTTGAAAACCCCGGGGATTCACAAACCGGAAGCAATGAACCGGAACGACAAATGGTATCTAGGCAAGTTGCTAGGATTTGTCACGTTTCACGTTGTTTAAACGTCATTTTACGAGACTTGAAAATGGAAGACAGGCACGATCTGTCTTCACTTCGTCTATTTCCGGAGATCTTCGGTTACTCTAAAAGATGATGATAGTCAATAATAATTTGTCTTAATCAATGTTAATTCTTCCGCCTCTTATAAATAGTTTGATAGCGTGGTGTCTGCACGCGCGCACCATGAACAAAAGCTTTCTCTCTCATCCATTATTGCTGTTTAAACATAAAACACTTAAGGTGGATTGAGTAAGTTCATGATAATTTGATTTTATGCGGGGTGGGGCGGGGTGGGATGACCCTGGGAGCTACAATTAATAAACACCCACTGCTGTCCAGAGAAAGGATAAATGGATCCTTTAAATTATATGTATAATCTGTTCTCCCATTTTCCCTTTACCGTATTTACATGGCGGTTTGTGTTGACGTTTTGGTCTCGAAGCGGTGAAAAGAGCTTGGAATCCCATCCGAACGACTAGGCCCACCGTCGTTCACCACTGATATGGGGAAACTGCGCCAGAATATTCCTAGGAACTTTCTGTTTTATTGTAGTTAAATCTATATAGGTTTATTTTCTTAACCATTTGCATTTTTATTCCTGTTAGTGGTCGTGTATGAGGGGTCTCCATGTTCCTCAAGCTACGACTGCGATTTTTACAACATCTAGTTGTTGCTAAATTAGTCTGTAATTCCCAAATGTTTAGGACGTTATCTCCCTTTACCATAGACACGTGATACAAACACATTTATTATCGCTGAAAAAAAATCCAAAGAAAAGCAACCATAATAGCACAATGGAAGAACAAATAGTAAATTAGAAAGATTTGGACTCACCTTTGACATTGAACTTTGTACCTTGATTATCTTAGCAAGACATTTCCGGTGGATGTCCGCAAGTTGGTATTCGCGAAGATATTTTCTATCGAGGAATCTGAGAAGTCCCAGTTGGGCAAGTAACTAATCGAAATTAATGCCGAAAAATGTATGGTATTACGTGAAGGCCTTGGTTAGATGTACGGAGTTATAGCGGGATCTTCTATTGAAGATGGTAGAACCCCCGCTTCACCACATTGCCTTGGGGCCTTATAATGCTGTTAATAGGAGATAGATAGAGAGAGAGAGAGGGAGAGAGAGAAATGGGGTTTAACGTCCACTCGACACAAACTATAAGGTCATTTAGGGACTAACATATGGTTTAATTTTATTGCAATAATTCGCTTGCGCCTAGTGGTCTTTAGAAGCGTGAGGAAACCCACCGGCATTCGAAACCACGCCAGTTGACTCAATGACAAGGCTTTATGATACAGCGCACACGTGCTAACCATTCGGCCATCCAACCCCCTATAATACTGTTAAGACGACATCGTGACTTCAAACTAGATTTCATTTCATTTATCTAAAATAATCTTAAGAAGGTTCCGAGTGTAGTCAGTACAAACCTTGATAAATACCCAGGCATATCTATTAATTTGTCGCAGTCATGCGCATCAGTGTCAAATTAAAATGCACGTTATTTAAAGTTTAATAAAGGGGAGTGTAAACAATTATTAACGTCAACGTATTCAGGCAAACACTCGAATTTACAAATTAGTTTTAAATTAATTCGCATTAAAGTTATAAAGACTCAGTTATTGTCCGTTTCGGATAAGTGTAGACACAATTGCTGTATTTTCTCACTGCGCTCACAGGGTTTAGCGCTCTACAAATGTACATAATCATTATTTTTTTTAATAACTCGCAAATGTGTATATACCCAGCTAGATCTCGGATTCTTGTCTCATTCCTATGACCGGACACGCATTTCGTTCCTCGTTGATTTCGTAGGCATTATCCCAATGAGAACGGCATTTTAATTGGCTTTCAGTCAACTGCCGTGCTGAATATGGTTCCGAATTTTTTGATTCAATACCCAAGACATTATATTGCATTTTTTCTACGATTTACCGCATGTTTGTATCAAAATAAGTATTGTGTTGACAAATTTTACCTGGGCAGCAGTGGTCCCAATCCGTTTGTGGGGTTTAACGCCCGCTTCCATGGAGGGTGTTATCGAAGACAAATGACATTGTTGCCACCCTCGACATTAAACCTCCTTCCATTTCAAAAGAGGGGATGGGGATTTTTGCCCGGGCTGCGGCATTGTCCCCCCTTTCGTGTGTGATGGTGTGTGTGTTTGTGGGGGGATGGGGGGGGGGGTGACGTCCGCTTTCACGGAGAGTGATATAGCAGACCAACGACGTTGTCGCAACCGATGGTGATATAGCAGACAAAACGACGTTGCCGTCACACAATAACCTATGTATTGCGATGACAATACCCATTTCCATTGCAATAGAATTTTGTCGCTGTTCGGAGAGCGGTAACGTACACAACCGTCGTTATCGCAAACCTTATCAGCAAATATCAGTTGTTGATAGTTTTTGTTAAACGAAAGCATCAAAGTGTAACATGGTCCCAATGTTTGACAGTAACAAAATGGCCACCGCCACCATTATCAAGGCACCATGCTGTTTTATGGTGGTTAAAATTCATTACACGGTAAACTAACCTGTAAACTTATTATAATATTCTTTTAAAACTAGGTTAATTACAGTTATTATGTACCTGGTCGGTGAGACAAGTTTGTAACCCTTCACAGGCGACTCCTTTTATTAACGCTTATTAAATATTCAATTAGGCAATATTACCGTCATAAATATATTCTATTAAGTCAATTATCAACAGCGATGAATATCAACAAAAGGTTTAAGTAGCCCGGTTTGTGTTACATACGAATCGTTTAATTTTAATTCAAGTTTTTTTTTTATGTTCAAGATATTATGGATGTGTTTGTACTTGTTAATATATGTATTCGTATTTTAATCTTCTTACTCGAAATTAAATAAAATAAAATGGGGTTTAACGTCCTACTGTTCTGCTACAACTGGGCTAATGAACACGGGCATGCGCCATACAGTGTGCTATGAGGGATATTTTGCCCGGGCAGCGGGGTTACGGCCTACGCTTATGTCGAATTCTAACTGCCACCAACGTGTACTCAGGACCTCGGTTTTCGTCCCTCTGTCCTGCATCACTGACAAGGAAAAGCCACGTCGGAAAATCTGGATGAACTTTCTCGGCGAATGCAGAGATCGAACACCCGACCTCCAGACTAGCGAGCCAGCGTCGTGCCCATTTAGCCACCTTTTTACTCGAACAACCAGATACCTAATCCGTGTATTCCAAAGAACATGTGACATTGCGAGAGCAACGAGCATGATAAGACGAGAACATCCACTGCCATGAAAAACAATCCCATCCCTTGCGATATACGTAATGAGAAATAAAAGGGGTTAAATGGGAGTTTAACGTCCCCTTTTTTCTGTGTCAAAGGTTGCCCTGTCTGATCTGTTCCCCTCGTGCCAGGCAAGGACAAGGCGCGTATCCGTTCGTATATGAGGTCCAGGGTATACAAATTCTCTCCAGTAATACACATTTGGTGATTTTTTTTATCATTGGTGCTTCCCTGAGACATGGCCTGGAACAACGTTTACTCGTGTCAGTTAGGCAAGGAAACGGCGTGTAACCGTTCGGATATGATATGAAATGAGGTCCAGGGTATGCAAATTCTCCCAGGTAACAAATATTTGGTGTATTTTTTTTTATCAGTGGTTATTATATAAATCTTGCTAGTAATCTTCTTAAAAATCGACTTATGCCCCCTTCACATATGACCCTACTTTCGATTCAAAACACTTGAAATTTCGGACTTTAAGATATCCGCTCTGGTTGAATCCAGATCATCGAAACTTGTGACTCTCTAATCTTCTTAAAACAAGGAAATATTTATTCCCGGAGATTGCCAAACCACTTACCAAGATGTATTGATATTAACCACTTCCGTTGGGACATATAGATACCCACCGACCATAGTTTATGGCTTTAAAGTCTGGCGCACACTGACAATAATTGAATCTGTAAGCTATGGACCGATGCTACTCGAAAAAGTCCAAATGATATCCAAATACTTAGCTTATAGCGGCTAAAGTTCTAATTGTTTTAACACATTTCCAAACAAATATGTATCTACAATTATATAATTAAAAGTTTGCATGTGGCATTTTTATGTTGAGATATAGGACAAAGAATCTGTAGATTTATTACAGTGAGCACAATTTGAATAACAAAACCAAAAATGACCCCCCCTTCCACAGAAAAGAGGTCGTCTCTCCAACCTCATGGGTTTTCTTCGTGTACTCCGCCCCCCCCCCCCCACGCTCCAACTGCTAGAGACCCCTACGCGCTAGCGAATTATTGAAATGAAATTTAAACCATATGTTAGTCCCGAAATTACCAAGTTTGTGTCGAGTGGACGTTAAACCCCATTTCTCCACCTCTCTCCCTTTTCAACTGCAGCAATCTTTAAATTACCCTGTAATAAATTCTATCTTGTCGTTCGGCTATAAGTTAAATGATTATGCACTCCCTCACACCTTCCACATCCTTCGTTTAATTACCCGCTGGAATTAATTACAACAAGCACCTGTACGCATAACGCTAACTTCATCACGTATTGTTTCTTAATAGAATATAATATACTCAATTATCTAGTTGCTAACACGGAGGCAACTTGCCGTAACCGCCAGGTCCCTCGAGTCTGTGACCTGCATCTAATTTACCCGATAAGATACTACCTTTAGATCCCCTAAATCATGTTCTTGCACTAAAAGGAGTTCGCTAATTGCAAAAATTAACAGACTTAGGAATTAACTATGGGTGTTTATCGCCTTTAAGAGCTGATAAAACGCATATGTAGATTTGCCCCCCTGGTTGTCTGGGATAATATAGTGTTAAGGTTCCTGGCCTTTACCGCTTAACTAGTTTAATATTTCGCTGAGAGCCGCCGCGTTCTCCCAGATCAATGTTACCAATCCGTGTTACTTTCAGGACTCGTAGGTATTTACGTAATTTTCACAGAACGATCTTATTACAGGATAGGTTTTAAAGATCTCTTGTGTTCCGTCCGGCCCTTGACTTTATGGGATATTAGATACCGTATTGTCACAATGATAAGTGGTTTGATATGATGAAACTAGACTTGGTTTATCCAGACTAATTATATCTATGCGAATCGAGACAATTTCAATGAAATATAGGTATAGCCAACTGATTTAATGAAGAAGTCCATGCGTCATGCAGTATGCTACGAGGGACATTTTGTCCAACTGCCCGGCGATCTTTAAACAAGGAAATCTCGGATTTTCATCCCTATTCAACGACTAGTGTCACCGATCCAAAGTGGCTACCGCGACTTTCTACTAATTGTCAATACAGACATTTTACATAATAATAACTAATTTAGATTGTTGACATTCCTTGTTTTACCATTGGTAACAGTGAACCGCGGTGGCTGATTGACTTACCAGGAGGTCTACGATTCGATCACTTCGTCACCGAATAACAAAACAAAAACAAAAAACAAAAAAAACCCCAACAAAAACAAAACCCCACACAAATAAAAAACCCAAACATTTAACGAGGAATGTTTTCAGTAGTTGTTGACGTGCGCTTAGGGTCTTTTGCAGTTGGAGGAAACCGGCGGACCCGGAGAAAACCCACGAGGTTGGACAGATGAAACTACTCCTTGACACGTACAACTGGGGAATTAAAACCACGCCATTTGACTCAATGACAGACCCAATCATGCAACGCGCACGTGTCAACCACTCTGCCAACCGACCCCTATAACCTTTAATTCAAGCTAAACGCGCATCACTGGGTATTCGAAGCTATCAGCCATTACAGTTTAATAATTTGGTTTCGTATTAAAATGGTGTTGACTTGCTTGTTGTTAATATAACTGTTAAGAGACTTATCTTTTGAAGCTGTTTTAATATGACCCCGGGGAGGGTAAAACGATACCCAATTGTAATAATTAATCTATTGACTGTTTAAATAAACCACGTTAAAACTGTTCAAAGTAGCGCTCACGCACTTCAAGTTGAGTCTTGTATTTAGAATCGGTCAGGTTCTAGGGGGTTAATTCTTTGAACTTAGAACCCGTGACGCTTTTTAAAATGTGGGAATGTCGTCAACCAGCGATTGTATAACGTTCTAAATACCTGCGCTGTTTATCGTATCATGAAAACAGTGCATGCAATGCATAAAGGTCTAGCTGACATTTTGTTAAAATCCTTAATCACTCCCTGTGACATTAATATATTACATATGGGTGTGACTGACCCCCCCCCCCCTCCTTTAAAAAAAAAGTTCCTTGTTCATTTCTGGTAGTTTTGTTTAAAGGAGAGAGACAGAGAGAAATGGGGTTTAACGTCCACTCGACACAAACTAGGTCATTTTTGGACTCACATATGGTTTCATTTTATTTCAATAATTCGCTTGCGCGTAGGGGTCTTTAGCAGTGGGAGGAAACCGGAGTGCCCGGAGGAAACCCACGAGGTTGAGAAGGCGCCCCTATCTCCATGCAACATACGCTCACACCAGGGCTCGAAACCACAGCCGCAAGCCAGAGGTGACCGGCCAGCTAGAGGTCGAAGCGCGGCACTCTAGACCACTAGGCCACCCCAACCCCCTTGTTTAAAGGAGCTAAATCGCTTACATTTGGGACCTAAAAATGGACACAAATGGGTCGCAACGCATATAATATTGTAATATGAATGTATATAAACTGATTTACATTCAATGGTTTCAGTTTTTACTCTAAGTTCAAATCAGTTATGTTCCGCGAAAATAAGCTAGCAGTGTCAATCGAATGCAAATTTCTAGCGTCTGGTTATTCCAGTCTACACACGCCGTTTGATTTAGTGCAATGTTTCTAGCCTCGTTCCTCGAGTCTTTTGCTAGAACTGGGGCTGAAACGCATTATGGTACACGATTATGGGTAGACCGTATAGCACCGCTGTCCGGATAAAATGTCCCTAACAGCTTACCACAGGGTGTAAATATGTCCGTCAACATCAGCCCGGTAGGTACAGAGCAATAGAACGTTAAACATCATTTTCAATTTATATAATCCTAATGAGTCAAGTGGGTAAGACGCTAGCTAGGAAGGTTCGTCCAAATTTGCTTTTCAGGCATCGTTTCTCCTTGTGTGATGCAGGACGGATGGACTGACAAGGACAGCTGTCTAGTCGTTCGAAAAGGACAGAAAATCAGGGTCGCGTGTTCAGATTGGCGTGCACGTAAAAGATCCCTTGGCAGCTGGAATTCGATATAAGAGTAAGTCATAGTGCCGCTGTCCGGGAAAAATATTGTGCCCGGACAGCGACCTGCTCTCGAATTCCAATTGCCAAAGATCTTTAACGTGTACTCCAATTTGTACACGGGACCTCGGGTTTTCGTGCAACCCGAACGATTATACGTTGTCCCTTGCCAGGCCCTTTGCCCTGCACCTCTGACAAGGCGGAACCACGTTGGTCAATGCAGGATTCTGCCAACGTCTTATCCACTGAGCCACTGTGACTCCAGCATGCTTATCTGTATGGATTGGTGTGTTTTGAATTTACATATGAGGTCACAATTTAAAGATGCCTTTGATGACGTCATATCCAGGTTCTGGCTGGTCCACAATGGATTCATACATGTTTTTGTCACAAAAATTATATTGACAATACGTCACTCTAATTAATAAATCCCTTTATCTACGAAATTATGGCAAACCATAATTCGAATATGATAATTTTCACAATTCGGATACAAAAAAAGGTGAAATCTATTGTAATTGTCGATCTAACAGCTTTAACGCCATGATGGCCACGTGACTCCATAACGTCATCAATAACCATAAGGTATAAACAAACACGCCACCTAGATGTTACATAAGACAGACGCAGGGGTGATAATTAATAACATTAAGCGTCAAAGTCAATTTTATTCAAATATATTCCCAAAAATACTAACAGAGGGTGTGATGTCAACGTGTTACCAATTGCCCCATTGTTCGTTTAAAAATAAGCCACGTTTTACTTCGTTTTTCGTCTCCGTAAAACACCGTGGGTGATTATTTTTTAATAAACCAATGACTGGTATAATTCGTTTCGTTCTATAAGACCGTGTATCTTTTACACTTGATCGCCCGCGCCCCCTGCTGGTAAAATGATATGTTAAATTACGCGTGATTTATGACTTGGCTGTCTTTCTATTCCAGCTAATGATGTATTGCGTTGGGGGGCTGATATATCATTTCCCATTGTGTTCTCTCAATGACGCTTTAATATTCCAAGATGGCGCGTAATGATTTCGATTCTAGCATTGTTGTCCAGCCCGATGCGTGTCACTTGCCGAGAAAAATAAAAAAAGAAACTGCTGAAGGAAAGAGCAGGGCTAATAAAAGAAGGAAATATATTTTGATAGACGAAATTTTTTGAAAAATGATATTATAACGAGGGGTATTTAGCTAACTTCCTGATGCTGATATTTGACACGTTCTAAAAAGAAGAAGAACAACAATAGAATTAGTCGTTTGACAAATTCATCCAATAGAGGATTTAAACGTGTAAATTACAACAGTAATCCTGGGCGTTAGCTACAGCTGACAGCACCCGAATAAAATGAATGAGTAAATGAAATGGGGTTTAACGTCCAACTTCTCTGTGCAAGCGAGAGAGAGGGGGGAGAGGGGGAGAGAGAGAAAGTGAGCGAGGGGGAAATGAAGTGGGGGGGGAGAGAAAGTGAGCGAGAGGGAAATGAAGTGGGGGGGAGAGAAAGTGAGCGAGAGGGAAATGAAGTGGGGGGGGGGGGAAGAAAGTGAGCGAGAGGGAAATGAAGTGTGGGGGGGGGGGGGGAAATGAGCGAGAGGGAAATGAAGTGGGGGGGGGGGAGAAAGTGAGCGAGAGGGAAATGAAGTGGGGGGGGGGAGAAAGTGAGCGAGAGGAAAATGAAGTGGGGGGGAAGAAAGTGAGCGAGAGGGAAATGAAGTGGGGGGGAAAGAAAGTGAGCGAAAGGGAAATGAAGTGGGGGTGGGAAGAAAGTGAGCGAGAGGGAAATGAAGTGGGAGGGAAAGAAAGTGAGCGAGAGGGAAATGAAGTGGGGGGGGGGGAGAAAGTGAGAGAGAGGGAAATGAAGTGGGGGGGGAAGAAAGTGAGCGAGAGGGAAATGAAGTGGGGGGAAGAAAGTGAGCGAGAGGGAAATGAAGTGGGGGGGAAGAAAGTGAGCGAGAGGGAAATGAAGTGGGGGGGGGGAGAAAGTGAGCGAGAGGGAAATGAAGTGGGGGGGGGGAAGAAAGTGAGAGAGGGAAATGAAGTGGGGGGGGGGGAAGAAAGTGAGCGAGAGGGAAATGAAATGGAGAGGGGGAAGAAAGTGAGCGAGAGGGAAATGAAGCGGGGGGGGGGGGAGAAAGTGAGCGAGAGGGAAATGAAGTGGGGGGGGGAAGAAAGTGAGCGAGAGGGAAATGAAATGGGGGGGGGGGAGAGAAAGTGAGCGAGAGGGAAATGAAGTGGGGTTTAACGTCCTACTCTTCTGCACCTGACCTGGGCTAATGGAAGACTGGCATACGCCATACAGTGTGCTATGGGCATGGGGGAAATTTTGCCCGGACAGCGGGGCTACGGCCTTCTCTTATATCGAATTCCAACAGATAAGGACAATTTTACATGCACTCTAATGTGTACACGGGACCTCGGTTTTTCGTCCCTTCCGAACGACTAGGCAGCCCTCCTTCTGCATCACAAAAATGGTCTGTCGCATGGTTTTCAATTTGTCATTTGGTGCGCCGTTTTTTTTCTCTTATATCGAATTCCAGCTGCCAAGGGATCTTTTACGGGACCTCGGTTTTACGTCCCATTCAAACGACGAGAGAGAGAGAGAGAGAGTTTAACGTCCATTCGACACAAACTAAATTGTCATATCGGGTTGGATTTTATTTTGATAATTTGATAATTCGCTTGCACATAGGGAATCATTAGCAGGGTTATTAAAAGATAGCGACAGAGGCTTATCCGAAAAAAAAGTTGAATCTTAAAGGATAACATTGGTGTCAGTCATTATAACTGGGTAAACATCATTCAAATATAATTTTAACGCAAAGATCATTGTTACAATAGATGGGTAATAAGGGTTTCAAGAAACGAAAGTGACGAAATCAAAATGAAAACACGTGTTATCGTTCTATATAACTGAACGTCTTTAACCAGTTGTAACACATATGTGTTAATGACTGGCACCAATATTGTCCTTTAACCAAATTGAATTTTTCGGCAAAGGGAATAACTGGGTAAATGAGTCACAGAATCACTTCCTGGTTTTATATTGAATTACTTTCTTGTGCCATTTTGTCCTGTGACATTTCGTTCTTGTGATATATTGTTCTGTGACGTTACTTCCCTCACTCGGCATGCCTCGATAGATTCCGAAATCTAGACTCGGCTGTATGAAAAATTCCGCCATATTGGAACTACTTTAAAGGTTCCGGATGAAACATGGTTGCGCTCATACCAAACACAAATTAGCGACCTATTCGGCTAGCGAACTATTCGACCCATTCAGCTGGCAACTTGGTCGTTGGCAACCTATTCAGAAAAAAAGACAGCAGTCGCCCAAACTCATCTATTTTTATCAACAAATAAAATCCAACGTTACGTCTATCAAATGATATTATTTTCTATCCATTCCTTTAGCTCAGAATAGAAGTGTAATTTCGCCATATATATTCTGAAAGGTAATTGAATAAGTTTTCTAAATATTATTAGTAACACTTGGCACAATCATATCAAAGGGGCGCTCTCTCATCCTAAACGTCGCCATTTTTTCAATATTTTAAAGTGAAAGAACGGTAATATTCCGAGTCAAAATTCGGATCATCGTACAGAATTCTGAGCATCCAGCTATATATAATCGGAAAGGTGATTTTGGGCGACTGTTGTCTTTATTCTGAATAGGTTTCAAACGAACAGGTTACCAGCTGGATCGGTCGAATAGGTCGCTAGCCGAATAGGTCGCCAATTTGTGTTTGGTTGCTCCCACGGTGTCATGTTTTCCTGTTAAAGTAAACCGGTAGCCGCATCGCAAATGTATGGGCGTAGGTACATATCACTTACTGTCATACAGCCAAGATTAGATATAGGTTCCGGAACCGGAATCTGTTGAGGATTGCCGAGTGTACTTCCCTGCGCCATTTTGTCCCGTAACAATTGCTTCCTGGTTTCGTTTCGTCCCTGTGACATTTTGTCCTGTTACATTTCGTCCCTGAGCCATTTTGTCCCGTGTCATTTCGTCTCTGTGACATTTTGTCCTGTTACATTTCGTCCCTGTGACATTATACTTCCCTGCGTCATTTTGCCCAGTGACAATTACTTCATTTTTTCCTGTGTCTCTGTAGCATGCTGTCCTGTGACTCAACCTTCCCGGAATCTGATCAAAGAACCCTTATTCACTGGAATGGAAATTAAATGAAAATAAAATGAAAAGCGGTCTAACGTCCTACTTTCCTACTCCGATTGGGCATGAAAATGCGCATACTACATGTAGTTAGCCATAAGGGAAATATGGCCGTATAGCAAAGTTACAGCCTCCCCCATTATTTCGAATTCGAACAGTCAATTACTCCTCCCAACAGACCCACTGCACCCTATACCTTACCAGGCCCTTCGTCCTGCACCACTGGCAAGGGTGGGGGACCACGCCTAAAAAGACTGATGAACTTTCTCGGCCAAGGCAGGGATCGACTACGCGACCTCTAAGTTACCGGTTGAGGGGGGAGAGGAATGTTTACTGCGCGCACGTTTGATGATAAGGTCTGTCATTACATCAAGTGGCGTAGTTTCGATTCCTTGTAGGATACAAGGAGTAGGGTCGCCTGTCCAACCTCGTGGGTTTTTCTCGGGGTCCATCGGTTTCTTACCAGTGTTCTGCGGTTTCATGCCACTACCAAAGACCCCTACGAGCTAGCGAATTATTGAAATATAATTGAACCATATGTCATTTATTTCCAGTCTAGAGGCATTTTTAATGTAATAATATTCACAGCTACTTGGGGTTTTTTCTTGTGTGGAACCGAAATGTTTGCTAGATTCTGATTCCTCTATCAAATAATTTGTCAAATCAGCTATCGAAGCTGATCTGGCGTCAAAAGTTCGGACAGACACGCGCAGAAACAAATGACATGACCTTGAAACAAGGAGAGGTCAAAGTTATTCGACACGCTATTGTGATATCAACATAATTATCTCGCGTGGCATGCTGGGTAAAAGACGGATACACGTCACACTTGGTGCGATACAATAAATGAAACTATTTATAATACACAAAAATCTCGTGGTTGTAAATATTGTAATATTTATCTCGCAAATCTCAGTAATCAGAACAGATTGAGATTTTAGGAATGACAATTTATAATCTGGTGAACTATTCGGGCAGGTGCGTTATGTATTTATGAATCTGAATTAAAACTAACACCTCCCTTGGACACTGTAACTTAAAAGACACGATTGTGCCTTTACAGAAGCGCTATTTAAGATTTAGATTAAAAGCCGGTTCTCCCCATAAAATAGAAATGAACTGGGGTTTAACGTCCTTCTGTTCTGCTCCTAAACTGGGCTGATGAAGACGGACGCCATACAGTGTGCAATGAATTGCAACTGCCAATGAATATTTTACGTGCACGCCAATGTGTACACAGGACTTTGGTTTTTCGCTCCTTTCGAACGACTAGACAGCTGTCCTTGTCAGGCCTTCCGTCCTGCATCACTGACAAGGGGGAAACCCCGCCGGAAAATCTGGATGAACTTTCTCGGCCAATGCAGAGATCGAACACCCAACCCCCAGGCTAGCGAGCCAGCGTCTTACCCCCTTAGCCTTTTAAGAAGCATTATGTAAGATTTAGATAAAGATCCGGTTCTTGCCATCAAAATGAGATATTGTAATATGAATAAATTGAAAGTTTCATTCAAATTACTTTATTCTGAGCGAAAACATTAGCCTTTAAAGGTTTGACAAAACGTGAATGCACTGATTGCAACTACCGTACTGGTTGTTCTAGCCTTAGCCTTGCTTCACCATTTTTAAATTAAATCGTTAAATGGCCGAACAGTTTCAATCTACTTTAAATCGGACCCACCCAATGGCATCGAGGGTTGATTATGGTCTTCTCATGTTAATAAATATTTAATTAACATAAAATCCTGCAATAGACAGATTTAGCCTTTGTATAAATGCATCTGTAAGCAAGGAAATTGAAGCGGTAACATGCTTAATCATTACTATCTCCAACCTACGCTAAACCAGCTTCTCTCTAACAACTTGATTTTTCGCAAGGTGGAAGTGGACGATCATCATGAAAGTAGACATGCATGTTCTTTGAAAGCACAGGACGGATGGTCTGGCAAGGACAAATGTCTAGTCGTTCGGATCGTACGAAAAAAAACACAGCCCCGTGTACACATTGGTCGTAGTGCAGCTTTCCAGGCAAAATTTCCGTCATAGCACACTGTATGGCGTATGCTTATCTTCATTAGCCCAGTTCGGAGCAGAACAGTAGGATGTTAAACCCATCTCATTTCTATGAAAGCATTGATTAACAAACATAAAATTCTAATATGACATCACAATTTCAAAATTGCTTTGATGGTCAGTTTCTAGAAGTTGTTGTTATTGTTTAGAAGACTCTAACCTAAAAATAAAAAAAAGCCTAAGTCTGCGTCTAATTCGAAAACGATCGACGTGAATCTCGGCACCCCAGTTCTTTGGAACCATTGATTAATGAACGTCTATTTTTCATACCACGTAACAATTCTAGTATGGCCGCGATGAAGTCATGGTCGGTTTCTGGTTCACATTGTACCCTCGTATCGACAATATAAGTCATTAAAGAACGTCCATTTCTAATACGACGCCACAATTCTAATATGGCCACGATGACGTCATGGTCGGTTTCACATAGAACGTTCGATCGTACCGAGAAAATAACTCATAAAAAGAACGTCTATTTCTAATACGACGTCACAATTCTAATATGACCGCTTCTGGTTCTCATAGTACGATCGTACTTAAAAAATAACTAATTGAAAAAAATTCAATTTCTAATACGATGTCACAATTACAATATGGCCTTGATGACGTCATGGCCAGTTTTCGGTTCACATAGTTCGCTCGTACAGGGCAAATAATTCATTAAACTCTAAATAATTTGACACAATTCATCATTAATATCGATTATCTCCCCTTCGTGTCCTGTCATGGCAACAATTCAGGATCATCTGGTTCCCTTGTAATTATCAAATTATAGATACCTGGATATTGTCCTAGTCAGCATGGTCGCACCTGCTTTAAATACTTTAATTACAGGTAACCTTGTCAATCACCGGCACCCTGGACAGGTGAAGACGGATTGACCAATTTATAGATTCTTTAAATTTTTACAATAGGGATCCTATTTAAGGTTATGTTAAGGTCAGTTTGAATGGAATGAAACACGGCGTAACGTCTCGACGATGCTATAGTTGAGTCATTTGGAGACTAAATTAGGGCGTAACGTCTCAAAGATGTTATAGTTGGGTCAATAGCCCCGTTTACATTTGGCCGCGATAAGCGTGCCGTACTAGGTACGGTACCAGGCCACGATAAATTTCAAGAAATGGACCCGTTTACATTACTCTAAAATAACCGGTCTCAGAACCGTGCCAAATGAGGAACTCTTCACTGAAAAGTTAATTTCAGCCCCTGTACAAATTACCCAGATGAAAACAATTATGATGACTGATTTAGTTTGAGCAGCCATTTTGACAGAACTGATGACAGAACTGTCAAGGTTTGCAGGGAAAAAAGGTCAAGGTTCATTTGGCGCATGCGCAGTAATCCGTACTCAGACCGGTTAGCGTTTACACTACGAAAATTTGAAGTGTGCCGTTCTTAGTACGGTACCGAGACCACATCACTTCAGTGGGCCAGATTGGCACCGTACTCGGTACGGCACGCTTGTGTTTTACCCGTTTACACTACAAAAAAATTAACCGTGCCGTACCAGGAACGGTACCTGGCACGCTTAAAATTTGTAATGTAAACGGTGTTATTGAAACACGGCGTAACGGCTCGACGGAAGTCCATGAGGCTGGGCAGGCGACCAGACTCCTTGTCACAAACGTGGAATGAAAACCACGCCACTTTACGCGATGACAGACTTAATGATCTAAAGCCTACTCGGCTACCAAAGCTTGTGATAGACTTGAGAAAATACAATTACTGTCATCAATAGGTGTTTTAATTGGGGATGACACTGCCATTAAACTTGTCCACTAAATTATGTCATCAGATAGTCACTTCCACACATCCGGAGTAAGGCCTATATCTATTGCCTTTATCAGCAATATGGTTGTAGCCTTAATTAAATATAATTGGCCGAGAAAGTGCATCCAGATAATCCGGCGTGGTTTCCCCTTGTCAGTGAATAGATGCAGGGCGGAGGGCCTGACAGGGACAGCTGTCTTGTCGCTCGGAAAGCCGAGATCTCGTGTACATATTGGCGTGCACGTAAAAGATCCCTTGGTAGTTGTTCCCGACCAAAATTTCCCTCAAAGCACAGTGTATGGCGTATGCCTGTCTTCCTTGGCCCAGCTCGGGGCTGAACAGTAGGACGTTAAACCCCATTTCATGGCAATTCATTTGATCAGCTACCTAATTGTAGCCTTCATGAACTATAGATGCGTCTGGTTGTCCAAGACAGTTTTAAAATAAATGTTTACATGTTGATCTGTTTAATGTGTTATTTGCATACCAAACACCTCGACTTGACACGAGGCTGTGATGTCCTTACAATCGTTTCAAGTGATACAGCGAGAAGGTGTCGAAACGTCCAATCGCCATTAATCTGTCACCGATAATTGAAATGTAAACACGTGACATTTCAATCTACCTGAATGACGCTGTGAGTGAGTGACACTGACTAGGTAAAGATGGCGAGAGAGGGAGAAATAGGGAAAGAAAGAGAGGGGAGACAGAGGCGAGAGAGGGAGAGAGAGAGAAATGAGGTTTAACGTCCACTCGACACAAACTAGGTCATTTAGGGACCAACATATGGTTTCATTTTATTTCAATAATTCGCTTGCGCGTAGGGGTCTTTAGCAGTGGGAGGAAACCGGAGTGCCCGGAGGAAACCCACGAGGTTGAGAAGGCGCCCCGCCCCTATCTCCATGTCACATACGCTCACACCAGGGCTCGAAACCACAGCCGCAAGCCAGAGGTGACCGGCCAGCGCGGCACTTTAGACCACTAGGCCATCCCAACCCCTAGAAAGAGAGAGAGAGAGAGAAAGAGAGAGAGAGGAAGAGAGAGAGGGGGTGTGTGTTACTGTCCTACTTTTCGGCACCGACTGGAATAATAAAGACGGGCATACGTCATACATTGCGTTATAGGAGATATATTGCCCGGAGAGCGGAGCTTACACCTCTATCCCTACTACGAAATTCGAACTATCTAGGGGTCTTTTACGTACACGTCAATATGTACATGGGACATTGATTGATTTTTCGTCCTATCCAATATACACTGTTCCTTCCGAGGCTCCCGTCTTGCACCGCCGACAAGAGGGAAACCATGCCGTTAAATCCCGATACATTGTATAATCATATCAAAGAGAATAGAAAACTTAATGTACATTTTAATAAACTGTTTCCCATATAAATTATTTTGACTCAAATTTGGTAATACAGATTGTACTTTCATTTTAATTAAAACACTGTCAACAGTGGATCTTACCACGATTAAAACGCCATTTTATCTGGATTAAGCCGTTTGGTATTTGATGTTTTCCGATAAAAATAATTTTGATCCAAATGGGGTAATACAGTAAATTATAAATGTTATTTAAAACGCCGTAAACAGCCGATTGTACGGCGATTACAACGCCATTTTACCTGCTAACCCGGAATGTTATAAAGGTGTAAGGCATGTAATTCAGATACCGGTATAAAATTATCTTGACCCAATCCCTTGGGGTTAAACGCCCTTAATCCTGTCATTAACCTTAAGACGAATGACCAACAGGAATGTGTCATTATAAAAAGCCGCCATGTTTATACCGCCATTTTAAATCAACACCTATAATTAGCCTGTAGATTGATGTTAATTTGTTTATATATAGGTAATTAGTCACACCTGTAATTAAGGTAAGGAATGTGTCAGTATCTATTTACACCTGGGTTTCGCGGTATAAGCTATACCTATCTGTCAGTCAGTCAGTGTCATGGTCAAAATCAAAATCTGTGAACTGCCAATATTTGATTTCATTTTAAGGAAATAAACAGAAATGTATTAATTCTAGTTTGCAATTCAATGAGAGCTGCCAGCCAACAAGACCCCGACCTTGCGGTGTAAGATATACATATCTGCCAGTCCGTCAGTGTCATTGTCAATGTAAGAATCTGTGAGTCGCCAATACTTGATTTTAATTCACGGAAATCGATATGTATTTCAATTCAGGTACACTGTTCAATGGGTTCTGCCAGCCAACATGACTCCGACCTTGAGATATACAGGTCACTCCGTCAGTGTCATTGTCAATATGAAAATCTGTGACCTGCCAATAATTGGCTGCGATATCACCTAGGTGGAAGCGGACGTAAAACTTCTACTTCACAAACAGTAATTGATTTCATTTCGCGGAAAGGGAGGAACAAATGTATTAATTGCTGAATACATTAATTATAATATGATGTCCTATAAGAGCTGCCAGCCAACAAAAGCTCGATTGTCAACATCAACATATCTAACATTCGAACCTTTATTCCATGTTATTCCACTTTGTATCAATTGTATATACGACCGGAGAAGTGTGCGAGGGCTTAACAAGAAGAGGGAAGGCCCCACAAAATATGTTAGCTGTGGGAACTATAATGGTTCGATTTTTATTTCAATAATTCGCTTGCGGGTAGGGGTCTTTTGCAGTCGCAGGAATCCGGGGGATCCAGAAAAAAAAAGTACGAGGTTCGATTTTTATTTCAATAATTCGCTTGCGCGTAGGGGTCTTTTGCAGTCGCAGGAATGCGGGGGATCCAGAAAAAAAACGTACGAGGTTAAACAGGCGATCCTACGCCTTGTCACGTACAACTATCTCTCTCCCTCCCTCCCTTTCTCTTTCCAGCTTATTTCTAGTTATCAACACCAGACCAACCCCCCTCTCTCTCTCATTATCTCTCTCTTTGGCCTAGCCAGGTGTTAGGATATATATCAACATTACACCAACCATGAAAAGAAAAAAAAAGATATCCGATATTAAATACGTTATTCTAAAGGTGAAAACTAATGCTAATGTTAATCGATGCACAATGGACCGCCCGTCTTCCTCAAACATAACATAAGATTAAGTGTCCTATCCCATCCGATATTAAATTGTTTTTGATTTGTGAAAAGACCCATTTATCACGCTGTAATTGCCTCAATTAGTCACAATTATGGGAATGATGATTGTCAAGCTGCAACCATTAATTAGTGAACGATCAGGTATCAGTGTTTATAGTGTTTTGTATTAAAGGTAATTGTCTCCATTTATAATGTTGATAGGACGAGACATACTAGTTAGAACCAGGTGGGGAGATGGGAGCGGAGGGAGGGAGGGGTGACTAAAAAGGGGTTTAAAAGGATACGCGAGAAGAGAATAAGGGACGACTCCAGAACCAGGTGTGGAGATGAGAGAGGAGGGAGGGGTGACTAAGAAAGGGATTTAAAAGACAAACCGATCTCTTCGCAGTTTGCGCCTAGTTAGAACCAGGTGTGGAGATGAAAGGGGTGGAGGGAGGGAGGAGCGACCAAAAAAGGGATTTAAAAGAAAAACCGATTCCTTCACATTTTGTACGCGAGAGAGAAAAAGAGGATGGGCGACTTTAGAAATTGTGGTGGGGGGGGAATTATGGAACCAGGGGATTTAAAAGATTCTAGACCCAGGTGTCAGGATGAGAGGGAGGGGCAAATAAAAGAAGGATTTAAAAGACAAACCGATCCCTTCACATTTTGTACGCGAGAGAGAAAAAGAGGATGGGTGACTCTAGAAATTGTGGTGGGGGGGGGGAATTATGGAACCAGGGGATTTAAAAGATTCTAGACCCAGGTGTCAGGATGAGAGGGAGGGGCAAATAAAAAAAGGATTTAAAAGACAAACCGATCCCTTTGCAGTTTGCGCGTAGGTAGGATACGCTAGAAAAAGAGGAGGGACGACTCCAGAACCAGGTGTAAGAATGGCAGGGGCGAGGGAGGGGCACATTTCCCTCTATCTTGCTTAACGACAGAATGGAATGAAGTGGATATAAAATCAAAAAGTCTTCCAATAGGACGCATATACATTAAACTGGTACAAACGTAAGTTGTATCTAAATATAAGACAGGGAATACATCCTACTTCGACACACGTCAGTTGTGTCTAAATATAAGACAGGAAATACACCCAACTGGCACATACTTTAGTTGTATCAAAATATAAGACAAGATATACATCAAACTGGCACATACTTTAATTGTTTGATCCCCCGCCTTAACCCCTAACAACGACACTATATTCATACGTCATTATAATAACACCGTAATTAGACACGATTATCAGGTGTCGCTTCGCATACACGCTGAGCCGTTTCCAAAGTTTGAGGTCAAACTGGTTGACCCGACCGCAAATTATCTGAATGTTCCTCAATCCTTTAATTATGGTGTTTTTCATGTTTGACTTTTGGTAATGAATAATATAAACACCTGCGAATTGAATAAAACACCCGCCGTCGACAAATCAGGTTTCACCAAATCTAAACGTACACAGGGTCCTAGATTTATAACATGGCCCATTTTTCTATTTTTTTGAGTGACGGGGAGGCGTGTCTCACATTTTTCCCTTTAAAGAAGTTTTGTTATTGTTTGTGAAACCAAACTTGGTATTTTAATACAGAAATGAAACAAAGCCCACTTTCCATATACAGTATATCAAAGTAGGCCATACCTTATTGGAAAGGCCCACCGATAAATATTTTCGTGGGTATGTATCTTTAAAATACACTTCTTTCTCTAATCGCGAGGAAATGAAATAAAATGAAATGGGGTTTAACGTCCTACTGTTATGTTCCTAAACTGGGTTAATGAAGACGAGCATACGCATCACAGTGTGCTATGAAGGGAATTTGGCCGAGACAGCGGCGTTACTGCCTACTCTTATATCGAATTCCAATTGCCAAAGGATCTTTTACGTGCATGTGTATACAGGACACTGATTTTTCGTCCCATTCGAACGACTACGCTGTCCATTGACAATCCACCTGCTCTGAACCACTGACAAGTAGTAACCGCGCCGGGTAATACTCGCGAAAAATGGTATACGCTGTTCTTTCTAGAAAAAGCATAATTTTCTCTTTTTTCCCCTCCTCCTAAAGACTAGTCATTTTTGGTTAATTGCCATCAATTTTCTAGCTTGCTCTGATCTAACCTGAGAGAGTAAGCGCAAACAATTAGCGCTTAAGACTAGTCATTTTTGGTTAATTGCCATCAATTTTTCTAGCGTGCTCTGATCTAACCAGAGAGAGTAAACGCACACAATTAGCGCCTTTTATCTCCTCCGAAAGACTAGTCATTTATGGTTAATAGCCATCAATTTTCCAGCCTCTTCTGATCTCACCTGACAAAAAAAAAAAAAAAAAAATAAATAAATAACCCATAAATTATCGATTGATTGATTTTTCTCTCCGGATATTAAAACATTGGGTTATGACAATATCCATTAGCGTGTTGTATTGATATTAATAATAACACAATATTATCATTTTACTGACGAATAATTTCTAATAATCATTATCGATCCAACACTAGCACTGCCGTCGTACATTTCTGATGACTTGAGGTGAAGGAGGGTGGGGTAGGGGCGGGGAAGGAGGTAGAGGATACGGGGTTGGAAACGGGAGCAAGTAGGTGGGAGAATGGGTTGGGATATGAGTTGGAGGGAGGGACAGGAGAGGGGGGGGATAAGGGGTTAGAAGGAGCAAGGAGTTGAGAGAAGGAGGTGGGGTGTGGGTTAAGGGCAGGAGAGGAGGGGTGGGGTGTGGGTTAAGGGCAGGAGAGCAGACGGGGAAGTAGGATGGGGATAATGGGTTAAAAGGAGAAGCAAGGAGTTGGGAGAAGGGGTGGGTATGGATTAGGGGCAGGAGAGGAAGAGGAGAGGGTAGGAGAGAAAGGGTAGTAGGTAGTAAAGATGGTGAAGGAAGGTGGGGAGAAGGGGTAGGAAAGGGAGAGAAGCGGGCAAGTGGGTGGGGGTATGGGACGCAAAACAGAGGCGGGTTAGCAGGGGAAGAACGTTGTGAAGTGGGAGAAGTTGTCTATTGGATTGATATTTCTATATTTCAACAAAAACATTGCAATTATAGCAATATAATTATACAAATTCTAGAAACCCAGGTTTGTTTTTTTTTCTTTTTGAACAAATTTCTTTTGTACTTTTCTTCGTTTCATTGACGTGTGTGGCTAATAGAGTGTCTATTACGGCTTTTTACTGCCAGAATTATTTAGTAATATGATAATAAATAAAAGATAAATTATGTTGAAACGCAATCTTATAATAGTTCCATGTTAATAACTATCTCAATAGGCGACCAATTTCTCTTCCGTCGCACACGGGATGATTGTGAGGCAGCTTGATTGGGGCTGTAACCGATCCGTACAACGTGATACCCCTTTAACCATAAATCAAAGCTAAAAAGAGTTAATTTCGCTGTTTGCAAGTGTTAAAAAATATCCCCTAGCTCTCTGGGGATTCGTCGAACGCCATTCTGAATCACTGAGCCATCCGTCGCGAAAATTAAACCGGATGTGAAATTTATAGCGCCATCTTGTCACGGGTGACGTGACGTCAAGAAAGGGAGGTTACTAGGGTCAGTCATTAATCTTAACTTCGTCTATTAGGAGATAATTAGCTTTTGGTAGATGTTATTAGTTTCGATGGGGTCTTTGTTGTTATTGTAATACACGACGAAGTGCGGAATGGTGGCGTATTTTCCTAAATCCGACCACCAGAGTGCATACGTCATAAATCTTAGACTCCGCGAACGCCCAACTGTGATTCTTTTCAAGCTCCACGCACCCTTCCGCCAGACCGCTATCTCAGTATAATACACCCATGCTGGTAGCATATTTTACAAATTTGAATTTATATGATTTAAGTTATTGTTTACTGAAATATGTTTTATTTTGATGGCGATTTAATTAACACGTAATGCCGCACTTACTTCGCGGGAGAACGCTCCATATGTTTTCCCGAACTATTCAAAAATAAATTACCATTATAATTTATGACCAATAGAAAACGTTACACGTTTCTGGTGCGTATTTTAAACTCGTCTCAGTGTCGCCATTATTGTACTATGAAAGACATCAGACCCCTTGATATACTTAACTTAGGCTGCCTAGACACTAAGCTAGTTGACCGACATTTTTAAGTTCTAAAACAACGATTTGAGTCAAAGCCATTTAGTTTATTTCAACAATTTAGAGAAGTTTATATTCTGCTTTTATTTAATAAAATTGAAAAGATTTAATTAGTCTTTTGTGTGTTACAGATATACGATATTAAACTATAGAGAAGCGCGAATATGACTTCAAAGACCCGCCACGAAAAACTTTACGATTTTGAAACGCGAAAACGCTGACGTGTAAGTTTTAATGCAACATCTTATCACGACAATGTAACATCTTACCACAACAATGCAATATATTACCAGGACAATGTAACATCTTACCACGACAATTTAACATCTTACCATGACAATGCAATATATTACCACGACAATGTAATATCTTACCACAACAATGCAACATCTTACGATGACAATGCAATATATTACCACGGCAATGTAACATCTTACCACGACAATGCAATATATTACCACGACAATGTAACATCTTACCACGACAATGTAACATCTTACCACGACAATGCAACACATTACCACGACAATGTAACATCTTACCACGACAATGCAATATACTACCACGACAATGTAACATCTTACAACGACAATGCAATATATTACCAAGACAATGTAATATCTTACCACGACAATGTAACAAATTACCACGACAATGCAATATACAAATGTATTAGCAAGACAATATAACATCTTACCACGACAATGCAATATATTACCATGATAACGCAACATCTTACCATGATAATGCAACATCTTACAACATAATGCAACATCGTAACACAATGCAACATCTTAGCACTATTACGCAATATAACGATAATGCATCATCTTACCACGATAGTGCAACACCTTCGCACTATAATGCTACATCTTACATTAGTACGATAATGCAACATCTTACCACGATAATGCAACACCGTAGCAGATAATGCGACATCTTACCACGATAATGTAACATCTTATAATGCAACGACTTACCACGATAATGCAACGACTTAACAGATGAAAACAACCACCCCGTTTATTCAACCTTATAGTTCAGTACAATCACGCCATGTTTGTTTCGTGTATTTTGTTCAAGTCAACACCAGCGTTACGCCACATCTCGAATTTACAACTTACTACAAACAAATCGATACTATATCAATAATATTGATTGATTTAATAAAGAAAGATCAATACGGTTAACTAAACATGAAGAAAAGGCCATATTAAATTGTTTATTTTATACACAAGGTTTTGTAAAGGTCGTTATATTGTTTATATATACATTTCGTACACTAGATTTGTGCAGATAAGGGTCACTGATCCACACCTTCAGTATGAGGGGGGTTGATTTAACAACATTAAATTCGGTCGCGTGGTCGCAGGCGCGTCTCCAGATTGGGAAGGGGTTACAGTATATTTCTTTCTCGTATATTCATTGAAATAACGTTGAACTAAGGAAGGTGTGAAGCATTGCCGACGTCCGGGACACACTCGACTCTAATCACATACGGGTTGGTAGGGGGGGGGGGGATGTCCGAATGCGCGTGCGTGTTGTAACATAAAGTTTGTCACTGAGTCAACTGGCGTGATTTCGATTCTCAGGACGTGAATTTCAAAGGCTTTAATCTCGATCAAAACGACGCATTTTTGACATTCCGCCGGTGTGGCAATTTAGCTAAAGGAACCCACCGTCCTGAAATGATGTAGCTTTAATCAAGTGAGCCCCCCCCCCCCCGTTCCCCTCTCTTTCCACACTCCCTCTGACACGCACGTGTTGCAATTTAGCAAAACGAACCCACCGTTCTAAAAGATGAAGCTTTTATCGTGTGAAGCCCCCCCCACCTCACACGTCTAGTACACGACCTCGCTGCTACTACACTTCCCTATCTATCCAGATACCAACGCGAGGCTATGATTATTTGTAACAATTAACAAATATTGAGAATTATTGAATCGCCGTGGGGTATTAACATATAATCTTATATAAAGGATATTAAAACATTATCGATACTTAATCTTCGCTCATTTTACAGTTGACGGACCCGATTAATATCTCCTTATAAATGTAAAAACCATCGCAGCGACACATATTGATTATTTGTTTTTATAGCCCCGCAGTTAATAAAACCCCTGATTGTAATTGCTCCAATAGTGGTAAGTTCGTTAAACAATTAAATCATTTATTTGATGTGATCACTATCACTATGATTCGTCCAATAGAATCCTTCTTTTGTGTGTATTCTTATTAATTATCTTTTATGATGGATATTTGATCGACTGGGTTTGTGCGGCGACCCTGATCACCGGAAATGACCCTCATAGCAAACGACCAAGCGAACAGTACCGCAGAAAAATGCGAACACTGGAACTGTTTTAGTTCGATATTGACACCTCGAACATACAAGCTCGAGCGTCAATTAAATATTAACGCCTCGTTTCATTTGTTTTATTGCACTGTCAAAATTAACAAGTGGACTTCAGCAGTAAATTGAGCAGAGATAAAGCGGAGATTAACAGTCGACTAACATGAGTCTTCAGTATGGGTTTTTGACGTAATAAAGCCATAAAGCCTATAATCGGAAGCTGTATGAATCTGATATGAGACTTCATTACTGAACAAAAGCACGGATTGTTTGATAAGCAGGTTGATAATGGCCGCTAAATGCAAATAACTTGTTCTTGTCACTTCTACGAAACAATGGCTGCTCGCGCGGGATTTAGAACAAATGTCCCCCGTAGCGCCACCTTTCGGGAATAAATTGACTAGTTGATAGATATACCACCTGACTGCCCTTAATTATATTTAATTTCAACCGGGTTTCGGCTAAATGAAAACTAATCATAGGACCGTGTGTGTAATAAATTGCAACTTTGTGTTCATTTTTAAAAGACATTTTGTCATGGCGAGTCGCGGTATCTAAAAACCGGAAGTAGTGTTCCACGTGATCGCCGATGGGTATGACAGATATAGGATTATTACACAAATGTATTGAAAGGTGATATCGCTCTGGTTAACACCTGCGAATTTCATTTAATCATTCGACAGCTACTAATGGGTGTGAAAGACGGGAAATCATCTGTAAACAATGTTACCCTTTGTAAAGTGGACGTAAGACCGTAAATATGAATAAACCAGCCAGTATGACAGCATTTAATGCGCTACAGGGTGGTGGGGGTGTATGTGTGTGTGGGGGGTGGTGGTGTTGGGGGAAGACTCACGAGGGTTTTTGGAGGATTGTTCCCCTTTTTACCTGCTCTGACCGAGAAAGCATATTCCACAGAACGCTATTATATTTTGGAATCCTTAATCTGTTATCTTCACTTGCAGAACTAAGGTCGTATCACCAGGGAGTATAGAAATCAAAGAGTTTAAAAAAAAGAGTTTAAATAAATAATTGGGTGCTCGATCTGGAAGCCACTGGAGTTTCTGTAACGTAGCTGATATATGATCACATTTGCGTATTCTATAGTTTCGAGAAGTGCAGCATTGTTTTGCGCTATTTGTAGTCTATTGAAGGTGTTTCTGGTGCTCCTGGTAGGGTACAATTTGCATCGTCCACATGGGATATTACTCCCATATTCATTAGCCCAGTAGGAGCAGAACAGTGGAACGATGAACCCCATTAATTTCATTACATGCGATGTTACAAATAGCCCGTTCAGACGCCGACGTTGAACTGGTTTAAAACCCTGGGATCGTTTAACCTGTTTAACTTTGTCGTCTAAACACACGTGGGGCAAATGAACCAGTTTCAAACCCCCAGCTCACGCCTGTCTTCGAGAAGGCTATTTTATTTTAAACTGGTTCATCTTAGCCGTCTGAACGGGTGCTCTAATACTTTAGCCAGACATCAGTATTCGCGAAATAGCTGTCATCTGAAACTGCATCTCTCATGATACTACTAATCTGATTAACCGGGGAAATGAATTCATCGGTCACACAGCCAAGATTCCCAGCCTTTGAGTTTTCAAGAGAGTTTCCTCCGTGGCATAAGGTGTGTAGTACTATCAGACTCCTTTTCTTGTTGTGTTTGTTTCTTCGCGATCGTAATAACACTACAGCATCAATGGTTTTACAACTTCATTGTTAAGCTGAATTAACTTTGAAGGTTCCTCGTTCTCAATAGATAATGGCTACTTGGAATACCTAGTTGAGCTCTGATGCAACTCGCTCAACACCCTAGTTTATACCTCCTAATTTATACACGTCCAAGATTAGTCTTGACGTTAATTTCCATTCTAAATATGGAATAAACCTTTTATTTCACAAGACTAGAGGAGGAAACATTACCTTATTTGGTGTACCAACCATATGTCAATTAACAGATAGAATTGATGGATATTTTGACAATAGTTATAAATTTACCAAAATATCACTGTTTTTTTTATGTATATCTATATATTCACTTTCATTAACAGATAGAATTTGGTGGATATTTTGACAATAATTATGATTTTACCCAAACATCACTGTTTTTTTTTATGTATAACTGTATATTCACATTCATTAACTACGCGTGATTTGATTCTATATAAAGAGTGAAGCAACATTTTTTGCTAAGACACAATATAGTCTTTAAGATCAACGTCTTACAAATGTCCCTCGATAAGCAAAAGCACTTCCCTGAAATAAATCTAAAAGCATTTTAAGGAGATATTTTTTTTTTAGGAAATCAACGCAAACGTTTGTTAAAGACATTATTAGACTATACAAAATCATTGAGAGTGTTGTACATACGAGGTTATTAACCATTACAAGAGACCCGAAGACACTTCACAACAGCAATTTGACGCTCTTAAAGAAACTCGTCACTTATAAAGTATTTTCATCGTGTATTCATAATAACTTATTACCATTGAAATCTTTTCGAGATGACTTGTTTAAAAATGTTCTAAGTAATTTTGTCCACATTCAATTTCAATGTTATTTCATGTCCAAATATATCAAAGACATAAAACTGCTTTCATGTGATAATAGAACTGGGATTATGACTATCACTTAATTTGTCGGACAAACAAACTATGCCGCTGGCAAAATTAATCCTTCTTTTTTCTTTCTATACACAATTCAAATCATTGTTGATCTAGGTATACAAAACTTGAGTAGATTCACGCAGATTAAATTGCTTAAAAATATCACACCTTGGGTATTTGCTAGTCTGTTAAGAGCGGGAATTACTTATGTTAGGGGGTCATTTAAACATATCCACAAACACTGGTTGTATGTCCCGTCATTCATCGCCGACCCATACCTGGCTTGTTTTCATTTCATTAGCGAGTTTTTACCACGTTGACAAAGGAGAACCAACTTGTGAATTTGTCTGCGCATTCTTCTAATTCTAGATATTAGGCACAAAGCGCACCCCCGCCAGTTGATACGTTTTGAAAGCGTCGGATAAAAGGGATGTAAAAGAAGTTATATTAATTGAGGTGTGATTGAAATAGTTAATCCTTTGTATATATAAATTTACTGTGGTATATTTAAGTCCAGGTGTATATAAAAAAAACATATAGGGTATAATGTACGAGATCAAAGATGCCGACTTATTACAATATTTCAGGTAGATATTCAATATACATTATGCAAGAGCTAAATCTGCAAATTTAAAGTCTTTAGATATTTAAAATTAACTTATTCAGACCATAATCAACTCTCGATGTCATCCCTAGCCTGCGATATTTACTGGATTAGAACCTGATCTGCTGCTGATTAAATCAAATAATGGATAATCGAGACTATGTTTTTTATCATGCCGACTTTAATAATGATGATAAAGACTAGGCCCAAAATTCAATCGCTAAAATCTCGGTTCAGATTGGATCAGGTTGACTGAAATGTTCAGCAAATTCTCTTTACATTATGTAAATCGTTGACTTTTTACTTTTAAGGAGAACAAGCAGATTACCAAGTGTACCTCCATACTGGCTATGACGTCATGGCAACCACATTGGAATCGTGACACCATATCAACGCCCGTCTATTAATATGCAATTGTACCATGAACAAGCATGCAGGGTTGAGAGTAAATCGATTCAAACTTCCAAGTCTGTTTATTCAAAGACATTTTTATATTATTTTTTAGTGGCATTTAGCGATTGGTCACACAACAAACTGGAACACAGTTATATGAGACAACGATCACTTGTTTATTATTATACACTAGCACTACGTTTCGATAGGTACTCTCTTATATTGTTACACGAAAGTTTTGAGATCTGAAAACAAACGCTTATATAAATTCATGTTCGTAAGAAATTATTTAAAATTAACAACGTGTTGCTCTTTGATGAAAACGAGAATGCATTTGTAAGCTGGCGTGTAACCCTGCAGTTTTGTTTATTCAGAAGGATAAATTAAGTAACATTTTAAGAAATTGCCTGAAAAGAAGAATAAATTAGGTAACATTTTAAGAAATGTCCCGAAAAGAAATCTTACTTGAAGGAATGAAAGACAACCGTTTGATTACAAGGACCAGAAATCTCGACCATCAATTCAGACTAAGATGAGATTTGTAATGACAGACAACCAGAAGATATTTTTCAGCATGGATGAAACTTCCACTCGCTTCATCAATATTGTTAACCCACAGGACATCTTATATTCCTAATTACTGTTATTTGTGGTGATCGGCCATTGTTAAAGGTGTAAATTATCCCCCTTGTTTGTTGATCTCGCTATAAAAAGAACGATATGTAATTAAGAAGATGATGACGGCTATTTAATGAGTAGCCAAAACACGCTATCGGCTGTCAATCACTTCCACGTCATTGTTACTATAACAACAGATTACTACACGCCACGAATATGAAGAAAAGATTCTTCTATTAAACGTCTCTATCAACAAACGTTCTCGCGAGATTTGATAGGCGGCCATTTTGACATGTGATTAGCATGAATTATGGGTATATGGGTAGCTACGTGCTCGTTATAAACATCTTTGATGCATATTTAGTGCTTTAACCCGATTTGAGAGCCACGGTGACTAAGTGAATAAGAAGCTGGTTTGCTAACCTAGAGGTCGCGGGTTCGATCCTGGTGTTGGCCGCGGAAGTTCATCGGGATTTTCCGGCGTGCTTTCGCAATGTCAGTGGCCTAGGGCGGAGGACAGCTGTCTAGTCGTTCGGATGAATAGGAAAATAGAGGTCCCGTGTACACATTGGCACGCAACTAAAAGATCCCTCGGCAGTTGAAAAACGATATGAGAGTAGACCGTAGTGCCGCTGTCCGGGTAAAATTACCTCCATAGCACACTGTATGGCGTATGCCCAACTTCACTAGCCCTTTTGCCAACGATATCACCTTTGGTGGAAGTGGACGTAAAACTCACAGAACGAACGAAAAAATAAATCATTAATGGATCTATACCTGCATACTAAACTTACTCCGTCTGTCTGCCTATAATAAGCTCCGCTTGAGAACAGACACTAAGCTAGTTAACCGACATTTAAGTCGAAAACATTAAGTATACTTCGAGAATTTTGTTATGTACTTATTCTGCTTCCATTTAATAAAATTGACAAAGTTTATTTAGTCTCTGATTATGGCAGATGTGAAACGGAGGAGAATCGCATTACAAAACAGTATACTCATTTTCGAATATGGCGGCCATTTAAGACAGAGATCTATTGTCGAAGTATGAAGAAGATGGATTTCTGTGTGCAGAATACAATTCTTATAGACATAATGATACACCTCATTTAGTTACAATGGAATTCTGACCTATTGTGTTCGCCATCTTAACCTTGTTTGTTTTTTTATTTACGACGTAAATATCGAGGTAATGTAACCCGACAATTGAGTCTCTATATATCATATATAATTACCTATATTGTACATTTAGCTAGAAAACGGTGTTTAGCAGTCATTAACGTTACTTTATCATGGGTGGATTTGAAGAACAAAGGGAGATAAATATATACTTATCTCCCTTCGTTACTATATTTATCGTCTATTTAACGATAATGTATCATGGATCAATTTCATATCTATCTTTAGATGTCCACAAAACGAGGTTCACGCCAGCACACAATCCATAGGTCAATTGTCAGATTTATCAAATATAATAACACTTTGAGATAAATCAACGCACGTGTATACTTATCTCCCTTTGTTAGTATATTTATCGTCTATTTAACATTAATTTATCAAGATCTGCTGTCAAAAAAATATTGGGTGTGCGGCCAAATTTATACAAAATCTTTATGACCGAGAAAAAAAATTCCAAACACATAATTATTATGGCTATTTGAACGGGCAGTGGCGCTATGGCCTACTCTTTTATCGAATTCCAACTACCAAGGGATATTTTACGTACACGCCAATGTGTGTACAAAGGACCTCGCGATTTCGTCTCCTCTGAACGACTATACGTTGTCCTATGTCATGCCCAGGGAGATTAGATAAAGATCTAGCAGTTCTCACTTCAATAATCAAAAACTAGATAATGTAAAGGGAATTTGTTGATTTACCCTGTGCAGAGAATTTAGCTATTGAATTTTCGGCCTCGCTTCGGTCATCATTACCAAACTCGGTATTACAAAAAAAACATAGTCTCGTTTATCCATTCCATGATTTAATTATGAATAAAAGTTGAGCAGCCAATCGGACCCTAATCCAGTAAATATCGGCAACTAGCGGTGACATCGAGAGTTGATTATGGTCTGGATAAGTAAATTAATGTCTAATAAATAATTTAGATAGCATTTCAGGCCTAAATAAGAGAGAGAAAGAGAGAGAAATGGGGTTTAACGTCTACTCAACACAAACTCGGTCATTTCGGGACCAACATATGGTTTAATTTTATTTCAATAATTCGCTTGCGTGTAGGGGTCTTTAGCAGTGGGAGGAAACCGGAGTGCCCGGAGGAAACCCACAAGGTTGAGAAGGCGCCCCTATCTCCATGCCACATACGCTCACACCAGGGCTCGAAACCACAGCCGCAAGCCAGAGGTGACCGGCCCGCTAGAGTTCGAAGCGCGGCACTCTAGACCACTAGGCCATCCTAACCCCCTTCAGGCCTAAATAAAGGCTGATTTACCTCTTGCATATTGTATGTTTAAATGTCATTATTCAAAAGAGCCCCCGTCACCCAAATGCTCACACAATAGTAAATCAAAGTCTGTGACCATTTATGTCTTCTTCAAGTTTCTTTAATTGAGAACATCTGCAAGAAACACTTTGACTTGGACACAATGCTGATAAATAATGGTATACGGTTAGCCTATGTAAGCCCTTGTTTTTGTTTCATCAAACTCATGTTTTCATAAAGAATATATCCCATTTAATTCGCTTCAAGCTAACGTATTGAGGATTTTAAACGGGGCCTTTTACAGTCGGTTTCATTGTGTCAATCCCTGTTGTGATGCTAATTTGAAATTTGAAACAGGTAGCACACGTTTAATCCCCTAAACCCCGCGGCAACAATTCCTCGCTTTTAATTTCCAACTTTTACAAATAGTCAGATCGGGGTCCTGACCCCTATTCGTTCCAATCGTCTCGTGATGTCCTCCATCCTACGTTGTACCGCCATATTGTATCCAAGGTGTGTACCGGCTGAGTGCGCATGACAGCCGTAGGGCATTTTTGTCGCTAAGTTCTAATTATATGCCCTTTTTATCCATCGTTGTCAGTGAATAGACAGTGACTTGTTCGCTAAATGAGCGTGATTTGTAAACAAACGCTGAAATAGGGTATTGAGGAGACGGGATAGAAATATTGGACTAAGAAGCAACAAGGTGTTATTATTAGTAATACGAACCACATTCGAGTAGCGCTAATTCCCTGCCTCTGTTCAAAGTCTGTGCTCAAACCACTTTGATCACACAATATGGTTTATATAGTTAATATTATGCACAAGTGTTGCCGTAGGCTTCGGGGTTGTATTTTGAAATGGGGTGTTTTTTGATTTAAATTGAAGTTGAGATAATCATCACATGGGGTACCCCTGAGAAAAACAAGGTTGATAACATCAAGTAGATTAGATAAAGGTGTTTTAAATGGTATTTCCCTTGCTTTGTGTATTATATGATATTCTCTTTCTAATAGGAAAAAGGGATTTTTACTAAGCGGAGCCCATAAAGGTCTTTCAAGTGGTATTTCTTAAAGAGGATTTTCTATGATTTTTTTGTGGAAAATATTTTTTTTCTGATTAAACTTACGGCTGAACCAAAGATCAAAGATGGTGGAGATGCCCGCTTGTTCAGCTCGTTCATTGACATAATTGTATCATGCCCTTCAGTGAGAATTATATAAAAATGAACGATAAGCTAATTAAGAAATATTGAATCATAGTGGCTCTTTCGTGAAGGGGCCGATTAAGGGGTCGGCCACCGGAAGCAGCTCATTTCGAAGGCCTATAGCGAATTACAGGACATTTTGAGTTCTTCTCAATTGGTTTAAATGCAAACTGTAACCGATGGTTTTGTTGCCCAAATCTGACGACAAACAAATGTAATTGGTGTTTAGCTTCCTTCAGTACTGGTGGTATTATATTTCAAATATAGTTACAAACTCATTTAGTCTTTTTTTTTTAAAAAAAAAAACAACATTATTTTATTCAGAAATTGAAAGGGATTGAGGAACAGACATGGACTATATATGCCATCTCTCCTACAGGCATTGCCTATACGACGTCTCTCCTAGATACGGAAATAAATTTGGATATATAAAAGAAATCGATGAATAAACAACAAAACAATATAATTATTATTAACAACAACATTTGCATATACATATTTACATACTGGCTACGTGACGTGTAAGTTTATGTTCATTTTGTTACGTCTTCATTGGCGCCGCCATTTATAATTCGGGAACTCGGAAGTATACCACGGTGAAGTGTAGGGTACCGGAATCTGCCGAGGTTTGCAGAATGCTGGACTTCATTAGCAAGAAAAATAAGACGTTTACTCCATTTCAATTTCAATTCATTGTTCAATGTCATAGATACCCGTATTACAGGCAGACTAAATATTACGGACCCACAATGACTCAGTGCGTAAGGTGTTGGCTTGCTAACCTGGAATACCAGTGTTTGATGCCGGTGTTGGGCGAGAAAGTTCATCTGGATTTCCCCGCGTCCACCCCCTCCCCTTCCTTTGTAAGTAGTGCAGATTTTCTGGCAAGGGACAGCGCATAGTCGTTCAGTTGGAATTCGATACAAGCGTAGGAAATAGTGCCGCTGTCCGGGCAAAATATCCCTGGAATATAGCTAGCATGTCAGTCTTCATAATCCCAATCGGTGCAAAACTGTAGGACATTAAACACCATTTCCTTTCGTTAAACAAGTCTATCCGAAAACCAAATGTCCGGAGTAACCTTTCAGGCAAATGTACATATTGAGAACGAGTGTCGATCTGATATAATAAAAACACTAAATTGTCAGAGGAAAAGAAAAATAAGTATATATATTTAATTCGTAATTGCCACTTTCCTTCTATATATTTAGACAATAGAGTTGACCGAGGGGGAGATATTGTTTGAAGGAAATCCTATCTCCCCTCATCAACACCTGTGTCAATTCATTCATCTGTCTTTCAACTTGCCTACTTTACATACATACGACGAAGCAATATGACGTGGCCTACGACCAGCCAATACTTATCTTAGGCCAAGATAAAAATATCGGCGTTTACAGTTACATATACCCGAAATGGGGTAGGTCGGTCGGACGGAAAATCTTTAAAAAAAAATTTTTTTTATTTTTATCGTATAATTATTTTTTTTTTACTTTTTTTTAATTAATATTTTTTTTAAAACTTTTTTTCAATTAATATATATTTTTTAAATTCTTTTTCAATTATTTTTAAAAAATCAATTTGTATATTCAGTTTTTTTAATTAAATTTTTATTAACTTATTTATTATGTTTTATTAACTTTTTTATCATTTATTTTTTGTTTATTAATTTTTCCTATCAGTTCTAGTTTAATTACAGAGTAAGACTCCTGAAAATAATACCGAAATTTCAGAATTGGAATTTGTCTCGTAACCGTAAACATACATGTATGTCGAACTTTTTTTGGCCTGATCAAAGAACTAATAGTTTGCCTGAACTAATAACGTTTCAAATACTAATGGTTAGATGCGAATTTACGTTGCCATAATTTAGCACGTTGAGTCAATAGAAGAAAGAGAAACCAGTCTTAATAGGGTGTTAACGACAATCCACCTATTACGGGCATCAATGAAAAGATTTCATACTTACTATCATCCAAATACAAATATATTCAACGCCTAATTGTTTACACTAGCATTCAGTCTCGTGAAGATCTTCCTAAAACCACGCCCACTTTTATCCCTGTTCAAATAATTAGAATCTGACCGGAAGTACGTACCTTTGTGTTTCTGGTGAACATATATGCGAGAACATGCACTGTTTCTACTTAAGAAATGTATGCATGTTTATGCAAGCAGGTTTCAGAACTGAAAAGCTCATTTACTACGAAAACACGGTGTGTCGTTTTATAGGCTTTAATAACATCGTCGCCAATTAATTTATTGGATTTAGAATGAGACATTTATTTGACAGAAGCACTTTTCTATAGCACACACTGAATTATCATTTTTACACTATGAAATAGTTTACACTATGAAATAAAATGGGGATTTTTTTTCTACATGATAAACTTTCATGACTGTTAGAAAAATGAAATTTGGCGATGGCCCCATTTACCTTAGATAAATATTTCTTAATAAACACTTGGATGTCATTCTATTGAGAAACTTTTTACATGTCATTTTATAAAACTACAGCTGAATGAACAATAGGAGATGGAGTGAGAGGAACGTTTTTTTGTCTATTTAAAGATACGTTATGAGTGATTTAGATAAAGAGCTGTCAGTTCTCACCATAATAGTTAAAAACTAGATAATGTAAAGGAAAATTGCTGAAAATTTCAGTTAAATTGATCCACTCTGAATCGAGAATTTAGCGATTGAATGTTCGGCCCAGCCTCGACAATCATGAATGAAAGTAAATATTGTAGGCTTTGTGACTGGACAAATCATACATCTATAACAATATTTCTACCTAAAGAGGCAGCGCCTTTGTGAGATTACAATTTCTCTGTCATACATACTTCGTGTAGCTATAGCTGGGATATGATCCACAATTTTAGAAGAAAAAATGAATGTAAAGTTTCTACCGTTTTCTCCAACGAAAACGAGTAGACATCCGTTTTCTCAAACGAAATTTATTATATGAAGAGGACTCCCGTTTATTCCAGCGAAACGAAAATTTCCTATAATTCGACTTCCGTTTACGATGATTTCTATACAAATCCATGCCCCTTTTCTCAAACGAAACTGTCGTTTATTCCAAGGAAAAGAAAATTTCTCATCATGCATTGAATGAAACATTTGTAAATAAGTAGATAAATCAATTGATCAAGTAATTCATTTGACGGAGAACCAAGTCCGAGAATCTTATGAAAGTTAAACTATCTGGAAAAATGGTACGAATTTTAATAATGGTTAAATCGATCAAGGGATATCAAATGTAAATTTACGATCGACAATGTTATACTACACATTATAGCTTATCTTCAGGAAAAAAATTATGAATATTTTCTTTCTCTTGGCCATTATATACATGTTTATGAATAGTCCATAGACGGGCGAAACGTACTTTAAAGGGACAATAACATTCTTGCTGGCTTGGAAGCTCCAGAAAATAAATAATATCCTTATTCTAAGTACTAGATGTTTAAGTGTCCTACCTGTTGTGTAAATTATCCATTACAACCTATTTTACTTGTCCAGAGGGTTCGAAAATATTTTAAAATCCAAGTCACATTTGAAAAGGTTTACGTTAGACTTTTCAAATCAATTGGTTGAATTTTTCCAATTTTTTAAAATAGGTGTGTTAAGATGAAATTTATATCATCAATTAATTGGAATATTGTAAAATAATACGATTTGTTGACCAGAATGAAGATTGGGACATATTATTCAGTTACAACAAGAGTGTTATTGGGGCTTTAAAATATTATTAAACCAGTGTTGAAATCAGTTTGTCTCGGCATACCTTTTATCTTTTCATCGTTTATCGTGAAACAAATTAGTGCAGTTTTACGGTTGCACTAATATTTCTGGGTATATATATTTATTAAGAAAGCCAACAATAGCAAAACATAACACATTCGCTTTGTGGATTTATCCATCGAGAAGTGCAAATAGGTGTGCTATGATTGGTAAACATCAATATATAAATAAATGGCAGTATTGTTTGAACATTGATTTCAAATATTCAGAACCATTCTGAGCATTTTAAAACATTATCAGAATTTAAATAAATATGAACGGTCTGTATGATTTTTTTAAAAATATGAACACTGTGAATTAACAATTATGTTGATTTGGATATTTTCCATTAATTATATAAAGTGAAATAAATGGAACCTGAAAATATTCATTGATCTGGGCCCTGATTCACGAAATTTTAACTAGAGATAAAATCCAAATTTTAGTAGATACTTCAATTTTAATTGGCTAAGAACTAAAATCAATCTAATATTGTCCAATCAAATTACTAAAATTTGATTTTATCTTAGTTAAAATTTCGTGAAACAGGCCCCTGATTTTTGATTTTGTTCATATACACATTATTTCTTCTAATTCTAGGATTGAGAAACATTCCAAACCCATAAAACCCCTCTTGAGAAATATGTAAAAAAAACAATAAAATAAAAAAAATATGTAGACTAATACACACATATAACTACATTTAGTTTCCGACTGACAAGTAGGACTCGTGTATGTTCGTCAGTTCTGATAGAGGATGATAGTTCTATTCCGAGAAGATATTGGAATCATAACGTCTATACGCCACACGTTACATGGTGTACGCTTTACATTATTACGTAAACAGGGCTTTGGTTCAGTAGCTAGCTTTACACAATATGCGTTTGTTCATCCGGGGAAGATCAAAAGAAAATGGCGACGGGTTTCTGTCAGGTGACAGAGAATGTATTCGCTATTCTTATCCGTCTTTTAGTTTAACTCTAATTTTTCTCATGTTAATCATAATTGCTTGTCGTATTATCGTATTATTACACACTTGTTCCAGCGAGATCAAAGACACGCGGCTAATAACGTCTGCTACTTGACAGATTGACGCCATCTTGCTTTTAAGGCTAAGATGCGACCTTTGACCCCTGTCTCATTTAAAATGGCTTCGATGACCATTATTATCTATCAAATACGGGTATGAGCTCGTATCCTTATCCGGATTTTGTATTCTCAATATAAAAAGTGGGTATTTAAAATAAAACCACAGTCCAACAAACCAATTTCCTGTCTCGACAATATGCCTATGTTTTGAAGCTCAAGAAAAGCTACATGAGTTGAAATGAGGTGTAACGTCTTACTTACTTAAACTTTCCCTGAAAACAAGAAGCTTGCGATGCCTACTCTATCTGGAAGATCCTGTGACACATCTCTTGCGATAACTGTACATGCATTTCAACCACTATTTGGGGGGTGGGGTGTAATCTTGTTTAAGTTTTTAAGTCAGACTAATAAGTTAATATTTACATAGTTACAATGTACAAAGGAAGTCACGTTTATAGTACACCTAGACCTTTTTACAGCCATGTCTGTATTAGGTTACGACTTCCGGTTTCAAGGGACATAACCCGTTCCAGAACAATTCATACCACTTCTTCTCTTCTGTACATTGAAAGTTCGCACAGTGCATAATTTAGACACCGCTGTATTGTCTGCATATGAATTTACATATATATATATATATAACGGAGCAAAAATATCGAGACGAACTGATTTTAACTTTTATTAACATTTTAAAGTACTTTTTTGCTCATCTGGGGAACTCTTCTTAAATAAAATCATATATATTTTAAAAATGTCTTTTCTTTACGGCGTATTTTCAATAATTGCTAATGATCCATCGTGAAAGATTTACACCGAATACCAGCCAAGAAAATGGTGGGCGGCAATACCAATGTATTAAGCAACGTTCAAACAAAAATAAAATGTTTTGTTACTGTCAAGCTCAAGTGATATTCCAAGCTTTGAGCATAATGGTATCCGTTAAGGGTCGTACTTGACACCTTATTAGGGTTATTTAGTGGTCGAGCTTCAGACAGATGAAAAGGTGATATGGACGGCTTCAAAAGAAGTATTGATCCCTTCAAGAGTTTTAATAAATTGCCAGTAAATCTCTTTGTTACCTAAAGTGTTTTGTCGCGGCGGTGACTGAGTCTCGATTAGCAAGTAGCAAGACGACAGCTTTAATGATTCAGTTGCGTATAAAATGGTATTAGTAACGTGTTGTTTAACGAACGCTTCGACGGGATGCGCTTTAGATTATAAGGTTTGTCACTGACTCAAGTGGAGTGGTTTCGATTCTCCGCTTGTTCGTGACATGGAGCTGGGTCACCTGTCCAATCTCGTGGGTTTTCTCCGGGTCCTCCTATTTCCTTCCGCTGCTGAATCAGTGGACGTCACAATCTCTCTCTCTCTCTCTCTCTCTCTCTCTCTCTCTCTGGTTTAATTTTCTGGTATTATTAGCTGAAGTAGTATTGGCTTCCAGAAGAAATAAATAGACCCGTAAAGTTTACAATTCAACAACGCAGATTCTGTTAGCTTTGAGCAAACGCGCGTCTCACGTGTCCGAGTCTTTGTTTACCGATCGTTTATTGGGTAGTTGATAGTCTCTATTATCACACCTGATTTGGTAGATAATTAAAGGTAATTACCTTTTGTTTGTTTAACACCTTCGTTGACATTTTTTTCGTGTAATCGCTAATGGTCATCCGTTAGCACGTGGACAAGATCTTCAAATAGCCGTCTTTGTCCAGTCAAAGTCCAGTGTTAGACGGTGATTTAGGAACAATTAACAACATAAGCCTCAGATGACCAGTCAACAGCTTTCGTAGCAGCTTTAACATCTACGATATCTCGGTGGAAGTGGACGCTAAACTCCATAAACGAACGACGATTATAAAATAGCCACAGCGACGACTTTTCTTCCTCGGTTTTACTCGCTACCTTTTAGGTTTTGCTGATTGATTGTTTAGGCCCTTAGCGGTGGGGTTGTGAGGGTGGGTGATGGTCTAAGGTTTTAGATCATATATTAGTCCCGACATGACCTAGCGTTTATCAAATGGACATTAAATTCACTCTCCCCCCTCCCCTCCTCTCTCTCTGGGATGGGACTTGGGAAGAATGTAAAAGACATACTTTGATTTCACTCGACTTACCAAAACATCTTCCCGTGAACCGAATTTTCTATGAAGAACGCCATGTTGAACTACGTGGATTGATGTCACTATGACGAATTATGTGACATCATAGCGTCATCGTCTTAGGTTGGCCCATTTTTTTTCCTTAACTTCCGGTTAGGATGCAACCCTATCCAATCCAACTGCAATGAATTTTTAAACGTTAACAACGGGAGTATTATTTGTTGTATGTATGCTCGAAGTGACTGCGATGTCATTATTGCAGACCAGACCAGAATATTATTTAGACGAGAAGTTAAGCATAGCGCTGTGCTGAAAACTTTTTAACCTCGGGGCCAAATGGATATTGCCAATAATATGACATGTTTCTTACAGGTGGAAGTAGATGTTAATGAACCTCGGTTTTTCGTACCATCCGAACGACTAGACAGCTGTCCTGCATCACTGACAAGGGGGAGAGCTTGTTCGAAATATTATATACAGAAGTAAGGAGAGATTGCATTTCTTATATAAATTATATAACGCCAGGCATGATTAATGGGCACACTCAGAGCAGACTAAAAAGCTCGTAGGCTGTGTTTAAACGCATCCCTTCTGGTCGACTTAAATATCACTTAACGAGGGTCTTTTAAACCATTTAAACGTATTACACGAGTCCAGCTTTACCAGGCTCACAACACCTTATTCAATTGTCGAGAGCAAAAGAGATCTAAATGGCCATCTGGACAAGAACAAAACATTTAGAAATAAAAAACCAAGAAAAAAGCTCTCATGTTTTACACGTTGTTAGACGGTATATCACCAATTATCGTCAGTTTGGTGAGAAATATCGAGATTGGGCGAGACTTACTAAGAGCCCTAATACGTGTGTTTGACAATAACAAACTAAACTAAGGGCGTCGGAATTACCTTTAAAGTCGGATTAAGGAGATTCGCCAGATTAACAAGATTTCGGGAAGAATTTTGATAAAACGGTGATTTATTTTCCACAGCCCACCTGTTAACGTGTGTATACAGAAAGGAAAGTTTGTTTTCAATTAGCGCCTGTTAGAATAATACTAAAGCTTTGCCAATCCTTCGTTTTTCTTTATCGGAATAAAACATATCATTCACCTTCCTAAGCTGATGTTTTTTGATAGCTATACGGACGAAAGTATGGTATTATATTATTTACACAGAAATACAAAGTATATAATTCAACACTCTAAACCACCGTATCTATTTATTTTAATAGCAATACAGACGCAAATTGGGTTTTATTTAGTTTATATACATTAAAATACAAAAGCTATCATTATCGGAAACACGGCCTCATTTTTCACAGTGTGTGTAGAACAACATTACTATTATTTTCCTTCGTCATGCGGGATCATTCAATTATCCAAATAAATCTCAACCAAACATTGTTATAATCTATATGGGTTGGGGGAGGGGCATGGTTAAGGGGTCTTAAACATACACACCAAAAAGTACACGCGACCTTCATTTTTCGTCCCATCCAAATGACTACTAGCTAGGGCTCTACATATATAAAATATGATAAAATGATATTGCACATTAGCAAAAGTATGGTGATTGAAAAAAGTCCCTTTTCAGCACTTGAACCTCTGAATTGGCCGCGAAAGTCCATCCAGATTTTCTGGCATGGTTTCCACTTATCAGTGATGCAGGACGGAGGGTCTGACAAGGAAAGTTGTCTTGTCCTTAGAATGGGAATGGCCGTTGGAATTCGATGTAAGAGAAGTCCGTAACGCCCTTTCAAGGCAAAATTTCCCTCATAGTCTCCATAAGCCTAGTGTAAGAACAGAACAGTAGGGCGTTAAACCCATTTCGTTTCTTTCCAACACATTTTCACAACGAACCAAGATCAAAGGAAACAAAAATATAATGGAGGACTTTGAAGTGCAGAATAAAAACTTGAAATAAAGGGGAATAACTCCCATGACCTTATGAAAGGTCTAGAATAATACAGTTGAGAATGTATTTAATATAAACAGCTTATAATAACTCTACTTAATACCAGCTAGGTACATCTTATTAGTGGGGTTTGTAAAGCCTTATACCTCCAGGCTATTTAATACAAGATGGCTTTATTGTCAATAACATGCTTTTATATCGTGTATTTTTTAAAGCTCCGTGTATCTCAAGTGATATGCATTCTGCTTTTTAAAAATATATTCTTATAAAGACATTCTTTACGCGAGAGCTCTTGTAGATTGAAAACTTTGTCATGGTTGAAAATGTAGCCAGAGGAGAGGAGAGGGGGTAGGGGTGTTAACGTAACGTCTACTCTGCACAAACTAAGTCATTTCGAGACTAATATGGTTCATTTTATTTTAATAATTGGCTTGCGCGTAGGGGTTCTCGGTAGTGAGAGGAAACCGGCAGACCCGGAGACAACCCAAGTGGTTAGACAAGCCGCCCTACGCCTTGTCACGCACAGGTGGGCGGTCTGGGTTTAATCCTAGTTTTGACGGAGAAAGTTTCCCTGAGTATATCAGTGGTGCAGGACGTAGGTCTGGGAAGAAACAGGGCCTACAACCAGACTTCTCAAACACGTTGGAGTGCACATAAAACAACCCGCTACAGTTGAATTCCAATTGTTGTCGGGTCAAAATTTACATCATGGCAAATTATCATCTTTATTATGCCAGTTGGAGCAGAACAGTACGACGTTCATTAAGTGGTTAACTACCAAAATTTTAAACAAAAAGAAAAAAAATATTTGGAATCGGAACACAGTAACCGAAACGAATACAAAGCTCAATTTATGAGAGAGAGAAAAAAAGCACCAGATTCTTACAAATTAATCAAAATGACATGATTTGTAGTTGTATAGAATTATATAGTTGTCGTTTGGTTAATATGAATAGTATATGACAGTTTGATAGACGCAACATATGCCTAATAATAGACTTGCCTAATATTACAACAATACTGTTTTAAATATACCCCAATACAACCAGTTAATCACATTCTAATTATACCCAAATTAACTAGAAATTTATCTATGCTCGGCGCTTCGTTTCGATTTTTGTGCCGGTTATGATTATATATTAGGAGTAATTTGAGTATTTCTAGTTGATTGGGGCGGTGATTTAGCGTCAGCAACCTATAATCGACAATAATTCAACCGAAACGAAATTTGTTGGGGCGTGTCTGGTCTGCACGCGCTACTCAAGACTGTTTAAAGTGGCATGGCGGAGTCGACACGAGTTGGTTTCGTTGTTGAGCATAAAAGGGTGATAATTTCTATTAACATGTCTTTATTAGAAGAACTAACAATCATAACGTAGGATATTAATAATCATAATAACTGATTAATAAGCGAGGGGGATTATAGCTTGTCAACCATGTTGTATGCGCGGTCATGGAGAAAACACGTGGACCATAATACTCGACTACTTCCTGTTATTGTCGGGTTTTGTACCGGTTTACAAGACGGAATATTTCTCGAAATAAAATTAGTTTTTTTTAATTTCCCACGCTGGGTGGACGAATTGATCGGCATTAAATATGAAGAATAGAAACTGAAACAACACGCCATGCGGTAGAACGCGTGTCATTACTCGAGATGATGGGACAGGTTTTCAGAAAATGAATTTCACCGATCAAAATTTCCGTCCACGTGAAACAAGACCGCACTTTCTGTTTTTAATAATTACTGGTAATCGTACTCAACCTGCTCATTATAGCCAATTCCACACCGTAACCTTTGACATCACGTGTCCTTATTCACTGGGATGATAAACAGTAAGGATGAATGATAGATGCCAATATTTTGGCAACGTGCATAGGGTTAATAATAACGTGGGCAGATTTTGAAAAGCGCAAAATACGTAAATTAGATTTATACGCTCACCGCCGTTTCTACGTTTACTTGTTTATAATTATCCAGGCCACAGGCAACACAGGCCCGTAGCTAGCGGGGGTGGGGTGGGGTCACGAAATGAAATAGGGTTTAACGTCCTACTCTTTTGCACCTAACCTGGGCTAAAGGAAGACGGGCATACGCAATGCAGTGTGCTATTGGGGGAATTTTGCCCGGGCAGCAGCGCTACGGACTACTCTTAATATCGAATTCCAGCTGTCAAGGGATCTTTTACGTGCACTCCAATGTGTACACGGGACCTCGGTTTTTCGTCCTATCCAAAGGGTGGGGTCACGTTGGTCGTTGGTTTCGTATTGCGACCAATGGAAAGGGCCCCAAAGGAACCCATTGCGGTGTCTGATTTGTTCCAATCGTGTATGTGATGCACTAATTCATTTTCTTTTTATTTCCTGAAGGCACCTTTATTTGTTATGACCATAGGTTACACAAATTGATTATTTAACATTTCATTAAACATACATATGCAAGAGCTAAATCTGCCTATTGCAGGTCTTGCTTTAGACTGCGATATTTACTGGATTAGAACCTGGTCTGCTGCTAATGCAATCAAAAAATAGATAATCGACTTTAATAATGATGATCGAGGCATAGGCCCAAAATTCAGTCGCTGAATTCTGGGTTCAGGTTGGATAGATTTGATTGAAATTTCAGCATATTCCCTTTACACTATCTAGTTTTAACCTAATGTATCTTTAAGAAAAACCAACAGTTTTGATTCAAATCGATTAAAAGGGGGACCACCATATGATTTTAGATTTGTGTTTGCAGGAGATGACTGGTTCCTCGGTGGTCATATCGCAGACATGTGGCGTTGGCTTCAGATTATGATATACCGGGGATACATTGTTTCAATAGTGTTTCGTACCTGAACTTTAAAGAGGAAAGGGCGAATGGTCAACGCGTGTGCTTTGGATCATCAGGTCTGTCATTGAGTCAAATGGCGTGGTTTCGATTCACCGGCTGTACGTGACAAGGAGTAAGATCGCCTGTTTAACCTCGTGGGTTTTCTCTGGGTATTCCGGTCTCCTCCCTCTGCTAAACACCCCTCCGGCAAGCGAATTAATGAATTAAAATTGAACCATATGTTATTCCTTATTCCTGAAAAGGCCTAGTTTGTGTCGAGTAGGCGTCAAAGCCCCCCCCACTCTCTCTTCCCTCTCGCTCTCTCTGTGTCCACCACAAGTAGGTTGTTAAACTCAATTTGATGTCATTACTCGCCATCACACGTCTTGGCTGGAGAAGAAAGGTAGGACGTTAAACCCCATTTCATTCCATTTCTCGTTAACCACTCTCTCTATAAATATAAAAAATAATATTCTTTCAAGAGACCAAGTAGTTTCCATTGTCTGCTTCTATTGATTTTAGACTTAACTCCTCAAAATGCAACACAGTAATTTTATAAACATATTGAACAGAATTAATCTCTTAATTTCCTTATTTGTCCGTCAATTTACAATCATTAAAAGGTATTAGTACCGGTGTATCAACACTGTCACAGACCTGCTCCTAGTGTTCTTCAATTAACGGCTCAACCGATCAACTTGTCAAACACTATGTCTCAGGGTTGTCTTAAAGATTGTCATTTGCTGCGGTCAGTGTTAGGACATGCTTGATTATAAGATTACAGGTGCTCGTTTAGGAAAATAATTTGAAACTTTTTGAATCTCTTGTTTGATCTAATTGCGGATTATTAGCTGTCATATTTTAGCAAATAGTGTCCCCATTTAGTATATTTTATAGATCGGGGTAATTGTAAATAGCATTTTTAGCGAAATAATTTGAAACTTTTAAAATCTTTGTCTAATAATATGATGGAATATTAGCTGTCATTATTTTGTCGCAGATTATATGGATAGGCGTAATTGTTATAATTGTAAGAAATAGCATCATTAGGAATATAATTTGAAATTCTTTAAATCTCTTGGCTAATAATACGACCGAATTTTATCTGCCATTGTTTTTGGCAGAATATATGAAATTGTTCTAATTGTACATCATTAGGAATATAATTTGAAACTTTTTAAATCTCCGATATGACGAATATATTAGCCGTCATTTTGTTTTAACAGATATACGGCCTCCATTTATCAGATTATATGGATGGTCTTGATGCTAAGAGGTTATGGAAAATTGTATGATTAGTAACTTAATTTGAAACCTTTTAAATCCATCTGAAGAACAGAGGGTAGGGGGGTGGGGAGAGAATGAGAGAGAGAGAGAGAGAGAATGAGAGAGAGAGAGGGAGAGAGGGAGATTGAAAACTGTAATTGAAAACTGTCATGGTTGAAAATGTAATGTAATCAAGGGGTCGAGAGAGAGAGTGAGAGAGAGAGAGAGGGAGGGAGAGAAGGGGAAAGAGAGAGGGAAGAGAGAGAAGGGGAAAGTGAGAGGGAAGAAAGAGAATGTATGTAATCAAGGGGTCGAGAGAGAGAGAGAGAGGGAGGGAGAGAGGGGAGAGAGAGAGAAGAGAGAGAGAGGGGGAGTTCTGGTAGATTAAAAACTGCCATGTTTGAAAACGTAATCAAGGGATCAAGAGAGAGAGAGAGGGGGAGAGGGGAAAGCGGAGGACCCAGAGAAAACCCGCCAGGTTGGACAGGCGATCCTATTCCTTGTCACGTACAACCGGGGGAATCGAAACATAGCCAATTGACTCAGCGGCAGACCTTATGATAAAGCGCGCACGTGCTAATCTTTCGGTGATTATGACGCTGATTCGCCAAACAATAGGTCCCTGGTTCGATCACGGGTTGGGCCGTGAAAGATCCTAAGAATTTGCCAGCCTAGTTGCAATTTGACATTTGTGAATGGCAATGTCCACGACGTCTAAAAGTTCGGACGAGACAAAAAAACCCACACCTCGCGTACATGTTGGCGAGCACGTTGGTGGGAGCCCTTGGTTTTTCGTCCAACCATTGGGAACTGGATACCACGCTGGAAAATCATTGAAAGCTTTCTCGGCCAACCCAAGATCGCCTGGTTAGCAAGCCATCGCGACTTTAAAGGGCCTGTGCGCTTTATTGATTTGATCCAGAATGTGAAAAGGCCCCGAACGGACATTTTACCTTACCCCATTTATTCCCCAGTACAAACTTGTGGATTCGTTGGGGATTCCGGCTCACCCCTAATCAATTTGTTCCAGATTGTAAATAGGCCCCGAATGAACACTAAACCGTAGATATAAGATTTCCTTTCGAAATCAAACCAGCGCCACTCTACCCCATTTATACCCCTGTGTGGACATGGAGTTTGCGACTTGCCGATTCGTTGGGGATATTCGGTTGAACGTTCCGGAAATGAATTCTCTCAATCCAAGAAAAAGTGAGAATGGAGTTAAAAGGCGGATGTCGGGCTACAACGCATGCGCTGACTGCGTAAGGAAATGTCTCAACAGCTGAAACATATTTGTTGTGGTTTTTACGTCACGATTCTACTCAACCCACCACTGTTGTCGGGACCGACAGAACTGTGGTGGGACTGAATTCTTCTTCATTCAATTTTAATTCTGTCAATCAAACATGTCCTTAGCGTTTAATGTCCGCTTCCACCATTTGTATTATCTTAGCGCACGCGCAGAAGCCATTTTGTGAGAAGAAACTGGAGTACCAGGAATAAACCCACGAGGTTGAGAAGGCGTCCCTTTCTCCAAGCCACATACGCCACATACGCAAAGCCAGGGGAGACCGGGCACTCTAGACCACCGGGCCATCCCAACTCCGCCCCTTAATCGAACATCCCCTTTGTCTTAATTTATCTAATGATAAAACCAACAAAGGGATCCACAACACCCTGAGGGTCCGTTAAAATAAACGTCTGATAATTAAAGCTGACTGTTTGGAGAGGGAAATCACTGTTGAAAATCATTTCAACAAATCCTCTCAAATCTTTACACTCAACCACTAGATATGCTACTTACATTGTCTCTAGCTCCGAGGCTTTACTTTAAAACACAAAGTTCACTTTAGTCTCTTTACAGACTTGACAATTAGGACTATAGAATTTGAATAATAGTCTCGTGCCTCCTGTACAAAAACTGTGTTGACCCGTGTTTTTAGCTTTAATCACCCATCTAATCAAAGCCTCGTTATCGACCCTTTTTCTCTCAACTCGACGTGGAGGAATACGAAAGTAAACAAGTGATAGTGACAATTATCGCGCGAGCATAAAAGCTATCAGGATTATTTACGTATAATTAACGGGGCAATATGCTTCAATATACCGCATCAAAGGTTACTCACGCTGTTTGATGGTTTTAAAACAAACTTCCTTAAAAGGGAGAGTTTCTTGCAATTAGCTTAACGATGCTTCAACGCTAAAGAGTTCTGCCACTCGAGTCTCCTCTAATGTGAAAGAGTTCTTTAAGCGTGTTACATGGAGAATCACGATTGTGTTGTTGACAGTGGTTCTATCAGAATACATTTATCGGCTAATTGTGTGTGTTAGCCGTCGTATCGTGGCGGCATTACCGACGATAAGATGGTTTCCAGCACAATGATGTGTGCGTTTACCATATGAAGTACGGAAACGTGTATCAAGCCTCGTTTTGATTTGGAAGCCATTTTATTATTCTCGCACGAACGGTAAATACATCTTGATTGGTCCGCAAATCGCTGTCTGTTTTATCAAAAACAACAATCGTCCTCTAAAATGTTTACTTACACTGTCGTAAATAGGCTTTCCCACACATCATAAGGAATGCACACCGTGGCCACCAATTATGAAATTTTAAATTGGCTTTGATATCGGCTATTAGATAACTCTGATTAGAGCTGTAGCGATTCTCACAAAAGTCGTTTGATGTTGTTATTCCAGAGTTTTAAACGATTTTTTCGATTTTGTATGCGTTCTGTGGAATTACATTGAATAGCTCTTAAGCGAGGGCTAGAAAAACGGGTGGTTGTGAAGCAAGTGTTATTTCTAGAAGACTTAATGATGCACATTTTATTGCCAGATATTTTTTTATGAAGTAAATTTTCTGGTTTATTTGATGTTTGCGGTTCCTGTATGAGGCTGATTGTGAAAGCACGTTAGTAGCTAATTTTATTTTCGAGAGATAGATTTGAGTTGATTTGCTGATAAACTGTTGGAATCTGTTATCTCTGTCAATAAAGTGGCGAGGAATATAATATATCGGTGAATAGAGAAAACGCCCATTTTTATTTGCATTCTTTTCATTCTTTCGATGTTTTTGTTTAATATAAATAAAATTCTTGTTGCTATTTTGATTCTTTAACGAGCGAATATGTAGACTGAAATTTAAACTAGCGACGTTTCGTCCACATGAAATGAAATGGGGTTTAATGAAGATGGGCATACGTCGTAAATTGTGCTATGAGGGAAATTTTGCCTGGGCAGCGGCGCTACGGCCTACTCTTATATCGAATTCCAACTGCTAAGGGATCTTTTACGTGCACGCCAATGTGTACACGCGACCTCCCATCCGAACGACTAGACAGATCTCCTTGTCCGGCCCTCCGTCCCGCATCACTGACAGGGGAAACCTCTTATATCGAATTCCAACTGTCAAGGGATCTTTTACGTGCACGCCAATGTGTACACGCGACATCGATTTTTCGTCCCATCCGAACGACTAGACAGATCTCCTTGTCCGACCCTCCGTCCCGCATCACTGACAGGGGAAACCACGCCTTAAAATCTGGGTGAATTTTCTCGGCAAATGCAGGGATCGAACATCCTACCTCCAGGCTAGCGAGCCAGCGTCTTACCCACTTAGCCACGTGATCCCCGTTTCGTCCATATATTTGTCTGCGATGTCACAATGGTATGGTTCTAGCTACATATCATTTACTATTATACAGCTGAGGTTAGATGTAGGGTACCAGAAGTTTGACCAATGCTTTAAGACCACACAGCGGGGAAGGGGGGATTAAACTCGACACAAACTAGGTCAGTAAAAACTGGGATTAGAAACCACGCCAGTTGACTCAATGACAGGCTTTATGATACAGCACACACGTGCTACCCCCCCCCCCCCCACACACACACACACAGCGCCTATAATTTGAGGAATGTTATATCCCTTGCTGTATCAAACAATGATAAACCTATAGAAGCTGAGTCGAAACGCCACTCAGTAATAAGCAGTAATTGTTTTCCATAGAATTGTGACCGTACTTTTTCATTTGAAAAATACAACTAAAATAATTCAACATACACATTGTGGTTTAAATGTAAAAACTAATATACCATACTGTATTAAGTGATAATGACCTCTAGAATATGTACAAGATATCTTGGTCTAATTTCTTGTGTATAAATGGTAAAGTCAATCGGATTATAAATTTACCCTACAGAGAGCATACACGATTATTCAAACCAATCAAGGGCCATAACTCTCGCAATAATTGTCTGAAATTCCTGAAAATCAATAAGATTCTCTGTTCCATTACTAAAAACAATAAGTGTATAAATCAACTGAGGCCTATTTCACAAAATTTTAACCAAGATAAGATCTGAATTTTAGTTATTTGATTGGACAATATTAGATTGATTTTAGTTCTTAGCCAATCAAAATTGAAGTATCTTCTAAAATTTGAATTTTATCTTTGGTTAAAATTTCGCGAAACAGGGCTCAGGGTTATAACTTAAGACTTTAGTGTTGACGCCGACCCGAGGGACGGACAGACGGACGGACGGATCAACGACAATATACGACCACATTTTAATGTGGGTGTATGAAAACAGTTTTATTCATTGAATACCGGGAGTCGCAGTGTCGCACTGATCGTGATGCTGGCTCATTATTTGAGAGGTCCGGGGCTCGCAACCGGTATCGATCGAGGAGGTTCCTGGCGATTTTCCAAAGTCGCTGCCGGGATAAAATGTCAATCATGGCACAGTGCAAGGCGTTATCATACCTGTCTTCATTAGCCCAGAAGGACGTTAAACCTCATTTCATTTTTTTCACAAAATATATATATATCTTGATCTTCTCCTTTAAGAAATAGGCATTTTCTTAAAAAGGATTTTGGACAAAAACTGTCACCACGGGAGGTAATTAAAATATACATATAATCTATTTTATATTAGGCAGTAAACATAATTACAAAATGCATAAGTAAAATAAAACTTAACTATACTCTTAAATTGACATCTCCATTTCACGATTCAAGAAAGAAGTGGCTATTGACGATATAATAAAAAGCTTAATTTTCCGGGCAGCTGAACACGGGGGATATTATTCGCCATTTTAACACCATTCTTTTCTTGTCCCGTTTCTAAGTTAAATCGTGGATTAATGTAATTATACCTGATTGAAGAACCAGAGATTGAGACCCCCATCACGGGATTTCAGCTCTAAATAAGACTTATTTGTTATCCTTCAATTACTACGTTATCACGCTCCAGTAGGCGCGGACGATTCATTACTCCAGCCGGTTTTTACAAACTTTAATTTCTCATTCAATTTTCAAACGACAAGGTTAACAATGGAGGGCTAGAAATAAGAAAAATGGGGGCGAAGATTGAAACAGACGAAAAAATTTGCCGATTATCCGTGTCTTATATTCCCCAACACGTGTAGAACAACGGGGGTACATGACGGGAAATGGTACAGCGCGAGACCCCACTGAGAGGGTGGTTATTATTTATATCGCCCGACACAGAATTGAATGACGTAGATCACATCTGCACCTGGGCTTAACAAAATACTTCTCGCTAATTGGCTGTTATTCATTTTTAAACTGTAATCTTATTTAGCCAAACAAGCGTTTAAATTGGGAGTCACCGGTGTCATAACTCGTCTAATCCACGCCTTATCTTCATTCGCTCTTAATTTGCATTTAAATAACCAACAGTTTATTTGTAATCGCCCCAGTTCTAAAGATCCGGGGATACAGTGACAGAAAATGGCTTATTAATCAATAGGCTATAAATGAAAAATAAATAAAGTTAAATCTGTTCAAAGCAAGTCTTAATCTAAAGTTGTTCTTAATTATTTTTTTTTACTTTATATGAAAAATAAATCAAATTGGAACAACATGTACAGGGTGAGTAAGACGCTGGCTCGTTGGCCGAGAACGTTCAGTGGGATTTTCAGGCGTGGTTTCTCCTTCTTAGAGTGCAGGGCGAGGGGGGGGGGTGCATAGGACGAAAACCGAGGTCCCAGGTACATATATATTGGCGTGCACGTAAAAAAAAAATCCCTTGGCTGTCGGGACCAAATTTCCCTAAAAATACCACACTGAATGGCGCATACGATGCCCGTCTTCAGGGGGGCAGAGACAGAGAGAGAGAGAAATGGGGTTTAACGTCCACTCGACACAAACTAGGTCATTTTGGGACTAACACATGGTTTCAATTTTATTTCAATAATTCGCTTGTGCGTAGGGGTCTTTAGCAGTGGGAGGAAACCGTTAAGCCCGGAGGAAACCCACGAGGTTGAGAAGGCGCCCCTATCTCCATGCCACATACGCTCACACCAGGGATCGAAACCACAGCCGCAAGCCAGAGGTGACCGGTCAGCTAGAGGTCGAAGCGCGGCACTCTAGACCACTAGGCATACCCCCTCCCCACCCAGGAGACAGAGAGGGTGAGAGTGAATGGGCTTAACGTCCACTCGATACAACCTAGGTCATTTCAGGACTAACATATGGTTTTATATAATTTCAATAAATCGCTTGCGCGTAGAGGACCCGCAGAAAACTCACGAGGTTAGACAGGCGACCCCACTCCTTGCCACGTATAAGCGGCGATTCGAAACCACTTCACTTTACTCATTGACAGACCTTGTGATTTAAAGTAAACGCGTTAACGCCCCTACCAACCTACCAACCTCCCACAGGGGATTTAATGTACATAAGAAATTGAAGTCGTATAAATAACAATAGATTAAAACAGTTACGGGATATATGTATGTGCAATTGAAATGATGAATGTCATACATCTATCATAGTCGAACAATGTGCGATTGAGGGATTATTACGGTCGACTAAGTTGGTGGATAATCACAAAACCATAACAAAAATATCAAGGAAAAAATCAAACCAGCAGCATTTACAAAAGGATGACAAATAATTTTCTAAAACAATAATTAATATTTTTTATTTTAAATCCAGAAGTGGGCTTTTAACAATCCCATATCTACACATCTCAGTTATATACAATTATTATAATTCCATTTTTCATAAATCAAGCTAGAAGGGGTGGGGTACTTTACTCAATACTACCCAATACCACCAAATACTACTCAATACTACCCAATATCACCACATACATGTACCTCCTTATTATACGAAACTACCACACTTGTTAAATTATTCACAATACTACCCAATGCCACCCAATACTAATTAAATACTACCCAATGCCACACAATTCTAATCAAATGCTACCAAATACCATCACATACTATACCTCCTTATTGTGAAAAACTATCACAGTTGTTGAATTATTCACAACCAAATTTGTGGAATTGGCAAAATTTTAATGATAACCTGGAAGAGACTATTTATAGTATCAGTACCCAGTAGCTCAAGCATTTGAAGAAAAACTAGTCAATTATTGCCAAATATCTCCCAAGTTAGTTCCTTCAAGAACTGTCTTTGAGTGGACAATGTCCACTGACAGTCCTATCCTGTTCTAAGGCTATTTTGGAATCCTTTCCTATTTTTTTCACCCTGATTCTACTTTATTCGCCAAAGGAATCATTTCTTGTCACAGGTGACACACTATTTTCAAGTAGAATTCTGCGATTAAAGACATACACCAAATAAGTTTAAACTGAAGAGCCATTACTATCCGGACATGTGCAAACCGCATGTTTATTTCATCGCTAAATTCTACTTGAAAACTGAGTTGAATTATTACAAATTTGTGTCAAATATAGTGACAAATTATTCCTTTTGGTGGAAAATAAAGAATTGTGGTGACAAATAGACGGTAAGGGTTGTAAAACAGAGGTGGGGAATACCGGTATATTACCGTATTTTCATATTGCAGTTACATAAGGCCGAATAGGAACTGTCTGGAATATCGTTCGCTCAAAGACAGTTCCAAAAGGAACTACCCCAAGTCTAACCCAATGCTACAAAATACAACCACATACTACCTCCCTTATTATTATCGTAAACTGTCAGAATTCTTCAATTACATGTGCTTCAGTATCGATGAGTTCATTCCTATGAAAATTATAAACAATTGAAAATACCTACTTATGGCGCGAGTGATAACTGTAACAGCTAAACATTGACATGGAGTTTAACGTCCTACTATTCTGCTCCGATTGGGCTATTGAAGACGGGCATACGTCATACAGAGTGCTACGAGGAAAATTTTGCCTGGACAGGGGCACTGCAACCTACTCTTATATCGAATTCTAACTACCAGGGGATCGTTTATGTGCACACCAATGTGTACACGTGACCCCAGTTTTTCGTCCCATACGATCGAATAGACAGCTGGCCTTGTCCGGTCCTCACTGACAAGGGGGAGCCTCGTCGGAAAATCTGGATTATCTGTCTCGGCCGATGCAAGGATCGAACACTCGACCTCCGGACTAGTGTTGGATAAATAATTTATTTTCCACAAACAAACATATTGTTATCCAAATAGTTGTACCTTTATCCCATTTTGTGTTATATTGGCCCATTATTTTACCGCATAGATTGAATTTGTGTATAACATGGGTTACAGATACATTATGGGAAATTAGATAAAGGAGCTGGCAGTTCCCACTATAATTGTTAAAAACTAGATAACATAAAGGGTACTTGTTGAAAATTTCAGTCAAATCGATCCACTTAGCCTCGATCATCATTACTAAAGTCGGTACTATACAAAACCCCCGCAGTCTCGATTATCCAGTTCATGATCTTATCATGAATGAAAATAGAGCAGTGAATTGGATCCTAATCTAGTAAATATGGCAGGCTAACTGTGAGATCGAAGGTGGATTATGGTCTGGATAAGTTATTAAAGTATCTAATTAATAATTTATATAATTTACAATAGGAAGATTTAGCTGTTGCACAATATTTGTTAAGATTTCGTGATCGGGGGAACGGGGTAATTGGACAGCGAGAAATTGACAGTCACACTTATAGACAATCACACTTCATTATTATGCATGTTTTCCAAGCATTAACTCAATTTTGTTTAATATATGATAGTTTCTCACAATAATGAAGTGCGGTGTTATTCGGTAGTATTTAATTAGTATTTGGTAGTATTGGGTGAATCGCCCTGCCCAGTTAGAATTGGGCTTTTAATAATCTTTTTTTCACACGTCTTGTTTTTAAAAATTAAACATTCGTGTTTACCCTGACACATACTCCAAGAATTTTAATGATCGGATTGTTACCTTATCAGGTGCAAATCACAACGCACTCAAAAAACAACGATGTCATATTTATTCCCCATAAGCACAAATTCAACCAAATGTCAAGAGAGGGGAGAACCATTTAAAATTCAACATTTGGACGAGGGTTTAGTTGATAATTATTCACATTCGGTTTAAGCTATTAAAGCAAATTATTCTCGACAAATGAGTTTTATTTAAAAAAATATCCAGGGAGAAAATGTCAAGTTCATTGGCGTTGGTCTCACCTTTAGAATAAATAGAAAATATATATAAAAAAGATTTAGGAGGTTACAGAGTGTAAAAAGGGTGATCGACATACACCGCTTGTCATTTAATAAGATAAGCATTACACTTATTTATTTTCAATTCATTGCCGTTTCACTATTCATGATTTATTTATCTTTTTAAAAGAAAGCATTATTCAAAAAAAGAAGAAAACATTAGTTTTATATTATTTTAAAGAAATTGTTTTTTAAGCTTTTTTTTCAAAGAAATCGTTATTTTATAGAAATCACTTTTTAAAATTTTCATTTAAGAAATATTTTTTAAAAAAATCATTTTTTTTTTATTTAAAAGCAATCATTAATTCAATATATTATTTTAAGGGAAATAGTTAGACATCTAAAAAATAGTTATTTAGATATTGAAAATAAATCGGTAGTTTGATTTCTAAAAGGAATAATTGTTCTAATATTGAAAATGAATCATTATTTTAATATCGAAAAGGAATTATTGTTTTAGTATAAAAATAACTTATCATTTTAATATTTAAGATAAGTGATCATTTTGAGAGTTAAGAGGAATCATTATTTTAATATCTAAAAGAAATCAATATTTTGATATCTAAGAGGAATCATTATTTTAATATCTAAAATTAATCATTATTTATATTTGTAAGAGTAATTATTATTTTAATATCTTTTAAAGAAATCATTATTTTGGTATCTAAAAAGTATCGTGGTGCGAGTAACAAAACATAGTCGGTCGGATGAGACAGAAAACAGAGGTGTCGTGTACAATTTGGCATGCGCGTAAACAAACCCTTGGCAGTGTGTCCCACCATGGTGCAGAAAAATAGGACGAGTAATTCATACGCAGGCTGTCGATATAAATGTGTTCTTTAGAACAAGTGTGAAATACAAATCTGACATAAAATATAGATGTGTACCCAGGTGTGAAAACAGATAAATGAACTGCAATCTCAACGACCTCCATCTACAGAATATATTTGTCATTGTAAACACTCCTGTTTCACCGCCTTCCATTTTGTCTATTCATTGGCTCACTAACGGGGTACCTTTAGGCGACCGTGCACCTTACTCGTATGTATAAATAATACCCGCCAAATTAACCAAACTATTACTCTAATGATCATCTCGAGGAGTGTGGCGAAGGAGGCCACCGTCAGATTCAAGCGAAATATTTGGACATAGAAATTGTGAGTGAATTGTCAACAAGGTATAACGAAGGATCTGAAAGGAGGGTCAATAAGTGTATTTTTTATGGTGGTCTGACTTGAAAACGATCCTTGCCTCATGGATGCAAATGAAATGGGGTTTAACGTCTCTCGTTTCTTCACCAACAGGTTTAACGTCCTACTGTTCTGGGGGTGGTGGGATGGCCTAGTGGTCTAGAGTGCCGCGCTTCGACCTCTAGCTGGCCGGTCACCTCTGGCTTGCGGCTGTGGTTTAGAGCCCTGGGCCCTGTTTCACGAAATTTTAACTTAAGATAAAATCCAATTTTAGTAGATACTTCAATTTTGATTGGCTAAGCACTAAAATCAATCTAATATTATCCAATCAAATTACTAAAATTGGGATCTTATCTTAGTTAAAATTTTGTGAAATAGACCCCTGGTGTGAGCGTATGTGGCATGGAGATAGGGGCGCCTTCTCAACCTCGTGGGTTTCCTCCCACTGCTAAAGACCCCTACGCGCAAGCGAATTATTGAAATAAAATTAAACCATATATGTTAATCCCGAAATGACCTAGTTTGTGTTGAGTTGACGTTAAACCCCATTTCTCTCTCTCTCTCTCCTACTGTTCTGCTCCGGGCAAAATTTCCCTCATAGCACACTGCATTGCATATGCCCGTCTTCATTATCCCAGTCGGAGCACAACAGTAAGACGTTAAACCCCATTTTATTTCGACTTCGTAGTTTAGTAAACCAGCTCTATACTCACAAAGTCACCTGGAAGTGTAAGCATACTCTGCATTTGAAAACCACAAGATCGAAAATTGACAAAGTTGACCGGAATCAGCGGTTAAGATACTTTCAAATCCGGTCGAATCGAAATTTTGTTCCCAACACGCTGGAGGAATCCATCTTAATAACATCGTATTATACCAGACTTACTTAAAAATAAATTAACGATATAATGTCGCTTTGAAGGAACTGGGGTTTTCGGATTTATCCCAATAAGAAACTGGGGTTTAGCATCCTACTGTTCAAATCCCGTCGAATCGAATTTTTGTTCCCAACCGGTGGAGAAATCCAACTTGATACCAGCGTATTACCAGACTAACTTAAAAATAAATGTCGCTTTGGAGGAACTGGGGTTTTCAGATTTATCCCAAAAAGAAACTGGGGTTTAGCTTTGAAGGAACTGGGGTTTTCTGATTTATCTCAACAAGGAACTGGGGTTTAAAGCCCTACTGTTCCTACGGCACCAACCGGGTCTACGCCTTATAGTGTGCTATAAGGGACATTTTTCCCGGGCAGCGGCGTTTGAACTTACTCGTCGTATTAATTTTTTTACCCAGAACAATTTTACTGGCTGTCACTGCCTGAGTAAGGCCATTATATCTCTTGCTAATGAAATTAATGCGTTGTGACTAATATTTGGCCGTTCATTCCTCGAACAACGAATGGCAAGAGCCGACATCTTCAAAACGACTTTGGTAGGTAAAGGGAGGCAACTCTATTTTTGACTACAAGAGAAAGGTATTACACCACCATTGTATTGGCCACTGTTGGCAAGGCCAAACACATGATAATATAAGCAGATGAAATATCTATCACTTTTCTGGCGTGAAAAAAAATCCCACACGATATGAAATGAAATGAAATGATGGAGTTTAACGCCCTACTGTTCTGCATCTAACCTGGGCTGGCTAATGAAGACGGGCATACGCCATACAGTGTGCTGTGAGCGACATTTTGCCTGGGCAGCGGCGCTGCGGCCTACTACTATATCGAATTCTAACTGCCAAGGGATCTTTTACTGACCCCCCCCCCGCCCACATGACGTGAGAGAGAGAGAAACTAGGTCATTTCGGGACTAACATATGGTTTATTTTATTTCAATAATTCGCTTGCGCGTAGGGGTCTTTAGCAGTGGGAGGAAACCGGAGTACCTACAGAAAACCCACGAGGTTGGACAGGCGACCCTACTCCTTGCCACGTACAACCGGGGATTCGATACCACGCGAGTTGACTCAATGGCAGGCCGTATGATACAGCGCGCGCACGCTAACCATTGGGCCACCCGATCCACACACCCGAACCCCACCCCAGCCCCACAGGATGTAAACAATTACCCATGTGGCCCGAATTGGGCAGCAGCGTACTATTCAGTATTAGTTACTTTATCTATTAAACGTAAGTAAACATAAGTTCATGTTTAAACAGTCCCTTTGATCAGATTTTTTTTCGGCCAAATGACGACGCGAGAACAAATCACAATGTTGACCTTGCATCAAATTTGTATGCATGCTATAGAAACCAGCGATTTTGATTATAAATTATTTAGTCGATTAGAAAACAAAATCTATTTCGACAATATATTTAAAATCAATGGAAACCTTATCGTTGATTAATCCCATGAAATCAGACTGGCGCTGTCATGACGGGTGTACAGTCGAACAGTATTTACCCAGTTGACACTGGGGCGAGTTTGTTTAGATTCAGTTGGGCAGTTAGCTGTTTCCTTAGTTACTGTGTTCTTGCTCATCTGTCCTGATGTGTCTTTTGGAGAAATACCCATTTGAGATAATACCTTATCTAGAAGCGGGCGTTAATTTCTAGTCAACTGGTCTCATATCGCCTGATTTCCATCAACCTCAAAATATTGTAATCTATTTCTTTGTGGGGAGAGGGGAGGGGTCTGCTAGAATTTGTCGATGGACATTGCCAAACTATGGCACATTTCCCAGACACAGCTCTAAATGTTGCGCAAGAGAAATGTGTGGTTCTACAATCCAAGATTTAATAACAATCCTGTACAATAATCTAAATGCGAGTAATGGGAATGGGCTAAACAATACCCATCCATAAATTCATGATCTTATATTATAGTGGATTTGGGGGTGGGGGTGGGATGGCCTAGTGGTCTAGAATGCTGCGCTTCGACCTCTAGCTGGCCGGTCACCTCTGCCTTGCGGCTGTGGTTTCGAGCCCTGGTGTGAGCGTATGTGGCATGGAGATAGGGGCGCCTTCTCAACCTCGCGGGTTTCCTCCGGGCCCTCGGGTTTCCTCCCACTACTAAAGACCCCTACGCGCAAGCGAATTATTGAAATAAAATGAAAACATATGTTAGTCCCAAAATGACCTAGTTTGTGTCGAGTGGACGTTAAACCCCATTTCTCTCTCTCTATATAGTGGATTTGTGTAAATTAACTTTGGAACATGGCGATCCGAAACTGTATCAATCCAAATGGTGTCAGACCACTTATTACGGGTGGGGGAACGTCTCAGTTTACACGGAGTAAGGCCACTATGAGCGAAACATCCTAATCTACATGGATTAAGACCACTATTTCTGGGTTGGAACTATCCCAATCCACACGGGGATAGACCACTATTTGTGGGTTAAAACTACCCCCATCTACATGGTGTAAGACCATTGTGGGCCGAGACCGTCTCAATCTACATGAAACAAGATCATTATTCGTGGGCCGAAACCGTTTCCATCTACATGAAATGAGGCCACTACGTGTTTGTCGAAACCGTCTAAATCTGCATGGGGCATGACTACTAATTATGAACTGAAACTATCTACATGAAGTGAGACTTAATTGTGGGTTGAAACCACCTCAATCTACATGGAGTAAGACTACTAATTATTCTTCTCAATATACACAAAGTAATTATTTCTTCCTGCACTTCCATATTAATTTTATTTCATAATTGGACCTGTGAACATTTTTGCATGTTCTGAGGAGTCTAAACTACATGTATATTATATTAACCGAGACCAACATGCCACTATTATCTGATGAACCTCGTGGGGTTTCTCTCTCCGGGTCCCACAGTCTCCTCCGACTGGTAAAAACCCCTACGCGTAGACGAATTACTGAAATAAATATGAACCGTATGTTAGTCCCTATATGACCTAGTTTGTGTCGAGTGGATGTTACCCCCCTCCCCACTCTCTCTCGCTCCCCACTCTCTCTTTTAGAAATCCAACTAACAATTTTGTTCCTAATCTAAACAACGATATATTGGTCCCGAAATAAGTTGGTATGTCAATTTTTGATTACTTTGTGGTCTAGAATCGAAAAAGGGTGTTTGAATTTCCATATTTTGCCAGCTTTTGGTCAATATTCATGCTTTAGAGGTGGAAAGATCAAAAATCAAAAAGTATACCATAATTAGGGAACTTACTTGATTTAGTTATACATGTAGTTCATGGCATCGAGTATTTCAACTCCAGAACCATATATAATCAAGTACATCGCACATTTCTAGATTGTAGGAGATACTATCAACGTTTTGTCCGTCAAGCGGTTTATTGAAATGTAGGGAGCATTACTAGTCTGATTCCACGTAGATTAAGTAGAGTTTTCTCCCTTTAACTACATTTGTGTCCGCGATATATTGAGCACAATGAATGATACTGCACTAGCACATTATTGACCATTGGATTTATGTCCCTTTTACTGTGCCCCGAGGTTGCTCTCAAACCTGTTACTAAACATACCCGTTAAATTATACGAATACAGCCACATTATGTCACTTGCATTCTGAAATTTCAGCCATCTCGAAATGATGTCGATTTATTAAATTCAATCATTCATAAATTTTTAATTGTTCATGAAAAAAATTTACAGTTTAGATATAGAATATTTACATCTGCAACATATAAAATCTTGTCGGTCACGCTGTATGACATTTTCTTGAAAAAGAAAAGCCGTTGCTCGGTCAAAATTTCCCTCATAGCATACTGTATGACGTATATCCGTCTTCATTAACCTAGTTTATAAAAGGAGCAGAAGGACGTTAAACCCCATTTCATTTCATTTTGAAGAAGAAATTTCAGTGGCGGATCCAGGAATTTTTTGAGGGGGTGACAACCCAATGTTTTGTTTCACCGACCGCGGAGCGTAGGCGGGATCAGTAGAGGGGGTATCGGGCTTGGGGTGGTTCTCCCCCCAGAAAATTTTGAAAAATTATCACCGATTTCCTCGCATCGGAGCAATAACGAATAGTGATTTCTGTTCGTCGACAATGTTTCACTTCGTTGACGATTTTCAAAAGTTGAAGAATAAATTTCGAAATTTATATATGTTGATTATTGTGAAATTTTGCATACATCAAAGATAGTGCGGACTGAACGCACAAAGAAGTTGCCACATTCACGGAGAAGTTGTCGACGCCTCTTATAATAAACAGCAAGTTATATATCCAGATTATGAACCTAATAATGAACAAACTGTTTGAATGTTATCAGCCGCGGTTTACGGAGCTAATTTCTGCCGCTAGTAACCTCTTGGAGGTGATTAGTAGGAACGATTGGAAGAAACAGGCGTGGATCCAGAGGGGGGCGCACCCGGCGCACGCCCCCTCTATTTTTGTGGTGGCGAACAATTTTAAGCTCCATATATTCTCGCGGGAAAGGAGAACAAAAATAGTTAAGGTTGGAAATCCTAATTTTGTGACTTGGTTGATTGCCCGTCAGTCCGCCCACCCAGGGCCGGGCTTCGCACTCCCTAGTGGGACAGCACGTCCCCTCTTTCTTAAAATCCTGGATCCGCCCCTGAGAAATGCCTTCAAATTTTAATTTTACACCGTATGTCGCTTTAAGCGTTTTAGATTGATTCCATCAATTTTCAACATTGTTCCTTTAACAAGTTTTCCGCTTCATTGTAAGTAATGTTGACAGATCAATTTGTTCGGTCGTTTAAAGCGACCGAGATAACTTTGCATCAAAGCCAATTAAACTGAAAACGCACAACACGTGTTCGAATTGTCGGGCATTAGCGTGGTGTTAATCTAGCAAGCACACTGAGATAAATGTTTGGGTTTCTAATTCATCATCACAATTTTGAAAATAATTGTTGTATTGATTTAAAGATTATTTTTTGGGGGGTGGGGGGGTGGGGGGTGAAATAAATGCATTTAATCAAATTTATATTTGGAGTTGGTTGGGTTCGGTCTCATTTGACTTCAGACATTGTCTAATATACTTGCGGTTCACCGTGGAACACACTTTTAGTTGCCAACCCCGGTATTGGTCGAGAAGATTCTCCGGAATTTTCCAATCTAGACTTCCCTTGATAGTGGTGCTGGAGGAAGGGTCTGACAGGGAACTGCGTTTCGTCGTTCGGACGGAACCCGCGCATTCACGTTGGCGTGCAGGTTAAAGAAACCTTTGATGTTGGAAGTCTTCCATATTCCGGTTGGTGGGTGCATCATAAGATCGGCCATGGAGTCAAGTGGCGTTGTTTCTATTCCCAACTTTTATGCGATAAGGAGTAGGGTCCCCTGTCCAAGCTCGGTAGCTTCCTCTGGGTCCCCTGGTTTCCTCTCACTGCTAAAGAACCTACGGGCAAACAAATTATTGAAACAGAATTGAACTGCATGTTAGCAGCCCCCCCCCTCTCTCTCTCTCCTCTCTCTATCTCTAATTATTATAACCTAAACGATCACTTGCAGTGAGGAGTCGAGAGCCATCAATCGACTCCGGCAATAAACTCCATTTTAACTACCCGTCTACTACCCCTTAATTCTACAAACAGGCAATCAGCACAACCCATAATTTGATCACTCTGAGTGCTCATCGCCTTCATGTCAATCTCCAAGATAGCCAACTAGCGAACGAGGGATGACTCAAATTACTTTTAAACGATCACTTAGTAGAGGCTAGAACGCTGGAATGGCTATAATGACAATCTTTAGAATAACACTAGCCGACGGCCTATTATTTACAAACCGTGGCCTTGCCGAAACTATTTTCGATGAAAGCACCGTCTCAATTTGTCAGTGGAGCTACCACCATCGTTTTGTAGTCAGACAATTTAATTGATTGGCGTTTGCTAACAGCAGAATCAAGCGAATAGAGAGAAATAGAAAGAGTGGGAGAGAGGGGGGGGGGAGATGGTGTGGATGAGAAAGAGAGAGAAAGAGGGAAAGTTTAAATTTAAAACATTTTTAACGACTTCAAAAGGACGGCAGAGGGCGGATGGGAAGAACAGGGGTTTAAAGTCCACTCGACGTAAATAGGTCGTTTCGAGACAAACATATACGAGATCTAAACACAGCTCGTGAACTCTGTTATTGGCGAGATTGTAGGTTAGGGTTAGCGCTATCCCTGTTTACATCGCATTACCTTTGACCAAATCTGCAGTTGGCCTTAATTTTAAGACCTAATCCTGCGTATGCTGTCTTTATTTAGTCTAAATGGACAAGAAAAGTAGGACGTTAAACCCATTTCATTTCTGCCTATAACCTCAGCCGCTTTCTTACCACTGCATGTGTATGTCATTTTTATTAGCCTGGATGGGCCAGAAAAATAGGACGCTAAACCCCATTTTATTCTAATTGCTTTTCAAATAACTAATCTATTTTGTGTTGAGAAGGGTGCTAAGTATTAACGGGTCGCTAGAAAGAGTCCCGGTGACTCAGAGCTGTAGGACGTTAAATCCTGATTTATTTAAATTTCTTTTCAAATAACTAATCAGGTGTAGACCTATTATAAGAGGCGCGCTAAGTATTAACGGGTCGCTGGAAGGAGCACCGGTGATATAAACAAGTACGTGTGTGAACCGCCGTTCGTTTTGAAAACAGCTAATGTATTTTATTATTGGGGGTAACAGTATCCATTAGTTACCCGTTGGAATTAATATGTGTATTATTTACTTTAGAAACACTACAGACTATAAACTCCATCTGTTTGCCTGTCTTTGACGCTTATATCGTTCGCATATGTCCCTATGTCGGTTTGCTACCCTTGTACTAGTGGCCAGCAAGAACACAATTTCCTCCAGGAATTAACTTTGCATGTGCCGTTTGCAACGATAGAAGGTTTTTACAATTATAAGCGATTCACTTTTCCTGTTTCAGGATGTAGTTAACTGAATTGTGGGTCGCTAGGGGGCGCTGCTGTTTGTACAAGTGTTCCTCGACATTTATCAAGTATGTCATTGGATGTAGAAGTTGGTTTCCAGTGTTCATCATCCCTGCCTTTAATTTAGCTCAATGGTATCAATATTCGCCTTAAAGATAAAAGAAAAACAAAGATAATGCTTTATCTATCGTTCTAACAAATGTTCGAGGGCTTTTAGTAAATCAGTTATAAAACCTACATACCACGTCACGCCACGACGTCATTCCACGAGCTTAATGGCGCGAATATGTTCATTATAACATCAAGGGTTGATTTACTGGTTATTCGAGAGGAATGTTGTGTAAGAACATCCAGTGATACATCTGTAGAAGAATGTGACATGAACATTATAATAATGAGAGATTGTCCGAGCACTTAATTGTATTAATTCATCAAATAAGAAACCAATAAAAACAGGAATGGCGGTATTCCTGACGTGGAATGTAAACGGACGTTAGTTACAAGAATAACATAGCTAGCCCAAACATCAGCGCGTAGATTTCACATCTTCTGGATTTCAACAGCTGATTTTTGTTTCATAGGAAAATAAAATTTGATGACAAAAGAATACGGAAAATGAAAACATAAGAAAAGTGTCAGTTTTTGTGCATTCTTCTCACGCGTTAGACCCAGCTATTATTTGACACTCTGATACGACCAGAAATATTTCCACATTCTTCTTCCGGGATCGTTGATGCGGTGTGTTTTACTAGATATAAATGAATCTTCATGCGGTGGTCTGTATCATCATGATGGGCATTGTACCTCTTAATGGTAGTCGCCAGTCACTTCTCAAAATGAAATGAAATGGAGTTTAACGTCCTACTTTTCTGCGCCGAAGACGGAAACACGCCATACAGTGTGCTACGCGGGAAATTGTTTCACCGGACAGCGGCGCTACGGCCTAGGTATAGTTCGAATTCCAGCTGTCATGGGTTCTTTTACATGCACACCAATGTGTACACGGGACCTTAGTTTTTTTTGTCTGATCCGAACAACTATACGCTGTTTGATTAAATACTGAAAGTTTTTAATAATTTTATGTAAAATACATAAATTTTGTATAATTTTGTATAAAGAACCGGAAGTTTGTAATAATATTTTTATAAAATACATAAAATTTGTAATAATTATTATATAAAATGCAGAAACTTTGTAATAAATTATATAAAATACAAAAAATATATAATGATTTTGTATAAAAAACAGAAAATGTTTAATAATTTTGTATAAAACACAGAAAGTTTGTAATATTTTTAGAAAATACATAAAATTTGTAATTTTATAAAATGCATAAAATTTGTAATATTTTTTTTTTTATAAAATGCTGAGAGTTTGTTAGTTTGTTATAATTTTTTTTGTAAAATGCAGAGAGTTTTTAATAATTTTATATTAAATACAAGTTTGTTTCTGGCGATGTTTCGACGAGGGTTAAAGACGAGGGATTCTTCATTGAAACGACGTTAGAAGAAAACTTCTAAAACACTTGTATTCCATAAAATTGTGTCACATGTTTTGGTCATAATTCCTTGGATTTCAGCAAATGTGGAAACACTGCGTAGTTTGAAATTAAACGACAAACAAATTGATTTCAAAGTTTAGATTGCGCCTGTCTTACACCTCTCTTTACTAATTGGTTTTCTTTCATACCATCAGCGCACCTGCCTAGACATTTTAACCATTTGTTATGGCTCCGAATTAAACTTGATTGACGGCAATTTATTTTACAATTTAAATCCTGCAATAGATGATACAACAAACTGTCAAAATCACAAAAATACAAAATATATCAAATTCACGAAATAAACACACTTAAGACGATGGATTTGTTTTACTTATAAACCTCCGAAACACGTTTTAGTGAGTGAAATTGACACCAATACCGTTGCTGTAATTGCCGCGAAATTACAGAGCGGTATCCGTTACAAGTTGAGAATGTGGCCATTAGTCCAAGAAAGAAAGAACTGACTCTATATAATAGCTGACAGATTAATCGCTTCCATCATTATAAGAGGAAAGCTCTCGAGGTTACGTGAAAATATCTCTGGCATTATTGTGACCCATTTTTATTGACCGTGGCGTGTCAATTTCTTTAATGAATTGGGGGAATGAACAATTTACGATCAATGTACACATCTTGACAAACCTACAATCATTGATAATTTCGCTCAACATAAAGTAATTTTAATGAAATTTTAAATATACATGTATTTCTTTTGCTTTATCATTTTTCAAAATATCATAGCGAGGACAGCAAATTCTTTATCTAAATTCCCCTTTAATTTCGTTTCGTATACATTTATTGATAAATTGGTTCTGAGGCTACCGCGACTTTTTCTATTGACCGTATCGTGTCAGTCGCTACCCATAATTAGCTGAACTATCTTAATTAACAAAACTATCTTAATCTGTCATTCGGATAGCGATAAAATACTACCCTCGCGCCTCTTTCCTACCCGAGGCCATATAAACTCCATATAATCGAAACCCTAAAGCCATGACTAGAATTTGTTCTGACAAGAATATTGTGTAGAGTCAGAATTAATGGAAAAAATGTATAAACAGAAAAAGGGCAAAAGCGCTTTTCCGGCTTCCACTGTTTGGCGTAAAAATGCATTTACATCTAATGTGTGAAAAACTTGAGAAGGTGACCTGTTTAGAAATGTTTAACTAGTACACGTCATATTTTTGTTTTCCACCAAATTTTGTTTTTTTTTTGACTCGAAAGGGTGATTTGTCTTTAAATTTATCTAAATTGTCTTGAAAAATCGGGAAAAAAAAATCTATCTAAATTTATCTTTTAAAATCTTCAAATTTATAATGTTTCATATTATTAAATCTTAATATTTTTATAGTGTGTCTTAAAATTAATCTAAATTTATCTTGAAAAAAGGGAAATGATTTTGGATTAAACGTCCTGCTTTTCTACTACGATATTTTGAAAAATATTCATCCTGATTGAGTATTTTAAAGAAATGAAATGAAATGTGGATTAACGTCCTACTGTTCTGCTCCTAAACTGAGCTAATGAAGACGGGGACACAGTGTGCTATGAGGGAAAGTTTGCCCGGGCAGTGGCATTATGACCTACTCTTATATCGAATTCCAACTGCCAAAGGATGATTATGTGCACGCCTTGCCAGGTGTTAAGCAAGTAAACGTGTTTTGTTTTATTACTATTATTAAGAGAAATGAGTGGGATAACGCGCCTATTTAAAGCTTCGTGACTATTCAAGTGTTCTTTTTTGGTTTCTTGAATCTATTTTTATTTTGTACCAAAATATTTTTTATAGCTCGAAATAAAAATGTGTCCTGACATTTATCTTGAAATATCTTCATTATAAAAACAATGGGCTTCAATAACAGAGAGAGAGAGAAATGGGGTTGAACGTCCACTCAACACAAACTAGGTCATTTCGGGACTAACATATGGTTTAATTTTATTTCAATAATTCGCTTGCGCGTAGGGGTCTTTAGCAGTGGGAGGAAACCGGAGTGCCCGTAGGTAACCCACGAGGTTCAGAAGGCGCCCCTATCTCCATGCCACATACCTTCATGCCAGTGCTCGAAACCACAGCCGCAAGCCAGAGGTGACCGGCCAGCTAGAGGTCGAAGCGCGGCACTCTTGTCCACTACCCCCCCCCCTCGCTTCAATAACAAAAACATGAAATGAAATTGAGTTTAACACCCTTCTGTTCTAAATGGGGTTCTTGGCTGAATGGGGTTAGCTCGTGCCGTAAGGTCTATCATTGAGTCAGGTGGCGTGGTTTCGATTCCCTGGTTGTACGTCACAAGGAGTAGGGTCGCCTGTCCAACCTCATGGGTTTTCTACGGATCCGCAGGTTTCCTCCGAATACTAATTGTAAAACATATTCATCTATAGATGGGTATTTTTTACAATTACACGTGTTAATAATCAGAGCCGCCCTAATTTTCGACAGTGCCCTTTTTTACTACTGAAAGTACCTTTCAACTAGCTTTTTTGCTCGATTTTGAGGCTCTTTTTCTATGATTTCCGAACGTTTAGACGAAAATATCAGAGCAACAAATGCAAGGAAATGACCAATAATTTTTCCACCCCCCTCTCAGCGACGTGCTCTGTCTCCGTGGTCAGTGCCCTCATTTTGCGGCGAACTCCCCCCCCCCCCCTTTTCAAAATTTCTAGATCCGGCCCTGATAATTCAGGATTTGTTTTATTGAAGTTGTCTATTATTAACAGGAATAAGATGTTATATATGCTGTTGATATTATTCTATAGAATATGATATATAGCCCGATTGTCTTCTATTAAATATGTACCCATACGTCACATGCTAATCGTTAAAAATGTACTTATATCGCTGTAAGAAGAGCTCGGAATGATACGAAGAAGACCCGCTGCTTACCAAATGGAAGGTTGTTAGGCGAACAAACTTGCGTAATTGCGCGGCTAACAATTCCTTGCTTTATTTCTGGTTCCGTACATTTGGTAAACACGCTTATTGTTCTTTACCCAAACAACACGCTAGGAATGTCCAGTACAAGACTTTTTGCCGCCAAACCGTTGTCTACAGATCCCCGCTGTACAAATTAATGAGCTCTGATTGGTCAATGGTATTGTGGTCTACACGCGCTAGATAGTAAAATTGTTCTAGAGGTATTCCTTGAAAAAATACCACTTTTGACAAATTGTGGATAACATGCTGAGATGGTAGACCACCCAATTATAAGACAGGGATTTCGGCAAGAAAAACAGTTAAAACCTTTAGCGTTGTATTTGTTCAATCGTTTGAACACATGGGACAATAGAAATAGCCACGGTAGCCGCATGCCAATGCACGTGTGGCTTGCCCTTTGAAAGGTCAAGTTGTGATTTGGGAAAGGTAGAAGGAAAGAAAGCGGATTCGAATTGTAATTAGAAATGTTTGTATAACATTTATATACAACTAGGATCTGATCGCCAGATTTATATACAACCAGATTTATAGGCCCGCGTTTCCATCTCATAAGTGTTAAAAATAAAATAACAATTTTGTTTCTTGTTTGTTTGCTTTCCACTTATTCACTTAAAGGACCGAGAAATTGGCACAAATGGATCGCAACGCATATAATAATTAATGTAATATGAATGTAAATAAACTGATTTACATTCAATAATAGTTTCTGTTTTTACTCAAATTTCAAATACTCCAGAAGTCTCAATCGAATGGCAATCTCTAGCGTCTGATTATTCCAGTCTACGTCGATAGTATTTATAATGCATGATCTCCAGATATGAATGTGATGTCCAGGGGCGTAAATGTGCGGGGGGTGTGGGGGTGGTACACCCTCCCCCCCCCCCCAGCAGAAAAAATAGTCGGTCGCAATACCAGTGCAGTCGGTCGCAAAATAGAGTAGTCATTATCGAAATACGTACTCATTGTATACGTCACGCTAATCACGCAAAACTTTACTAAAAAATAGTGGGTCGGAAAATCAGTGCAGTCGGTCACAAAATAGGAGCAGTCGGTATCAAAATAAGTGCTCACTGTATACGTCACGCTATTCACACAAAACTTTAGTATAAAATAATCTTGTCAACTTATCATGTTTGAAAAGATGTTGTGTTTCGCTCTCATTCTGTTTGCGGGCGTGGGGGGGGGGGTATGTGCATTAGTCGGTCACATTTTGGCTAAACACCCCCCCCCCCCAAAACGAAATCGTTATGTACGCCCCTTGTGATGTCACCGTTTAAGATGACTGGTGAAATATGGCTAGCCTCGTTATTTTGTCTTAAATATACTGGATATCAGAAGCCCATATTTTCCCGGTAAGATTACAAATAATTCTTATTTTCAATGTCTTTGGATGACTGCTAAAGACCCCTATGCACAAGCGAATTATTGATATAAAAATTGCAAAATCTGTTCGTCCCAAACTTCTCTCGCTATATATCACTATGAACATGGATCTTATAAGGTCCATGCTATGAACAAATTTACTGTTTAAGTCTGACTCATTAGATATAGATTATGTAAGATTTGGACAAAGAACTAGCCATTCTTGCTATAATAGTTCGAAAGTAGATAATGTAAAATGAATAATTTGAAAATATCATTCAAATTATTCTATTGCAAGCGAAGATATTAGCCTTTGAATGTTTGAAAGACGTTTGCAATAATTTCAACCACCGTCACTCGGCTAATCTCGACAGATTCCGTAAACTACATCTAGTCTCGGATGTATGACAGTAAGTGATATGTACCTACGCCCATACATTTGCGATGTGGCTACCGGTTTACTTTAACAGGAAAACTTGACGCTATTACACAAATTGGGAACCTATTCGGCTAGCGATCTATTCGTTGGAAACCTATTTAGAGTAAAGACAACAGTCTCTATTTATCAACCAATAAAATCCAACGGTATGTCTATCAAATGAAAGTAGAATATATTATTTTTTATCCATTCCTTCAGCTCAGAATAGAAGTGTAATTTCGTCATTATCTTACAGATGGATCGGTCGAATAGGTCGCTAGCCAAATAGGTCGCCAACTTGTGTTTGGAATGGGCGCAGCCATGTTTCATCCGGGACCTTTAAAGTAGTTCCAATATGGCGGAATTCATCATACAGCCGAGTTTAGATTGTCCGAAATCTTACGAGGTTTGCCGAGTGCAACCACCGTATAGCTTGATCGAAGCTAAATTTCGATCCTCCATATTGAATTTGATTGAATCAAAGTATCGCTGAACCGTTTTAATCTATTTAATATCGGAGCAGTCTGATGCCATCGGGAGGCCTAGATCAGTTAATTAATGACTAATTAATACTTTAGAAAACATTTCAGGCCTAAAGAAAGACCTGCAATAGGCAGATTTAGCTCCTGCATAATGTGTGTTTAATAAAATGAATTCTCCGGGTGTTGGACTAGAGAAGGGTTGTGGTATATCATGTTTATAATTTAATGAGTAAAACTGAGTCTTGATATTTATATAGTGGTTGCATGAAACATCCACGGAAATAAGCACAGAGTTATTATAGTAACATAGTTTTACCGTATGACATTTAGTCCATGTCAAATTATAGAACGAATCTGACTACGATCTATGGTCGAATATTAGATACAACCAAACGGAAGTTGATGTAGAGTTTGTTATTGGTTGTTTGTTGAGTGTTTTTTATTTCGTTTATAAAAGTTTGATAACTTGTTTTTTAAGTGATAGGTAAGATTATTCTTATTTACATGCTGTCAAAAGTTTATGTAATGTTCGCTGGTATATAATAACATAGTACTAACAGTAGATCGAACCGATAAAACTCTTTAACACGATTGTAGGTGTTTGATGATGATCGTTGGGAAGGTTTAGTTTGGTCGAAGGTCACGAGATGTAAATATAATGTTAGGGCACGTGATTGTTGAAGAGATTCTAGGTTAGGATTAGGTCTTGGTCCAGGGTTAGGGATGGGATTAGCGCTCGCCCTGTTTATTTCTTGTGACAATTGACCAAACTTTAAGTTGACTTTATCAAATACGGTAGTGTCCGTAGTTATTTTTTCCACCCACAAACTCGTCAACAGGTAAGTCGTCTACAGCGACAGGATATTATGTCGTCTGCAACCAGTGCAACTAATAATTGATGCATACACATATGTTAATTGTATGGAATAAATCAGATGGCTGGTACGATAGCCTATTTAGCAGCTTGTTCGATCCCTATTTGGGTTGGTGATTGGATGGCCGAATGGCTAGCGTGCGCAGGCTGTATCATAATCATACGGCCTGCCATTGAGTCAACTGGCGTGGTTTCGAATCCCCAGTTGTACGTGGCAAGGAGTAGGGTCGCCTGTCCAACCTCAGGGGTTTCCTCCGGGCACTCCGGTTTCCTCCCACTGCTAAAGAGCCCTACGCACAAGCGAATTATTGAAATAAAATTAAACCATATGTTAGTCCTGAAATGACCTAGTTTGTGTCGAGTGGACGTTAAACCCCATTTCTCTCTCTGTCTCTCTGTTGATCCATACACACACATGTTAATGGTATGAAATATATCAGATGGCAGGTATACCTATATAGTTAATAATTCTACTTGTTTGATTCATAAATTGTCCGGACAGCAGCACTATGGCATACTCTTACATGTATATCGAATTCCAGCCGCCAAGGGAACTTTTACGTGCATGCCAATGTGTAAACGGGACTATGGTTTTTTGTCCCATCCGAACGATTAGACAGACCCTCTTTCTTGCATCACTGACAAGGGTGAAACACGCTGAAAAATCTGGATGAACTTCTTTGTCGAACCATTGACCTCCAGGCTAGCAAATCAGCGTCTTACCCACTTTGCCACCATTGGAATTTTAAAAATGAGTGTATGCCTACTTTTTGTTTTTGAATACAAAGAAAGCCTTTTATATTATAGTTATGAAGCTTAGAAATAATGCTTTACTTTTCACCTTCAGTTCTAAAATGACAGATATCAATTTGGAAACTTCTACAGAGGGCAAAAACTTTAAAAGTGATGATGATGATGTCAATTTAGGAAACTCGACTGGGGACGAAAAATTTATAAGTGATGGCATGAATTTGGGAACCTGGACTGAGGAGGAAGACTTTAATAGTGATGGCATCAATTTGAAAACTTCCCATGAAGAGGAATACTTCAATAGTGATGCCATCAATTTGGAAACATCCACTGAAGAGAAAAAATTTCAAAATAATGATGATATCAATTTGGAAACTTCTACTGAGAAGGAAAACTTGAAAAATGATGATGAAGACAATTTGGAAACTTTTACTGAGGACAACTTTAAGGATGATACCAACTTTGAAAGTTCTACTTTGGGTGAAAACTTGAAAGATGATGACGCCTTCTCCAAAGACTCAAGTCAACTCAAACCTACCAGTCATCGAAAAGTTAAAAAATCTATGGAATGTGAAGTTTGCAACAAGATATTCTATCATAAGGGTAATCTAAATGCTCATATGAGAATCCATACTGGGGAGAAATCCAGTACATGTGATATTTGTAATAAATCATTCGCATCGAAACGCTACTTTCGAGACCATTTGAAAATTCATACTGGCGAACAAAACAATACATGTGAACTTTGTAACCAATCTTTTGCAACCAAACAGAACTTGAAAAAACACAACCAAAAACATCATACTTGTTCTGATGAGAATCCTTTTAGCTGCGATGTTTGCGGTAAAATATTATTGACTAGGTTTGATTTAGATAACCACGTGAGAATCCACAAAGATAAAATATTTAAATGCACAATTTGTACGAAAGTCTGTTTTTCTAAGTCGAATTTACAATCGCATCTCCAAACGCATGCCGGAGAGAAAAATTATAAATGTCATGAATGTTTGCAATGCTTTTCGAGAAAGAGTTCCCTGCAAATTCATCTTAAAGAGCACAAAGGTGATAAACCTTTTAAATGTGAGATTTGTGGCCAATCGTATACTATGCTTGGTATATTGAATAAACATATGAAAACTCATGAAAGTGTGAAATGCGAGATTTGTCAGGAATCATTTCTTGGGAAACTTTCTTTAATTAAACATATGAGGGAGGCACATCCTCCGGAAAAAAAATCTTTTAAATGTGATGTTTGTGGTAAATCATTTAATACTCAATATCATTTAGACTCACACATTTTAATCCATACTGGAGAGAAACCCTTTAGCTGCGAGATTTGTGGCAAGTCTTTCGCATTCAAATCACGAGTTGCGGCACATTTTAGACGAACGCATACTAATGAGAGGCCATTTTCATGTGATTTGTGTTCTAAATCATTTCCAGATAATAGTGATCTTCAAAAACATATGAAATTCCATAGTGGAGAAAAACCTCATAAATGTGATGTTTGTGGTAAAGCATTTACTTTGCTTCACGGCCTGAGAAGCCATGAGAGAATCCATACAGGAGAAAAGCCATACCAATGTCATGTTTGCACTAAATCATTCAGGCAAATTAGTTCTCTAAATGTTCATTTAAGAATTCATAGCGACGAAACCCCGTATAAATGTGAGGTTTGCTGTAAAATGTTCAAATCGAGATCTTATTTAGTAAACCACTTTAGAACCCACACAGGCGAAAAACCTTTTAAATGTGACGTCTGTAATCAATCATTTCCTCAGAAATCCCATCTTCTGAAACATTTAAGAATACATACAGGAGAAAAACCCCATAGTTGCGATATTTGTGGGATGCGTTTTACAGATAAAGGCGGTCTGACAGTTCACTTAAGGACTCATACGGGTGAAAAACCTTTCAAATGTGATGTTTGTAATAAATTGCTGACTCGCCGAAGTCATCTTACTTTACACATGAGGGTTCATACTGGAGAAAAACCTTATAAATGTGATTTTTGTCCGAAAACCTTTGCTCACCCTAATGCTATTAGACTACATAAACGCACTCACACTGGCGAAAAACCTTACAAATGTGAAGTGTGTGGACTTGCCTTTATTGACAAAAGTATCCTTACAGGCCACATGAGAACCCACACAGGTGAAAAACCTTTTAAATGTACTATTTGTAATAAATCAGTGACCCGAATGAGTCATCTTACATTACACATGAGAGTTCATACCGGAGAAAAACCCTTTAAATGTGATGTTTGTCCGATGGCTTTTGCTCATCCTCATGCCTTTAGAGTACATAAACGGACACATACAGGAGAAAAACCTTATAAATGTGAGGATTGTGGTAAATTTTTTGCTCACAGTGGTAGTTTAAAGCCGCACAAAAAAACACACTGTCCTAAATTGAAATGTAATGATAATGTAGTTGTATAGAGTAATATTGTAATGGTTTAAATTAATAATGTATTTGTGTAAATTAATAATGTAATTGTGTAAATTAATAATGTAAATTAATAATGTAATTGTGTAAATTAATAATGTAATTGTGTAAATTAATAATGTAATGCTTTTAAGTAATAATGTATTTGTGTAAATTAATAATGTAATGCTTTTAAGTAATAATGTAATAGTGTAGATCAATAATGTAATTGTTTAAAGTAATAATGTAATTGTATAGATTCATGATTTAATTGTGTAAATTAATAATTTAATGGTTAAAATGTAATCGTGTAGATTAAAATGTTATCATGTAGATCAAAAATGTAATTATGTAAATTAATAATGCAATTGTACAGAATGATAATGTAATTATATAGATTAAAAATGTAATTGTACAGAAAAAAAATGTAATGATGTAGATTAATAATGTAATTTTGTAAATTAATAATGTAATTTTGTAAATCAATAATGTAATTGTGTAGAGTAATAAACTAAATATGCATGTATAAAGTAACAATGTAATTGTGGTGGCGTAAAGTAATAATGTAATTGTGGAGATGTAAAGTAATATTCTAATGGTGTGAAGTAATAGTATAATGATGTAAGTAAAGTAATAATACAATAATGTAAGTAAAGTAATAATATAATGATGTAAGTAAAGTAATAATATAATGATGTAAGTAAAGTAATAATATAATGATAATATAAAGTAATAATCTAATGATGTAAAGTAATAATGTAATGGTGTAAAGTAATAATCTAATGATATAAAGTAGTAATGTAATGATATTAAGTAATAATACTGTATAATGGTGTCAATTATTAGTATTTTTTTTAAAATGAATATTCTATATTTTTGAAATTAACATGTATATTCCAAATTTTAAATGTATGTTCTATATTTTAAATGTATACTCTATAATTTTGAAATTGACATATATATTCTATATTTTAAATGTATATTCTATATTTTAAATGTATATTCTATGTTTTTATACGCCCACATTGAAATGTGGTCGTATATTGTCGTCGCCCCCGTCCGTCCGTCCGTCGGTCCGTCGGTCCGTCGGTCCGGCGTCCACAATTGCTTGTGGACGCTCTACAGGCTAAAGTTAATATCCGATTGACTTTAAATTTATACACAGTGTTTAAGGTCATGAGACGAAGAAGCCTATTGTTTTTCAGCGATTTCCGATAATAACTACCAGAGTTATGGCCCTTGATCACTTCAAAAAATCTTGTGGACGCTCTAGAGGCCAAAGTTAATATCCAATTGACTTTAAATTTATACACAGTGTTTAAGGTCATGAGACGAAGAATCCTATTGTTTTTCAGCGATTTCCGATAATAACTACCAGAGTTATGGCCCTTGATCACTTCAAAAAATCTTGTGGACGCTCTAGAGGCCAAAGTTAATATCCAATTGACTTTAAATTTATACACAGCGTTTAAGGTCATAAGACGAAGACGCCTATTGATTTTCAGCGATTTCCGATAATTAGTGCCAGAGTTATGGCCCTTGATCACCTCAAAAAATCTTATGGACGCTCTAGAGGCCAAAGTTAATATCCGATTGACTTTAGATTTATACACAGTGTTTAAGGTCATGAGACGAAGAAGCCTATTGATTTTCGGCGATTTCCGATAATTAGTGCCAGAGTTATGGCCCTTGATCTCTTTAAAAAAATCATGTGGACGGTCTAAAGGTCAAAGTTAATATCCGATTGACTTTAAATTTATACACAGTGTTTAAGGTCATAAGACGAAGACGCCTATTGATTTTCAGCGATTTCTGATAATTAGTGCCAGAGTTATGGCCCTTGATCACTTCAAAAAATCTTGTGGACGCTCTAGAGGCCAAAGTTAATATCCGATTGACTTCAAATTTATACACAGTGTTAAAGGTCATAAGACAAAGACGCCTATTGATTTTCAGCGATTTTCGATAATTAGTGCCAGAGTTATGGCCCTTGATCACCTCAAAAAATCTTGTGGACGCTCTAGAGGCCAAAGTTAATATCCAATTGACTTTAAATTTATACACAGCGTTTAAGGTCATAAGACGAAGACGCCTATTGATTTTCAGCGATTTCCGATAATTAGTGCCAGAGTTATGGCCCTTGATCACCTCAAAAAATCTTATGGACGCTCTAGAGGCCAAAGTTAATATCCGATTGACTTTAGATTTATACACAGTGTTTAAGGTCATGAGACGAAGAAGCCTATTGATTTTCGGCGATTTCCGATAATTAGTGCCAGAGTTATGGCCCTTGATCTCTTTAAAAAAATCATGTGGACGGTCTAAAGGTCAAAGTTAATATCCGATTGACTTTAAATTTATACACAGTGTTTAAGGTCATAAGACGAAGACGCCTATTGATTTTCAGCGATTTCTGATAATTAGTGCCAGAGTTATGGCCCTTGATCACTTCAAAAAATCTTGTGGACGCTCTAGAGGCCAAAGTTAATATCCGATTGACTTCAAATTTATACACAGTGTTAAAGGTCATAAGACAAAGACGCCTATTGATTTTCAGCAATTTCCGATAATTAGTGCCAGAGTTATGGCCTTTGATCACCTCAAAAAATCTTGTGGACGCTCTGGAGGCCAAAGTTAATATCCGATTGACTTTAGATTTATACACAGTGTTTAAGGTCATGAGATCTCCCTTGATAACTTCAAAAATTCTTGTGACGCTATAGAGGCCAAAGTTACCATCCGATTGACTTCAGATTGATACATAGAGTTTAAGGTGTTGAAACGAACAAGTATTTTGATTTTCAATGAATTTAGATAACTGAACAGCTAAATCCATGATATTAAATGTTTCATGTATATACTAATTGTTAGCGTGGGGTAAAACTTTATAAAAAGCAATCAAATTCTAATGATTTTCTAATAATTACATAATGAGTTGTTACTCTTAATCAGTTTTTAGTGTATTACAAATGTTTCATTACCGAAAAAAGTTAAAATATGCGACAACCCTTGTTGACTGCCCGGACGATTTAGCTGCTGTGGGCGTATGTTTCGTTGCCTGGCAACCTATCTTTAAATGTATATTTTATATTTTATTAATTTTTATTCTTGAATTTAAATATAGATTCTAGATTTTATTAATTTTTATTCTGGAATTTAAATATAGATTCTAGATTTAATGATTTTATATTCTTGATTTTAAATGCATATTCTAGATTTTATAAATTTATATTCTTGATTGTAAATGTATATTCTAAATTTTATACTGCTTGTTTATAATCATTTTTAAAATTCTGTAATTGCTCATAAAATTATCATAAACATATTAAATTTCACAAAAAATATAATATTTCACAAAAGATATAATATTTCACAAAAGATATAATATTTCATATAAAATTTCACAAAAAAACAAAAAATATAAAATTTCACAAAAAAATATAAAATTTCACAAAAAATATAAAATTGTTTAAAGTAATATTGTTAAATTTCACAAAAAATAAAAAAATTCGCAAAAAAATATAAAATATCACTATTTCTCATAAAATTATCATAGAATAAGACGAAATTGTTTTAAATATATAAAATCAGACATTAATCGCGACCCCAATAATAAATCCGGATGTGAATAGGAAAATCATCCCGGCATTTTAAAACCTCCAGCTTGCTGCTCTCTTTTATTTTCTATTTGACAGCGTTTATTCCATCCAACGGGGTTATATGAACAAAGGCGAAGATGACAGTTACCAGTAAAACCACCAGTGCTACCTCTCGGACGTTCTTATCCGCCTAACACTGATTGAACACAACGTCATGGACCGGAGATAAGTTATTTCCCGTCAGTGCAGTTTTATCCAAAAAAAACCCAAAAGACCCGGGCAAAAAAAGATAAAGAACACAAAAAGTCATGAAATGTGATAAACATGACAAAAAATGTCATAAAATTTGATTTAACGTTTTCATAAGAATATAAATTTATGGTAAAATCTGTGTATTGTCCTTGCGATGTATTCAACTAATAATAGGGTCAAGTAATAATATAATTGTGTCAACTAATAATGTAATGGTAATTGTGTCAACTAATTATGTAGTCAACCAATCATCCAATGGCGACGTAATGATGTACATGTAAGTGTATAATTTAATGGCGCCGTAGTCAACTAATAATGTAATGATAGCGCAGTCAAATAATGATGTAATTGTATAATGTAATGGTGCCATATAGTCAACTAATAATGTAATGGGGACGCAGACAACTAATAATGTAATGGCAGCGTAGTCAAATAATGATGTAATTGTATAATGTAACGGCGCCATGTAGTCATCTAATAATGTAATGGTAATACTGATGTAATAACGATAGTGGTGATGGTGTCAAGAAATAATTTAGTGACAACACAGTTTACTCGTAATGTATAACCTTTGGGAGATATTTAGTAACTGGATAGGGTAATAAATTATAGCACCTACTTATGGAGAAAAAACCCCCAGCTACTTACTTATTGGAGCGAGGTTTCCAAGAGTATTCTCTCAGCGTTATCAATTGTTATAATGTAATGTTGTAATAAAATTAATTAAAAGTACTGATGTATTGATGTAATAAGGCAGACACTGAACACGTTTCCGAGAGTATTCTCTCAACGGTATCAATTGATAACGTTGAGAGAATACGCTTGGTAACGTGGCTGAAATAAATAAATAGCTGTTTTCCACAAGTATGTGTTATAGTCTATTAATAATGTAATGGTGTAATAAAATACTAATGTAATGATGTACTAAGGCAGATATTGAACACATGAATTCGAGTCAACTATCACGAGTTTGAGTTTAGAAATACATATTCGACATCCAAGTTGCCTTAATCATACATTATGCAAGAGCAAAATCTGTCTATTGTAGATCTTTCTTTAGTTCTGAAATGTTATGAAAACTATTAATTAGACATTATTTAACTTATCCAGACCATAATCAGCTCTCGGTGTCAAGGCTAGCTTGTGATATTTGTTGAATTGTAGTTCGATTTGCTGAAAAAACTTTCCTTCGTGATTAACAATTAAAAGGATAATTGAGACTATTAGTTTTGTCTTACCGACTTTAGTAATGATGACCGAGGCTAAGCGGAAATTTCATCCGCTTAGTTCTCGGCTCATAGTGGATCAATTTGGCTGAAATTTTCAGCAAATTGTCTGTCTTTACTGCGAGCTCGTTATCTAATCTCCCATAATGTATTTTTTGTCTTATTATTTTCTATTGCCAATTTTGTTATATACAAAACTTTAAATTATGCTTTTTCTCTGTTTTTCTTTTTATACCTAAGGCCAGTTTTTATATTCCATATTACTCGGAAAATATTAGATAAAATATTCTTTTTTATATCTAAGTCCAGTCATTATAATTATATTCTAAGCTACCCAGGAAATATTAGTTTAACTATTTTTTTTTATATATATATATAAAAGGCCAGCCATTAGATTGTAAGCTGCGCAGGATATGTTTTTGTTTATATCTTAGCCCAGTCATTCGATTTTAAGCTACGTAGGATATGTTTTTGTTTATATCTTAGCCCAGTCATTCGATTTTAAGCTACGTATGATATGTTTTTTGTTTATATCTTAGCCCAGGCATTCGATTTTAAGCTACGCAGGATATGTTTTTGTTTAAATCTTAGCCCAGTCATTCGATTTTAAGCTACGTAGGATATGTTTTTGTTTATATCTTAGCCCAGTCATTCGATTTTAAGCTACGTAGGATATGTTAGTTAAAATATTCTTTTTTATATCTAAGGCCAGTTATTAGATGCTAAGCTACTCAGGAAATATTAGTTAAAATATTCTTTCTTTTATATCCTATATGCTACCCAGGAAATATTAGTTAAAATATGTTTTTAATATCTAAGGCCAGTCTTTGGATTTTCAGCTAGGCAGGCAATTTTTGTTAAAGTATTCTTTTGTATATCTAAGGCCTATCATTAGATGCTAAATTACTCAATAAATGTTAATCTTTTAGAGGCATTTAGTAACTGGATAGAGCAATACACAAAAACACATACTTATGGAGTAACAGCTACTTAATTTATTTAGGCGACGTTTCGAAGAGTATTCTCTCAACGTTATCAAGCTAATACAGTAAAACAAGAATTATGAGATCAATATATACAGAAAAACTATAACAACAATTCATGAAACCATACAAGACAACAACAAGATCTAAGGAGAGACCTTTGGGGATGATGTTATTGTCTCTGCATCGCATCAGGAAAGTGAGGTTACACTTCGTCCTAACATATTTACCCTCTAATCTGTTGACTGTATTAATAGAGGATACTGCCACATCTCCATATTGATGATAGATTAGAGGGTAAATATGTTAGGACGAAGTGTAACCTCACTTTCCTGATGCGATGCAGAGACAATAACATCATCCCCAAAGGTCTCTCCTTAGATCTTGTTGTTGTCTTGTATGGTTTCATGAATTGTTGTTATAGTTTTTCTGTATATATTGATCTCATAATTCTTGTTTTACTGTATTAGCTTGATAACGTTGAGAGAATAATCTTCGAAACGTCGCGTAAATAAATTAAGTAGCTGTTACTCCATAAGTATGTGTTTTTGTGTATCAATAAATATTAGTTAAATTTCATTTTATATCTAAGGCCAGTAACTCAATTCTAAAGCTACTCACGATATATTTGTTGAAGTATACTTTATTTATATCTACGGGCCAGTCATTAGATTCTTAGCTACCCAGGAAATATTAGTTAAAATATTTTTTACATCTCATGGCCAGTCATTAGATTTTAAGCTACTCAAAAACTATAAGTTAAAATATTCTTTTTTATATCTAAGGCCAGTTTTTAGATTCTAAGCTACTCAGGAAATGTTAGTTAAAATATTCTTTATTAAGGCCAGTCATTAGATTTTAAGCTAAAATTGTTTTCTATGTTCTTTCTCAAAATAAAAAGAAAAACAAAAACTTGTTTGTGATGTGGGGTATTATTACTTAATAAGGGTGGTCTCGGGGGGCATGAAGCTTGGAGGATATTGTCTCGATTATAAAGTGTCTTTACGGTATCTGTTGATTAGCTAGTCTCGGTCATCCAGAACGGGCATGTCATTGCGTACACGGGACCTCATTGTTTAGTCCCAAATGAGCGACTATATACGTTGTTCCTTGCCAGACCCTCTGCCCTCCACAACTGACAAGGGGCATTCTGATTAAAGCACAAGTCCCATTTCGTTTGGTTTTAATACTAATAGTTCAAAATTTCGTTTTACTTGTCTTTACTACATGTAGTGTAGGCCATCGATAGTATAAAAAACGAAACGAAAAATAGACCTGTATTTTAATTAGATCGGACAAGGGGGAATCATTCCAGTAAATCTATATGACTTGTCACGACCAACACCAGCAACTAACCCGCGATCTCCAGATTAACCGAGACGCAGAAGATCGAGAGATGCGGTACATTATTTGCTATCAATAATGCATCAGATTCAAAATTAACAGGAATTCTCGTATTGAAGCCCTTCCGTTAATAAGCCATGGGCCCAATAAAGAGTTTAAATTTCGAATTTAAAATTTATTTTAGAGTGGTCTCTCTTTCAAATTTTCAATGCTGATGGAGTCACGTCGAATTGGTGTGCACTATACTTTTCTAAGAAATGGTTCATCACTGACATGGACAAACTCGAAATTAAGCCCAGGAGGTAAATACGAGAATTCCCGGTAATAGTTTTCTAAATCTATTGGTCAGTTTATTCTATAAGATGTGGGTGGCTACTTTCAGTTTCTTTGAAGTGTATGAATTCTCACGCGAATCTAAATTATGACTAATTAATATAATATTATTAACACGAGAAAAACATGTGATATATGAAAGAATCTTGGGTTATTAATTATATCTTGTGATATTAAAACCATTACAGGGTAGTTGGTATTCAACCATATCAATCTAACATCTTCAAACATACCGGGTATCATAAATACAGTCAATGTTCCAAAACGAGCACCTGTCCCTTTCCACGTCACGTGACTAGTTCACTGGTATAATTAGTAACATATAAACTGTCAATCATCAGTCGTCAATAACCTGACGGATTATTTCTATGTGTGCCATGTGAATTGGAAGCCATCGGGGTTATATAATAACTAAAAGAAATATAGATCTGTCTGCGATATCACCTTGGTGGAAGCGGACGTAAAAAAGCTATTTCACACACATATATATACAGATCTGTCTTGTCAGCCATATCACCGCGGTGGAAGCAGGCGTTCAAAACAGCTATTTTACACATATAGATCTGTATATTAGTCAGAAATAAATTGGGGATTAACGTCCTTCGTTTCTATAGTAATCGGAGAAATGATACACACAGGGGACTATCTACTCCGAGAATAGATCTCTGTCCCAAATGGCCGCCATTTTCAAAACCTGGTAGCCTATTGTGCAATATACATGTACTTCCAACCCATTTTATATTTTCAATTTTTTTTATTAAATGTAAGCAGAATAAACATTTCTTCAAATCACTAAAGTGTTTTCGACTAAAATCATCAATTAATGTCTGTCAATGGGTTTCGTGTCTTTTTTAAAGCGGATTTATTTGAAGACAGACAGCTGAATTTCGTATGGTGAGGAATTCCAATTCTCGAGGACCTGTACATCCTATCTGGACGCTGTTCCTTGTTAGGACTTCTGTCCTACTCCAGAATTTGAATTGAATTACAATATTATTAAATAAAATTGAACCATTTTATATCGATATTCTATATTTTAAATGTACATTCTATTGTTTTTAAATGTATATTCTAGGTTATTAAATGCATATTCTAAAAATTCTACATTTTTAAAAATTCATATTAAATATTTCATAAATGCACATCCTAGATTTTTTAATTATAGTTTGTAAAAACTTTAAAAATCTATATTCTAGATTTTAAATTTATATTCTAGATTTTTTTATATGTATATTCTAGATTGTTTAAAATGAATTTTCTAAACTTTTGAATTTGTGTTATAAAATGTAAAATGTATATTCTAAAAATTTTAATTGTGTATTCTATACATTTTAGATATATACATGTATATTCTAGATTTTTTATTATTGTATATTCTAGGTTTTTAAACCTGAAAAAATAAGAAAAAAAAGATTGATAATTAATTATATAAAATAATTTAAAAAAAAACAGGAAGCAAATAAAAAATTTTGAAAAATAAAACCATAACAAATTGACCAGATAATCCATAAGAAAATAAATCCATAATTATTTGGGCCTTATTAAATAAACTCATTAAATGGACCGGTCCGGGATTGTTAATTGAAAATAGGTAAAGACAAATAAATTCCTTACAATATTAGGGGTCTTTAGCAGTGGGAGAAACCAGAGGATCCGTAGAAAACCCACGAGGTTGAACAGCGATCCTACTCCTCAAAACGAACAACAGAGGGAATCGAACCCACGCCAGTTGATTCAATGACAGACCTTATGATACAGCATGCACGTGATAACCATTCGCCCCCCCCCCGCCCCCCGCCCCCTAATTTCTGTACCATTTGCAATTGTTCAACCTTTATACAAGTTAAGCAACCTTCCCTCTACGGATAACGTATCAAGAACCTATTCAATATACGAAATCTTAATGCAACACTATTTACTATCAATATAGAAACTGGAATTTTAATCTAGATCCATCATCAGATGTTCATCTTTAGTTACATGACCCTTTAAACTATCCACCCTCAGCGGATATAATCTAATGCAATACTATTAGTGTTTTCTAAGAAGTTTAGAAATAACTAATAATAAAGCGTGAATTTCATATTTTCTAAGAAAGACAAAACATGATTATTTCTATGTCTTTTGCTGAATAGGTTGTCAGCTCACTATTATACACTTATAGGCATTATTTCCCACCCTTAGATTCACACCGGAAATACTAGCACAATTACGTCCCCTGATTTTCTACCCCCCCCCCCCCAATGCAATAGCTATCTTCAAACGTTTGAATTTAAGTTGAGAATGATAATTTTGCCAATTTCGCAACCGGCAATAGTGAATTATAGGATTAATAGGATTATTCTTTAACAAGGTAGGACTGTTTATAGACACCATCTATTTTAGAGCTTTATTTTAATACATTTTAAAAATATAATTTGAAAATATGAAATACTCGCTTTAACAAGGTATGATATAAACGGGAAATGTATATTTTAATTGAGGAAACGAAGCAACTCTTCTTATTAACCAAACCAACGACCTTTACAGATAATGCATAGCAGAACATATATTAAGCTAATGCTCTTATAAACTACCTACCTTCAACGGACATAATATACAAAATATTAATGCAATACCATTAGTGCTCTGTAAGAAGTTTGGTCAAAACTAATATCAAATATGCATTATATAATTTGGAAATGTGTATTTTAATTGCGGTAACACTTGTTATTAACCAAGAAAACGACCTTTATAAATAACAAAAACCAGAGAATACGTTAAGAGCAACAGAACATGGTACCCTTTTTAACACGCTGTGCCAAATCTCGGCCCATTACAGCTGAGCTTTAGTTCATATAAAGGAACGTTAATGGGCTATAAAATGCTCCCATATGCGTAAAGGTGTTACAGTGCTCGTACAATGGTGATTACGGTGCTTAGAGGGCCAGTGTATAAATATCAATTGCTAAACCCAAAGAACATTTACTAGTTTCTTTGGCTCTCCACAGAGAAATCACTAAAAGATGCAGTCAATTATTCCAGCACGCCGTTTAGTGGAATATGTTTTTCTACCATTCTCTCTCGTCCCGGGAGATCGAAGGTCAAACGCTTGTTAGCAATTTGATTAGCTTTCACACATATAGGAACCATCAACACCCTATAAATGTCGCAAAGGTCAACTCCAAACAAAAAGCCCCAGTCGATGGCTACGTGCATTACTCTATCATCAAAGCATTCAACATTTTTACATTTTAAGCAAAATTGTTTCCTATTAGAAGCTACTTGCCTGTCAAGAACGACAAACTCCAACATCACGTGACTATAAACTTCCTGAATTCGGCAGTCAATGTTTAGACAGGCCAAATGACAAACGTATGGGTTGCCGTTTGCACTTTATAAGATTTTTAACTTCCATTTCGCTATTAAATATTTTCTTTGATTTGTGAAAAGCGCCACCTGCTTCAAATTACGGACAGCGATTTGTCTCTAAAACAGAAAGCAAGTCTCTAATTGAAGCCATTTCAAGTAATGTTATGGCAATCTCCAAATAATTGACAAAGGGTCCATAATAACAATTTTACTAGGCAGGGGTCAGATTGAAAGGTCACGGCGAATTTTAACACAAACACGAACAAGTAAAAAGCAATTCCTGTAAAACTGGCAGAGATCCGGGTTGTAACGGATTGTTGGGGGAAATAACTCTCGGTAAATTTATAACGGAAAACGGTATCAGGTCTTGGTTGACATTCTAATATTATGTTCCTTTCAACATCTGATTCTCTGACAACGGGCACCATGTTAAGAAACAAGGCATGATTCATTTTATCAAGAATTCTCGATATGTATTTATTTTTCTGAAGGTGTATCAGATATTATCCTTCTTATAAGAAGGTACTGAGAGAGGAAGAGAGAGAGAGAGAGAAAGAGAGAGAGAGAATGAGGGAGAGAACGGTAACGTTCACTCGACACATCCGCTTTGAGTTTCATCGAGAGAGAGAGAGAGAGAGAGAGAGAGAGGTAACGTTCACTCAACACAAATTATGTCATTTCCGAACTGACGTATGGTTTAATTTTATTTCAACTTTGGGATGAAACCGGAGGATCCGGCGAAACCACTATGATCTAAAGACGGGTGGGATCGAAACCACGTTACTCGATGACACGTGCCTGTCACTTAGCCCCCATCCACTAATAGTCTCAAAAACAGACACTATGATCTAAAGACGATACGGCTACCCCCCCCCCCACACACACACACACGGCATCAATCTAATTATCCCTACAAGTAAATTGTGCAATTCGCGATATGCATTTCAACTATATCCGGGCAATATCGTTTAGGCGCCTACTCTTTATCGGACAGATTCTGACAAGTGGCCTTTAATGTATCTGTCACTGTGTACACACGCTAACCTCGCTCTTTGATTCCTCTCTCTGCACAGCCCCTGAAAATAACCGCAAAAGGTTAAGTTACGTATTCATATAACAATGTCAGCAATCGATGCAAATTAATTCATTGTGGGATAACTCAAGGGATCAATATTCTATATGGATTCAGACCACGCTTCATTTATTTCACGGTCACGGTTTCAATAGGCGGTGTAAATATCTACAGGATAGGGTCCTATCGGTGACAATTTGTGAGTCACCGAAGTTTTAATACAAGGGGAGAGAACTCGTGGGACGAATATTCTACACAGGGTCAGACCACACTTCATTAATTCCACTGGCACTGTTTCAATAGGCGATATAAATATATGTACATGATAGATAGAGAATTAGCGAGTTTTATCGTTTAAGTTGTGATATAGTGACAGTTAGTGAGTGTTATGGGCGGGTGGGTCTGACATCTACACGCCCTAATCACCGTGTAGTTTTATCTTTAACTACTCTTTCTTATCGTAGTAATTATAGATATATATCCAGCCCTGGCTTACAGCTGGGAGTAGACGTTATGGGAGTAGAAGCTGGTAGACGAGGCCCTACTACTGCTACTACTATAGATATATATGTATATATCCAGCCCTGGTTTACAGCTTGGTCTTACTACATCAGCCCTGGTTTACAGCTGGGCGTGCACGTTACGGGAGTGGGAGCTTGTAGGCGAGATCCTACCACACCAGCCCTGGTTTACAGCTGGGGGTAGATGATAAGGTGGTAGAGATTGTTTTGCAGAGTCCTACATCCATCCCGTATTTACTTGTCGGAGCGGAAAGCTTTTATATCCAGCCCTTGTTTGCACCGGAAGTAGACGTAAAAGGAACAGAGAATATAAACTTGTACTAATCACCGACAAGAGCGTTAAATTATTTCATAAAAACAAATTGACAAAATGATGGCTAATTGGCTAATCCTTCACTTCAACGCCGGTAATTAACAACTCTTTCAGACCCTAGTGTAGTAAAGACATGTAAAATGAAATTTTGAACTATAGAAAACGAAACGAAACAGGATCTGTGTTTTAATAAGATTGATGTGCCACTTGGTTGTTCATCTCTGGATATAAAGATTATGAATGAGTTTGGGGGTTGGGATGGCCTAGTGGACTAGAGTGCCGCGCTTCGACCTCTAGCTGGCCGGTCACCTCTGGCTTGCGGCTGTGGTTTCGATCCCTGGTGTGAGCGTATGTGGCATGGAGATAGGGGCGCCTTCTCAACCTCGTGGGTTTCCTCCGGGCACTCCGGTTTCCTCCCACTGCTAAAGACCCCTACGCGCAAGCGAATTATTGAAATAAAATTAAACCATTTGTTAGTCCCGAAATGACCTAGTTTGTGTTGAGTGGACGTTAAACCCCATTTCTCTCTCTCTCTTATGAATGAGTTTCCACTCCCTTCAATCTAGGTCCCAGCCCAGATCTATCCTACTGTTGTTAATCTAAAGTGATTGATACACACGGCTGATATTTACAACTCATGCATAAACATTATAAGTGTCACCCATTTGGTATAATATATCTCCTAGTATTCTCATAAAATATCAATTTATTTCTATCTAGCTGCAGTTGTTTCTATTTCTATTTCAATTATGGTGGGGGGGGGGCGAATGGTTAGCACGTGCGCGCTGTATCATAAGTTCTGTCATTGATTCAACTGGTGTTGTTTCGATTCCCCGGTTGCACGTGACAAGGAGTAGGGTCGGCTGTGTCCAACCTCGTGGGTTTTCTCCGAGTCCCCTGGTTTACTCCCATTGCTAAAGACCCCTACGTGCAAGCGAATTGTTGAAATAACCTAGTTTGTGTCGAAGGGCGTTAAACTCTCTCTCTCTCTCTCACTCTTTCCATCTCTCCCCCTCTCTCTGTGTTCCCCTCTCCATTTCAGTTGTAGTTTACGTATCTCGAATTCAGTTTAGTTTTATTTGTAGTTTCGATATTTCGATTTATTTGTCGTTTACGGTTTCTCTATTGCTTACTGTGATTATAATGAAATTGGTATTAACGTCCTATTGTTCTGCTCCGACTGAGCTAATGGAGACGGACATACGCCATGCAGTGAACTATGAAGTAATGTCGAGGACCGCGGATGATATTGAGTTAAAGACTTGCCCCTTTTAAAATAAACCCCAGCAAGGTCGGAAATACTGTTAAGGAGACATAGTGTATTAGATATCCTTGCAAATCTTCTCCGATTACTACAATAATTCTGTTGGTGATGGTCTACGGTCTAGTTTGGGTGATTTGAAAACAAGAATATCGCCATAAAGAAAGACAAAACTTTATATTTACAAATCTAGAAGTATATATCCGTCTTGGGTTTCATCGAAAGGATTCCAAACACGTCCGCAAAAATTCTGAAATTGTTAGAAGGAAGAAGGAGGCTTTTATTTAAGTGTCAGTTACAATCTGTTTAGAGTTGATAAAGAGTAAAGCACGTGCATGATTTAAGTCCGCGAACACCATCGTCCTTATTTCAGTTAAAGCCTATAAATAATCATAATAATGTCTTTATTTTTGTCATCGAACAAACATTATACAAGAGCTAAAATTGTAGGTCTTTCTTCTTTAGGCCTGAAATGTTGTCTAAATTATTAATTAGACATTAAATAATTTATCCAGACCATAAGCAACTCTCGATGTTTTCGCCAGCCTGTGATATTTTCTAGATAATTGAGACTATGTTTTTATGTTATCCTACCGACCTTTAGTTATGATGGTCGAGGCTAGGCCGTAAATTCAATAGCTAAAATTTCGGTTCACAGTGGATCAATTTCACTGAAATTATCATTATATTATCTATATAGTTTTTAACTATTATACTGAGAACTGCCAGCTCTTTATCTAATCCCCTATAATGTATCTTTAATATTTTTAAGTTCAAATTTTCAAGATGTCCCTCCTACAAGACAAAATAGAACGGTCATTACAAAGCGATAAGTGCTAGAGTGATGTAATGAGTGTTTTTGATGTGTTGATCTAAATGGCTAACGGTTGTGAGACGAATTGAGAGAATTAAAAGTACGGTAGATTCGGAAATTAAAAGAGACTAAAAATAAGTTGGTTTAGGAAAATTCGGTAATTTAATCAGGCATCGATATTTATGGTAGATGGAAACCGACTAACGACAAATACAAACCAATGATTTATTCTCCCTCGCCAAGTCACGTGATAAACACGGATGACAGAAATAGATTAGAATAGTTTTTTTCCCGTTTAGTATTTTTTTCAAAGAGGGTTTCAAGCAAACTTTTAAAAAGGTTCCAGATGAATCATTTAAACAGGGATTCGAGCAAATTTTTAATAATTTCTTAAAGAAGGATTGAAGAAAATTTTTAATAGTCCAAATATATCACCAAATCACGCGGTTTGTACTCAGAAAGGCATCTGTGAGGAACCACGATTTTTAGTCAGCAAATCGGACAAATGTCCAACATCGGACCGATCTATAACTGACAATAATTCGCCCGTTTAAACCGGCGAAAGGGAAGTCGAATGCGTTTTATAAATACTGTTGAGCTGTGAAAATCGGATCGATCTAATGGCAAAGCTCCGTCTAAACCGACTGTGTAAACCGACGAAAGAGAAGTCGAATGCGTTTGTATAAATCGGATCGATCTACTGACAATAATCCGACCGTGTAAACATACGAAAAGGAAGTCGAATGCGTTTTATGAATATATTGTTGTTGTTAGTATCAATTGCTGACCAAGCTGTGAATATCTGACGTATCATCTCTATTACTATAAATGATATTTTATCGTTTTGCTGTTGATTTTTGTCAGTAGTAACATCTTCAAACCGATATCGTCCCCGACATTACAAACCCATGCCACGCCAACAATGTCTTTATCACCAAGCACAAAAGATTGCTCATGCATAGTTGAAACGAATGGATGTTGACATAGATAATGATTGAAATGGAAGCGGGGTTTATGCCAATGGTGCTGACATCTGGCTATGATAATGATCAGAATGGGAATAACTTTATTCCTCTATTTCCTGATAGTCTTGTACATTATCTGATACTTTAGGGACATCCCAGGACCGTTAGAAACGAACTCACCCACTGGGCCTTACCGCATGCCTGCCTTTACTTTCAAAATGTCTGAATTCACAGGAAGTCGTATTCAATATCCGAGGTATGAATATTACTGCGTCACGCGCGGCACGAGCATGGAATAACTGCGAATGATAAAAGAATAAGATGTATAATCCACACCTTTGATAGTCCGCAGGGATTACAGGAATATTTTCTCATAAACTTTGATAACTTTTTACATTATTATTGTACAGAGCGTGTATTTCTTCAAAGGAAATATGGCGGGAGTTCTGTGTGTATTACAAGGCATTAATATATACAATGTTTACACTTGGGATAAATTTCACTAATACACACGAACACCTTGAAATGAATACATCCATAAATAAGACAAGATGCTCGTAATCTTAGATTTATTGGAATTCTACTGTGACGATGCCATCTTTTTTTATCATTCTTGGGGATAATGTACATACAGAACAATGATTCTTTTTTTCCCTGTAAATTGTTAACTTAGAAGAATATTATTGACGGGTTCCGATGGCATGACTCGGTTCTTGGAGAATATTTCTACTAATGTACTTGATCCGAAAAAAACAATTCCAAAAGAACATCCCTAAGAATCCACTACCAAAATAATGATATTGTTTTTTTATGAATAAAGGAAGGAACGTCACACTAAACCAAGCCATGGAAGGGAAATTAGGTAAATTCAGATAAAGAGATGATAGATCTCGCTATTATAGTTACAAACCGGATAATAAGAAAACCGGATAATAAAAAAACCGGATAATAAAAATAGAATATGCTGAAAATTTGAGTCAAATTGCTTCACATTGAACTGAGGTATTAGCGATCTAATTTTAGGTTAGCTTCGAACATCATTATAACGTCGGTAATGTCATAGACAAAGTCACGATTATCCCTTTTTACGTTAAATCATTCATCATAAAATGTATTCAAACCCACTAACGATGATATCGGGAGTTGATTATGGTTTGGATAAGTTAATTAAAGAAAGACCTGCTATAGACAGATTTAGCTCTTGCATAATGATTCTTTAATTGAATATATATTTCAGCATTTAAAAAAATAATAATGTAGCTTTTCAATTAGTGTCGATATTATCCAAATCGGAGCAGGACGTTAAACCCCAGTTCATTTCATTTCATTTTTTTAATTCAAAGTAGAATTTATGAATTTATGTCTTTTGGCAATTCCTATTAAAAATTAAAATTAATAAATCCCAACTCTCAAGGGCGTGCACGCCAATCTAGACACGCTATCGTGGGTTTTCGTCCCAAACGCAGAATCACAAATTCATAATATGAGTATCTGACCAGTGGTGGATCCAGGAATTTTTTGAGGGGGGTGACAACCCCATGTTTTGTCTCGCCGACCGCGGTTTACGGAGCTAATTTCTGCCGCTAGTAACATAGATGCTGATGGTGTGTCTGATAAGATGCGCACCGTGTGCTATATAATATATACACGACCATGCGTGCATGTCCCGGTGGAAGCTTGTAGGATCAGGGATTCCTAGACACCTGCTGACCCATACCGAGAACAGACACTAAGCTAGTTGACCGACATTTTAATTTCTAAATCGTTGATTTTAGTTGAAACCATACAGTATACTTCGCGATAAGTTTTTATTTCGTTTCCATTAAATAAAATTGAAAAAGTTATTTTTTAGTCTTTGTGTGTATAACAGATGTGAAAAGGAGTAGAACCGCATTATAAAACAGTATACTACTTTTTAGACATGGTGGCTATTCAGATCAGAGATCTATTCTCGGGGGAGATAGATCTCTGCGTGCAGAATGAATCGGAGGGAGGGGGTTCACGTGGCTGAGTGGGTAAGACGTTCGCTCGCTACCTTGGTAGTCGGGTGTTCGATCACTGCATTGGCGGAGAAAGTACACCCAGATTTTCCGGCATGGTTTCCCCATGTCAGTGATGCAGGACGGAGGGCCTGAAAAGGACATCTGTCTAGTCGTTCAGAGGGGCGGAAAGACGAGGTGTCGTGTACACATTGGCATGCACGTAAAATATCCCCTGGATTTCGATAAAGAATACCCCAAAGCGCCACTGGCAGGGTAAAATTTCCGACATAGCACACTGATGGCGCTTGCCCGTCTTCATTAGCCCAGTTTAGGAGCAGAACAGTAGGACGCTAAACGTCATTTCGTTTAATTTCATTTCAGAATATATGAGGATGAAATTCACTCAAAAATGTCTGTTGTTGTGTTGATGTTATACATACTAGACACATGCTAAACGTGATAACACCCACCAATGAAAGATATGTTTTTACACGCGTTTCTTTTTAGCTATAAAATTACGAAATACATAAATACTGAAATTGATGAGAAACATTGAATATTATTTTCATCACAATATTTATTTATGTTTCTATCTCCAGACTTTTTATCTGGATATTAGTTGATTTGTTTGTATAAAAAGTTAGCAGTAAATAAACCCTGATATTCCACGCACCTGCTCATTTATATATAATCTTGTAAATTATTTATATATTATATATTGAATAAACTTCATGTGTAAAAACAACTTTAGATAAATTAACACTATTTTGTTGTGAATTCAATCTGATAAAAACACAGATCCTATTTCGTTTCGTTTTTATAGTTCAAAATTTCGTTTTACTTGTCTTTACTAATGCAATGTAATGTAGGCTATCGAGAGTATAAAAAACGAAACGAAATATAGATCTGTATTTTTATTAGATTGTTGTGAATTATTTATATATTACATATGGGATAAACTGTAAAAAATAAAGCTTTAAATAAATTAACATTATTATTTTGAGAAATAAAATGGCGTTTAATGCCCTAAATGTCTGCTCCATTCGAGCTAATGATGATGGGCTATCTCACCACACAGTGCGCTATGTGGAATTTTTTCCTGTGAAGCGGCGCTATGGCCTACTCTTTTTTTTAACTGTCAAGGGTTCTTTTACGTACACACCAACTCCGTGACAAGGGAAAACAACCCCAGAAAATCCCGAGTATCTTTCTCGGCAAACACCTCGTCGGTACAGAAAAATTGGACGTTAAACCCCGTTTTATTTTTTCATTGTGCACCATGGAGAATTCAATAAACGTATAGTTGTGCGGATGGGACGAAAAACCGCGGTCCCGTGTACGTAAAACAACCCTTTGCGGTTTAAATTCGATGTAAGTGTAGGCCGCAGCGCCGCTGTTCGGGAACAATTTCACTCATAACACACTGTATGGCGTATGCCAGTCTGCATTAGTCTATTCGCAGCAGAACAGTGGGACGTTAAACCCCATTTCATTTAATTTTGTCGACAGTATCTATAACATATAATGGTTTCATCGTTAGATTTTGATTACTTGATTTTCGGTGTAGTTAACTTTGAGGCTAGCGGATCTTTGATCTTCTTGTTGAGATTCAAAGAGCTGAAAATGTGAAAATTGTGCTCATGGGACTAAAGTTCAACCCTTTTCCCGACGAACAGACGACCTAAACCGAAGACAGGAATTGCAATTAGACAATTAAAAGTATTAATTACGTCATCAAGATCTGGTCTAGCCATATCAAGATGGTAGATATTAGCTCGTGATGACATCATAGATGATCGGCCTCTTTGATCTTTCACACTTTAAATTAAGCAAGGGAGGTAATTAGCCAAATTAGATGCTCAATTTATAATTAGTATGTGCACGAGCTATCAATGGAAATAGTATACACGTGTAGAAAAGAAGAGAAATAGCATCAGTAGCACGCGGAACTACCCGCCAATATAAAGATCATCAACATGTTGGAATGTTTATTTCTGAGATGATCCTAATTAAAGAATTAGAGACAACTTATCCATCAAAGATGGTGCTGATGTTGTGTCTTGATCTAGCAACTGGTCGTGGCAACTGCGGGGATATTGTATAAACATTAGTTTGATATCGTTAGGCCAATAAAGCTCGCTCATTAAACCACCAGTTTCAATTCTTATCTTTACAAGCTGATCTGTTGTAAAGCAGCATCTTTCTAGATACCTGGGGATCACGGTAGCTAAGTGGGGTGGCTAAGTGGGTTAGGCGGTGACTCGGTAGCCTGCAAGGTCGGGTCGGGTGTTCGATCCCTGCATTAGCCGAGAAAGTTTATCCAGATTTTCCGGTATGGTTCCCATTGTCAGTGATGCAGGACAGATGGTCTGATAACGACAGCTCTCTAGTCGTTCGGATAAGACGATAAACCGAGGTCCCGGGTACACTTTGACGTGTACGGAAGGCTATGGGAACTGCCTTTTTCCTAGATACCACCTGCGGCCTAAATGTAACTGCGCTGGCGAAGAGGGACCTACGCTCTTGCGACCAAGGAGTTTCTAATATTCCATTATAGATAACCCCTATGGTCTTAATGTAACTGTACACAGGGGTGGGGTGCGGTGGGGAGGGGTGTATGGAGGGGTGTGGGGGTAGAAGGGGAGGAGCGCTAGCTTTCTTGCCACCCTCAATTTAACCATCCCCGTATTTGATCTTCTTGTTGAGATTCAAAGAGCTGAAAATGTGAAAATTGTGCTCATGGGACTAAACTTCAACCCTTTTCCCGACGAACAGATAGCTTTAACCGAAGACTTCGAGTTATTTATATCGATTGCAATTCATCATATCCTAGCAAATACCGAACAATTCTGGGTCTGGTATTTCCTTTAGAGAGTCAACTTTCAAAGTACGTCAATTGACGACCAGAAACGATTAATTGATGTGTTTGTTATGATCCTGTCTGTAGCGGAAACGGCACAGAGACATCTTCAACAACCCCATCATCATCAACATCATCATCATCAGCGGCTGCAGCAGCATGTGGCCATTATTAAGGGTACCTGCAGGGAAATATAAACAAACAAAGCTAACCTTTAATTAGTATATCAGTATTAATTAGCCGTGTACAGATGGAATGGTCATTACCATGATAGTATAGTATATAGATAGGGTATATTAACGGTGCCAATACAAGCACCTTGCAGGAGAGGATAATGGTTAATGTCAAGTATATCCCTTACAATCATTGAACCGTTATATGTTTACATGTCACTTAGAACTAATTATATTAATCAATAGAGAGGTGTCATATAGGCCTATTATGAAAATGAATAATGTGTAAATGCCTGCAGAAGAGAATAACATTCTCGCCACACATGCGATTCCCCGGTTGTACGTGACAAGGAGTAGGGTCGCATGTCCAACCATAGGTATTCTCCGTCCCACAGCCAAAGATCACTGCGAATTATTAAAATAAAATTGAACCAGTGTTGGTCCCGAAATGACCTAGTTTATGTCGAGTGGACGTTAAACTCCTTTTCTCTCTCTTTCCCTTCGACCCAAACTATATTGGGTGGCCCAGAAAACAAAAGGTACACTTAGTGGAATAATTCAAAAGTATTTCACGCGTCTTACAAAATGGATGTAAGACAACGTCAATCGGCACAAATTAGGTCATTTTGGAACAAACATATATATATGATTAAAAAATAACGAGAGAGGGAGAGAGAGAGAGAGAGAGAGAGAGAGAGGGAGGGAGGGGGGTTATTTCGGGACTAACACATGGTTTAATTTTATTATTTAATTATTTCACTTGTGCCTAGGGATCTTTAGAAGTGGGAGGAAACGGGAGGGCTCCTGTGGGCGCTCCAAATTCCTTTCTCCACAAGACCTTGTAACTGCTAGAACTGTTTTGTTTTGGTATACATTGCAAGAGTTACCATAAATATTTCCTGAAGTTATTCTGTGAATGTTGCGGTCCTCTCCTTGCTGATTCAACTGAACCACAACCTTTTCGTTAACTGACCTTCTTGGACTTAAAGTTCAATTGGCTGTTTACTAAATCTACTGTGACCACACATGATTGATTACAATTCGGACTATTTGACTTTTTGGAATTCACAATTCTTCAAGTCTGTATTCTCGTTCAGATCTGGTTGGGCTCGGTGGGCTTTATATATATAACTTTGTGAGATTTTCATGCAATAAACCATCGAATTCTTCTTATTTCTCCAGAATCAAAAACTGAATTGAAGGGTATTTGTCCCTTATTGTCTTTAGATGGTCTATCACATCTGTAAAGCTTGTCGTGGATGGGCACCGACTGCGGCCATGACATATACATCAAATACTGCAGGTCCCCACAATCCTGTGGTATTTATCCCCAGAATTAAGGGTAACAACAAAAACCTTAAAATCGAACAATCGTGTTATATGTAATAACTCCACATGCACCACTGCTGCATCACCGGAGATTGTTATTGAGTGGCATGTAACAGAAATCACACGTGACATCTGGAAGTCTAAAATCCGTGGGAGGTCCACCTCGCGGATTTTCTCAATACCAATGCCAGTGTCAATGTCAGAAAAAATATGACGTTTATAAAAATCAATTTTTCAAATCGATGGAAAAGAAAACGACCTTGCCGAAAGTTTGAAATGGGATGGGAAACTACAGGCGACCGAGTGGTCTCCCATTTTAATTTCTATTAATTTCATTTGTATGTGCACATAACCTTGTGACGTTTTTATGCAATAAAGTTTCTTTATATAACTTTGTGAGATTTTTATGCAATAAACCTTCGAATTCTTCTTCTTATTTCTCCAGAATCAAAAACTGATTTGAAGGTATTTGTCCCATATTATCGTTAGATCGTCTATCTGCAGGGCCTCTGCAGGACCGTACATTTTGTCGTTGATGGGCACAGACTACGGCCATAACATATCCCTCAGATGCTGCAGATCCCCACTGTCTTGTAGAATGTATTTATCCCCAAAATTAAGGGTAACAACAAAAACCTTAAAATTGGACAAGCGTGTTATATGAAATAACTCCACATGCACCACTGCTGCATCACGGGATATTGCTATTGAGTGGCATCTGGAAGTCTAAGATCTGTGAGGGGTCTACCTCGTGGATTTTCTCAATGTCAGTGCCAGTGTCAGTGTCAGAAGAAAATGACCTTGCGGAAAGTTTGAAATGGCTTGGGAAAGTACAGACGGGGTGGGGATGGGATGGGTTAGCAATGGCTAGAAACTGGTTGCGAAAAAGTACACATCGGCTTGCTCGGGTTAGAGTAAGGTTGGTATTCGGTTGAGGAATATACGTCATCCAAACTTTGTTCAGTGGATAACGTTGTTTAATATTCGATTCGTCTGTGTAATGGCTTGGGAATATGACGTATAGGGAGTTACGATGTATTAGTATATATAAACAATATAATGCATTTATTCGCATTCAATTCAGATTGTTCATATATATTGTGGATCCCCGGTGACTCAGTGAGTAAGGCACCGGCTCACTAATCAGGAGGCCCCGAGAACGTTCCTGGGAATTTTCCAGATTGGTCTTCTCTTGTCAGTGATACAGGGTCGGAGGGCAAGCAATAATTCGGATGGGACGAAAACCCTAAAACGGTTGGTAGTTCGATCACTTGTGTTCTAGACGCTGGGACAAAAACCCAAGGTGGTATGTACACCTTGATGGGAACCCGTGGAATTGGATGAAGAATAAACGGAAATAGTAGGAAGTTAAACCCCCATTTCGCTTTATCTCATTTAATATTGAGCATAGCACAAAATAACACACACATCCATATTAACAGTCATGCGCACCTAATGAACGAAGCAAATCAATGGCGGATCTCTTATCTCTTCAGAACAATCTCCCCACCCATGGACCAGTGGCCAGGAGTCACGTGGAAGTCATGCGCATCGCTGATAAACATTTCAATGGGGCATGGAAGGCAGACAGGTCTACGGTGCCGTTAAATGCAATGAACTGGAACGTGTCATGCGTGTAAAATACTGTTGAAGTCGATACATCCCATCAATTCAGTTTGAAATATTTAACCACAACGCGGTCTTAGATTCTTCGGCATATTTTGATAACAAGGTTTCAGTAGAACAATAACTTTACAGGTCACAGTTCTATGTAGAAAGAGGGAGAGAGATGGGGTTTAACGTCCACTTGCGCGTAGGGGTCTTTAGCAGTGGGAGGAAACCGGGGGACAAGCTAGGGAATGGAAACCCGGCCAGTTGACTCAATGCCAGACCTTATGATACAGCGCGCACGAACCATTCAGCCATCCACCGCCACTTACAAAATTATGGAATACAATTATTGTTTATTACTGAGCAATGTTTCGACTAGGTTTCTCTAGTCATGGTCAAATTATGACAAAAAAAATAAAACAAATAAATAAATAAAACGAGCTAATATATACATGTAAAAACCAAACTTAATTTTGATAAGTAGGCCGTGCGAGTACTATACCGGCATCTCTGCTACGAATTAAGAAAATAAGACTGTTACATGTACATTTGAATTGTACCCTCTGTTTTTCGTATTTGGTCGATAAGTTAGTAAGCTGACTGATCTTTTAAAATGTTGAACGTAAAGTCTAAGTTATTAAATGGTCAAATTCCGTTCAGTGTTTGAAAAAAAAAAATCTTGATTCTCTTTAGACGATAAACAAGCCAGTGACACCGCTAACCCTGAGCAGACAGAGTAAACAACAACAGTCACACATATTAGTATAATATATATATGTCTTAATTTAATGTTAAATAATGAATAACAGGTTGGATTTTAATCCAAGTCGACTGCTTTAAAGCCCCAATAACACTCTTGTTGTAACTGAATAATATGTCACAATCTTCATTCTGGTCAACAAATTGTATTATTTTACAATATTCCAATTAATTGATGATATAAATTTCATCTTAACACACCTATTTTAAAAAATTGGATAAATTCAACCAATTGATTTGAAAAGTCTAACGTAAACCTTTTCAAATGTAACTTGGATTTTAAAATATTTTCGGACCCTCTGGACAAGTAAAATAGGTTGTAATGGATAATTTACACAACAGGTAGGACACTTAAACATCTAGTACTAAGAATAAGGGTATTATTTATTTTCTGGAGCTACCAAGCCAGCAAGAATGTTATTGTCCCTTTAAGAACTCGTATGAAAACGAGCCCTGCATTAAAACAAAATTTATTTGTTGCGCCATATATAGATGGTTAATGACATGGCGTTGGCAACCATACCTGGTTTTAATTATTCATTTCTGTCTAAAAAAAAGTTCGAACCGACTCTTCGTTTCAAATGATCCACTCCACAGTTAAAGTTTTCGAGGGATTAAATTTGAAACTTTACCGAATAATAATTCCATAACAACTGTTAAATCCTCCATAACTTTTGAAACACTGTGTATAGTCTTCCCAGGGTGAGTTAAACCAAAAGGGGGGGGGGGGTCGAGATTTAAAATTTACAATGCATAGATTCGGCCATGAATCTTGACACCGGTTGAAGAATTACAATCGGTTCTGGATGAGATAGAAGAGTTCAAGCGAACTTCCAGACAATACGACATCGACTCCGACATGTTTGTCCACCATTACTGTGTTTACGTTCTCTTATCAGTGCCACTAAACGGCCATTGGTGTTTACAGAAAATGGACATTTATAAATGTTTGGCGATTCTGTCATGCTTTTAAGGGCGTTATGTAGATTTGTATCGGTTAATGTTCTTGTAGCAAAACATCACATTGTTTGTGTTTTGAGTTGGGGATTTTTATTGCTCATTTGTGAATCGGTTCCGATTGATGTCATCTTTTACATGGTTGCGTTATTATTCATCTCGCGTTTCAAAACTTTAGCATACATTATGCAGCAGCTAAATCTGATATGTTTTCTATATTATTATTTAGACATTAATTAACTTATCCAGACCATAATCAACTCTCGATGCCATCGCTTGTCTGTCAGTGATATTTAGTGGATTGGGAAACATTTTGTAAAGGATGAACCTCCTTTAACAACCTGTATAAGAAAAGAAGCCCACCTCTTCATAAATTCCATAAAGACGTATATCGATAAATGAGCAAACTCATAAATTCAATAAATACGTATATCGATAAATGAGCACATCAACAAAAATACACCCCCCCCCCCAAAAAAAAAACCCCAACACAAAAACAAAAAAAACCCAACAAGCCAAAACAAGTAAATAAATTAAAGTAAAATAAAAAATTTAAAATATTAATAACTTTCAATCAGTTTTTTAATTGTTTTTGATTTATCATACCGTTTTGTCGCAATTAATACCGATGTGTATAAAATCTAAGAAAAAACTAGGCAGTTGCTTATGCTTTGTTATTGTTTATATTTTGAATCCCATATATATGGGGGCACCAAGATCTTGTAAGTGCTGAGGTCCTCTGTGGGTCCCAATCTGGCTCTGATTATTAATATAAGCTTTGAGCGTCACTAAATAACAACCAGCATCAATATTACGCTTGAAAGGGACAATCTCAAAAATATTTTGGAGAATAAAACTGCTTAATTTTGTGTTAAAATCCCTTAAAATCCACTGCCTTGGGTCGAGCAACCAACTCAATACATTTATGTGATACGTTTTCAAACAACTTAAACCAGCCAGTCTTTACCTGGAAATGGAGACCGGTGTCCCAAGCTGTATTATGGCTGTCTGGATAAAACCAGACTTTTATTCAGTAAAAATAATGTGTAGGTGAAATTTACCTTTCGTTATCAAGTACAGCACATGGGTCATTCACTGTATAGACCTCTAAAAGAACGGGAATCGATTATCAAGTCACCAAACGAAATGAATGACCGAAAATCTTAAAAGTGGGTTACGTGTTCACATAAGCAGTTCTGAAGTTCACGTCCAAACAGGGTAATACACGATTCCTGTATATTTTGGCGCTTAAATTTCATACATACTTGGACTTTCAATTTAGAGACTCTGTGTCGGGATCATAGTCCCTTCTATTACCAATTAACGTGAAACGACCCATACCCAAATTCAAAATGTATTTAACTAAATATGAAATGGTAATTTAGTTAACTACTCTCCAGTCGATATCCACAATACACTTATTAAAAACTACTTATTGCTTACGCTCGAATTACAACCGGCCATTTTAACTGCATAATGTACACAAGTTAACACAATTACATGAGTCATTTAGAATGTCTTGTCCATCATGATTCATAATTCCATCGTAAATACAAGGCATTTAACACCGTTTAATATTCAGTTATGACCATGCCTCTAACATATTGGGTCAAACTGTCTGGTGTCTAACCGCGTTGTCACTGGTCACTCCGGATCATTAGCTTCGTTGGCAGGCACACGACACTAACGGGTTACATCCGGTTGGGAAGTGTCATGGGTACGGTTGCTACAGACATGGAAGACATATTGGTTAAAGAATGGAACTCGCAATTCCTGTTGCTTTTGGCACCGATAATAGATTGATATGTCCAGTATATTTTAATTCAATTAATACAACAACTAACCATATTTAAACTTTGAATGTGACAAGGAGCAGGGTCAAAAATTGAACCATATGTAAAAAAAATGAACCATATGTAAAAATAAATGAACGATATGTAAAAACAATTGAACCATATGTAAAAAAAATTGAACCATATGTTAGTCCTGAAATGATCTAGTTTGTATCGGTTAGACATTACCCCTCCCCTCTCTCTCTCCGAAATAACGGGCCCTAAGCAAGTTCTAAGTGGTGGCTCATTACCCCTCACTCCCTATTCGACCTTAAGAAAACATCGATAATCTTTTCAACATACCACGTGTCAGTCAGACCGCACGTGAAATTGTTCTATAAATATTATCTTAAATATTAAATTCAATAATTCATAAATATATTAAGTAGTTCGTGTAATAGGACCCACCCGATCAGTGTCATCGCGTATTAATACTTGATTCAGTTTCCTAATCCGCCGAATTCTCCGGGCACACTTTTCTATCATATCTTAATACTCGCGAAAGTTTAATCCAAATTGCTAGCACAAGAAGTTTATTTGACGGGTTTTGTTAGGATATCATTGTCGACAGTTGAGCCTAATTAGAATCGAAATACTATATAAAGATCCTGATCCAATATTTTGACAGCACTTGAACAATACCTGGCTTGTAATACGTCTGCCATTCAGTTCACTGGTTGACACGAAATTTGAGAATACGGAGCCGACAATCTGAAACGAAAACTTCCCCTTACAACGAGGCCGAATAGTCAAAAGTCTTGAATATCAAGGTATATCTTAATTCTTAATTGAGGGATTAGGGCATTGAGCGCCTGGAAAAACGATACCCACACGGCCCACCCTATGCTTTTAAAACATTGTGAGTTAGATGTACGTACCGAACGACTTAATGCATAAGGTAGCCAGAAGGTGGTCCGAATGACAAAGATCGACGAAATTATTTTGGTTTCGTTTACACCTATTGTAGTAATCACGATGACACTATGAAATAAATATTTACCGGGCGGGTCATATAGCACTTGTTTAATTCATGGGGCGGGCTGTAGTGTTTGTGTGTTCACGGGTTTAAGTGGTATAGGATTTGTTGATGAGTTGTAACGGGGATTATACTGTTTGTACCTGTGTAACATCCAGTTGTACTTACTAGCTGTTTGAACCTATGCGAAGTGAAATGAAATGGGGTTTAACACGTCCTACTGTTCTGCTGCTCCTAACCTGGGTTAATGAAGTCGGGTATACGCCATACAGTGTGTTATGGAGGATTTTTGGCCGGACAGCGGCGCTACGGTCTACTCTTATATCAAATTCCAACTGCCAAGGGATCTTTTACGTGCATGTACACGGGACCTCAGTTTTCGTCCCATCCAATAACTCAGATCATTTTCGAGGTAGCCACAGTGACTCATTGAGTAAGGCGTGGGGCTGCAACCCTGGAGGTCTCGTGTTCGATCCTGATGTTGGTCGAGAAAGTTCATTTAGATTTTCCGTCGTGGTTCCTCCTTATAATTAGCAGTTGTACAGGACGGAGGGCCTTGCAAAGGACAACACGTAGACGTTCAGATGGTGTGAAAAACCGATTTAGCTCTTACATAAATTATTATGAATAAGGCCCATGGTTTGCATATATGACAATCAACAGGGGTTGCCTGTATAACCTTGTAGGTTCTGTACATGTCTTCCCAAAATATAAAATCCCCCAATAGCGGCCATGTGTAATTTGTGAATTGCGGAAGGTCGTGTAAATACGTTTTCTTTTGGACATTGAAGAAAACCTTAAACACCATTCGTTTTTTTTTCGCGGAGTGATTCTCCCTTTTTATGAACATGTTTAAATAGGGAGCGAAGACAAGGGGATATAATAAAACCCTTTAATCTATTCATATGGTGTATTTAGAAAGAAAGAGGGGTATCCCCTTACAACGGTTATTCATTGCTAAATCAAACACATTATTTAACAGCGATTTACCCTGAATCACTTCTCAAGTAATCTAAGCTTTAAACATATTGAAAACATTTAATTGATCTTTTATGGAATTATAAAGTTAGTACTTTTATTTCGTCTGTACACTGTCACTGCCTGGTTATTTTAACTCGTTGTTTAGCTTTATACTGTGTTTGTGATCCACCCTGGGTAGATAATATCTGAACGATAATCTGATATTGGTTTAAGGCCAAAAATAAAACACCAACCCTAAAGAAATTCCAATATTGAAATTTCGGAAATATTGTCAAGGACCCTACTTATTGTTTAGCTTTATATCGTGTTTTTGTTAATATCTGTGTATAACTTGAAATTGGTTTAAGGCCAAAATTAAATACCGGTGTTACTTTCCGCCCTATGTATGACCCGCCTATGTTTTCTGTGGACAAACTCCAATATTCAAATGTCCGTAATATTTTCAAGAACTTTATTTATTGTTAGCTTTTTCACCATTTTCAAGGCTCGTCTTCATTTGCGTAGTTTGTAATAGAACAGTAGGACGTTAAACTCCATTTCATTTCCTATTTCCGACGCCTTAGGACTCGGTCTTAATGTGGTTTACCGTGGACAAGTTCCAATTTTGAAATTTAGCTAATATTTCTAAGAACCTCACTTATTGTTTAGTTTCACATCGTGTTTTGATTTTTTTCATGGATATCTGCATGGAATTGGGGAACAGACTTGGATATGTAAAACCCCTATCTCTCGTGTTTTGGATTCAGCCTGAATAATGATAAGATCTGTGGTGTATAATGTGATATTAGTCTAATATTGAAAGAGATTAGGGCCAGTCGAAGGTAGTTATTTACCTATCAATTGGAGTGGAGATGGCGAAATAGATAAACGTTATTATAGATCTCTTTTAATACCTTCAAATATTTCAAATATGTTTACAATCATAATTTGTGTTAATATTAATTTCAACAATATTTATTTAGATAAGATCGATGTCATATACACATTTGATATCAAAATTCGTCCCCTTGTTAATAAATATACTGTAAAATACAATTACAACATGTACACTGTATATACAAAATACAATTACAATATGTGCACTTTATATATAAAATACAATTACAATAGTTTATAAAATACAATAACAGTATATACACTTTATATACAAATTGTAATTACAATATATACACTTCATATACACAATACAATTACAACATGTACCATTCATATAAAAATACAACTACAATATGTACGCTTCATATACGAAATACAATTACAAGATGAAGAATGTACTTTAGATCATAAGATCTGTCATTGAGTCAACTGGTGTGGTTTCGACTCCCTGCTTGGTACGTGACAAGGAGTAGAGTCGCTTGCCCAACCTCAACGATCTTCATCGGGTCCTACAGTTTCCCCCACTATAAAAGATCCCTACGCGCATACGAATTATTGAAATAATTTTGAATCATATGTTAGCCCCGAAATGAACTAACGTGTGTCGAGTGGATGTAAAACACAATTTATTACCCTCTTTATGTCGTAGTAGTTTACAGGTGACAATTCTGTGCGATATTGTGTCTAGGCTTCTCTAGTCATTATCAAGCAATGACGTATAGTAGTTGCAACATTAGCCCCCATTTTGAATGACATGTACAAATGAAAACATAACATTATACATTCAACTATATTTAGCCTAATCACTCTTTATGTTAACAAAATAAAACAAAATGTCGGATTATAATCCATCAGGTCTGTCAGAATAAAAAAAACCTTAAAAACACTCACAGTCATTCTAAATTGATAAATAGGGGAACAGGTATTAAACCAACTTATCAACATTTGTCCCGAAATGTCAATTACTGTTTATTTTACATTTCATGCAAATTTTCCTTTGAACTCATTTCGAGTTGATTTCTTATACATAAGTAAACAAATATGTAATTTCTTGTTGCGGCACATCAAAGTATTTAAGTTATTTTTTGGTGTTTTTTGTTTTAAAAAATCAGATTTTGATGACATGAATTTCGGTTTAATTTTATGGTTGTTCGATTAGTGAGCTTATGGTAAAATAATAGCATTTATCATTGAGGGTAAAAACAACAAATTGTTGAAAATAAGACTAAATGTATTTTTTTGGTATTTGAGAGCTCCCCAAAGGGCGGTAACTATCGCTTTAGGAATGCGGAGTAAAGTAAAAATAATTCGACAGGGAATCGGGTCAGGCTGAAACAAGTGACGGCAACAGGTGGCGCGACGATCAACTATTTGAAAGATTGTGCCCGAGACACGCCTCACTTCGCTTTACAAGCTCCGAAACAACATGATAATGTGAGCAAATTTCTTTAATTGCCGCGAGTATAGCTAACTGGAGCTGTAGACCCGTCCAAACACCCGACTTATCAGTCGTCACATGAGAAAGAGGGGAACTACCCCCGTCAGCTGTTGCGTTGAAGACACAAAACGTTTAACTCACATCGGACATCAGTTTCCCATGACGGAATAATACTCTTTGAAAAGCAAAATGTTCTACAATTTTATTTTTAGTATTTCCATTAACACGAAACACTTTACTGATTTCTAAATAGCGTAGATTTATTCTTATAAAAATGTGACGATTTTTTTCTGACCAAACAATAAAACTTATTGTACTGAAATTAGGTTTAACTTCCTACTTTTCTGCATCGACTAGGCTAATGGAAGACGTTTAGATATCCGTACTTGTTATTTCTATAGTTACCATTTCCGGTGTGATTTCCCCTCGTCAGTGATGCAGAAGGAGGGCCTGACAAGTACAGCTGCCTAGTCGTTCGGATGGGACGAAAAACCGAGGTACACATTGAAGTGCACGTAAAAGATCCCTTGGCAGTTGGAATTCGATATAAGAGTAGGCCGTAGCGCCGCTGCCCGGGCAAAATTTCCCTCATAGCACACTGTATGGCGTATGTCCGTCTTCATCAGCCCAGGTTAGGTGCGAAAGAGTAGGACGTTAAACCCCATTTCATTTCATTTCATTTCTATAGTTACCAGACAATCTGATTAAACATAGATCCTATTTCATTTCGTTTTTTATAGTTCAAAATTTTGTTTAAAGCGGCAATTTCATATTTTTAAGTTATATTTTTAAAATATATTAAAATAAAGCCTAAAAATAGGTGGTATCTATAAACAGTCCTACCTTGTTAAAGAATAATCCTATAATTCACTATTGCCAGTTGAGAAATTGGCAAAAATATCACTTTCAACATTAAATTCAAACGTTTGAAGATAGCTATTGCATGGAGGGGGGGGGTGGATTGGAAAACAAGGAGGTAATTGTCCTATTATTTCCGATGTGAAAGATGTTTTAATGTGGAAAATAATGCCTAAGATCGTATAACAGTGATTTGACAACCTATTGAGCAAAAGACATAGAAATAAATGTGTTTTGACTTTTTTGGAAAATAAGAAATTCCTGCTTTATGTTGCCTTTACTACACTACAATCTGGAAGAGTTGTTATATAACCCCCTCAGGTACGATCTGTGGAATTGGCCAATAAAACGGTCTGTTACGGTTAGTTTTTGGTGTGGGGTGCGCGGAACTGTGGGTAACTCACTAGAAACATCAACGCCGATTGGTTAATGAAATCGCTGACGTCATAGAGTCAAACTTTGCTCGTATGTCCTCTGACGCGACCTTCCACTACAACCGGTCAGATCTTCATGTAGTAGAAGCCATCGAAAGTAATAAAAAACGAAACGAAATATAGATCTTTATTTGAATCAGATTGTTTACGAGGTAGAAGTATTTCGCGGTAGTGGCGTTTTGTCCGAACAGTGACGTTAACGCATACTCTATTTTGATTTACACCTGTCAAAGCCTCTTTGACATGCATGCCAACGTGTCGTGGACTTCGATTTCCGACAGGCATGGTTTTGTTGTCACCCTCGCATGTGCCAGTCATGATAACGGAACTCCATTATCCGAACATTGGACACTGTATTTGTTAAATCATAGTATTTATGATTAATGTATAAATTTGGGGCTTTAATGAAATATCAAACAGAAACACAAAAGGTCACCATAAAGCTATTGGTCGCATTTACTTAAAGATACATTATGGGAGATTAGATACAGAGCTGACAGTTTTAACTACAATAGTTAAAAAAGATAATGTAAAGACAATTTGCTGAAAATTTTATTCAAATTGATCCACCCTGAACCGAGAATTAATCGATTGAAATTTCGACCTAACCTCGATCATCATTACTAAAGTCGATATGATAAAAAAATAGTTTCGATTATCCATTTTATGATTAAATCTTGAATGAAAGTTGAGCAGCAAATGAGATCCTAATCCAGTACATATCGCAGGCTAGCAATGACATCGAAAGTTGATTATGGTCTGGATAGATTAATTAACGTCTAATTAATAATTTAGATAACATTTCTGGCCTAAAGAAAGACCTGCAACTGGCAGATAGCTCTTGCGTAATGCATGTTTAAAAATAATAATATACGTGTATAGATGCATTCTTCACTTAATACCTCCACAAGAACTCACCAGACTACACGACATTAAACTTATTTATTAGTAGAATAAAAATAGCCGATTTTTTGTTGCTGTTCGCCATTTTTGACTTTTTACAAAGAGATGAGATTAGGTATAATTACTTTTGTCTATTATTAAGGAATGTGGAATTATTTCTCCATTTACTGCGGGTCTGTCAATATAACACGAGCATGAGTTATTATAGCATTATAACAATTAAAGTAGAGATGCCGGGAATCTTCGTCTGTAGCAGAAACCATGTGTAGTAATTTAACCAAGATTAGTATATCGTAGTTTGATCTAGATAGGTGTTGACATTAGTGTTATTAACTACCTGAAGATATTAGCATACTTTAATTCCTTAGTTCTAATTCGTTAACTTTCAATTTTCCGCTTCGAGAATGAGTTATTCGGGTCGGTTATTATCCGTATTCATTTTCGTGAATAACTCATCTCGATAATGGAAGGAATTTTGTTACTATGGTAATGTAGATTGTATTGGTCACTTTGTGGCAGTTTTATTCTACAGTGAGATTGCTGACGGTTCACCATTAACGATGAACCATTTCTGGCCCATAACACACCAATGTGTAATGGCTATTCGATACAAGATTTTGGTGTATGTCTGGTATTTGTAAAATATGAAGTATGAAAAAAAAATAGTTTAAAGAATGTATTCTATTTTCCATGTCATCATTCATATGAAATAAATTAATTAAATGAAATTCGGTTTAACGTCCCACTCTTTTGCACCTACTGCGATAACGAATACAAGCATTCGCCATGTTACAGTGTGCTACGGAGGAAATTATGTCTAGACAGCGGCGCTATGACCTATACTATTATTTCGAATTTGAGCTATCACGGGTTATTCTATATGTACGCATGTTTTTTTCCATCCTATCCGAAAGACTGGACACAATCCCACCCCAGACTCTCCACCCTGCTTTCTTGCTCTCGATCAGCACCGGGGGAAAACCCGTACCTTCGGGTTAGCGAACCAGCGTCTTTATCACTGAATCACCATGGCTCCAAAAAGAATGTAGATAGAGTGAGTCCATTATCACACATGTTGTGCAAATAGGAACAATCTTCCAAATGAAAAAATTCCGGTCAAATTTCGCTTTTTGGGAAAAGACATAAACAATAACAACAACAAACAAAAAACCAAACAAAAAACCCCAAACAAATACAGCCCCCCCCCCCGAAAATTAAAAACCCCATCAATCAGACAACAAAACCCCAGAGCCGCTCAAAAAGGGGTATTTTTTATCTATTTAAAAAAACCCAAACACTTAAAGTACTTATCTGTGTCCAGTTCTAAAATTTGGGCATTAAACGATAGAATGGTAGACATATGATATTTTATACCACTAAATGTTTAGTAATGGCCGTGCAATATGTCATACAGTCTGAGATTTGCTTGAACAATTTGATTCAATGTGTACATTTCTTTAATTCAACAAGGCGTTATTTACCCTTTAACTCAAATGGTGTTAACACATATTTTTATGTGATATCCTGACACGCTCTGTGATAATTCCATATTTAAATACATATTAATGACAGACTTCCTTTCAGCGCGAGATTTCTGGTTACCATGTCTACATAAACAATCATGTAATAGCAGACATTGTTTCGTAGCTTGACACATGATGTTTATATAAAAGTTGCATATTGACTCACTTGCCACTGTTTCGGATTTTATGTGCGTTATCTCTGCTCTGTTGGTTCACTTCCTGTTGACACGATATTAGTTACGGTCTCGCGCTTAAATTACCCCTGATTACATAAACCTGGAATCACGCATTGGCAAACAGTCGTAATCACGATAACAAACACTCACGTAGTAATGGCTGTATGATGAAGGCCGGGAATGCTCCCCTGCTAATTTAATATTGCCCCTACTGATAAATGACCGCTCCCGCTGATATGTGCAATGGTCTGTTTCTCTTTCATGTGATATGGATCTGTCATCAGGGAGAAGTAATTGTTAGTGTGATTATAATTAACTAATTACTCCCGTCGTCTTACAGCAGGTTTCTAGATACAGTGATAATGATAAGAGGTTATTCGACACCTTCTGCAATATTTATAAACTCTCGTGCTGGTATTCCACTTGCCATGAAAGTTTGTCTAGTCGATCGGCTTAGACGAAAACCGCGATACACGTTGACGTGGACCTTTAGCAATATTTATATGAACTCACGTGTGTCGATATTCCACCTGCCAATATTTATGAGCTTTCCCTTCGTGGTTTCCTTGCCTGGATAGCACGAAAACCGAGGTCTCGTGTACACGTTGGACTGAGCTTAAAAGAACCCCGGAATCTGAAATAAAAGTAGGCCGTCGAGTCGCTGACCGGGAAAAATTTCCGTCATAGCACACTGCATGGATGCCCGTGTTCTTTATCCCGGATGTAGCAGAAACGTGGGATGTAAGAGCCCATTTCATAATTTCGCAACATTATTCAAACCCACGGGTGCCTATATTTTGCCTAGTCGTTCGGCTTACACGAAAACCAAACCAGGGTACACTTTGACTCGCACGTTCCGAAATATTTATACACTTAAATGGTGGACCGAACGATGTTTAGCTGGTCTGCTTAATCCACTTGTCAGACGCCACACCTATGGTGATGTATAGTAAATAGCGTCTGGCCGGGAAACTGATGTGATACCTGTCAACTGGCGTGGTTTCGAATCCCCGGTTGTACTCGACAAGGGGTGGGGTCGCATGTCCAGCCTCGCAGGTTTTTTTCCGGGTCCTCGGCTTCCTTCCACTACTAAAAACCCCTACGCGCACGCGAATTTTAGAAATAAAATTGAACCTGATATAAGTCCCGAAATGACCTAGTTAGTATCAAGTGGATGTTAATCCTCTCTCTCTCTCTATCTCTCTCCCTCTCCTCTCTCCCTCTCTTTAGCGTTTTCTTTATATCATTCTGGCGGTCATTGAAGTTACAAATTTTGTTTGTGTCCTATTTCTGTTTATTTATTGTGGGTATTGTGTGTAAATGTTTGCTAAATCTATCATCATCATTATTATTGCTACTTTGCATTAATTTTCGCTGCTTGCTGGAAATTATAATATAAAATGAAGACATACCGCGGCCTCAAATTCAAATCTGACACAAATGTGACCGAGCTTTACGTCATGCATGTACGTCATAAATCACTATTAATTTCCTGTCTACTTCGTTTTAAAACAATGTTTATTTTTCAGTGTCAACCCTTTCTGTTGCAAATGTTGTAAGTTTTTCATGAAAGTCGTAAACTCTATTTCAATGTTGACCGTAACTAATCGTAAAAAACTATAAAATAACTTTTTACGACCTGCAATAATTCTAAACGGCATTTCATCTCCCCTATCGCAAGTGAAAGCAATTAAACGAAAGTTTTTAAAATGTCGGAGATGTTCTGCTTATATTTTTCAATATTATTCTAAGATTTTTAACTACAGCTCCCCGACTTCTTTATTGTTTTGCTCGCGTTTCTTTATAGGCCTAAACGGTTTACAATTTTCTTTTTATCGGTAACAGAATATTTCTGTAGAGATAGCAACGTTGCTTTCACACATTTATTACAATAGACCCTATTTATTTTAGATGGCGTATCTGTTTCTTAAAGGGAGCGAATCGAAATCGGGAAATATGTTATAAATTACGGAACATACGCGTTGTAGATTATAAGGTTATGTCATTGGTGCAAGGCAAGTGCGTCCCAGAAAAAGCTACCCCTTCTCGAAGGCTATTTATGGATTACCAATATACAATTTATTGTTATTTACGCAAGTACCCGGAGTTAGACCCACATCTTCGTCCCAGAAATAACGGCCCCCTTCTCGCAAGCTATTTATGGATTACAAATTTACTATTTATTATTCCTGATGCAAGTACGGGGAGTTGTGCTCCCACTAAATAATGACCCCTTCTTGCAAGCTACTTATAGATTACAATGTTTACCGTGTATTGACCCTTCAATACAATTCATTGTCTCGGGTGATCTTACACATGTACTTTAGACTATAAGGTCTGTCAATAAGTCACGTGGTTATGATCACAGGGATGTATTTGACCTATGAACCCTCTCCACTTTGGTGCATTTCTTCTATAGCACCGGGGGCCTGTCGAATTCTTTAACTTCTGGGGAAGTTTCTTTTCTATTAACTTCCAAGGCCTATCCATGTCTTTAACTTCACGAACCTAGCTAGTTTCTTCTTTCACTTCCGTGTCTTGTCTCCTCCTTTTCCTTGGGGTGCCTGTCTAATTCTTTAAATTCGTGAGCCTGATATCCCCTTTAACACAACGGGTCTGTCTTCTACACCATGGGCCTTTCTTCTCCTATAACCTTAGAGAGTTTGTCCCCTTCCCCTTTAACACCAGGAACCTGTCTTCCCCCTTGAACTGGAAAGTTACTTATCTGATAGAATTACGAACAATTTGTACAGATATATCAGAGTAATAATCTCACCCGGAATATAGACAAACAATAGAAAACCATTATTCGTATCACGCTATTTACTTAACAACGCTCTACAGACAATGTCTAACAATTAACATTAAATAAATCATTGCATTTGTCATAATACAGGCTTATTGTTATTACATTTGATATCCCAAATTGGTTAAACTTCTCCCCAAATCGGTTAAACTTCTCGCCAAATATTCATTTATGTAAATAAACAAGACGACTGCACAGTTTTACATTTGAAATAGTTTTATGGCTCGTGCATTTCATATCTCGTGTTATTCCTTGTATGTTGTATTTACGAGATCGTACTTTTAAAGAAAATAAATATTTCGTGAAAAAACTGGTTCTGTCGTTTTAAACATATGTTTTCATTTAATTTGTATGTAGACTATTTCAATTTTTAAATAATGACATTTTGGTTTGTTTCTTAACTTTAGATGACGTTCCATATTTTGTGCTCTATAAATCAACATAATATTAATGCCCTTAAAATTAGATTTTCGTCTGCTCGTCAAATTTAGATGGCAAGCCAACTTCTAATATTGGGCGGCCCCTAAATTAGATTTTGGTTGCTCGATAAAACTTTGATCCCCCAAACTTTAGATGGCCAGATTATCCAAATATTTGTTTTTTTATTTTTTGGCCACTTCTAATGAAATTACAGAATATCTTTTTCCTAAAGAAAAAACAAAACACGCTATCAGCCATTTAATGCAATACAGATTTAACGTTCTACTGTTCTGCTATAATGAAGACGGATTAACCGATAAAACAATTTTGCTAAAGATTGATCCTTGGGGGGATCCAAATTAATTATTTCGATCAGAAAACCTTTGTTTAATAATCACCTTGTAAAGTATCGCAGTTTAATACACATTATAAAAACGTTCCAGAACGCCCCCGAAACGACAGGTAAAAAATAAAAACACGAAATGAGCAAATGATCGATACACGACACAAAGGGGTGATAATCATTCGTTAATTTTCTATTCAGAGAATTTATTTAAATCTTGATTTAAATATTGAACTTTTGCAAATCTGTTGAATGTCCCTGAAGGGACGTTATTATTAGCAGATTAGCACAATGTTGTGGTCGGCCATTTAACACTTTCTCTCTCTCAAGAGAGGGGTCTTCAACATATTGATAGTATAACTTCAAGTAGAGAAAAGAGGGGGCTCGCTCCTAAAACGCGACACCCCGAGGCGTAAATGATTTAATCAGAGCATCGTTAATGATACAATTACAAGAATAATGGCAGGTCGGCTTATCAGTGTAAACCAGAACTGAAATAGTACCGTGGTTAAACAAGGCTCCGAGAGGTGTCAAGCAGGGGTATTCATTAGCTCCTATGTTATTTGATAAAGGGATAAATGATAATTAAGTGATCGTGTATTCCAAGGGGAATTAATCTGCTTGTCTGCCCTCTCCTCTGTTTTCTACGTCATTGAACTGACAGTCACGTGTCAAAGTTCGATTTATCCAATACCTTGTCGAAAATGAGAAATTAATTAGTATATTCTCATCTGGACCTCAACAAATTTAGAATGTTTGCTAACATGAGAGTATGACATATCCGTTAATGTCTCTATTATGATAAGGTTATCTTAATATAAATTACAAAAAAATCTTATTGGTTACGAATCAAAACTTTTACAGATTGAAAATCAAGTACAAATATTGTTTTATTACCAGATTCCATGGCGCTTGCTCATTATTAAACAAGCAGTGTAATCTAGAAATTTCCTCGGGATTGCACATACCCACTCCCCTCCCTCCGGTCAGCGGTGCATGGTGGACGGGGGAGGGGGTGGCAAGTGAAATATGTCTGATTATCCTGAAGGAATCGTGTACTTGTTGATATGAACATAAACGAACCCCTGACTTGGCATTCGATGGAGAAAAGGCGGGAACTGCTGCTACCCTGTCAAACATATTCTCTCCTAGAACACTACATGGCGTATGCTAGTCTTCTTTAGCCCAGAGGGTGCAAAAAGTGGGACGTGAATACCCGTGTTTTATTTTTGATTCTAGTCAAATCGAGAGTTTACACTTTCCAAAAAAATTTCCTCATTTTTTCAAATTTTTAATACATGTATTTTAATTTTTGCAGTCTTAAACAATTTAATACCTCTTCTAGATTATTCATCCACCATATTTTAAAACTTTGGTGGGACACTTTACGCTCACGTGCGAAAGCCATTAAATAAACTATGTATGATTACGTGACCCCTTTAAATCACGAAACAAAAATAGTTAGAGATCTTAACATGTGAAAACATTAAGGCCTGTTTCTTAAATTAATATTTTCGAGCATAAATCTTTACCAGTACAAAAAAACGCACAATATGGAAAAGTGATGATATACTGAACACGATATGGTTTTCTAATTTTCCTGTGAAATAAACCCGCGAACGATGGGTGGTAAGAACAGGTGCTTGCTGAGTCGACGCACTCGCCTCACACTGCGCGAGACCGAGTGTCACAATATGTCGAATGCCCCGGGATAATTTTCCGATACGCAAAGTGATTAAATTGGGTTGTTGATAAACGGCTCGATGGTGTTAATCTAAATACGAGAAATTACCATGTCCCTAGTTCCAATGACTTGTGGCCAGAAGAAAACAAAGATAAATTGTAATCTAGGTTCAGGGTTTAAAGGAACATTTGGTACTTAAAGAGATGTTATCACATTTACGATCACCGCCTATCGGTTAAAAAAATATTTCTCGATTTAGACATGAATTGATCGGTAGTAATAAACTACGAATATTTGCAAATTTTGAATTCGTGAGGGTCATAAATTTTACGAAAAACAGATATGTTTGCTTTGAAAATTTTGGTAGATTTGAGGTGGGGCGGTCGGTGCTGGGGGCAAACGTGTCATTGAGTAAAGTGGCGTTGTTTTGATCCAAAGCTTGTAGGTGACCAGGATAAGGGTTGGATGCCTGGCACTCTCTCTCTCCCCTCTCTTTATATATATATATATATATATATATATATATATATATATATATATATATATATCTATCTCTTTACGTCTCTCTCTCCGCAGTGAATATAAATGAAGGTCGTATGGTAAACCAATACGGTGAAAACGTCACACTAGAAAAGAAAACCAGAAAATCCAGATTATTGTAAATCTTTTATTGCCCAATAAAACAAATATAAACAGATTGTGTAACTCGCTTTCTGAAGTCTCCGTGTCTGAGATGAAAGGCTTCGTACGATATGTTATTAACAGATATTAGCAGAGCAAACATATCTCATCTCTTCCGTGATTATCTAAGCTAATTATCAATCATATAATCCAATAAAATAATCACTTCTAGAACGGATATGATCCAATAGACCCGATGATTCCTTCAACAGATAGGGCGATATGCTAACTTTGTTGACTAAGGCTAATTATTACTAAGACTATTATGTGTTACTGATGCTCAGATTGGAGATGGATAGAGAGAGGTTCAACGTCAACAAGTACAATCTAGGTCATTTTGGAACTAAAAAACGGTTTTATCAAATCGCTTGTGGGTATGTACAAGAGAGAGAGTGTGTGTGTGTGTGTGTGGGTGGGGGTGGGGTTAACGTACACTCGACACAAACCAGTTGTTTCGGACAAAAATATGGTTCAATTTAAATAATTCGCTTGCGTGTGAGGGTCTTTAGCAGTGTGAGGAAACCGGAGACCCACAAGGTTGGACATTGACCCGACTCCTTGTCACTCACAACCGGGGAATCGAAATCACGCCAGGTGACCCAATCACAGACCTCATGAACCATTCGGTCATCCACCCCACCCCACCCCCACCCATATGGATCTGGGCCCTGTTTCTGGAAATCTTAACTTAAGATTAAATCCAAATTATAGTAGATACTTGATTGGCTAAGCACTAAAATCGATCTAATATTATCCAATCAAATAACTAAAATTCCCCTGTATTTTGACCAGATTGATTTCGAATTTACAATTTTAATCTACAGTATGCAGGGAATTTTGATTATTGAAATGAATATTTTACTACTTCCCAACGTTATATATACTTTATTCGAAAATACGACTGAAATTGCGGGAACTTATGCGAAAATACGCCGGAAATTGCGGGAACTTATGCGAGAATTGGAGATAATCCGAAGCCGGTTAAAGCCATAGGGTAATACGGCACGGCACGTCTCTCCATTGCCAGGATTTAGCAAATGACAAGTGTACGTGAATGTTTCCTAGGCTGATGTAAATAAAAGAGAATGTGAAAAACCTGCGCTACTGGGTCAAAATAAACACACCATGTTGGGGTTTTAAGGTAACCGACGCTAAACCCCATTCTAACCCTATACAGCCCCAACTCCCACACACCCAACCCCATGTCACCTGTAATCCCCAGAAGGCACGTGTGTAAAAACATCTTATATTGATGTAGGAATTGATCGGGACAACAAGAAGCACGTGTCGAGTCATCATTAGGAGGGGGAGTTCGTTAGTCTTTTCTTCCCTTGGTTTATTTTTTCTTTCGACTTTCCTGTCATTGCTGATCAAAATAAACAAATATTGAAACGCCGGTCTTACCCCGGGTAGCTATTATGGCGTCGATACCCAACTACTTGTTGTGATGGCGATGGTCAGGTGTACGTTCCACTTTATTCCTCCAACCTCGTAGGTTTCCTCCTGTTTCCCCTCACTGCTAAAGATCCATACGCACAAGCTCATTGTTCAAATCATATGTTAGTCCTGAAATGACCTAGTTTGTGTCGAGTGGACATTAATCCCAATCTCTCTCGGTGTATTTTCATGGCGCTTGCTCACTAATCAGACGGTCCCCGATTCGATCCCGCTGTTGGCCCAGATTGTTATTTAGGATTCCCTCGACTGGTGTCCCCTCTTCCGTACATCCACTGAATGGTGTTGTATGCCCGCCTTCTATGTAAATGCATCGGAATTTTCCGGGCGTGCTCCACCCCCCTTGTCAGTGGTGCAGGGTGAGAACCCTTGACTGTTGAAATTCTATATAAGAGTACTGCAGCTGCCCGGGCAAAATCTAACTCATAGCAACTGTACGTAAAAGATCCGTTGGCAGTTGAAATTTGATATAAGAGTAGGCCGTAGTGCTGCTGTCTGGGCAACATTCTTTCAGAGCAAACTGTGTAGGCCTAGCAGTAGCCCAAGCGATACAGAACTTTTCATTTTATTTCTTGTCCTACCTAACATTTGACTAATGTTTGAGAAGAAGGTTCTGATTATCTGTAGAAGAGAATAATAAACGAAACAATAAAATAATGTAGAGATCTCTATCTAAATACACGAATTCATTATCAACCCTGACAACACAGCACGTCTACACGAGCCGAGGGGCGTGATAACTCAATCTAAATATTGATCAACCAGTATAAGAATGGCGGGTATCACCTATAAACAAACAAGTAAAAACAGTAGGAAACTGGATAAAACCCCGCCAACATGCACGTGTCAAAATATACACACATTATAAACCTCTATACATATACTTATCGTTTCTACTCGACTAACACGCGAAGTGTAACGAAAAGAGATTTGATATTTCGACAAATTTAATATCCTTTTTGTTAGAGCAGAGAGAGAAATGGGGTTTAACGTTCAATTTTATTTCAATAATTCGCTTGCGCGTAGGGGTTTTTAGCCGTCGGGGGATACCAGGGGACCCAGAGAAAACCCATGAGGTTGGACAGGCGACCCTACTCATTATTTGTGCATTTTTCACACAAATCAGTGCCGTAATGCATGCGTTTCAAATCATAAGGTCTGCCATTGAGTTGAATTCCGTGGTTTCGCTCCGAATCGAGTACGTAACAAAACGTATCGTCGCCTGTCTAACCTCGTGGGTTTTCGCTGAAATCACTTATAGGTGGTGAGTAGACTTTACACCCCACCCCTCCGCCCCCCTCTCTCTGTCTCTCCCTCTCCCTCCTCTCTCTCTCGATGCGGTAATAATTTCAAGGTTAATTTCACTAGCTACCTTATCAACTTGTGAAATTATTGTCATTAGCTACTTGATCCACTTGTGAAATTATTGTTATCATCAAGCAGACGATAGGATATACGTGGTCTTTAATAAGTGTTATATACTATAACTGATTCCGTTTCTTCTTTATCTTAGAGTTTTAACTACTTCCTTTATACAACAATTCGATAGCCAGTTTCACACTGTAGGATGTAGAATCTTAAATTATTTAACGGGCTGCCTTGGAAATAAACCAGAGTACATTGCGTAATGTTTGCCAGTTTTCGTGGACTATTGCTTAGAAATGATTTATCCAAGATATAATATCGCAAATCAATAATTTTGTCTTCATTTTCTTGTTTCTTAAATTAAAGATACATTATGTGAGATTAGATAAAGAGCTGACACGTCTCGCCAAAATAGTTAAAAACTAGATAATGTAAAAGAAATTTGCTGAAAATTTCAGTTAAATTCATTCACTTTGAACCGAGATTTTAAGGATTTAGTTTTGAACCTAGCCTCGATCATTATCGCTAAAGTTGGTACGATAAAAACGGAGTCGCGATTATCCACGTTTTGATTTAATTATTAGTAAACGTTAAGCAGTAGATAGAATTCTAATCCAGCATATCGCATGCATGCGATGCCATCGAGAGTTGATTATGGTCTTGAAAAGTTAATTAATGCCTAGTTAATAATTTCAGGCCTAAAGTAAAGAAAGACTTACAAAAGCTCTTGCATAATGTATGTTTAAGTAATTATTCTCCAGAGAGAGAGAGAGAGAGAGAGAGAGAGAGAGAGGGAGAAAGAGAGAGAGAGAGAAACGGGGTTTAACGTCCACTCGACACAAACTAGACCAACATATGGGTTAATTTTATTTCAATACACTGTTAGAAATATTCTGGTAATTTTACCCTAAAACTACGGGCAGCAAAAGTTGCCCCTAAATCATACGTAAAATTACACCGTTAGTTATTTAACATTTTACTGTAGAATTACATATATGTTAATTTACATTTCTTGTAAAAATACATCACAATGTTAAGTTACATTTCTTTTGTAACAATACACCACAATGTTAATTTACATTTCTTGTAAAAGTGCATCACACTGTCAATTTACACTTTCGTTAAAAATACTAAATTTTGGTAATTTTACATGCAGGATTCGGGCAACTTTTGCTGAGAATTATCAACCAGTTTTAACATTACCTCAGTATATATTGAATATCAATAACCCATTTGGTAGACGGGGGCATTGTTTCAGTTGCAAGCTCGCGGTACTATCTATTTACAGACAGTTCTTCCAACTTACACTGGCCAATCGGTTTAATTGTAAGTCTTCAAGCGAACTTGAAACCGAATGAAACAACAGCCATTAAGTCAAAACATTTTTCTTATACATTTAAGAAAAAACTTACAGACTGATTAACGCACGCTAAATATTAATACACTTTATAGATTTTATAAATAACGGTAACAAGATATACATGACATGCAATATACAAATATTTACAAAATGTGATTGACCATATTATGGTTATCAAATTGAAATGAATACTATAAGAAGATAATTATAAGGAATGTTTTGTTGCTATATGGAATAATAAAATAAAATAAGAAATAGTAAATTTACCGATTACGAGAAGTCCCAATAAGTAAATTTACAAACTAACGTTTATAGACGTAAATCTGAAAATAACATGCTGGTTATGTTATATTCCGTTCAATTTTGAAATATTACATAATAAAGTGCCTTGTGAATATTGGTAAATATTCTTAATTCGTTTTAAGGAAAAGGCAAATACTTTAACTGCTGTAATTTTACCTATATTTCTTGCCTAAAAGTAAATTACATAATAATGTGAATAAAAGTTATATGCCTGCTTCGTTACTTTCAGCTCAATTTTATTACACAATATGTAAGAATGTACTTTTCAGCGGATTTTGAATGTCTTTGATATCATCGCTGCTTATTGACAAAAAGACATGAAACTCGATAAACATACACGAAATACGGTAAAAATACATCAGACTTGGTAAAAATACATCAGACTTGGTAAAAGTAGTATATGTTGCAAAATATACCGACAATTGGGGTGCAAAATTTACTATTTGGTTGTGGACTTCAACGATCACTGTTAATTGGTTGTGTGTTGAGAAATGTTGACAAAAATATCTCCATTTCGATTTCATTACTACTAAATAAAATGTTTACACGTATTTGATATCAACTTTTTAGTCATTTTTACGACAACCAATTTGGGCTACGACACATCTTAATACAGTTGGAATACACTATACATTACTGTATTGTGACGTTACGTGTGTTAAATGACCTATTTCGGGGTAAAATCACCTGTGTAATGTGGGTATTTTTACGTGTATTTGTACTATCACATCTTAATACAGTTGGAATACACTGTACATTACTGTATTTTGACGTTACGTGTTTAAAATGACCTATTGCAGGGTAAAATCACCTGTATAATGTGGGTATTTTTACGTGTATTTGTACTATCACTCCTATTTTGCTGTGATAAAACATACATATGTAAAATAACACACAACTACGTAAATATTTTACCATATTCTTACGGTAAATTAACATTTATTTCTAACAGTGTAATTCGTAGTGGGAGGAATCAGGAGTGCCCGAAGAAAACCCACGAGAATGGACAGGCGACCCTACTCGTTGCCATGTACAACCAGGGATTTGCATCCAAGCCAATTGACTCAATGGCCGTATGATACAGCGCGCGCAAGTGCGAACCATTCCGCCATCCACCCCCCCTCCCTATTCTCCATACAATATTTTGTTCTGTGAATTTCCTTGTCAATTGCTTAATATCATTGCAAAAATTTTCCATTGCAGTTTGCATGTTTACGGGTATTCCCAATAGCAGCATGACAAATTTCATAAATATATTTCATAATATATTTATAGTTATATGGAAATTTCATAGAAATATTGCCAAATTAAATAAAATAGGATTTTATGTCCTAAATTTCTGTACGAAGTGGGCAAATTAAGATGGATAGATAGATATTTCATCAGAAGTTGTATCAAATTTAAATTTAAAGGAATTCCGGTTTTCTTATTATGTGCTGGAATCGATTTTGTTTTGCGTCTTAACAATTGGTTTTAGAGATATATTCGCTATTATAAACGATATCACCGGAAATTACAGAAATTCATTTGGGATTGACGATTGCATGATGATGTATTTGTCATTTCAGAGAAATTTAAGATAATCTGACGAAATTTAAATATACGTGGGTGTTTTTTGAATAATATTTAATCATTTGGAATTTTATAATCCCGGCGGATTTCGACAGGTAGGCCAGTTTGTTTATTAGGTTTAGTTTCGTCGACAGTCGAACACGACATTCAATTATATCTCAACATTGGCTCATGCTGTGAACCTAGAATTTTAATTGTAGATAAATACCCACAAAACACAGAAAATCAAACTTTAAGTTTTTTTCTCTCTCTCTCCAAAAATCAGAGATATGAGAGTTGGTTGTAGCGCCGCTGCTCTGGCAAAATGTGCCTCATAACACACTGTGTCGCATATGGCGTTCTTCCTTAGCCCAGTCGGAGCAGAACAGCAAAATTTAAATCCCAATTTCATTCCAAAGTCAGAGGATTCGAATTATATACCAATGTAGGTCAATTCGTCCACACGAAAAGTTTGGTTATGTCGTCCACAAATATCAAAATACATTGGTTGAGTTGCCCACGGGGTGTTTTCAAGTCGTCCACACGGTATTGGCTATGTCGTAGGTATTAGTGGAGTCGTCAACACACAATTGGCTTTATAAAAATGTAACACTCTCCTCTCAGGTTTAAACGAATGTCACGAAAATGAAATGGGGTTTAACGTCCTACTGTTCTGCTCCTAAACTGGGCTAACGAAGACAGACATACGACATACAGTGTGCTATGGGGAAATTTATCCGGGCAGCGGCGCTACGGCCTACTCTTATATCGAATTCCGACTGCCAAGAGATTTTTAATGTGCACGCCAGTGTGTACACGGGACCTTGGTTTTTCGTCTAATCCGAACGACTAGACAGTTGTCCTTACCACTCCCACCCGCTGCATCACTGACAAATAATGAAGACGATCGGCTCTAATATCCATTTCCAACTTTCAAGGGTTCTTTTACGTGCACGCAAATATTCAATCCGAACGAATATACGTTGTCCCGTGCCAGGTCCTCCGTCCTGCACCACTGACAAAATAGAACCCTGCTGGAAGATCGTGATATACTTTCTCGGACTACACCGGGATCGAACACGGGACCTCGAGGATATCGAGTCAATATCATACTCACTGAGTCACTACGGCCTTATTTCTCAAAAAAATATTAAGAAGCATTGGCTAAGTTGTAAATGTGCAAAATGTGTAGAATTGAGCTGTATTCTTTTTTAATTTGATATCCCATTAGTATCAGGAGGCAATTATCAAGAAGAGAGAGAAAAAAAGGCCATTCGACACAAACTATGAAATTTTCAGGACTAACGCATGGTTCAAATTCATTTCAATAATTCGTATGCGCATAGGGGTCTTTAGCAGTGGGAGGAAACCGTAGAACCCGGGCAAAACCCACGAGGTAAGACGAGCGACCCAACTCCTTGTCACGTACAGACTCACAAGAAGAACAAAGGATAGATTCACACATTAATCTTGACATTTGTGAGTGGCATGATGTCAAGAATATTTTTTTGTTTTCAATTTTACATTTCTTCAATAAACCGAAGCGACATGTATAACAAAGACTGGCTTCAAGCATCAATCTCTTCATCGGGAATATTAACTTATCCATTTGTTTGATTTTATATATACGTATAGTTGTTCGGGTGGGGGAAAACCAATGTCCCGTGTACAGATTGACCTGCACGTAAAAAACCCATTGGAATTCGATGTGAGAGTAGGACGTAGTGTCAGCGTCAGGGCCAAATTTCCCTCATTGCACTCTGTATGACTTTTGCCCGTCTTCATTTGCACGGGCGGAGCACAGAACAGTAGGACGTAAAACCCCATTTTATTTCATTTCATTAATATCAATAAGGATTGGAGAAATTTTATACTTCTTATCAACAGTGTGTCTAGAATAGAATTTAGGAATACCGGGGCTTTAAACACAAATAAAAAAGTAGGACGTTAAACCCCATTTCATTTTATTTAAGAATACAGGGACGTTAAACACAAACAGAAAAGTTGTTAAACCCCATTTCATTTCATTTAAGAATACCGGAACGTTAAACACGAACAGGAAAATAGGATGTTAAACCCCATTTCATTTCATCAAAGAATGTGGGGACTTTAAACCCACAAACAGAAAATTAGGATTTTATATCCCATTTCATTTACGAATACACAGTTGTACGTTTAACCCAATTTCATTTAATTTACTAATACCGACACAAACAGATAAGTCGATTATCAATGTATCTTGCAGTGTTACATCATTAGTTAATTCACAGAAAATGTTTCCTCCCGTGTTCAGAATTTATCTTATGCCTAGGTCAAAGAGAGAATGTATTTTATACGAAACTAAAGATGGTAAATTCTTCATACATTTAAAGACGAATGTTTGTTAGATTGAAACCCCTCGTAATTTCTACTCAACAAATTCTCTTTTTCTTAAAAAAAAAAAAAATTCTTCGCGGAAGTAGTTTGACACTCATGGCTAATTATTCGTCTGCTAAAAACATATTTTGCGCAACCGTAATTATTAGCTACTTGCAAACGTAATCTTTTCTTTACGGTTAGGTTGCAACCAGCATGGTGGCACGATGGCGTCTAAACAAACCATACTTAAAACATTAAAATACATTTTACCATGCGGCATAACACCGTATGAAAATTTACAGCGTTTATACACGTGTTATTTCCAGCATTCGACATCCCGAGAGAGGAATTTCAAAAGATTGAAATTTCGTTTCATCCCCTTTTGCCGGCTATAATTTGCTCCGCATCTTAATTACGCATCAGAAATCTCTCTGGGATTGAATCTACTAAAACAAAATGATTACAGGAATTCCAAAACACAAATGGCCATAAATAAAAAAATCCAAATTCCCCGAACTCTCACTCATTGCCATAGTTAGACAATTTATAAAACAGAATTTTAAAAAAAATATAAAAATGTTGTGTGTTTTTTTTTTTACGAAACGAATATTGAAAAGAAACAAAAATTATCCTGTTTCATACTCGTTTAAATACAAAAATGTAAATACTGAATATGTTTAATATGTTATATTTTTTTTCTTGACTAAAATGTCAGACTAGTCTATAACGGATGAAGCTTAACCGCGCGCCACGCCTCCTTTTCGAGCGCGCGACCAGAAAGTGATTTCTCGGTTTATAGCGTTAGGTTTACGGTTAAGAGTGATTGCGCCTGATTCTATTAATTTAGCCATCTTTGTCGGTCTCAGAAGAGATTATTACGCATTGACAGTTCAATAATGGTCGAATTCTGTGGCTAATGCTATCAATTAAACCAAGAGCCAATTAGGAACGTTGAGAGATGCTAATAACGAGTCGGCTCTATCTCCACGCCTCATCGCTGTCAAACAGGAGTCAGTGGGAGGGCTTTACGCATGCGCCTTGACTAGTATCGCCTGAAAGCACTTGTTCGTGGAATCAGATTATACTCGTATAGCGTAAGGTGCAGCGGTGTTTATTCCAGCTTCGCGTCTGCGTAACAGTACTTAGAAAATTAGCTGAGTGTGTATATGTGATAAATCTACTAGTGGTGTTTCATAACTTTTAACAGCAGACAATGAATCTGTCCATGGATCGACAGAGGGTGGCTAATCGTAGCCCGGTTAGTCCCAGATCGGATCTTAATAATCACATGTTTATAGACTCCGATGATGACGACAGTGATCGTGAGGATTTCAGACGACGGTTGACCTCGAGTCCCAGGGAAGAGGGATCGGGAAGCGAGGGGGACCATCGTGTACCCTCCCCACACAGTCCAAGAAGAGAAGAAACTCCCCCGCCGAAACTACAACCTACGTCATTCAAGGTAGCGGATATTTTAGATCCGGCGAAATTCACCGGTACGGGAAAACCACGTGTATGGCACCCGTGGGCAGACGACAATTCCTCAGATCCGTCACAAGCAGACGACACGACACATAGTTTAGGTATGCATAATTTTATAACTTAGAATATTTCATAAATTTGTAATACCCCCCGCCCCTCACTCTCTCTCCTGTTCTCTCTCTGAATATCGCTATAATTTGTTTTTATATTTCTAAGTTTTTGTAGGAGAGTTGATTGGGTGGGGTGGGGTTAATAATCGTTTTAAAATCAATAATATCGAACATCTTGAATTGATTTATAAAATTTCTTTTTTGTGCAAAATGTGATTTCATTGTTGTTTGAAAATACGCCTGATGTCAAATTTATACAAACTTAACAATCTAAAATTTTTGACAATCCTTTCAAATAGTCTCCTCAAAATATATTTTATGGTGATGCATACTATTAATTTAATGAACCATGGAGAATTTTAGTGGATTATCATCTTCATCAATAATAGCTAGATTTTAACATTAATTGAACGTTCATTTATATAAATTCCTCAAGTTTATCATAGAATCTGTAGTTATTCACCGTTGACTTATTGGTCATTAATTGCTGTTTATCAATGTACAAATCTACACTCTATAAAATCAAGCTAATGTACCGAGGAGTTTTTAATGTACCAATGTGTTTTTAATTTATTGAGTTGTTTTTAAGTTATCGCGGGAATTTGTAATGTACCGAAGTTTTTTAATTTATCGAGAGTGTTTTTAAATGTAACGATGATTTTTAAAGTGTTTTTAATTATCGAGGGATTTTTTTAATGTACCGAAAGCTTTTATTTTGTCGAGAGTGTAGTGTTGATTTTTATTATATTGAGTTGTTTTCAATTTATCGATGGATTTTTTGTAATGTACCGAGGGTTTTAAATTTATCGAGAGTTGTTTTAAATGTAGTAATGATTTGAAATTATCGATGATTTTAATTTTGATTAATCGATGATTTTTCATTTAATTTATCGATCGACTTTTAATGTACAAAGGTTTTTTAATGTTGTTTTTTTTTTAAAAGAAAAAGCTTTCAATAAGAATACTAAAAATCCGATGGAAATAGAGATTGTATAATTTCTCGCAACTCTTTTATTGTCCGAGTACTTGGTTAATAGAAATGAACGAATTCGGTTATTGACTGTTGTCATAGCATTAATATCTAAATCTATTTGACTAAGCCAATGAAATGGGGTTTAGCGTCCTAGTTTTTTCTACACCGGTTGGGAGCGGGGTAATATACGGAAAATATTTTAAGCATCATTTGTAAAAGGCACTAGCAAGAAATGGTTAATATTTATAAGTAGGTCTAATAAAGAATATTTATAATGTTTATATCTAAAGCTGTTCGTACAAGCTAACGTACATAATAGCATTTCAGTAGTTGTAAAAGGCACTAGTAAGAAATGGCTAATATTTACATAGGGAAATGGGGTTTAACGTCTAACTATTCTGCAATTTATAGAAAGAGTATTATTAAAGACCGTGTAGAATTGTTTTCCACAATAGTAAGGGGCTAAAAGGTACTTTCCCGCGGATAACATGATTCAAATGATTAACGAATTCGTTCACTGGATTACTGTTGAGAACATAGTATGCTTACTTTTTTAAAAAACTGTATCCAGATGAATGGTAGACCGAATTTCTACTTTTGAATATATTAAATTTTTTTAACGTAAAAAAGGGAGAATATACTGCGAATCTAAAAAAGGAAAATGATTTGATATTAGAAGTTAAAAAACAAAACACAGCTGAGGTTTTAAAACTAAATCTCAAATTGACGTAAAGCTCCTTGCATTCAGGAAAGTAAGAATATGAGACCAAATTAGCTTCTGAGTCCTGAAATGAGACTTGTCAAAATTGGAATTCAGTAAATGTAGCGGAAAATTAAAGCATTTCGCATGTGATAAATCCACAACAAAGAGAACGCTATACTTGAATAGAAAAATAATAATGTTTATTTATTAACATGCTATAATAATGTACTATTATTCATTAATAAAAATACATGCAGTTAAAACATATATTCATTAATAAAAAAAACCCATAGCGAGTCTCTGTATGACGTAAAAACAGAATACATTAAAAACTTACTGAGCCTTAAAAACCGTCACAGTTGAATTTTTGTAGGAATTCTCAATTAATATAATATTTAATATGTATTAGAATAATAAACGACTGATTGATAACAAACAATTATTCCGTTTACATAGACCCCTTGTCACTTCAAGCCTCGCTTTTAAAAAACATACATAATAATAATAAAAACAACAAAAAGATGTTGTGACGTCATTAATTCAAATGGTGTTTCTGACGTAATGCCTCAAATGTGATGACGGCATAAAATGAGAGCGACTTTAAGCCCGTTAATAATATTTTATGTGGTATTGTGCAATGTCATGAGTTACACAGAAAATTCTATAGGATAACATCATTGGCAAACATTGTGTTCATTTTAGATTTACCCGATAGCCATTTTAATAAATCGTCATTAAATTTGTGACGTTCAAATTCAGCAACAATATACCTTTACCAAAATTGTGTTCATTTTAAAATAACTATATCTAACCTATGTGTTTTTTTTTAATACATCTTCTCCAAATAGTGTAGCACGATGTTTCGGCATAGCGTGGACAACTCAGTGGTTGTTTTCTATATAAATTGTGTTACCGTTTTTATTAGCCGCGTCGGCACAGAAGGACGGTAAACCCCCTTCTATTTCATACCCTGTCTTGTGTTACGTTTGGTGTCTTCAATGCCTCTAAATAATAAAATATTTTGTTCATTTAAGAATACTCTTGCATCAAATCTGAGTGTGTACAAACATCATTGTTTATTATATTATAATAATATATACTGTCTATTTTTAGCATGTGACCAGAAGTGGTATCGGGTCGTCTAGAACGAATAAGGATTACAACTAAAATACATTACAATAATATATACTGTACTTATGTAGGTTAACCCCGGATAAAAACATTGACTATCAAACCATGATACAATGATTCTAAAAATACACTTGTATATCGAGACGGTGTTTATTCTGAAAATATCATACACAATCAAACATTAAATATATCAAGACGGTGTTTCTTTTTAAAATCATACACACTCAAGAACATCTGATGCCACTTCTTATTGGGTTAACAGTAAATATATCAAGACCGTGTTTATTTTTAATATCATACACACTTAAGAACATCTGACGCCACTTCTTATTGGGTTAACAGTAATTAGATCAAGACGGTGTTTATTTTTAATATCATACACACTTAAGAACATCTGACGTCACTTCTTTTTGGATTAAACAGTATTTATTTCCAGAATATTATACAATATAAAAAGCATAAATAATAGATATAAAAACAAGCCAAGTAGGCTTATATTAATTTTCTTCCTTCTGGTTTGGGTGTATAATGATATGTACAATGTCGAAATACATATATGATACAGACAAAAACTAATACATTACTAAAAATAGATCCATATTCACAAATATATCTTAATTTATTTTAGTGATACTTATTTGTTCAAGAACACTTGGTGTCATTTCTTATTCACATACTAAAAATAGACTTATGTTCTAGACGACCTGATACCACTTCTGGTCACATGCTAAAACAAATAGACTTATATTCACAAACATGTTTCGAACTGTTTATTTTAATTTATTTTAGTTGTTATCCTTATTCGTTCTAGACGACCCGATACCACTTTTGGTCACATGCTAAAAATAGACTCATATTCACAAACATATGTGTTGTGTTTTGCAATTTCTATTATTATTATATTATGCCCTTTGTCGACACTTAGACTTAAGTCGATTTGTTTTAAATTCCAGATAATTACTTATTTACATTTGGACGAAAACCCAGATAACTTTATTATCTGTACAATATTTCACCCACCCCTCCAAAAATAAAACTTTTCATTAATAAATATATTTTGACATTTTGGATCAAATGGAGGCCAAAATCTTTATGAGTATTTCATATTACTGTTAAATTTTATTTTAACACTCTCTCACCAACAAAAAAAAAGAAAGAAAAAATTCATAAAGAACCTCAAAAATTCTCAAGAAATTCTATCAGCTTAAGAAAATCTTAATATTACCCTAGAGAATTGCCTGAAATTTTTTCAACTTTAGTCCTACTTAGCACTTGAGTGAAATATTCATTCGCAAGTCATAAACAACACTCGGCAGGGTCATGTAATTTCAACGCCTTGTCGTCAACTTTTTATACATTCAAGATACAATTTCGTTTTCTTTTTGAAAAATTCGTAATTTACATCAAACCATGATGTTTGCTACATATGTCATGTCGGTTTATTTTCGAGCCCTGAATTTAGATTTATATTTTTCGCCTCCTATCATAAACTGCATTTCACTTAGAAATCATCTGTTGAAATTTATAAAATGATAAAAACACATTTTTCTGGTGTAGAGGTTACTATACGGTGTTTGTGTAAATGGCCTGAGCACGTGGTAGACTATGTTCTAATATCCAGACTTTATATAAACAAATTACCCAAATATCATTGAATATGAAGAATATGTAGATCATTTTTGGGGGGGCGGGGGGATAGATTTATCAAATAAGAAAAACATAATATTTTTTTTTTCCGATTATTGAAATGTAGCACATGTAGCGACGTTTGCTATGTGGGTTCTTCATGGCATAATAGGCTTTGAATATTAAAAAGGCTTGTATTATCTAGACCTTTACGGTTGAATTAATTAAAGAAAAAAGATTTAAGATCGTTCACACTTTTCATTTAAATGTACAGATTTGATTTACTCATGTTAGAACGATTTAGTGGCGTGCACGTAAAAGCGCCCTTGACAGTTTGAACTCGATTTAAGTAGTAGTCCGTAGCACCGCTGTTTGAGTATAATTTCCCTCGCAGTACACTGTATGGCGTTTACAGAAAAGTCGGCCGTTAAACCCCATTGAATTGGTTACCCCAAGTCCCGTCTTCATTAGCCCAGTTTAGGAGCAGAACAGTAGGACGTTAAACCACATTTCATTTCGTTACTCAGAGTATAAACTACAGATGTTATAAACGTTCCAATCACGTGAACAAACGAATCTTATGCACGAGATAACTTTAAATAAAATGTTTAAATACAGATTTTAAATACATCCTATAAACTATTCAGCTTCCAGGCTAACGGGATAAGTTTCATCCTTAATGTATAGTTAAACAATATGCTTTACTTTGAAATTTACAGGAATTAAGAGATTGTTTATACACGAGGCACCCAAACCCCGGGCAGTAAAATGAGATCAACCTAATTGCAACGTGGGCCTTAAGGCACGAGCCGTGATACGACTTTTTAAAGTGAAAACTGTCAAATTGGGGATGTTTAACCAGGATCGTATTTCAATTTTAGACCTTTATCCTCCCAATAACACATCAACATTCAATTTAACCTGCTTTATTATTCCCCCCCTCAACTAGATTTAAATCCACGTCCCTTCTTTAAATTAAAGAGAGAGAGAGAGAGAGAGAGAGAGAGAGAGATGGGGTTTAACGTTCACTCGACACAAACTAGGTCATTTTGGGACTAACATATGCCTTTCAAGAATTCTATTTCAATTATTCGCTTGCGCGTAGGGGTCTTTAAAAGAGAGAGGAGACCGGAGGACCAGGAGAAAACCCACGAGGTTGAACAGTGATTCGAAACCACGCCAGTTGACTCAATGACAGGCTATATGATACAGCGCGCATGTGCTAACCTTTCGGCCACCCCCTTAAGATTAGAATTTTATTTTGTGGTCAAATATTTTGATATCACACCGGTTCTTTTTAAACACGGTCTTCATTAATCAGAATTGAAAAACAAGCAAAGTACTATATATAAGTTCTCTCCAAGCATATACAGCAGTTTAATATTATGTTTACAATAAACAATGGCGGACATAAATTATACATATGGATGAAATGGAGTTTAAAGGAACGCCAGCTCCAAACGGGTTAGATATACATTTATAAACAGCAAGTTACAAACATACATACATTTATTCTTTCTTGAAGTGTAATTTTCATGGTTTTGGAAATTGTATACATATACACCTAATTCGCAACAGATTATCGTATTCTTTTAGAAATAAAACAGCTTATCTTATTCTTTTAGAAATACAACAGTTTATCTTATTCTTTTACAAATACAATAGTATATTTATAAAAAGGTTGTGAGTTATGTGAAATCCCCAAATGAGAAGTTATAATGTCGGTATCCCTGGCTATCGCCATTTTGTTATATATCAAATTTTAAAAAAAATGTCGTACAAAATAGAATCTACTAAAATAATATCTCGAAAAGAAGAAAACTGTATTAAGTTTCGGTATTGATAACGAAAAGATGTCCTTAAGAGATCGGTGATTAAGTGCGCATGCCCAATTATTGTATGACTCGACTTCCGGTTTATATTCCAAATTCAAATTCGAACCCAGTTATCATCGTTGAATATACAAAATGCGATTCACGTGAATTATGTTAGAAATTCGTGCAATATCATCGAAATGCTCCCAGCAGTCGCCTTCATTTTTTAATATACAAGCATGAAATATACCTAATATAAATACTGCAATGTTTTTCTTAGACAAAACTCATCGATGTCCATTGCAGCGTCTGTCTGTTTGCTCAGGAACAAAAATCTTTGATAAATCTGCGAGTACAAATTGAATAAACACGAACACACAACTCCAAAATTTATCTAATACGTTTTACTATTGATCCAAGATGGCCCCCATTGATCGTCTGCTACAGATGAAATCAAACGAAAAGAAATAGTAATAGAATTTATGTGCGCTGAAGAAAATTTCGGCCCGGAGTATTTTTCTTTTGCGTTTTTTTAATCGACTCTTTAATTCTTTATTGCTTAATGAAGGAATAATACGTTCCTTGAGGAAACAAGAGCGAAAAGGTTCTCTTGGTAGGAAAAACTAAAAAGGAGGAATCGTTTCAATTATAGGACATAGAAACGAAACGAAATAATTAGAAAAGAGCTTGTCGCCCGCAGGCTTTCTTTGTCATCCGTAGCTCTTTGCTTCTTGTTCAACTGGATTTCTTTTTCGACGTTTTGAAAAGGACCATTTGCCCTTCCACCAGTAGCCGGCTTGTATCAAAATATTTACTCCTTTGCCAGTTTCATGGCCAAATTGAAAGACTTTTAATTTTTGTATTGTTGTGAGCTTGTGTACGTATATTTTCTCTTTGCACGATACAATTAGAACTACGCTGGGCGTAGAATAACTACTAAATGCAAACACTTAAGACGGCATTGATAGAAAATGGGAGATATAATGCCCTTTGATTTGCTATTAACGGGCTATGTATGATTTTAATCTTTTACAAACACGAGATTTTCTTCTCTAAAATATTAGCTCGTGGTGAAAGGGACTTCATAAAGTGCTTTACAAACTTTGAACGGTATAAAAGGGACTATGACTTGTAAGCGGTATTGACCCCTCCAGTTTTTTTAAGGCAAAATTATACCCTCAATTACTGTTAGTAAAATACAATAACACAAAATAGAAAAATAGAAAAATATGTTCTATTAAAATCCTTCAGACCTGAGTCAAGTATTACTTTGATCCAGCGTCGTCGCCATTTTTATATTTACCTAGGCAAAAAAGACGCGAACTTATATACATGTACAAATAAAAAAACTCGTTCATTTTTTTTTCATTCGTTTTTAATGTTTGTTCGTTTCGACAGATGTTGTCGTAGACTAAATCATTTAGTGCCAACCCTACCCAGTAGCCTTTGGCTCCTTTAACCCAAGTTAAAACCATTGCTTAAACTGAGACGAATGACGTTCACAAGGTTGGGTATCCTTAATTGATCCAAAACACCTTTGAACAATTTATGTTTCGGCATATTATATCATATTTTATAGCCATTCTCGAATTTCGAATTTTTAGACATTTGGTTTTATAATTTTGTATTAACAATAGCGTATAAATAAATGAATTTTGAAAAGTTTATTTTTAATTTGAATGTCTTTATTTAAAAGTTTATATTTTTGGCTAAGGTATTTAATTTTTCATATTTACTATTTCTAATTTAGAATTTTTAGTCAATTTGTATATTAGATTTTATTAAATATATTTTTTCGATCAACGATTTATTTTATGAAGGGAAATTTGACTTCTGTTAGTTTCCTTTCAGCAAACATTTATAATATCTTTATCGACGGGGATCCTGTGTGCAAGAAAAAGAACCCTTGTTAGTTTGGATTCGAAATAAGAGTTAACCGTATCGCTGCTGCCCGGGCAAACTTTCGATCAAACTGTCAGTGTAATAAAGTAGGACGTTAAAGCCCATTCCATTTAAAAAAAAATCATTTCTTTTTCGAGGGGAATTCAAGCTTTTGCTACAAGTTCAAAATCAACATTCTTTTTTTTTTTAGTTTGTGAAAACAAACATTGGTTGATAGCGATAAGTGACTGATTGACTTAACGCCTGTTAAACGGTTATTTGTTAAAAATACTGACTCTATTGTTGGCGACGACTTCTAGTATCAAACAACTAGCTGGGAATTAGCTCAAATTTTATCATAGCTTAGCGGACCTTTTGAGTCTTGAATTTACGTCATATTTGATCAGAGATGAAGCCGGTTTTTAACGTCCAGTCGACACAAACTATGTCATTTCGGGAATCACGTACGGTTCAATTTTCTTTCAGATCATCTGCTAGAATTATTTTGTTATAGCAGTTTATGAGGCAAAAACTACAAATTACTTGGGCAGATGATCAAGGATGAGTCTTTGGTGTGGTTAAAATTCACTGATTCCAAGAAAACCCACGAGGTTGGATAGGTGACCAATATGACACTGTCGATAGTTTATTGCTTTGATAATTTCGAGAAGCAAACACGTTTATAATTTTCTTCCTGTTTTTTTTTTAGGTTCCCCGGGTCCAGATGATCTCTCAATATCCATTAACGACAGCGGAAATGAACTAGACGATAAAGACCTGGATGATAGCGACAGTAGACTTCATGATTATGACGGAAAAGACGACGAAAAGGGTGATAGGTGCCATGATTCTGGAAAGGCTGGAAAACCAAGACGAGCCAGAACAGCTTTTACCTACGAACAATTAGTCTCACTGGAGAATAAATTTAAAACCACGAGGTACCTCTCGGTTTGTGAACGTTTAAATCTCGCATTATCGCTCAATCTCACGGAGACGCAGATTAAAATCTGGTTTCAAAACCGCAGAACAAAATGGAAGAAACAGAATCCGGGATTAGATGTCAACAGTCCCACAATTCCACCTAGCGCCGGGGGTCTAGCGTTCGCTTCCCCTTATTCGGCTAGTATGTTATATGGACAGGGACTACACCCGTATCTACCGGGACATAATTTATTAGGACCTTTGGGTTTATTAAGGGCCCACGCTCAGTATCCAGCTAACTCTCATTCAATCTACTACCCTTATTTCGGTCAAACAACGTGAAGAAAGGGGCCGAGGGGGTCGCCGTGAATGGCGAATGTATCTCGTCAGTTAGGTTAAACTACAATGAAAATTAATACCGAACACCACAGCTATTGTGTTCAACAAGGGACCTGGACAAACTGAGAAACGTGTCCACAATGGAGGAGCTGTGCGATGGAGAGTAATATATTGGACACTCAAGCTTTGACTGCCCCGCCAAATGTCTCGTGACAATATGAACAACTGTAACAAGTTAGTCCGCCATATTGAATATAATGGACGGGTTCTTGTTCAAAAGTGCTGAATAATTACAACGTCACAATAGTCGAGTGTGTCGTAGTTTAACGTGTCCGATATTGCGGCGGTTATTTTTATATCCAAGTGACAAAACATTAATGTAACCAAGGCCAAAGAAATAAAACTATTTGCCAAAACGAAGAGACTCACAAATAGAAAACGTAAGCTGTGAATGGTTTATGACATCATAAACGACGAATTTGGTCACATGACTTTTTTTTTCATATCGTGTATATATATCAGCTTGTGTGCATATATACATATATATATTTATATGAAGTTATAGAATGTTGTTTTAATTCACATTTAGTGTTAGTTAACGAATAGTGCTATTTATAGATAAGCCACGTGATTTAAATATAAACCAATATTTCGTTTCCTTGTTTTATACGAAATTTTGAACTTTAAAAAAAAGCGAAACGAAATAGGGTCTATGTTTTAATCAGATTGTTAGATAAAAGGATATAATATTCTCTCCTCTACATAAACTGGTTCACAAATTTGAATAACCCATTAAAATTAGGCCGATTCTTCTTGAATAACCCATGAAATGTTAAGCCTATCTAGGTCTATCTTTCTTGAATAATCGATAAAAAAATTAGGACTATGTTTTGGAATAATCAATGAAAAATTAGACCCAACTTTCAGAAATAATCCATTAAAAATCAAGCCTATCTTTCTGAAATAACCCATGAAAAGTTAAGGCTATCTAGGTCTATCATTCTGGAAAACCTCATGAAAACATTTCTGGAATAACCCGTGAAATATATTTTTATTTTGAATACCCATGAAATTTCTTTCTATCTTTTGAAAGAACACAATGAAAATTTGTCCCTATATTTTGTTAGCTTTGGAATAAATCCACATGAAATTCAGCAAGACAGCAAGACAATAGTCACACAGAATTAGTCCTAATTTTTTTCTATCGATTTCTTGGAACCACCTAAATGATAAATCGATCAGAAAACATGATCGAAACTGTCATTTATTTGAAATATATTAATTACACAAATAGTCATCATCTGACAACATTCATCGTTAGCCGTCTGAACTTAGACACCGAAAAGTGGTATCAAGTGTTTTAGTTACATACCCTGCCCTGTGTACGCCACACGTTACTATTTATATCTTATTAAATGATCAAAAACTTTTATATCACGAAGTATATAAATGTTATCAATATCTGAACATTTATAAAAATAAATTCCCAGTTTAAATATTCTTTTAAAGAAACACAAGGTGGGTGGGTGAGGGTTTAAGATTTCTATTCATTTAACGAATTAAAGAGGTGTTCATTTCTGTTCACTTAAGATCAAATATGGTTTAACTGAATATCATAATAATCTAAATATCATAGAGCAATAACAATAACGCATATGGAAAGAAAACAACTACGTATTTATTTATACTCTTCGAAACATCGTCCAAATATATTAGCAATAGTCACGGGCGGATCCAGGGGAGTGGGGCAGTTCAAACCCCACCCTGCTCATGTACATAAAAAATCGAATGACTCGCATTAATGAAATTAAATCACAATGTGATCCCACATCATTACAAAATGATTCCTTTCTTTAAAAAGCGTAATTTGTACGTATGTAATTTAGAGGCTATGATGACAGATTTCCTCAACAGGAACCTGGCAAACCTCCATCTACAAAAATTCCTGGATCCACCCCTGGTTGTTCTTCCATACCTGTGTTATAGTTCAATGAATATATGTTTATTGAATGAATGACTAACTGGAATTTAATTTAAATTATTTAAAAATGGCTACCCGCTCAGGTGAAATAATTGTGTTTTTTTCAGATTGCTTGAATAAAGTTTTCAATTAGTGACTAAAGCAATTTTAAATATTATTTCACAATAAATAGATATTTGTGAATCCGTTAATTACAACAGAAAAATAAATGAATAATTAAATATAAATGATATATTTAAAACTTGAAAAACAATAATTCACTTAAAGAACAATAATTTCAGCTCATATGATGGACACTGTCTTGTAGTTAAGGCCACGCCAGTTTGAATTATATTCTTCGGGACTTGGTTGATTTAGATAAAAAAAAAACCAAAACAACAAAACAACAACAATACCTTATGTATTTGTTATAAATATAAAACACAAGAGGAACTTGTTGAAATGTTGTGTGAAATTCAAATAAACTCGTAGTGTGAAATAAACTGTACCATTTTTTGTACCATTTCTTCTGGAAAAAAAGAGCGCACAAACAACAAGAAATGATTTGCTCTTCTGAAAGGTTTTTAGTTGCAAATATTTTATTATGAAATTTTAACAAAATATCACACACAAGAATTGAGTGAGTTGTTTATTGACCAAGAACTTGAACAACTTAACATTTAACTGGTTTGGCCTAATAATTGATTAATTTATTTATTTTTTTAAAATGGTATATTATTATAAAAACACTAGTCGAATATCTTTTACAAACTTTGTAATATTTTTCATAATATGCATTTTTCTGTCTTCCTAAAATTTGTTGCATTCATCTTTATCACAAAATAAATGTCTTTGTTAAATTTCAGAAATAATAAAAAAATGATAATAATAAATATTATCAAGGAAAAAGTAGCAATATTCAGCTGTAAACCTTAAAATATGATTTTGTATCAGCGCCCATGAATGCATATAGACATATATCGTATTTTGTGCGATTTACTTTCAATGAAATCGTAGTAAATATCTTTTGACTCTGGTCCTATTCACGAAATTTTAAAATTGTCACGTGATAACTAACGGCGTTTCTCACGCGGACAGTTCTAAATTTCGTAAATACATATCCCAACCCACCCGCATTATTCTACATGTAAAAAGACGAAACCGTTATTAATTTGTTACCAAAGATTTGTAAATGTGAAAATAATCATAAAATATGTTTATAACGTTAATAAAATATAACAAATGAATTAAATTTGTTCTGAGTTTGTTTTGGTTTGTTTGTTGTTGTTTGGGGGTTGGGATGGCCTAGTGGTCTAGAGTGCCGCGCTTCGACCTCTAGCTGGCCGGCCACCTCTGGCTTGCGGCTGTGGTCTCGATCCCTGGTGTGAGCGTATGTGGCATGGAGATAGGGGCGCCTTCTCAACCTCGTGGGTTTCCTCCGGGCACTCTGGTTTCCTCCCACTGCTAAAGACCCCAAAGCGCAAGCGAATTATTGAAATAAAATTAAACCATATGTTAGTCCAGAAATGACCTAGTTTGTGTTGAGTGGACGTTAAACCCCATTTCTCTCTCTCTCTCTCTCTCTTGTTGTTGTTTTTAAATTTGTCTGTCCGGGACAAAAATTCTCTCATAGCACACTGTTTGGTGTGTGCCCGTTGTCCTTAGCCCAGTCGGGGTAGAGCAGGACATTAAACGTCATTTCAGTTTTTTTAAATTTTGAATTAATTAAATATCGTTTATTGCAGAATTTTGCACAGACAGCTGCCACGCCTGTCTGTATTAGCGTGTGCTATATTCACAGGGTCCACATAGCTAGCCAGTAGTGTTTTGGAGATGGACAGGGTTCTGTTGCTGTTGACTAGAATGAAAACCGGGTTGTGTTCCGACCTTACCCAATCCACCACTCCACTAAGAGAGTTGAAGCAGGGTAGGCGGACAAATTGTTCCCTCGCGAGAAATATTACGATATGCTAGTCTGGAAATAACTGAAGTATTGTAATGGAGGGACTATGGCGTTAACAAATAATGCTCGCTTAGTTAAAGGGGTAAGACAAAAAGCACAGTTTCGTACGTGTGATCGAAAAAGAATAAAAATGTAGCCGGCAAAGATGCTGCCCCGGCAAAATTTCCCTTTCAACATTGCACAAGTGACCACTTTATTTAAGTCTCGCATTGACCAAAATACTTTGTTTGTGAAACGTTACATTCTTCAACATGAGCAAGTTATACGACGTCTACACGAGCGAGTCTACGCGACGTCTACATGAGCGAGACTACGCGACGCCTACACGAAAATACAAATTCTAAATATTTGGAAGCGATTAACATTGCTAATGGTGTATATAAGGACACCTTTTATGAATATGACGGTTATAATTGTTCATTTAGCGCCAACAATGTGCATATTGCTGTCACAATGGGTGGGGGCACTGTGAGCAGGTTACCGGGGTTCATTTATACGGTAATTTGAAACGCGTACAAATCTTGTGGCTTCCGTTTGACTATAAAACTACTTTTAGTGTATTTAGTCAGTCGTCATTAAAGGGGTGGAAGCATACGGATTATTAAAGGGGTATTAACACAAGTTATTAAAGGAGTTGAGACGTTTGATTTATTGGGTTAAAGCATGGTTATTAAAGGTGTGGATAGGTTGGGGCGGGTCGGGAGCGGAAGTATATAAGTTATTAAACAATATCTTGGTAACAATAAAAAAATACTGTAATACTCCTACCGAAAAACAAAATTATTTTTATCAATAAACTGCTGGAAGGAAACGGGGGCATCCATGAGACCAAAATATTTGGTTTTTAAGGCTGGTACTACTTGTTGTGGACAGTCAACGAAACGAGTTGTTTTATCAACAAAAAATATAACTATCCATTCGATCATTAAAACAGACAAGATCTATAAGTGACTTGGATGTAGATCTAAAATAAATCATAATGTATTATGTAAGTTAATTAAAATTGCAACACATAGGAATACAATTACTGCTTATTATTGAACGTCGTTTCGACCAGGCTATGTATGGAATACAATTACTGTTTATTACTGAGCGACGTTTTGACTAGGCTGCCCAGTCTTTATCAAATACACTACTACAAATATTGTTTATTACTGAACGACGTTTCTCTAGCGTTGTCTTATATGTATCAAGTAGTCACATGAATATAAATAAATATTAGATTCGTGTTCGGTGTGCTCCAAGTTCACTTACTAAATTCCATATCGAAACAAAATTGCGATAGTGACAGGTGCCCTTTAATAATCATGAAAATGAAATACCGTGGTAGATAAATGCATTCTTGAAGTAATCAGATTTGCACATTATGAGCCAATCTCATCAAGCTTTTAACAAGCTCGTAGAATAAAAGCCGGGTAATATTATGGCCATGTTTTCTGGGTGTGTATAAGTGGTGTATATTACACAGGGAATCTAGTTAACCGTCGTTTGTTTAACAAGATGCAGGTGCCCCGAGAAAAACAATATCTTGACTTTGTACCCAAAGCAACGGAAGGTGTTTGTCAGCAATTAAATAAAATACCCGGTCGTACAAAAAACACCCGTGCAATTTAAAATTTTGAACAATATTGGAATCTCTCTCGGGGATAAATAAATTGTATTGTTCTGTCGATTTAGATTCTTGAGCAAGTTAAGAAGAAATTCGAACAAGCTTGCTGAATAAAGGAAATATTTGACGTTAGTGAAACATTATTTGGACGAAATAAAAATAAACCAAAATTCAAGACTATTTAAAGACCGTTTTTTAGCAGCATAGAAAGAACGAGATTTGGAATAAAATGGGGTTTGGCGTCCTTCTGATCTGCTCCGCCTGGACCACTGAAGACGGCGATACGCCATACAGTGTGCTGTGAGGGAAATGTGTTCCAGACAGCGGCATTACGTCCTACTTTTCTACGTGCATGCTAATATGCACACGGGACCTTGTTTTTTCGTCATCTTACTCACTTAGCCACTCTGGCTCCTTATTTTGGATATAAATCATTCACATGATATCTATAAGGGGCTATTTATTTACCAAGGCCCAAGAAAAACGGAAAATCAAATTGTTGTAGCCTAGCTGGAAGCATTGTTTACATCGCCTACAATACGTTGATCCACATCTCTTCACGCCATCATGAAACATCGCCATTTTAAATTAAGATATGTTGATGCATCTATTGTACGCAAACTAAATGGACAAAATGTGTTTTATTTTTCTACTTCTCCACTACAACGGTGAATTTAACTCTAAAAATATGGTCGTTGAATGGTAGAGAGCTATGTGTAGTTATTGGTTTTGTATCCAGTTTCACTCACTGATAAACTAGAGTGTCTCGGCTTCACACAAATCTCGACAATAGTTAAAATCTATTTAGTCGAGGCACGCAGTACTCGGGTTTTGTCTGCTGAATTATGTTCACCATCCAGTTAGGTTCCCACGTGCAACGAACCCGCGCTATCTGGAACACATTACGACCATTCGAAACAATACGTGTTTCTGTGTGTTTTGTATTTTCCGATAGGAGAGCCAGCTTCCGTTTGTATTTGCCAGCGAGTTAGAGTTGAACTCCACAACAGTTGTGAAAGATGGAACAACTCAACTACATAAATAAACCCGAGATTGTCTTTAAAAGATTTGGAATTTCGACCATGCACCATTTTAAGATGTATCATTTGGAATCTGGATTAAATATTATCGGAAGATGTTTGGAATTTGACACAGGCCGCGTCTAACACACAACAGATTGACAAACAAATTGGCGGAGTCATGAAATTGGTGTTAGGTTTTCTAAAGGGGCGGAATAATACTTGTTTTTTATTGAATGGTGTTGTTGTCAATGCTCAACATGTGGTAGGGGGGAAGGCTGTGAAGTATTATTATAAAAGTTTTGGAGGTTAAAGATGTATCAATATATACCCTTTTTTTTATCTAATCCTATTGGGTCTAACCTCACCTCGCAATTAAAAGGGGTAATGGGATGGGGTTAAACATCTGTCCGGACCAAAGAAGACGCCCTTCGAGATATATGGCGGATGGTTTGCCTAGACAACTGCGTTATGATCTAATCTTATTCCAAATTCCAACTGTTAAAAGTTACGTGCTCGCCTCGGTATTTTGTCCTATCCGAACACTAGACACTTTTACTTGCCACTGACACCGGTAAATCAAGCCGGAAAAACTCGTACCAACAACGGGATCGAACCCGGGATATCAAGATTACGGCCTTACCCACTAAGCCACCGCGGCTCTCGGAAATTACAGGAAATGAAGAAGCGGGGGTTGTGGGTATAGCTATGACGTAACCAGCAACGCGTCTCCAAGAAGAACCTTCAATTGTCATTTGTCAGGGGAGACGTCTTGGTGGAATGAAGGACACTGTACAGATTGCCATGGACATATAGGTGCTTCGGATGGAACGAACAAATTGAAGTCCATCCATCCATATATTGCCAGTTGGAATTCAAGAAGAAACCCCTTCCGGTGATATTGTCATGCATATAAAAGATTTCATTATCAGTTGGAATGCGAAGTCCCTTCCAATGTTACAGATCTCTCTCTCTCTCTCTCTCCCTCTCTCTCTCTCTCTCAGGTGAACAGTGGATTCTTATTTACTGAACCGTGCACCTATTGTTCCACACGGGTTCTTGTTAAAATTCCTGCCACAAAATATACTGAAATTGCTTGAATTGTCGCCATTTTATAAGTCATTGGTACATTTTTGAGATTATTAGTAACACTAGCGGTTTGGTCGGAAACTTGAATGATACGAGAGTGTTGTACCACACACGTTTAATATTTTCAACAGTGACATGCAAGAGGTTTGGTTGTGCCCCGGATGTCTTCAACCCTCAAGTATAGGATCTGGTGGTGACAAATGGGGGCAAAGGAAGTGAAATTTTAAAGGTGTGGAATGTCTATTCTTTGGCATCTAGAAATGGACACTAATGGGTCGTAACGCATATAAATATGTAATATAGATGTTTCTGTTTTTACTCAGTTATACTTGGCAAAATGGTAGTCCCAAGATACCCGGGGACCCACCATCAATGACATACATAGTATATTGATCAATCCGCCCTTACAGGAATCAAATACGTGTATATATGTATTGCAAAACTTTGATTTTATAACCCCGTCTACAATACAAATTTTAAGAGTACCAGGGACGGTGTCGAGAACGAAACGGTTAATATTTCTGAAATGGAAAGTGTCCAAACATAACTGACAACTGTTCCATTCGGGACCACTTAAGGGGGTGGGGTGTATCCAGTCTGAAAACTGTTCTAGTACGAATTTCATGAATTTCATCGCGGCAGTTCGGCACGCATGTCGCGGCCAAGAGAAAACGCATGTTATGAGCTTGTACCTTTTTGTCTATTGCGAACTATCAGACTCGTTTATGGCAACCTTCTATTGGGTATTTGAAACAAGTGAACTATTTCCTGCGCTCCTATTAGGGTTGACTGATGATGCTTGAAATTAGACTGTCAGGAATCTCGCGAACAGAATCAATGGAACTAATTTCTTTTTACTTTTTTTAGGGGGGTTAAAACTTTGTCTGGAATTTAGTTACAGAAGTCTTTTCTACACCTGCTTAAAGTAAACATCACGTAGCTCAACTTCACAAATATAAACAAAACAATTTGCTTAAAAGTTTTTGAGGTTAAAGTATAATAGCTGACCTAAAGTGATTTGTTAAAATTGGCCACATAACCGACATATTTGCGGAGAGAAATACCGGAGACGTAGACGTCGTTTGGAATGGATATCCACTCAACTTGTGGCTTATTCAGTCACGGTCGTTTACATTAATAACATCAAACCCTCGTTCTCTTTCTCTGGTCAAAATATGTTTTATGTACTTTTATTTACTAAGTTCCGGTCGAACGCTCTCGGGGTAGCCTCCCTTGCACGTCGCTGTCTTTAAGGTTTTGGTTCTTCGTTGTGGTTCAACTATTTTGGTTATAATTTTCTCCGCTGTCTTATTTATGTTTCATTACGTACGCCTCATTTTTACGAGAGAATCGTTCACGATGATGAGTGGAGCAGTTTGAAACACATTAGTTTAGCTTTAAGTAAATTTGTCGCTTGTCGAGTATATGTAAACATTGCTTGGAACAAGATGGATAACTCTAATAGAAAAAAACAGATGTTCGACTGAGAACGTGAGTAATGGAATGACATATATTGCAAACACACAACGCGAATTAATCACCAAGATTTCACTTGTTTTAATGCATACTGTACATTCGAAAGAATGCACGTTCTTTTTCTAACCTTTGTTTTGTGGCGTAAATCACGAACGTTTTTCTTAATTTTATTACGTAAAGTCATGTAGCATAAATTGTATTTACATTAGCGCGCCATGTTCGTTCGTGTAGTGAATCGCTGCGTGGTAATCGAGGAAAGACAAAAAGGGTTCACGCTCTTTAAACAGTATTAAATAAGCTAATAATTTATGCGATTTATGTAAACATTTCTGCTGTAGACAAAACAGAGCAATAACGAACAGGAAATAGGCTTTTTGAATTTTTGAAAAATATTAAAACATTTTTTTTTCAAATAAACCCGTTGTAATACAGCCTCTCTGTAAAGATTCGGTTTATAAAAATAAAATGGAGCATAATTACCAGTTTATGGAATAAACCACGCGAAACAAAAACAAATTAGATTTAATTACCACATATCTATGTATGTTAATTAACAAGGGCTTGTCCAGGAATTTGAAACGGGAGGGTACGGGGTGGAGTCTGGGTCTTTAACCAAGAACTTGTTTAAATTCAGAAGCCATGAGACAATATTTCTGCTCATTTATGTACGTAGATTTAGAGTGGAGGGAGACCAAAAGGGCGGCAATGTTTCACACTTTTGTTTATTCGACACTATTGAGATGAATGGGCACGCGCCTGGTTAATCCAATTAAATTTTATGTATATTATGTGTGCGTAAAGTAATATTATGTGTACGTAAAGTAATATTGTATGTGTATATGTGAGTAAATTAATATTAAATGTTTATATGCGCTAAATTGATATAGTATGTTTATATGTGCGTAAAGTACCACTATATACGTGCTTAAAGTACCATTATATATGTATATGTGCTAACAATAACTCAATTTGTGTATATGTGCTTAAAATAAAATATTATGTGTACGTAAAGTAATATTGTATGTGTATATGTGCGTAAAGTAATATTAAATGTTTATATGCGCTAAATTGATATTGTATGTTTATATATGCGTAAAGTACTATTATATACGTGCTTAAAGTACCATTATACATGTATGTGTATATGTACTTACAATAACACAATTTCAGTATGTGCTTAAAATAACATAAGTTGTGTATATGTGTTTAAAATAATAGTATATGTTTGATATGTGCGGAAAGTAATATTGGATGCTTATCGAAAGTAACCCATCCCCCAGTTTACTCCCACTGCTAAAGACCCCTACGCAAACGGGAATTATTGAAATATAATTGAACCTCGTTTGTGTCAAGTGGGCGTTACCACCTCCCCCATCAGAATATTCACAAAAAGATTGTTTTAAGGAAAATTGGGGGAGAGAATCACCAGTCTGAATCCTGCTGATATATACATTAATTGATACACTTGAAAATCATTAACGAGACTTCAAAGCTAAAGAGTTTCATCTCTCTGGAAGTGGAGATCAATTTAGGTCTCGCGTCTATAGCCGACATGTTGACGTACGAAGAAATTAGCTTGATACTCTACACGCTGTTGACTTAACCAGATATGTAAGCAATGCATGGCTAATAACTCATCGCTGCCATATTTTACCTTCAAACAAAAGAGAGTTTTTCTGTCTGTTCTTTAAATTAGAAGTTTTTGTTTGTGTATATGAAGTCCGCTTGCACTGTACGAACATGGCGGTATGGACAAGGCTTAGTATTGGTGTTTATTACAAATTAAACTTTCAATTTAATCAATTACTTTACACGTGATTGAAGGTGTGTAAATGGGGTTTATCGTCCACTCAACACAAACTAGGTCATTTCGGGACTAACATATGACTGAATGTTATTTCAATAATTCGCTTTAGCAGGAGGAAACCGGAGGACCCGGAGAAAACACACGAGGTTGGACCGGCGACCCAACTCCCTGTCACGCACAACCGAGAATCGAACGAAATCCAAGTCAATCTACTCAATGGCAGACCTTATGGTAAAACGCGCACACACTACACATTCGGACAACTACCCCACCCCCGCCCCTAATTAAAGGAGTAACAATAACAATGGCCAAACATATAAAAAAAGGTGAAGCCTCGAAGAACATTAATATGGGCCTCGTCGATGGTTCATCAGAATAAAACATAGTTTAAAGGGGCAGTAAGGAAGAATAGATAAGGAGATGATAGTTCTCCCTTTAATAGTTCAACAATAGGTAATGAAAACAGCCACATTGCTCCACTCTGAACCAAGATATGAACCATTCGATTTTCGGCCAGCCTCGATCACCATCACTCGATCCCCATTAGGATGAAACACTTTTAAAATACGTTATTTCGAACGAAATCCCGGTGTTTTAAACTGTTTAACTTTATTTCTATTGCAACGTAGAGGAAAGATTTGTTCTAGGAAATAAGGAAAAATTATGCACATACAGCGGAGTTTCTGCCTATTCGTCTAGATTTTGACTAACCCAGCAGGCCCTTCTTAGCCCACGCCGGGATATTCCGGTCAAGAAGTCAATGTTCGACAGCTCGACAACCACAATTATAAACAGAAATTCGTTTATCAATTCATCGTCGATGACCAGTGAACCGCGGGTGTAGGAATATTTGTATTTGGGGCAACGATCGGTCAGACTATTTGATTGGTTACGCTTTATGATACCACCATATGCTATCCGACTTGGTTGCAGGATCATTTCAGTCACTGCTGCGCATCCGGAAGTGGATGGTGTCCTTTCTATCTAGGTCACATGCAATCATTATTGTCACCATGTACCAAATAACAGGAAGAATTTACCCCCGCTTGATGCAGAGACAACGAAACGAGCGAACCGACATATGGTAATGAAATGAGATTTACCGTCCTACATTTCTGCACCAACCGGGCTAATGGAGACAGGTATACATTGATGTTTCGTCCTACTCTTCTTCGAATTCCAACCGTCGATGGATCATTTGCGTGTACCAACCGAGCTAACGAAGAGGATATACACTGATATTTCCTCCTATTCTTCTTCGAATTCAAACTGTCGATGGGTTCATTTACGTGCACGCCAACGTGTACACCGGAACTCGTGGATGTTTTCACCAGATCCGAATGACTAGACGCGTCGAATTCCAAATGTCTATGGGTCATTTACGTGCACACGAGAACTCGTGGTGGATGTTTTCATCTGTGGCGCGCCAGGTTCTTTCCTTTCACCATTGGCAAGGAACTTTCCCGACAACTGCTTGTTATTGAACTAGCGCATAACTCACTGAGTTACCGTGAATTCCTTCTCTAAGAAATATGCCTGTCTTGCTCCTGTATCCCACAATAAAGGTTGTTGGAATGACCAAGTGATCAAGAGTGTCGCGCTTCGGGTTCTATCTAGCTGAAGGGTCACTTACGGCTTGTGATTTCGATCCCTGATGTGAGCGTATGTGGTTTGGAGATAGGGGTAACTGCGGGTTCTCCGGTTTCCTACCTTTGGAAAGACCTCTGGGCGTGCGCTGAGCTAATAAAAAATAAGACAACTCGTCTGCGATATCTCCTGCGATGGAAGCGGACGTTTAACATCAAATCCTACACATTGACAGACCAAGGTTGTGTTATGAGGGAACATTAAATCCAGCTGAGGTGTTAAATATATTTAATGTTGTTTTCGTTATTTAAGATAAAACATTGTTTGTAGTTACAAGATTGTAAACCGCCTATAACTCCTGTAGGTAAACTATTATTTATATATAAAATATGACGTATCACCGACTTTTCTCTGTTTTATCATGTTTAACTCTAGTCAGTGATGAGTTTCCGTGTCAGTGTTGTTGTTTTTTCTGTTGAAATGATTCTGGTAAAATGGAGTGGTCATGGACCATTAGCTCGTGACGATATGGAAGACAGACACGCTGTCTGCTCACGTGAGCTTCCAAATCTCGCGCTATCTGCATCCTGTCACATTCCTGTTTATCACTCATTCGTTCGTCTTTTGTCTTTACTTTCCTTTTATTATTCATCATAATTGAATTGAGTGGTATAAATATGCCAGGACGGATTGTAAATATGGAGTTGATGTTGATTTAACCCATGCGTTCTGCGGTTACGTCAGTTCGTAAATGGAGCGAAGACATGGAACCATATGTTTAGGGATAGTATCATTAAAACCAGATAATATACGTCTTTATTAGTAACTTAGTTTATTCAGATAGGGTAAGAGAGAGGGAGAGAGAGAGAGGAGAAAGAGAGGGATGGGGAGTTTAACGTCCACTCGACACAAACTTGGTAATTTCGGGACTAACACATGGTTCAATTTTATTTCAATAATTCAATTGCGCTCGTTGGTTTCAAATCCCCTGTTGTACGTGGCAAGGAATATGGTCGCCTGTTCAACCTCGTGGGTTTTTCTCCGGGTACGCTAACCATTCGACCACCCAACCCCCATTTAAATTATTTTGTTTTAACAGAATAATTCGATTTAACGAAATAATTCGTTTTAACAGAATATTTCAATTTAACGAAATAATTCGTTTTAACAATATATATAATTAACTTGTTTTAACGAAATAATTAATTCGTTTTTTTACGAAATAATTAATTTGTTTTTACGAAGTAATGTTAACGAAACGATTAATTCGTTTTTACGAAATAATTCGTTTTTAGAAATTAATTTGGTTTTTTTTTTACGAAATAATTGATTTGTATTTTACGAAATAATTAATTTGTTTTTACGAAATAATTAATTTGTTAAACGACATTTTGGAGATTTCCTTTCCAAATTTGGTGTCGGGCATTGAACCAATATCGCGGTTTGTCCGGATATCCGTTAAACCTCTTGTTAACGTGGGGATATCATTGGAGAAATAAGAGCACGAGCCTTGTCAATTCGCACCGTTCTCTGTAGGTCCGCCTGTCCATCTATTAATTATGTGACATTGGCTGGATTTTTTTAATGAGATTTTTGTCAAATTCAATGTGCAGCATTCATGCCATAAAAGAATAAGTCATTTCGAATTTCACCTAAATCTCTTGATTAGTGATTTTATATGGTATCGCAATTGGAACAAAACTCGAACTAATAGACAAGTGTCCTTTTGGGTTTGAACTTTAGGCATAAAGAAATGCATTGGTTCCGGAAACTTAGAATTTAGCTATTAGCAGGGAGTTATTGTGAGATATCTCGGGTGAACATCAACTAAGTATGCATGTATATCGATCCAATGGGATTAAAGGCTTTATAACTTTAAACAAATGACTACAAAAAAGGAACTATAGCTTTAAACAATAGCCTGACTATTACCAATTATTATAAAGTAATATTAAACAATGAACACACATTATTGTGTATTATAAACGTGTCAGGTAGACTATAAAACGTGTGAAAACAAGCTAACTATACGTGTTGGTATTAATGTAAAACAGGAGGGAACCAATCCTCCACATACAAACAATAACAGGTGCGTGTTACGTCATCACCTGCATCACGTGAATATTGTTTAAGGGCTGTAATAGGTTGATAATGTATAAATTATTGTCTGTAAATAATATTTATAATTATACACTTGAATAAATAATGACGTATGTTGATCTAATATGTTACCTGAGAGGGAGAGAGAGGAGGGGAGGGGGAGTGAGAGAGAGGGTTAACTTCCACTCGACACAATTAGGTAATTTGGAGACTAACATACGGTTCAATTCGCTTGCGTGTAGGTAGGGGTCTTAGCAGTAATAGGAACCGGGGTAACCGGGCAAAACCCACGAGGTTTGACAGGCGACCACACTCTTTATCACATACAACCGGAGAATCGAAACCACGCCAGTTGTCTGAATTTAATGATACAGCGCGATACAACCACCCACTATACACTGAACTCGTTTAAGGACCAGTTAGATAGACATTGGCATGATAATCCACATAACATATTCAATAAATGGAATAATTCAGTCCTTCATTACCCCAAACACTTTTATTAAAGTGAGAATTTCATATTTTCTAAGAAAGTCAAAACATAATTATTTCTGTCTTTTGCTCAGTAGGTTGTCAACTCACTATCAAAGGCATTATTTCCCACCCTAAAAAATCATTCACACCGGAAATAATAACACAATTACCTCCCCTGTTTTACAATTTCCCCCCAGAATAGCTTGAATTTGAAGTTGAAAATGATATTTTTGCCAAATACTCAAGTGGCAATAGTGAATCATAGGATTAATAGGAATATTTTTAACAAGGTAGGACTGTTTATAGATACCACCTGTTTTAAGGCTTATTTTAATACATTTTATCTTAAAAATATGAAATTCTTGCTTTAACAATTGTTGTGTAAAGAAAAAAACCCCAGTTAAGATCGGTTTCAGGATTTCAACCTAGAAGAACCGTAGAGGAGGTATGTTTGTATGTATTTACGGACCAACAGATCAGGAATATTTCAGTGTCCATGTCATTGTCGAATTTCACTTTGTGTAATTTTAACGCGTAAATGAATGTACCTCATAGCATATCGGATAAGTCATTATGATAATATGGACTGATAACGCCGCCAAACATCCATCATGTTGTCAGTATTGGTATATTAGTCTGTTTTTATCTGTAAATCAGCAGATAAATATATTACAAAGACACGACAACATCACCCATCTAATGCTTATTTTACATTTTTGACGAGAGTTACATACCTTAGTCATAATGATACGGAACGAAAATGTAATTGCAGTGGAAGTTTACTTCTCTAAAAACTTCTAACCAGGGTAATTGATGATTATATAGTTAAAAGAGATTAGATCTTGTAATCTTCCACTTCCGGTATTTCATCTTTAATTACCTCCCTTGTAGAATAATCCTGAATAATCAGCGATGTTCGTTTTACACTGTGTCGAATATGGGACAGAATAATTATTGGTTACGAATATAATCTTTCTGATTTTAGTATTTAGTACTTCTCGCTATCAACATGGCAGCTGGAATTCAAGGAAAAGCGGACGATAACAAAACCATGTCTTCATTATACCGATTGTTGAAGAACAAAAACAACAGGAAATGAAAGGATATGAAATGGGGTTTAACGTCCTACTGTTCTGCTCTCACTGTCCTAATGAAGACGGGGCGGTGGGGGGGGGGGGACAAAAGGACAAAAATAGGACGTCAATCTCCGTTTCATTCCATTAACACTGGTACAAACAATAATATTCCTTTGTTTAAAATACACCTCGCTTGAAACAACCAACTTTATTTCATTTCATTCATTTAAAATGTTACCCGAAATTCATTCATCTCTGATTTCAATAAAAGGAAGAACATTTTGTCTAAAATACATTTAAGACAATACGGTTCCGTCTTGGATAACAAATCGCAATTTGGAATTTTCACAGCACCAAATTTGGATTTTTGGCACCAAAATTGGATTTTTAGCACCAAAATTACCAAAATTGGATTTTTAGCATTTTTAGCACCAAAATTGGATTTTTAGCATTTTTAGCACCAAAATTGGAATTTTAGCACTATATTTAGATTTTCAGCACTAAAATTTGGAGTGTTCACTTTAATTTATACGATTTTGAAAGTTTAAATTTAGTAATTGTAACGTCTCCCCTATAGAATAAAAACAAAATCGTGTAACTCTTATTGTGGTGTCTATGTCCGGTGTATTAGTGTGTGTGTGTGTGTGTGTGGGGGGGGGGGGGGTCTAACTCGTTTGCTTTAGATTATAAGTTCTGTTGCCGTGTCAATATATATTGAAATTAATAAACGCTTATACCTTGCAAAGGTTTGTGCAATTTTAAAATTCGAAAAGAATTAACATCGTTAACATCATTAACAATAATGTTCTTAGAGAAAATGTCCATACCTATACTTGAATGAAAATCGTGGATGACAAACAAACTACTTGACTCAAACTGACCCGTCCAAAGATGTTTCTATCTGTGATATATTGGTTTCCGTTTGAAATATCAGACATTTCTTTTTGATAGGAAACTAAATTCCGGAAAGGATATATATTAGTCTTAGTGGCGGAATCTTGGTGTTCATTCGAGATAGCCCGAAATACATATCTGTAAATATAACTAAATTCTTAAAAGGGAGAGAAAAAGAAAGAGAGAGATAGAGAGGGGGAGGGGTTAACGGAACTCGACACAAACTAGGTAATTTCGGGACTAAAATATGGTTTAATTTTATTTCAATAACTCGCTTGCGCGTAGGGCTCTGGAATCAACTCAGAGATTTTCGGGAGTAGCTACTTTTATTTTTATTTTTGTGAAACTCATTTGTGTTATGCTTTGAGCAAACATTTTATGGATGGTGTATTTATGTAAACGTAATAATTTATTCGTAATAATTAAATATTAATTCGTTTTAAAATAAGTTAAAATACCGCTGTGGCGTACACATAAAAGAACCCTTGGCAGTTCGAAATCGACAAAAGAATAGGCTAAACCATTGCTACCCGGACACAATTCACGGCCCCTCCCATTAGACACGTAACTATTTCAATCTAAATACTGCATGTTATTTTCAAAATAACGGAGGCATTGTGTTGACGAGACATGACAACCCCATTCCAGTCTATTACATTACGGGTTCAGTGTTTAAGAGAGAGAGGGAGAAATGGGGTTTAACGTCCACTCGACACAAACTAGGTCATATGGTTTAATTTAATTTCAATAATTTACTTGCGCGTAGGGGTCTTTAGCAATGGGAGGAAACCGGAGTGCCCGGAAGAAACTCACAAGGTTGAGAAGGTGCCTTTATCTCCATGCCATATACGCTCACACCAGGGATCGAAAACACAGCCGCAAGCCAGAGGTGACCGGCTAGCTAGAGGTCGAAGCGCGGCACTCTAGACCACTTGGCCATTCCAACCCCCCTCAGTGGTTAAGACGTTGGCTCGCTAACCTAACGGTCCTGTGTTCGATCCCTGCTATGGTGGATGAAGTTCATCCGTGGTTCCCGTCAGTGGTGCAGGGTGCAAGGCCTGGCAAGGGCCAATGTATAGTCGCTTGGAAGGGACAAAAAAACGAGGCCCCGTGTACACATTGACGTACACGTTAAAATCCCTTGGCAGTTGGAATTCGATATAAGAGTAAGCTGTCCGAGCACAATGTCCCTCATAGCACACTGTATGGCGTAAACCCTTCTTCATTATTTCTATCACGTTACTGGTCTTGTAACTTGTCAGGAATTGGCACCGGCGCTTGCCAGTCAACAGCAGGTAAAACATACAATAGTTCAATCGAGGGAGTTCAAGTTACGCTCGTATTTGGCGATACAACAATCAAAATAATGTTTTGGTTACCAAGATGAAAGACGTAGTTCAATAACTCCTCGAATAATTAAAGATACTGCAAGATGGTGTCCTTTTATTTATAATATGAAATAGAAAAAACATATACAAAACCCTGCTTATAATTTCCTTTGATATCGTATACCTCATTCAAATTAACCAGCAGATATAAGCAAATTACAAGTTGGCTGGCGAGGAATAAAAATAATATTTAATATTTCTTATAATTCACACGTGAAAATCTATAGAACCCAACCCGTCCATGTATATTAACATTAATATATATTTGTATTATTTAGACATAACGTATAAAAAACTTGCAAGGCGTGTGTTTACATTCGTAAAGGTTCGTTTAATGCGTTGTTTGACCCCCGATCAAAAGCTAGTTTCATGAACAGAACGATGCGGTCTTTTATTCGAATTGTCAATTTCAACACGTAGTATGCGCAAATTATGTAACATAATGCACGCCAGAAGTGTCTAATTAATGCAAACACAAGTTTAAACAGGTGTGAATAAAGCCATACCTTTATATTATTTCAATCATCAGAAATTATCATTGCTCTTAAAGAGCTACATTTATACTTCAAGACGCGTGATTAAGACCACTTTACGTCGAGTGTCCTCAATCGGCAGGGTTTATGAAAACACAAAACTGCTAATTATACAAGACGGCTACAATGTTAAACATCTAACAATCCTATTCAAAGAACCACCTATTGCTTTATTATGAAAAGATCTGAGTACACTCAATCCACAAATCACGTTTAATCATTATAATACATTGAATGGGCGAGTTGATTATCAGAGCAGTATATATATGATACACGCGTGTGATTCACACAATAACTTTGTTAAATCAACTTGTACATGTAAAGGTAACGTTGGTACAACCTTCTCCACACAATTTGTCTTAAAGGCGCACATCATATTAGAGAAGAGACTCAGAACGCCAACGAACTCATCATCTGAGGGAAGAGGACGCGTAATTTATGAGAAAGTGTTGGGAGCTAATACCAAGAACTCCTCGTACATGTAAATGTAACGTTAGTACAATCTTATCCACACAATTTCTCTTAAAGGTGCACATCATCTTAGAGAGGAGACTCTGAACACTCAAGAGCTCATTATTTCAGAGGGGAACCTCAGAACGCCCAGCAACTCACCATTTGAGAGAGGGGGTGCGTCATATGAGAGGACGACTGGGGACTAATACCGAGAACTTATCCACTAAGAGAGAAAAAAAAGTGGACCCAGAGACACATAACACGTTATCTAAAAGAGTACTTAGAACCCAGAACACCCATCAGCATCAAATCTGGACAAGAAGACTAAACACACCCGCAACATCACATCATTTTAAAGAGGATACTCAGCATCACATCATCAAATAGAGAGGAGACTCAACAACACACCATCATATAGAGGAGGGTCAACAACACACCATCTTAGAGAGGAGGGTCAACAACACACCATCTTAGAGAGGAGGGTCAACAACAAACCATCTTAGAGAGGAGGGTCAACAACAAACCATCTTAGAGAGGAGGGTCAACAACAAACCATCTTAGAGAGGGGACTCAACAACACATCATCGGAGCTAGGAGACTCAACAGCACATCATCTGAGAGAACTAACAATACATTATCTTCAAGGGGTAGTCAGCAACAATTCATCTGAAGGAGGAGTCTAAAACTATTATGGTGATGAAACATGTATCAGTTGTATCATGCATCAGTTGGAAAGAAATACCCGTAGCACTCATGGGACTACGTTTAGTTTTTCGTATGGGACAAACAACAGAGGTCCAGTGTACACAATAGCTTGCTTGTTTAAGAAGCTGTGGCAGTTGGAATTCTATATAAGAGTATTACGTTGCGCCGCTTCAGAGTACACTGTATGACGAATGTCCGACTTCATTAGCCAAGTCGATGCAGAACAGTGAGGGACGTTAAACCCGATTTCATTTCCTTTTTGTTTTACCTTTGGGGGGTAGGGATGGCCTAGTGGTCTAGAGTGCCGCGCTTCGACTTCTAGCTGGTCGGTCACCTCTGGCTTGCGGCTGTGGTTTCGAGCCCTGGTGTGAGCGTATGTGGCATGGAGATAGGGGCGCCTTCTCAACCTCCGGTTTCCTCCCACTGCTAAAGGCCCCTACGCGCAAGCGAATTATTGAAATAAAATTAAACCATATGTTAGTCCCGAAATGACCTAGTTTGTGTTGAGTGGACGTTAAACCCCATTTCTCTCTCTCTCTCTTTGTTTTACCTTTAAATGGTGAGCCCGCTTTAAACGCACCCCAATAATTACCCTTAATGACATTCAATATAAAATCTTCATTTGGAAATATGACACCGAAATGCTGTTGTGAAAAGCCGGGCTATTTTTTATTATTTGATACTAAAGAAAATCGCCCAAATGGTTCGTTCAATTCGTGTTCTTTCTGTAGCTCACGCGCTCAACAGTGTTCAAACATGGCGTCAAAACATCAAAGGGGTTTGAATGGTGCCGCGGATCCCTTTTCTCGTTCTCAAGATACACTGTTAGTTTGTTGGGCATTCTGACAAATATACTTAAACAGTTTCTACTTGTGTTTAGAGCTTAAACAAGTCCGTAATTAGTAGAACTTTTTTTTCTTTGGTCTTCTATCGGTACATATAAAGTAATTCAGTATCAAATTACGGCCTAATGATAGCTGTTCTAATCTATAGACCGGTCCATGTTCAAACACTTCAAACAGTAACAAAAATATCGCAAGTAATAACAAGGCCCCCGTTTAAAAACAGTTTTTGTTTCCTTGGCAAGTAGTCTGGTATACCCGGTTCTGTGATTCTCCTAAACCGGCGAATAGCGAACGCCTAAAAATGGGGTTAATGTGACTTGATGATCGGGATTCTTTTTTTCCCGCTTATTTTTATTCTGTTATTCTGCTGTAAAAATTAGAACTACCTGGAAATTCACAATGAAACGAGAAAATATCACCAGCGTAGATTTATTAACACACATATAAGCGGATATTTAATGATGGAAGTGAATATAAAACATATCTTTAAATGGCAGTTAAAAATATACGCCTTCTCGTAATATCAGTAATTGTCTGAATTTTCCCTTCGTTCTGATTTATTCTTAGCACCCATAATTTATTCTTAGCATCCCCTGACCCCGGTTTTGCAAAGCATTCTCAGGCTTTAAGTTGAGAATAAACTTAACTTGCAATCACTGTCTATTAGAAATATCCCTAATCCAGAAAAAATAACCTTTGCAAATGGTTTCTCATCGATGTATTTGATACATTAAAACAACAAAAGTTTTATAAAGGGCTACATTTTAGTTCAAATTAAGTCTGAGATCATATTGTGAAACCAGCGCCAAGGGCCTCTGTGACATTCTAGTCAAGAGACCAGTGTCCTCTCCCTTGACCATTGCGCCCCAAGAATAAACTGAACAAAATACAATTACCCTTTATGCATACCAACCCCTTGCAAGACAACCCACATCAGATAGTATTTTAAAAGCGTCAATATCTCTGTAGAAATAAGGGGGTGGATGACCTTATCATTAGCGCTTGCGCGTTGTATTATAAGGTCAATTGGTGTGGTTTCGATTCTCCGGACAAAGGAGTAGAGTTGGCTGTCCAACCTCGTGGGTTTTCTCCGGGTCTTCCTGTTCCCCCCCCCCCCCCGTTACGCACATTGAACCCGAAATGACCTACTTTGTGTCGAGTGAACGTTAAACACCCTTTACCCCCCTCTCTCTTTGTAGAAATAGTCCTTCGAGAAAAGACAAAAAAAGTTTCCTGTAAATAGACCCACATACTACACGACCCTCCTATCAATTATTAGACGACATTTTAAAAGCACTAATCTCATTTTAAAAAAAAAGACAAACAAAAAAAAAACCTAACAAAATCCGAAAAAAACAACACTATTTCTGGCAGTATACATGCAATAATATATAGTTCTCGACTTGTGATAATTTAACTGTCAAACTTGTCACTTTACATATCCGACTTATTTACTCAATGATTGGCGAAAGCTGATACATTTAATTGTTTTACGCGTGTACAACATGCTAATAACACGTCGGTTCAGTACGACAATGTAATACGTCAACGACCAAACGACAGAAGATAAATTTCAGATATTTCGCACTTAATTGCAATAGAAATTCTGAATTATTTTAAAATCTGTGAAACGACATTCTAAGATTGTCAAATTACATCTCCATGTTTACACTGTTAGAAATGAAATGTTCTGTTTCTGCGTTCTGGTTTTTGAAGGTGTTGAAGTGGCATGGCGTTTAACACCCTACTTTTTTGCATCGAACTGTCATGCAGTGTTGCATGAGGGACTTTTGTGGCCACGCAGTGGCGTTTAAGCCTACTTTTCAAACTTTCAAAGATTCTTATGTGTGTAAATGCCAATGTGTTTATGGGTGGACCACGGGGTATCGTCCAATCAGAAGGTAGCGTCGCTGACCGGGCACAATTCCTCTCGTGGAACACTGTAATGCGTATGCCTGTCTTCATTAACCCAGTCGGAGCAGAACAGTAGGATGTTAAACCCCATTTCATTTCATTTCATTTCATTCCCAATCAGAAAGACAAGACACATATTACGTGACAATGCCTCTACACCACAGGTTGGTACCCTCTTGTCAGTTGTGAAGGGCGGTGGGCTAGGTTACGAATCTACATGTAGCTGTTCGGATGAGACGAAAACCCGGGGGCTCATGCACGTAAAAGAACCTTTGACAAAAATGGAATTAGAAATGCGAATAGGTAGGACATGACGCCGCTGTCTTGGTAAAATGTCCCACTTCAATAGCTCGGTTGCTAAACCCCATTTCACTCCTTGGCTCGACAGCGAATTCCATTTCTGTCTAGCGACGTCTTGAAATTAACACACCGTTTTCTTCATGTGTTCGAAAGCAGCAACTCAGTCCAGAGGAATAACATTGTTATTATAATTTGTGAAATTCTCGCAGAAAAAGTTAATTTTCAACTGAATTCTTTTACATGAAGAACTGTTAAATTATGTAATAAATCAGTTCTGGTTAAAGAAAATTATCATGATAAAATATTTTGTAATCTGGCAAACATCTTATCTGAACAAGTCTCCTCCATCTATCATTAAGTCTACATAAATTATCTTCTGGCTTTTATTAAAGTCAATCAATTCTAGGGAAAAGAATAGCAGATACTTTACCTCCATAACGTATTCTAGGGCATTACGCCGAACTTTATTACAGGAACCGTTTTACACCGGATCTCATTCCAGGAACAGTTTTTATAGCCATGTAGTGAATTAATATCGAGCCTTATTCCAGGAACAGTTTTTGTCTTATAGGGAATGACACCAAACCCTATTTTAGGAATAATGTTTCTCTTTTAGGGGTTAACACTCAACCTTATTCCAGAAATATTAATGATCACCTGGAATTTAACGTCCTTGAAATGAAATGGGGGTTTAACGTCCTACTCTTTTGCACCTAACCTGGGCTAATGGAAGACGGGCATACGCCATACAGTGTGCTACGGCCTACTTTTATATCCAATTCCAACTGCCAAGGGATCTTTTACGTGCACTCCAATGTGCACACGGCACCTCGGTTTTTCGTCCCATCCGAACGACTAGGCAGCTGTCCTTGTCAGGCTCTCCTTCTGTATTACTGACATGGGGATATCACGCCGGAAAATCAACGCCTTTGTTTTCTGCACCAATTGGGCTAATGGCGACTGGTATACCCCATGCAGTGTGCTGCGGCGCTGTCTAGTTCTGTCATGGATTCTTTTACGTGCAGTATCCGAACGACTAGACAATGTTTCTTGCACCACGGGGGTTGTGTCATAAGGTCTGGCGTGGTGTCTATTCCCGATTGTAGGTAACAAAAAGTACGGTCGTCTGTCCAAAACTCGTGGGTTTTCTCCTGGTCCTCCGAATTGTCGAGATAAAATCGAACCGTAATTATGTTAGTTCTGAAATGACCTAATTTGTGTCGAGCGGACTTTAAACCTCATTCCTCTCTCTCCCCCCCCCACCACTGGCAAGGGGAGACACGTGGACAAATTTCGAGGAACACCGGAATCAGACCACCTGGTTATAAGTTGTTAACAAATCAGTCCAAGTGTAACAGAGTCGTTGAAAATATTTTTTAATTTCACACCCCACCCATATTAGGTGTTGTACTTACTTGTTAAATCCTTTCTAATTGGCTGTCTATTGTCAGTAATTGGTAGATTATTACTTTAAATCACTGTTTTATCCCCAAAATGCTCGACAACATGAGATAAAAGGCGAGATTTGATAGATTTTTATGGGCTTCATTAGACGAGAGGGTGGGACGCCATTGAAGTCTGTGGGTATAAATTACTGGGCACTTCTGAACAATCGGTTGAATTAAACCAAGTTGAAGAAGTGTCAACACGAGAGCCAATTCGTGTATTTAACCTTCTGACATATTGCGCTTACTCTGCATACTAATGATGCTAATTCGCCACTGAGTTTGTGGTTCGTGAGTTTAGTTTTCGTTTTTAGTGAAGCCAGTACATACATATATGCTGGCAGTAATATGTGTTCCACTGTGGTTCGTGGGGTAAAGTTTTTATTTTGAGTGGAGTCGGTATCACCACATGCATATAAGCCGCGTTTACACTAGCCTGCGATAAGCGTTTCCTTGTGGTTCGGGAGTTCAGTTTTTATTTTGAGTGAAATCCACATCACGACATACATATAAGCCGCGTTTACACTAGGCCGAGGGATGTGTTCCATTGTGCTTCGTGAGTTTAGTTTTTATTTTGAGTGGAGCCAGTATCACGACATACATATAAGCCGCGTTTACACTAGGTTGCGATAAGCGTTCCGTTGTGGTTTGTAAGTTTAGTTTTTATTTTGAGTGGAGTCAGTATCACAGTTGCGTTAACACTAGGTCGCGATAAGTCATTGCACTGTTTACATTGCTACAAAACATTCGTTCTAGGCAATGATTATGGCAAGCTTTAAATTTATAAGTAATCGGGGTTATAGATTCTAGACTCTGCAGCGCTGTGGACCCTTACGATCGGCCCAGAATCAATTCGCTTGTTTTTATTGTATGGTTGTCATTAGTCCGGTTAGTAAAGAAAAGTAAAATAACCCGTGGAAGACAGAAACGTCGCTGTCTGGGCGGCGAGTCGCGATGACTCAGTGAGTAAGACGTTGGTTCGCTAGCCTGGAGATTTCTGGTTCGCTCCCGGTGTTGAGCGAGAAAGCTCTTCGGGATTTTCAATCGTGGTTTCCCGTTGTCAGTGGTCTAGGACGAATGGCCTGACAAGGACAGCTGTCTAGTTGTTTGGGTGGGACGAAAACGCAATGTCACGTGTACACATTGACGGTCACGTACAAGAACACTTGGCAGATGCAATTCGATACAAGAGTAGACCATAGCACTGCATGGGGAAAAAATTCCCTCATAGAACCTTTGACAAATGGGAACCGGGCAAACAAAATCTCCAAAATACTTCCCTCATAGCACACCGTGTGGCGACTACACGTCTTGGCAATTGGGAACCGGACTAACTGTGTGGCGACTACGCGTGTTAATTAGCCAGGATAGACGGTCTTTATCCAAGACACCATCTTTGACAAATGGGAACCGTCGAACAAAATCCCTGACGCACTGTATCTGAAAATTAAAAATACTAAATGTAATGGTTACATTTTAGTGTTTGCACGGATTTGACACGATTCAAAAATCTTTCAATTCATATCTAAATAATAATCTATAAGATGTAATAATTAATTTAACAGATTCTTTATTCGAAAGGCAAATAAAATAAAACTAGTTCCACTAGAATTTTTCAATAAAGTAAAAATATTTATTCATAATTAATCACTAGCACAAACATAATTTCTTAAATATCGAATTAATTATATTTTATAATTTGATAATTACCCCTTCCTCCGTTTTATAAACATGTCATATTTTGAATTATTTAAATGGATTTTATAATCAAATAATAGAATCACTTCGACCCCGCCCTAAATGGAGCAGGTTCACGTGCTTGGTGTTTTATTGTGAGAGTTAATCATCTTGAATCACGTTTATCAAGTCAAACACAATTTACTATAATAACACACGGCTAGTTCGAATCTATTGGGTTAAACCATTACAATTAGACGTATACACAATTCCTTTTCTTCGCCTAAAATTTTCAATTACCACCTCTATAATTTATAAGATTTCAACTAAGAAATATTAAACGAGTCCTCATGACCCCGAACTCCGAGTACCTTTGCTCTTCTTGCTAATAAATGTCAGTGCTCCATTTTTTTTTTAAAAATTACACAAAGGGGTATTCTTTGGTTTAATTCAATTAAAAATCTCTTTTCATAACCCAAGACTGTGTCGCTTAAATTAACGAACAACATTTGTTCGAGATAATTTTCTTTTAAAAAGATGGAGAAATATTAATTCTTATCCATTATTGAATGTTATGTTAAGCATAATAGTCGGAGAATCTATCTAACATCAATCACCTTTGACCTTTACAAAAGTTGAAATAGATTAAAATACCATCAGAACGCAGCAAAATTTTCTTTTTTCAAAAAAAAAATGAGCACCAAGTGACAGAAAGGTTTAACTCGCGTGCCATTTGCTTGATGCCCCCGGACACATCATTCAAGCCATTTAAGTACGAACGCATCAGATTCAATAGGTTTGGATGCCATTTTCTTTCATATCCAATTATATGCTTTACTCAATTTCGTTTTTATTCTTTAAATTTCCCAGTATTCACGTTGAGCAAATTAATTTTGCCTCTAGATGTATGCGAAAGCAAATGGTTCGCTTTTAAGGCGAAAACACAATAATTTCGTTTCTTGTCGTACAGCCGTTCCGTAAAGTAGCAATTACCCATAACTGAATTGAAAAAAATATAAAATTTACACCGGGAAAAGAAACGAATATATTACAATAAAGAGCAGTTAATGGCCATGTGCAGCTGCTTTTACAAACATTTTATGACCGCGGAACCAATTTCCCGCCTTGTTTTTATCTAGAGGCGAAGGAATTAACCAACGGTTGGATTTAAGTTAATCCTGCATCCAGTCAGATGTACAGTGCCCCAACGACGAATTCCATAAACGATGATTTTCTAGCGCCACTAGGGAAGATTAAGTCGAGAAAATTAGTTGCTAAGAGAAAGAAAATTTGTGACTTGTTCACTTAACATCGGGTAATAGTTTTATACCAATTTCCTGAGGAAGCGCTTTCCACGCCGGTAATGACTGCAACAACCAGCGCTCGACGGCGATTATAGTGATCTAAACTTGATTAAAATGGAAATAGCCGCTATCATCTAGATTCCCCATGTATTTAGGGGATCTATCTGGTAATACGTCTCTAACGGCAATCGCAAGCTAATTAAATAGTGTTTTATATCGCTGGTCCGGGTGAGAAGAAATTGAAATCTCGATCCTGGCTCACGCAATTAATCCTGGCTTCCAACAAGCTTTAACACATTCAATTTAGCGGGAAAAAGATTAGATGCGAGCGTAATAGCGCCTCGATAGGAGATTTATATTCTAATTACCAGTCGCTTTTCTGCTGATAGGTTCCAATTGATGTGGTAGAAGACGCGAGCGTTCGCCATCCAGAATTAGATAAAGCTGTATTAGGACACATCAGCGTAAAGTACCTCTAACTAACGATTGAGTTAGGCAAAATTTGGTCCATTGTCTGCAAGTGCCCTTAGAACAAACTGTCGACATAATAGACGAACGAGAAGCTGCTCAAAGAATAGATACAATAGCCGAAATCTGTTTACCAGGGCAAACTTGACAAGCCAAAAGAGAATTGAGTTTCAGTGTTCAATACAAACTGGCCTGTCAACGCATTGGTTTTCTCTATTTGGACATTTCAATCAAACCGTTAGTAAATGAGGCCGGGTAATTCGTTCTTTTTATTCGTTTAGCGTTCATTCTTGTGACATGATGAGAGCATGAAATACAGTCGAAGAAAGAACTGACCTTCCTAATTGCTTTTGTGACCCTTTTGCTATTCAGGGAAAGGCGAACCAGTGTTACTTGTTAAAGATATTCAAGTTGGGTCAACTACAGTATTTAAGACACCCTTTATATTGCAATGAAATTCATTGAAAAGTGAATACAAGCTTTTAAATTGTAGTGTGTGTGTGTGAGAGAGATAAATGGGTGATAACGTTCACTCGACATTTCGGGACTATCATATAGTTTAATTTTATTTTAATAATTTGCTTGCGCGTGTTGGTCTTTAGCAGTGGGAGGAAACCGGGAAGTCAAACAATGCCAGTTGACTCAATGACGGACTTTATGATACAGCACGCTAACCATTCGCCCCCCCCCCACGGGTTATCTTTGTGTAGTTGTCATAAGAACGTACTTATATACAAAAAAAAAACAAGTGTTATTACTTTTGGTAAACACATTACTTAATGTTTATAGATATGCATGTATTTTGATTTAATTGGAATGCTAAGATTACGTCACAATATTTCGGTCTCAAACGTGCACCAATACCATTCCAGCAGATCATTGATACTTTTATGTATTATTGAACTTTTGATAAATATCGAAGGGTTAAATATAGAGTTTAAGACGGGGCTTAAGACCATACACAATCTAAAATTACTTTAATCAGCATCTGGTCTAAAGCTTATTCAGGTCTTATCAGTAAAAGTTGGCATTGGTTTCAAATGAAGATGATGGAAACACCGCTGTCCTGGCATATACCCACCTTTATTATCCCGGTTGGGACAACGTATAGTCGTTTGGATGGAACCAAAACCCGAGGTCCCCTGTACACATTAACGTGTATATAATAGAATACTTGACAAACGAATTCGACATAAACATAGACTGTAGCGTGTGGCACATGTCCGTCTTCATTGGACCAATTCAAATTTTGATAAGTTTGTCGATCGGGCAATTATAATTAGTACGCTCCGCCAAATGATATATTTCTTAGCCTCGCTTTCCCATTTTTAAATCATTTTCTTTAAATGGCGAACCGTTCTAATCTAGTTACAATCGCGAGTATCCGATGCCATCGAGAGTTTATTATAGTCTTGTTTTGTTAATAAATGTGTAATTAATAGTTTATATAACTTGTCAGGGGGAAAAAGGACCTGCAATAGGCAGATGTGCCTCTTTCATAATGTATGGTTAATATATTTAAAGTCGTATTTCATTGAACTACAGATCCCATTGTAGTGGCTTCGACTCCTACTGAACTTACGTGGTCACACTATTGAACCAACAGCTATCGCTCGGGGTTCTTTAAGGGGCGTAGCACTATCCTCCTTTCAATTACCTCTATCAAATGTTTAAATTCGCTTTTAATGGGTTTCTCAATCCCTTTAGATCTTCTCTGTTCTGTTTTCTAAACTCGTGTTCTTATCAGCCGATCAGTATTTATATAATAAGACTGTGAAATACTTATACATGTATGTGTATATATCCGCCGGCGGGAACAAATTTTGCTTGAAACCTTAAACGCGAGTCGATCTTTATCTGAAACGAATGTTAAAAATATGATTACAAATAAATCGTATGCCCCCTTTTCTCTTACAGATTGGATTTCGCGCTTTATCATATTCTTTATTATATTTTCAACAACTTTTTTCTATTTCTGGTTTTCTCATTATCATGTTAACAAATGTTTCCAGTTGAGATTACAAGATGTGACAATTCTTTATGAGTTATTTGGGTGAGGGCTTATTATCGATCTTTCAATTATCGATATCATCTCGATCTTTAGGGGCCATAATGGCTCGAGGAGTAATTCGTTGACTCGGTGTTCAGAAGGTACCGGGTTCGATCCTTATATTTTCAAGCGTGGTTAGCCATTACCAGACGTGACAATTCTTTTGGGTTATTTGGGTGTGGGGTGACATGTTATCGATCTTTCAATAATCGATATCATCTCGATTTTTAGGGGCCATAATGGCTCGGCGAGTAATTCGTTGACTCGGTATTCGGAAGGTCCCGTGTTCGATCCTTATATTTTCTAACGTGGTTTCCCATTTTCGGCTGTGGAGGGAGGAGGAAAAGGAGCGGTGTACACTGTGGTTTCAGAATTCGCTGAAGACTTGGCAATAGCTCCACTGTACGAACACTGACTTCAGTAGCCGGTAGGATATTAAACCCATTCCTTTCCAAAATAAAAAAAATATGAGTTCGGTTTGGCGGAAAACCGGAGACGTGTGTACAAATGGCCGGGCAATTGGAATTCGAAGGAAGTTGAACTTAAACTGAGTTTTTCAACAGAATACTTCGGCAATCGCTCTGTGGTCATGTATGGGTCGCGTTGCCATTTTGCCCGAGCAGTGGCGCTTCTGAGAAATGAAAATATCTCCATTCACCTTTCAGGTTCTTACATGTAACCAACTAAGCCTCAGCGTATTATTTCCAGTTGTCATCAGTCGATACCTGTCGTTCACTAACCATTATTACGCCCGTCTAATAAACCCAATTAACTCCCCTTGCTTAGTCAGCACGTGCTACTCCATCAATACGTCACATGTGATTGACAGCTGGATGATATGAGAAATGCGTTCTAGTGGTAAGGGGGCGTGGTATGAATATTAGCTGTATATGCCAATACCAACTTGCTTGTCGATAATCAAACGGTACATAATGATAACGTACAGTAGCCTTAGAGGTTGATATCTAAAACAATATCTTCCATCAAACGGCAACACCTAGTAACTCACATTTTTCTTATTTTGAGAAAAGAAAGGAAAACATAATTTTAATCCCGGCGTATCCACTTAATTGACTGTTGAGATACTAGGGTTTTCTGTGGCATAATAGGCAAATGAACAGAAGTTGCTAGGTTGTGTCATGGGTGTACCTGCTTACAAAATCAAAAGATTGAATATCTAGTACAACAATGGGAAGCGCATACCCTAGTAACTGCAAATTTGGCCCTAACCCAGTTTTGACAAAAAAAGTGAGTTACTAGGTATTTTCCTACTGTTCTGCTCCGACAAGGCTAATGAAGATATGCATACGCCATACAATGTGCTATGAGGGCAATTTGGCCCGCGAAGCAGTACTATGACTTAGTCTTATATCGAATTCCAACTGCCAAGGGGTCTTTTAATGTATAGACGAGACGCTGGTTTTTTTGTCCCATCCGAACTTCTAGGATAGTTATTAATAATCAAAAACAAAATATTAACAAAGTCAATTTCCAGTTTGTCACTATCTTAATTTGAATTTGGCTTATGATTTTCAACCCAGTTTAACTATGTGCCATTTTAAAATATTTACTGGTAGAATATACATAATGTAATATTTTTTATTGTAAGGTACGCTTCATTATGTCAAAAACATATGAACGGAAAATAAGTCGTTTACATTTTAACAATATCCAGTATTATTATGATTGCGGTTGGTAGAAAAATAAAAAGTCTGGCATAAAGCATTTAAAAGCTTTCAAAAAGAGGAAAATATAAACTCTATCTGTTACTTTATACAAGCAAAAGGCTGAAAAATGGATTTAGGAAAATTGTTTGTATTCGTTGGGAAATAATAGCCATTAGCTGTAGACGGTGGCTGAGGGATAACCATAATAACAACACCGTACATCATAATGAATTTCTCCGATAATAACAAAAAAAACATTCAGTCATTTGTCATTATGACAACTCACCGTATTATTCATCTAATGTGCCAAGTATGAATTTCAAAACATACACTTAAAGCCTATCATCTCGCGCACTACGTCATCAGCGCGTGAGCTGGCTAATGTGTCGACCGACCTCCAACTACATTTAATTTAACCCGCTACTCATTTCATGGTCGAAGTCCGAATTGTGAAATTTTTAAGAAACGCAGATGTTCTGAGTCGTAAAATAACGATGTAATATCGTAGTTTTATGATTTGTTTTAGAAACACGCACACAAAGACGGGTGGGATTGTTCGTGGAAATTAACCTTTCGTTTCGTGTGTGTTCCGTACCACAAATTTTGATTTACACAGTACTTTTGTAGTGTATATTAGTCATTACCGAATACAAGCCATTCTACTCTTGTATTTAATTGTCGCCACCATCGATGTTTTAAATTCTTTATTTTTAAGTAGCAACCACGTTATTGCTTCCATTCAAGTTTTTTTTCTTCGTTTCGACAAATTGACTCTTGTTGGTTTTAGTGTTTTCCGCATAACAATTGTACAATCTTAATTGCTGCAATTAATATCCACGCGATTAATGCATGATGTTAGTCTTCTACTTCAAACTTCTGTTCGGAATATTCGCCATTATTAAACTCCAAACCAGTCTGTAAAATGGTTAAAGGCGCTAAATCGCTACTATTTGTGGCCTAGACATTTACCCAAATGGGTCGCAACGCATAAAATAATATTATATGAATGTATATAAACTGATTTACATTCATTGATTTCCGCCTTTACTCTAATTTCAAATCACTTATGTTCGGCGAAATACGCCTGGAGTCTCAATAACATGCCAATCTCTGGCGTCTGGTTATTCCCGTCTACATTATTGCGCGTGCTCCCCATACACCACCGTCCAGCGACGTTCTCCAAGTCCCTTGTTAAAAGTGGGCCTAAAACGGAGTATGTACCACTGACAATTTTCTTTTATTTTGTCTTAAATATTGGACATGAGAAGCTCATCTTTTCCCGGTAATATCAATGTTGAATTAAATTGACAAATAATTTGTGTTTTCATTGTCGACGATTTTGGATGATATTGAGTTAGAGACTTAGCTACTTTAAATAAGGACCACGCAGAAGCAAGGGTACTTTTATTTTAAATCAAGTACGAGAGTACTAGGGGCGGAGAATGGCGTCATCGCAGCCATCTTGAAATTTCGTTGAGCATGGCCCCCAAGGCGAAGAATAATTGCTGGGGACCCAGTGTATATTCCGAAAATCATTTTTGTCCATAGACGATTTCTAATATGGAGTTTAACGTCCACTCGACACACACTAGGTCAGTTCGGGACTAACATATGGTTTAATGTTATTTCAATAATTTGCTTGCGCGTAGGGGTCTTTAGCAGTGGGAGGAAACCGGAGTGCCCGGAGGAAACCCACGAGGTTGGAGAGGTGACCCTATTCCTTGTCGCATACAACCGGCTTTACGATACAGCGTGCGCGTGCTACCCCCCCCCCCCTCCCTCCCCTGTTGCAAGGGATTACAAAGTGCCCCAAATAACGTTGAAAAACTAAAATATTGTGTTGACATAAATAAACTCCATTATATTTCGGGGGGTTGGGTCGCCGAATTGTTAGCGTGCGCGCGCTGTATCATACGGCGTGGTTTCGAATCCCAGGTTTACGTGACAAGGAGTAGGGTCACTTGTCCAATAAAATTGAGACATGCGTAAGTCCAGAAATGACCTAGTTTTTTGTCGAGTGGACGTTAAGCAAACTCTCTCTCTCTCTCTCATAAAACTCCATTATTTTACATTCCAGATAGAAATCGTTAATATTTTATTTATATTTCCCAGGCGTGTATGAGCATTATTTATTGTTTGTATATTTAAGGGTATGTGCGCGTGTGTTTCACTCATTAGCATTACACGGTGATTGGTCCACCAGCCCCGTGTGTGTATATGTAAAAGAAGGTGTAATATATATAATATATATATATATAAGCATATAGTGATGACAAATACTGGTCGATTGAAACCGTCTTCAAATAAACAACCGGGTTAAAGGGGCAGGGTCTATTTTAAAAGATGTGGAATGAAATGGGGGTTAAGCCAGGCTGACACTTGCACGATTCCGTGGCACGCATTGTCACGACTCGAGTCGGCACGACACCGTCCGAATTGCGCAAACTCGTCGTGTCAATGCGGCAAGTGCGTAAACAATGCGCAAACTATGCGAAAACTATGCGTGAACTCGTCGTGCCAGTTTGTGTCAATGTGGACACTGATGGGCACGACAAAATCGTGGCCAAAAATCGTGCAAGTGTCAGCCTGGCTTTAGTGGCCTACTGTTCTGCTCCGACTGGGGTAATAAAGACTGGGAAATTAAGTGTGATATGAGGGAAATTTTGCCCGGACAGCGGCACTACGGCCTACGCTTACATCGAATTCCAACTGGCAATTGATCGTTTACGTGCACGCCGATGGGTACAGACGACCTAGATTTTTCGTCCCATCCGATCGACTATACGTTGTGTCCTTGCCAGGCCCCCTGTTCTGCGCCACTGACTAGCGGGAACCATGTAGGGAAATCCCCGTGATCGAACACGGGACCCCCAGATTAGCGAGCCAACGTCTTACTCTCTGACATTTTAAAAGAGAGTGATGGATGGTGGCGGGCTTTAACGTCCATTAGGTCTTCAGCAGTGGGGAGGAAATTGACTGGGGGACCCGGAGAGAACCTACTCCCTGTCTCGATGACAGGTAGCTCTCGAATCCTTCCACATACAGAACAGTAAGACGTTAAACCTTATTTTATTGCATTGTTCATCGACGAATTTTCAACAAATAGACCCCGCACCTTTAATTCAAGTCACCAAAGTTTCCATTTCTACAATCACACATGGTAGCCGAATTAGTATAGCCGAGAAATTAAGAAACTCGTTCAAGATATATTTGTTTTTTTTTTATTTCGACACAATTTATATGTGGATGATATCAACTTGAAAAAAATAAATGGTAATGAGGCCTTTAATCCTTTCCAGCCAAGCGAGATTTGTTGACCCCCATGTTTTGGTAACGATGCACAATTTTCCAGAAACGAATAAACATTTACATAAGAGACTCGATTATCCGGGTTTTACAAAGACTCGACGAAAGTTAATCAAAAGTTATTGGACTTTCGGCAAATATGTCGTTCTGTCGATCAGGATATGAATTGTGCCAATTTACGATTCTGTGATCACAATATAAAATGTATTTTCTCGCGAATTATCTCAAATGTTAATCACTTGTGATTGTTCAGCTCTTTTTGATCAAGACTACAGATTGTCTGTTAGAACACGCGGGGAATGGCATAAAGCGCGCGTGCTGTAAAACTGGTTTATTTGGGTACCCCATGGGGTCGGGGCTAATGGAAATCGAGTCAGGTGTATTTGGCGGTAAACTGTGGGAGGGCTATTGCTCGTATTAGCCCAGTAAAAACAGACCAGTTAATGACTTTACAATATGGCGACACAACTCGACATTCTGTCGTTAAGGATTAATACTGAAATGGTTGCTATCGGGAGAATAGACTATCAAATGAGATGAGGTTAACGTCCTACTTTTCTGTGGCAGTCGGACTAATAAAAAGATGAGGCCTACGCCTTGTAGTGGGCAAAGAATGAAGTTACCTCCAACTCTGCCAAGGACTCTTTTATCCGTACGTAAACGTGTACACGGGACCTCGGTTTTTCGAACGACAAGACAATATTGCTCACCACTGTCAGAGGGAGGGACATCACGCTTTAATAACCTGATGAACCTTCTGGGCATCTTTTTTCATTTGTTTTGGTGGGGGGGGGGTTAGCAGGTGCGCGGCTGTATCATAAGGTCTGTTATTGAATCAACTGGCGTGGTTTCGATTCATCGGTTGTACGTGACAAAGTGTGGGGTGGCCTGTCCAAACTCTTGGGTTTTCTCTGGGTTGGTCCTCTAGTTTTATTCCATTCCTTAAGACCAATACGCGCAGAAATAGAATTAAACCACGTTAGTACCGATAAACCTAGTTTGTGTCGAGTCGATGTTAAACCCCATTTCTCTCTCTCCCTCTGTCCTCAGCATTGTAATAGTTGTACATCACAAAACAAAATATATAATTATAAAATGATGTAGGCGAAAAATGGACAATTACAAATATGCACAATTACAAAAAAAAGCAGTGACCAGGAAAAAATTAACAATTGCAAAACAAAGCAGTTATAAAATGAACAATTGCAAAACAAAGCAGTGATAAAAATAAGCAGTGCTAAAAATTAACAACTGCAAAATAAAGCCGTGAACAAAAACAGACAATTAAAAAAACCCAAAGCAATGAAAAAAATGAACAACAACGACAGAAGACAAAGCGGTGATAAAAATGAAGAACTATAAAATAACCTACAAAAATTATAACATAATTGTGTGATGAAAGGACAATTACAAAACGTGAAAAAATGGCGAATAACTAAATAACAAAACTGTTAAAACAGGCCAATTGCAAAACACGAAGCCGTGGAAAAAGGCCAATTTCAAATACAAAACCGTGACAAAAAAAAGCCAATAACTAAATTACAAAATAAAGCTGTGATAAACATTAGATAAAACACATTGGGTCGGAGAGTAGAGAGCAGCCATTTTCTTTCTGGTGGATGTCATGAAGATTCCTTTAGCTTTAAATGAGCGTTAACTGTCGCTAATAAAATTGATTAATACCAAATAGATGATAGTGTCTATTGGCTTGTTACACACGAGCTGGGAAAATTTCATATTAATTATACCGTTATTGCTCTTTTAGCGTCGGTTTCACCAGTAATGATCGGTCGGTCACAAATAGCGGAACGCTTTCAATCAAAACCGACAAAATAATTAAGGCATAATGAATAGCAAGTTGTAAGGCTAATCATAACCATTTGTCTCGGCGTGTTCGCTGTTTTATCGATGGGGATTTTAAGAGTTTATAACTGGCTTTATTTCCCTTTTAGCACGTGATGATTGAATATCTTTAGTATAAAGAAACACGGGCTTCTTCGCTCGAAAACTTAAAGGGACCATTTCCCAGATTAACCCATATATATTTGTGTGTGTGAGAGAGAGAGAGAAGGAGAGAGAGAAGGGTTTAACCTCCATTGGAATCAAATTCAGTCATTTTGTTATTAACACGTGGTTCAATCTTATTTCAATATTTCGCATGCGCATAGGGGTCTTTAGCAGTGGGAGAAACCAGGGAACTCAGTGAAAACCTGCAAGGTTGAACAGGCGACCCTAGTCCTTGTGACGTACAACCGGGGAGTTGAAACCATGACAGCAGGACGCGAATTCCCATTTCATTAATATATAATTATATTGCCCATAAATTTGTCTTGTTGATTCGTCAGATCTGTCCTCATTTGTCCAGTTGGTTCAGAACCGTGGGACGTTAACCCCCATTTCATCAGATGTTACTTTCATTTTCGTTTTAGTTCTATCGCTGTTAAGAAAAGTCACTCTTGATCACTTACAAGAATTGATTCTTCCCCCGTGGACACAAGACCCTGTGATCTACGTTAGATGACTCAACCAATCGGCAACCTACTCTCATTTCTCTAAGCAAATAGGAGTCACGGCGCTGATTCACTCTCCCGGGGGTCTATAGGTTTGGGTTCTCTGCCAGTGTTGACCGAGAAATATCGTCGTGATGTGAGGTGCCTGACCCCGAGATGACAAAGCATTTTCAGATTTAATAATTTACACAATTTTCAATCACTGTTTATGAAAACTATCTTTGATCCAGAAACTTTGCACATACTTTCTTATGGATGTATTAAAGCAACACAAGTTTTATAAATAATTATATTTAAGCTAACAGAAGGCGAACAATTTTGAGTAAATTCTTAACTTAAGACCGAGAATGCTTTGTAAACTCCTGGCCAGAGATTTGAAACCTTTTAATCATTCGGATGAGATATAAAAAAAATCGGTCCCATGTACACGTTTCAGTGCACATCAAAACACGTATTATGTTTTGACAAGGGTAAAGCAAAATCGGCGCTGTCCTGGTAAAATTACCTTCATAGCATACCGGTTTTCATTAGACGCGTTGGTGCAGAAAATTCGAATGTTTAACCCCATTTCATTTTATTTAAAAAAAAACGTATCTTTACGACACAGCAACCAGTTCGGGGTGGAGGGGTTGGATCGCTGAATGGTTGGCACGTGCGCGCTGTACCATAAGGTCTGTCATCGAGTCAACTGGCGTGGTTTCGAATCCCCGGTTGCACGTTGCAAGTAGTATGATAGCCTGTCCAAATTGTGGGTTTTCTCCGGGTACTCCGGTTTCCTCCTACTGCTAAAGACCCCTACGCGCAAGCGAATTATTGAAATAAAATCAAGCCATGATAGTCCCGAAATAACTTAGTTTGTGTCCACTGAACGTTAAACCCCATCTCTCTCTCATTTTATTTTTTTTTTAAAAAAAAACACAAAACATATCTTTACGACACAAGAACCAATTCTTTGATTCAAACATTTTGGAGTCCAAGACAATTATTTCAACCGGGTATTGTGTCACACGAATTACGAGCTAGCCGAGTTAGATGGACGATAATTCATACGAACTAACTAGATCAATATAATATTAGATATAAAATTGGATTTACTTCGCTCAATTGGCTCTCTTCATTTTCTCATTCATTTCAATTCTTTCTACATGGCTACGTATCCCCCTCTTATCGCTAAATGTACTTCAATTAAAGAAAATTAGCTGGACTAACGAGACTAAATGAAGACATTATCATCAGGGTCAGATAAGAATCTGTGTAACAGGATTAAACTGACGGATCTTGATCAAGGTACAATGCAGGCGCCATTTCCCAATTGCACTCCCATAATTAACTTTAAATAGTTTCCTCAACCAAGTGGAAGAAGAATATTTCCGGGTGGTCGCCTTTTCGTTATTGTCTTAAATCTAATTGGGTTTCTTTTCTTGATTTTCACGGCGATAGCACAATACACAGTTGGCCATCTGTACATCATTTTATCATCAAATTTATAGAAACAGTGAAACAAACATAGAAATTATTTATAGCGACACCGATACAGTCATAGGTCCTAGTTATAGCAACACTGATGCAATCATAGGGATTACTTATAGCAACAAAAATACAAACAGAACTGATACAAGCATTGAAATTATTTATAGCGACAATGATACAACCGTAGGAATTAATTATAGCAATCGGGGAATTATTTATATCGATACTGATATAACCATAGGAATTATTTCTAGCAACACTGATACATACATAAGAATTACTTATGGCAACGAAAATACAAACATAGGAATTATTTATTGCGATACTTATACAAACTTAGGATAGCAACACTGATACAAACATAGGAGCTATTTATAGTAACACTATTACAAACATAAGATTATTTATAGCAACACTGATACAAACATTTATAGTAACTATTTATAGTAACAATGATACAAACATATTAGGAATTATTTTTTTTTAAGTCAAATGTGCATGACAAGGGGTAGGCGTGACCAACCTCGTGGGTTTTCTCCGAGTTCTCCACTGTCCTACCTCATCTAAAGATCCGTACGCACAAGTGGATTATTGAAATAACATTAAACCATATGTTAGTCCCGAAAGGACCTAATTTGTATCAAGTGGTTGTTACCGCCCCCTCCCCCCTCCCTCTCTACCCCCTCTGTGGTATTCAGAGGATAATTCGTGAAAACGTCCATGTCAAAAGTACCTGTTAGCTGGAAGTCTCTGTAACTCAAGACCTTTCGTGTGTTAGAGCTAAAATAACCGTTGCTTTTCTAATTCAAATGTCTGCGATATCACCTCGGTGGAAGCGGACGTTAAATAAAACTAATTCAAACACTCTAATTCAATTATTGAGAAGTGTCACCACGGAGCTGCTGTTCGGGCACAACTTGCCTCATAGCACTCTATATAACGTAGACTCTTCTTCATTATTCCAATCGGTGCAGAAAGGTAGGACGTTAAACCCCCATTTAATTTCATTTCATATGTAACAGCTAAAATAACCGCCATTGTGAAATTCAATTATTAAGAATTATCGCCCCTTATATTCAAGCACGTGAATCGAATTTCATCCCATTTGTGGAACGAAGAGCTAAATAATTATTTCAATTGTTGATTATGGTCTGGTATGATAGCAAAACATTACCTTTAATTTATCTTTTCAATTTGTTTCTAGACGGAATAACAATACGCGATGAATGGAACAGTTATCGCCTTGGCAATCAACTTATAAAATCACCCTGTATTTTTTAAAGAAGAAAATTGTCTTTTTGTAGAAACTTCCATTGAAATCATATCAGCAGATCAATATTGTTTAAGTATTTATCCATTTTGATGTAAATTGGAAAAGTTTTTCGCTCAAGTGTAATTGTGTCTGTTAACTCATTTAGCGAGAGAGAAAGGTTTTGTGTGAGTCGTCGAAATGGTGAATAAAACCTAATTGAATAGTCGGTTGAATAGTCAGTTTTGATTGAGCAATTGTTGCCAGTGATTGTAATAATATTTAACCACTATTTCCCCCAACAGAACGACGACTAACTCTTCTTTCTTTAACGATGGCTTAGTCTCGGAAAACAAAATAGAAAAATTGACCGAACTCCCATCTGGCGCAATACAGTATTCTTCCGCTTCAGTAGGCCCTTATTTTGTTTGAAAAGAGGCGATTTGGTGTTTAAAAGCGGTGGGGCATAGTCGGTCTACATGTAATGTTTTCCCAGAAGTGATCTCCTTAAGTCGATATAGTCTTAATGGATCTCATTATTTCGCCATTTTCCCTCACACTGATTTCACGGGTGGTGAAACACTTCGGTCAGAAAACGCGTGAAAATGAGCTCGGGCTGACGGAGGTAATAGCCATTTAGTCAGTTCAATAGTTGCTTGCCGGATCGTTCTGTGCGCACAAAGCCTATAATGACATCGCATTTGACCCCGACCTAATCGAAGACAGACTATTTGATCGGAAGGATACGGGTCGTGAAATAGCCCGCAGTGAGAATCACACAAGCAACCTGGTGTAGTATTGCGCGTTGCAGGGGTTTGAGTGTTTTTGAGGGGTGTGTGTGGTCGCTGCTGCCCCCTGCCGGTACAAATAGACACACAGGGATATATTGTGTTAGTTTAGCCTGCGGGGGAGCAGTATCATTATAATTTTTTTCGGCCACAATTTGTCAGATATCAAAGCAATTGAGACATCTTGGGTAATTATTTTGACAGTTATTGTCTTGTCTCCTGTTGTCGTCTGCTCGCGGCGACGATGAAGTATAATTTCGTTCGCGTAAAAGCTTTGAGAAATCTAAGGATAACATGGATAAGGAAGTTAAAGAATTACTAGAAATTAACGTTTGCCCTGAGAGAACTAACCCCGCAGTGAAAATTAAGCCAAGGATGATATTGATATTATGACGAGAAATGAGAGAGAGGGGGAGAAATAAAGAGAGAGTTGGGGTTTAACGTCCACTCGAGACAAACTAGGTTATTTCACTAAGGGGTCTTTAGAAGTGGGAGGAAACCAGAGAACCCGGAGAAAACACACATGGAACAAGAAATGTAATTTCACCAGGGTATTTATATGAAGTTATAGCTTAGCAAGAGATAGCTCTGTTCCAGGGGACAGGGGGGGGGGGGGGGGCGTTGGGGGGATACTCTATTGAATTTAAGGATGAAATACCATTGGTTTATTCAGTATATGAAACTTTTAATTATCAATAATTTATTTTCTGATAATTGAGAAATAGATTTCAAAATATTTTAGATATAGGAGAGAGAGAAATGGGGTTTAACGTCCACTCGACACAAACTAGGTCATTTCGGGACTAACATATGGTTTAATTTTATTTCAGTAATTCGCTTGCGCGTAGGGATCTTTAGCAGTGGGAGGAAACGGGAGTGCCCGGAGGAAACCCACGAGGTTGAGAAGGCACTCCTATCTCCATGCCACATACGTTTACACCTGGGATCGAAACCACAGTCGCAAGCCAGAGGTGACCGACCAGCTAGAGGTTTAAGCGCGGCACTCTAGACCACTAGGCCATCCCAACCCCCTTAGATATAGGAACTGTCCGTTCCAGGAAGCAGGATTATAGGTATGCACAGCCTACTTAATTTAATTTAGGCATCTAATACTTTTGTTTTTTTCTGCATATGAAACTTTTAATTATCAACCCTATTTTTTAAAAAGATAATTCTCAAATAGAATTTGAAATATTGTAAATAAAGGAATACAAAATGCTAAATGCGAATCCTTATAAAATGCTGCAATTTTTTTATTTCATTCTTTACAATGAGTAGGTCGTTAGATTTTGTGTTCGACTCTAATAATTGGGTATCATATAATCTACCATCTCACCGCAATAATCACCCGTACAAACCGAACACAAATTCAACGTATGTATACCATTTCATAGTTAAAATGGAACAATGACATTTACTAAAATGTGAGAAAAACATGCAACCATGGATAATTGGTGTATCTTCCTCAACACGTCACCTCGGGCACCTTACAGTTCACCGGCCAAAACGAATCATTTAAATTATAAACACTCAGCTCTATCATCTGTCACAGCGACTTCTACCGGCTATTTGCCACTCCTGATGTTCAAGAGGGGGTAATTTACGTGCATTCAAAAAATTAAGTACCGTTATTTTCTCTCGAGACAGAAGGGTTTTTAAGGACTTCTGTTTTTGTTTTAAATCGCCCGCCATGTTTTTTTGGTTTTATTTCTGTTGGCTGATTAATGGCGGTACATCTGTCGCTGCGATCAGTAGGCGATAATCTCGCTCTGTTTCACGAATTAAAGCGCGTCCAGTACGGGTGCATTGTCTTAGGAAAACGGAACTAGATTTATGAGATAAGGCCGATCAACAAACAAACAATGAAATCAAGAGACAAAAATACATTTCTTGGATTGATGAGTTTCTTTTAATGTCCTTTAATCAGTTCCGTCATGAGTCGTTATCATGTTCCATTATATTCGTGCAATTTCAACAGAAGATTATGGAACCGCAATTGTCAGACATTAGGGTTTGAAATTATCTGAAATTATAATAATTTTGCCTTAAAGGGCTGATTGTTTTAAGAAATCGAAAAAAAAAATCGTCAAATTTACCAGATGGTGCTACTTCTGTGTGTAGATTAATGTGTTATATATTGTTTTTATAACGAGAGGGAGAGAGCAGTGGAGAAAATCCTGGGGACCCAGAGAAAACCCAAGAGGTTCGACAGGCGGACCTACTCCTTGTCACGTACAACCGGGGAATCGGAACCCACGCTAGTTGTCTTTTTTAGGACTTCGAATTCTGTCTAATGGTTTGGATTGTTCGTACTTGGTTTTATTTTATTATTATTATCTCAATGACAGGCTTTATGATTCAGCCATCCAACACCGCCACTTTCATAATGTATTTCGGGACTAACATGGTTCAATTTTATTTCAATTATTCGCTTATGCGTACAGGGCCCTGTTTCACGAAATTTTAACTTAAGATAAAATCCAATTTTAGTAGATACTTCAATTTTGATTGGCTAAGCACTAAAATCAATCTAATATTATCCAATCAAATTACTAAAATTGGGATCTTATCTTAGTTAAAATTTCGTGAAATAGTCCCCTGGTCTTTAGAAGTGGGAGTACGCAAGGGAAACCACGCGGGGACAATACGGGGAACGTTCAACAACACCCGAATTGAGCCCCTATTCACGATAAAGATTTATTCCATTAGTCAGACAGTATAATACATATCATAGAGTATATAATGTAATACTGGATAACAATGATAAAAACCTAAATAAACTCTGTTATCCAGAAAGCATGATGCATATTATGATTTTTGCATTAAAAGACTTGATGTAACGCCGATAAAATAATCTCTGTTATCCAGGCATTATAATATATTGTTTTTATTCTAAAAGACTGGATAACCACGGTAAACTCTATTACCCAGACTTATATTGAATACGTTTTAGAATGATTACCAACGAAATGTCAACTTAAAAAAACATAGTTAATACTCTCGAGTGATATTCAGAGGAGAAGTTGAAGTTGATCATTTGTTATCCAGATGTAAAACCAAGGGAAATAAAAAACATATTTAACCCAGGGATTTCACGTTGTACACATTGTTACTGCACATGTCACATGACCTAAAACACGTGTTACACCAACCATAAATAAACAAAGACGGGTTAATCTATGTCGGTATTTTCCGGTAACTTTCAATCGGTATTTTCCGTCATTATCATCTGGCTAACCACCAATGATAATAAGGATGTACCGAACATAACTGGATGAATAAATATATGGTTTATTATGAAAATAAATTTTGATATTTCTGCGTTTCTATCTCTGTCCAAATCGGAAGTCGTCGTTATTTCTGTGTTCTGTATCTAAACTAGTGCGATACAGGCAACACGTTGTTTGGACATCTTTACGCCATGTTAGTTTTGGCAAGAAACTGAGATATTAAATACGAATAAAAGGCAAGTAGCAGTCTTTGTTTGTTTGGTTTTTTTTTTCAAATATCAAATATCGTCAATAATCCTAATATTCTAGCCGTGTCATGTCTTATCAGTCAGTCAGTCAGTTTCAAAAGTCATCCATATGACGTGAAATCACGCGAGATTTCTAATTCAAATCATTTATTTATGTGGCTAGGTGTCATCTTTATTTCAATTCATTTCAACAACATATGTGGATCAGTTTGGGGTACGAATGGACTAGGTACGAAAAATTCAGGTTACGAAACAGCTCGAATTCAGAAAGAGAGAGAGAGATGGGGGTACGAATGGACTAGGTACGAAAAATTCAGGTTACGAAACAGCTCGAATTCAGAGAGAGTAAGAGAGAGATGGGGGTAACATCCACTCGACACAACCTGGTTCATTTCGGCCCTAACTTAAGGTTCAATTTCATTTTAATAATTCACTTGTGCGTATGGATATTTAGCTGTGTAAGCAAATCTGGGGTTGGATAGGTGACCCTACTCCTTCTCACGTACAACCTGGCAATCGAATCCACACCAGTTGTCCCAATAAAGGACCTTATGATCTAAAACACATACTTAAGACCATTCAGCCACCCAACCCCACGATAGAAGGAAAGTATTGAATCTATACAAATTAAATTTCCGAAAAACTGGACGGGAGTTGGATTGTTTGCCGATGTTGTCTTCATATGAAATCAACATATAGTTTATCAATAGAAATATCTTTTGCCAATATTAAAAAAATTGTGCAAATTATTGCGGCGCGAATGGTTGCCAGATCCTCAAAATATTTTTATATTACTCCTGTTTTGATATCACTCAATAGCTGTCAATCAATGAAATTATCCTCTTCTGTCTCTGACTTATCAATGTGTGAATGGCTTAGCTCCAAAATATCTATCTGACCTTATGCAAATATATGTTCCCTCGCGTAATCTCCCTTCTAACGGTCTTCCCGAGTTGTCTCGTCCAAGGTAGAAGTTGAAATTACTTTGGATATAGATCGTTAGCAGAGAAGGCACCAAAACAGTGTAATAATTCTGTTAGAAGTCAATAAATTATCCCAAACTCTTTCATGTTTTAAATCAAGACTTAAACCCAATCTTATTGAGAAATGTTACCAGGATTAATAAATACAATTTTAACAGCTCTAGTATTATTTTTATCTTGTTCATTCAGCTGGGGAGCCACCGTGGCTAAATGGGTAAGACGCTGGCTCGCTATCCTGGCGGTCACGTGTTCTATCCATGCATTGGCCGAGGAGGTTAATCCCAATTTTCCGGCGTGGTTTTGATCTGATCACTAGGATTTGGACCGTTTTCACAACGGGCGGTCTAGAAGGTTTGGGAGACATCCATATCTAGTTCCTCTCAAGATAGGCTAGATACTTTCTGCATTGATTCAAGGAAAAGTAACCAACAAGGTTACAGTATCCCCTTGTCAGCGGTGCAGAACGGAGATTCTGACAACTGTCTAGTCGTTCGGATGGAACGAAAAACTGAGGTCCTGTATACATATTAACGTGCACGTGAAAAATCCTTTGGCAGTTGGATTTCGATATAAGTGCAGGCCGTATTGCCACTGCCCGTAGAAAATTTCTCTCATAGCGTATGGGGTATGCCCGTCTATAGCGTATGACGTATGCCCGTCTTCATTAGCCCAGTGGGAGCAGAACAGTAGGACGTTAAAACCCATTTCATTTCATTTTACCCAGCTGAAATGACATATTCGAGAAACCAAGTCGTACTTGATTATTCATATTTCATAATTTTGTTTCAGGTGATAATTGTATGTTTGTTCAAAATTCTCATAAAAACATTGGAAACAAAGTCAGCATACTAGACTCTACTCAATGAGGAAGAACAATAAACGTGCATGCACATGCATTGTAAACACGGTGTTGTAAAACGAAACAAAACCAACACGTGTTTCGGAAAAATTAACAGATACTTCGCATGTTTTCAGGACGTTTCTAGGGTATTTTTTTACTGCGTTTAAACGTCAGTAAAGTACTGTTACATTAACCATATTAAAAGCTTAATTGATCCAAATAAAATCTGAACACCTTCGTCTTCCATTCAATTAAGCGTGTTTTGGAATAATACAATATTGTATTACGAAGCTGTTTCTATACATAAAATCGTGTTTTCAAACCACATTTTCCGCAGAATTACATTTTGGAATGAATGGTGGTGTTATTACAGCAGTTTATTCTCAGTCAGGGACAAGTTTATATTCAATTAGACTATTTAAATATTCTCCATACGGCGGCACGTTTTGACGTGGTGCAGTCAATAAATTCCCCCCAATTAATAACAATGTAACGTTATCTCCTCCCGCTAGCCGTGCCTTAAGGGACGCGCGTGCGTGCAGGCTGAAGGTACAAAATACGTTTGTTTTTATACATCCACATTTGTTATTAAATTTTTCTATCCGCAGGTAAACGCCTCACTCTGTTCATCACAAAACAAAGCACGGTCAAACGTGTCATAAACAGTAGAAACGGGGCCCCGCGAGTCAGACAGACATAACTTAGTCAAAATAATACTCGTGTCCGTACCGCTATACAGTTGTAACACAATGTACACTTGCATTATGTGGGGAATTTGTAGCTTTTGAAAAGAAGTTTTGCTTTATTGAAAGATAATGCCGACTATTTCTACTAAACTCCACGCTTTTGTTAGACAAATCAGAGTGATTTATTTTTCATTACAACCGACAATACGGGGCACTTTGCTATCCTTAGTTCTGTATAGCCGGGACCGTGTCGGGTTAAAAACCTCGAGCACATTCAGTTAATCTCCGTGTTTTTGTTAATTTGCCCGGATGAAAAGATGTAGCCGTGTGTATAATAAACTGTAAAGTATTTATTATTGGTAGTAGGGGCTTTCATATAAATCATTGTTATTGATATAGGGGGCTCTGAAATAATGCCAGCGACGTGATGCGGTAAAAGGACAAGGGCAGGTAATATTGTACGAAGCGACTCGCGGGTCACAGTGTAGAGGATTGTTATGAAGTCTAAATGATATTAATAGTATTTATCAGAGATGTACCTGAGGACCTTTACCTCTATACTGTAATGTACATAATTAAAATGTGGACGTACAAATATATGATATATATACAAAAGGTAATTTTCTCTAATGATGAAAAAGAGCCCGGCCTGGTTTCCGTTTGCCAGTGGTAGAGGATGGATGGCCTAGCACGAAATAGAGAGAGGGAGAGAAATGGGGTTTAACGTCCACTCAACACAAACTAGGTCATTTCGGGACTAACATATGTTTTTTAAATTTTATTTCAATAATTCGCTTGCGCGTTAGCACGAAATAGCGTATTCAGATGTATGGGGTTTAACGTCCTACTGTTCTGATCCTAAATAAGACTAATGGAGACTGACATTCGCCATAAAGTGTGCGATGATGGAAATTTTGCCCGGGCAGTGGCGCAACGGTTGACATAAAAGAAACCCTGATAATTTAAATTGGTCGGAAAGTAGGAGATGATGGAGACAATTTTCCCCATATAGCACACAACATGGTATTTGCATGGCTTCAGTAACCCCGTTTGTGCAGAGTAGTAGGGCGTTGAACCACATTTCATTTCAGAATATGAAAACAAAACACGCTTTAATCTAGATTTGTCAGTTACAGTATTCTGTAATCTTTAGGCACAATTATGACGAGAGTTTGTCAACTATGTGAACTCCTCAAATGATACGTGGTATCCTGTATTCTAGAAAGATAAAGCATGTCCTACATGATAAGTGGTATGAGGTATTCCAAATTGAATAACCTACATGATGAGTGGTATGAGGTGCTCTAGAAAGAGTAAACATGTCTACATGGTAAGTGGTATCAGGTGTTCTAGAAAGAGTAAGGAGTGATATGTGGTGTTCTAGAAAGAGTGGTATCAGGTATTCAAGAAACAGTAAACATGTCCTGCATAAGGAGTGATATGAGATGTTCTAGAAAGAGAAAACATTCCTACATGAGGAGTGAGATGAGGTTTTGTAGAAACAGTAAACATGTCCTACGTGGTGAGTGGTATGAGGTGTAATTAGAGCAATAGTTGAAACCAGTTGGAGCAATACTTGAAGCGTAGCGTAAAAGTCGTTTTGCGTGTGCAATCTGTATGCGAATTTCAATTGTCCCCATTTTGAGTAAATTGCGATGGCGACGATTATCAGCCCTTGTCGCCGGTGACAGGTTACCCAATGGCAAACATGTCTCCATCAAGCTAAGACAAACTTTTTGAAAAAATCGCCTCGTGTGCGCTAGGCTTAAGTATCAACTGCCTTAGTTGGGTCATTTTTTAGACCATGATTTAAGACTCATTCGACAATCCCCGTCGTCATTACCCCGATTGGAGCAGAACATTTCTTCGACAAGTTAAAAACAAGCCTTTAAACAAAAATCGCTCCGTGTACACCAGGCTTAAGTGTACAGTGACTGGTCTATTTTTAAACAGGCTTCACTGAGGTGAGAAAAAAATGGCAAAAATTCAATTGATTTGATTTTGGTTGGATCATTGATATAAATAACTCGTAAGTGGATTAATTAGCGTGGGTTATTCATATCTAATAGCCTTTCACGCGCATTATTTCTACTCCATTTAATACGCAGCTGATACAAATCTACAACTCAATTAACTTTATTCAAATATATTTTTATTTAGTTAAGTGACTTTTCAAAATAACTTCAATTATGGCCTTTTAGAAGTTCGTTCCCACACAAAGAGTCTATTTTTTATTTGTTTATTTATTTATTTTGTGTGGAGAAGCGGGACGTTGAACCTCATTTCACAGGGACCGAAAAGGGGTGGATGTAGGGGTATCGATCTGGGGTACCTTTAAAGGGCCAATCCCGATAATATTTTGGAGAATAAAACAGCTTAATTTTGTGTTAAAATCTCTTAAAATTCTCTAAGGACTGAGCAATTAACTCAATGTTTGTGATACGTTTTCAAACAACCATTGTCCCAAGCTGTAAGCTGACTTTTATTTTATAAAAAATTGTAGGTGAAATTTACCTTTCGTTATCAAGTCGGGACATGGGTGCTTCATTGAATAGACCTCTAAAGGAACGGGGATCGATTATCAGGTTACCCAACGAAAACATTGACCCGAAATCATAAATGGGTTACGCGCCCGGATAAGCAGTTTTGACGTTCACGTCCAAACGACTTAATATTTTGAACTGAAATTTTGAGTGAAGGTAAATACACAATTCCTTTTTATTTTGGCTATTAAATGTCATACGTACCCGGACTTTTTATTTTTGAGACCCTATCCAAATCGGGAGAGTCCCTTTAATTTTGATAATGTAAGTGAAATATACCCATATGTAAAATTAATTTGATCTACATCAAATTCATCCTATTATTAGCAGGCAGAACACCACTTCAAGGACAAAATGTTCTTTCATGGCACACTGTATAGCGTATGCCTATCGTCTTTAGCCCGGCTAGTGTTGAAAAGTAGCACGTTAAACGATATTTCATTCATTTTCATTAATTCAAATAATGTTTTGGTTTATCAGTCTCAAGGATGCTTGAAGCCGCCTTAGTTAAATCACTGTTGATTTTAGACAGAGTTCGCCTAATATAAACTCGATCTATTGTGACTACCACGAAAATGAATGTACTTAAGCATTATTAGCGAAATAGAGTTATTTGCTGAAGAAGGATGCGACGTTATCGCATTGATAAAATGATTCGATTCAAATACTTTAGTCTCCGCCCACAACTCTATCAATTAATTTACTGACCAATTAGAAAGCGCTATGAATGCCTTATTTGGATAATTTCTGTAGATAGATTCACGCGATCTTCTAAAGACAGCGATTAAAACCTTTTACATCTATGATTCCAAGTATGAGCTAGCCGACATAAAGAAACGTGTATTTAGTTTATAATCTGTTTATAAGAAGTTAGAAGAACGGGAGATTGTGTGATACAATAGACAATATTCACGCGCAGTAAACGTAAGCCATGACAGACCAAGAAGCGCGTGACACTTCAGTAGCAGACGATAAATTAATGGCGGAAGAAGAGAAATGTGGTGAAAGTGACAGCGAGGGTAGTATTTGTGTAGGAAGCGAAGACGAGCAATCAAATAATATAAACACTAATAACGATATACCGCCATTAATAAGAGACTTGCCACAGACTGTCAAACGACCTACGCCATTTTCTGTTTTAGATATTTTAAATCCTAAGCGGTTCCATCATCAATCAAAATCACGTCATCTCCTGGCTGGCGGTTCCGGTAAGTGCTATTTATATATATTGACGTCCAGAAATTACACGGAAATTTAAATTAAATGTCATAGCTTATCCGTTGTGTTATTTAACAATATGCCCTATTGTAATATGCGTTGTGATACTAACAATAAAATATATGAAATGGGCCTATAAAACAAGGCCTATCATATATATATATATTTATTATTTTTAAAATGTTCAGCATTTTATTTTTTTTTTAATTGTTTGTATATTCAATATTCAAATTAACAAATAAGTCTTTGTATTATTATGCCGAGCTGTCACGTTCATTGTTTTTTTTTAATATATATTTTTTATGTCTCAAAAGATCAGGCCAGAGTTCACAAAGCATTTATCTCAAGAATTTACCCAACTTTCAATCACTGTTTTACAAGAAATATCTTTGATCCAGAAACCCAAAACTTTGCACATAATTTTGTTATTGATGTATTTAATACAACAAAAATTGTTTAATGGCTATATTTAAGTTAAAATAAGGTGAACACTTTTTAGTAAATTCTTAACTTAAGTCTGAGAATGGTTTGTGAACACGGGGCCAGATATACTCAGGGTATGCAGACACAGTAAATAATTCGAGGACTTATAACATCAATACTAGTAATTATATTCCGTAGAATTGTGACCTGTTTATGATTAAAATACACAGTACACATTTCAGTAATAACTCAGTAATAAATAATAATTGTATTTCATAAAATTGTATTCTTTTGATGACTAATATACACAGTACAGGCCCCGAGTTCACAAAGCATTCTCAGACTTAAGTCAAGAATTTACTCAAAATTGTTTGTCTTATTGTATCTAAAATGTGGTCCTTGATAAAACTATTGTTGTTTTAATGTATCAAATATATCGATAAGAAACCATGTGTAAACTTTTGTGTTTCTGAATAAAAGATATTTCTTGTAATCAGTGATTGAAAGTTGATTAAATGCTCAACTTAAGTCTGTGAATGCTTTGTGAACTTGGGGCCAGATTTCTATAGTTTGTATCCATCTTATAATCACTCAGTAATAATTGTATTTCATTGAACTGTGGCCGTTTATGATCAATATTATGTATGAACAGTACACAATGCCAGGGCTTAGATTCTCAGTGTTTATTCCGTCTTTATTTATTAGCCCAGTCGGATCTGAAAAGTAGGAAGTTAAGCGCCATTTCATTTCATTTCAAAATTTTCAAGCTTATAATAACTCAATATTGATAAACAGTAATTATGCCTTTTGTATTTACAGTTTAATTATTATATGGCATTAGAAGAATTTAATGTTATATAAATAAATATTTTTATTATAGATAAAAACACATATTTACTCAGCAAGGTGGTGGCTTTGTTCACATGTTTGAATTAATTCAATTTGTTGGGTTTTTCATGATCATTATGTTCCAAAATAAACAGATCAATGCATTTTATATTTTACATTTTCTGTTTCGAGTTTTCTATATCCCGAGGGCCGGTGTACATTGTTCTTCGGATGAGACGAAACCCCGAGGTCCCGCGTACACATTGACGTGCACGTAAAAGATTCCCTGATAGTTTGAATTCAAAGTAATTAGACAGCAGAGGCTTTGTCCGGGTAAAGTCGCCATCATGCCATACTGTATTTCATATTATCATGTCCGCCTTCATTAGCCTTGAGCAGAAAAGAAAAACTTGCAACCCAGTTTCATTGCATTTCGATCAGTATATACTGTTTCTTATGTCTGTATTTTTTTTCTCCGGTTTTCCTTCTGACCAAATGCGATTTTAAGTCAACAGAGATAATCTCAAGGATTTGATTTATATGCCTATGGGCAAGAATTCTTTTAATTAAATATCTTTCATAAAACAAAAATAGATTCTGTTGGTTGTCTTTAAGATTTCAAAACCTGAGATAATTGACGTAAGCTTCGTTTAAGAATATTACTATCAAGGAAAAAGGATGTCAATAGGCTTCATATCTTGAAATAAAATTTCATTGAATTGTTCTTTGATTTCGTTAGTTTCCTGTTATTGTTTCAACGAAAGAAGAAATTCTTAGAAATGACAGTTCCTGTATATATTCAGCGAATTATGAAATGAAATGGTGTCTCAGGGGCGGATCCAGGAATTGTTGTAGCAGGGGGTTTGTTGGGTTTCTATTAGGGAAATCTGCCATCATCGTCTCTAAATTACATAGGCATACATACAAATTGAGCTTTTTAAACAGAGAAATCATTTTTATACCGATGTAGTATCACTTTGTGATGTAATTTCATTGATGCAAGGCATTATATTTTTTATGTAGCTGAGCGGGGGGGGGGGGGGTACCAATGGATCCGCCCCTGGGTCTAAGTTCCTAATGTTCTGTCCGGACAAAATACCCGATATAGCCCAGTCGGTGCAAAACAGTAAAACGTTAATCTACTCGTTTTTAATGATTTGTCTACTAATACAAATAATTGAAAGTCCGATAAATATTGGGAGGTTGGGTGGCCGAATGGTTAATGTAAGGTCCGTCATTGAGCCGAATGGCATGGTTTCGATTACCCACTTGTGTGTGACAAGGAATAGGGTCACCTGTCTAACTTCGTGGGTTTTCTGCTAATGACCCCTACGCTCAAGCAAATTATTGAAATAAAATATCTTAGTCCCGAAATGAACTAGTTTTTGTGTCAAGCGGGCTTTTAACCCCATTTGCCCCTCTCTGCTATCAATATTTCCACAAATCCGTTCCTCTCATATAAATTAAGACGTGTGATAGCTTTGGTATTTATGGTGTTGTATCCGAGCCGGAATTTCGTACCAGCCGGAAACTATGAAGATATGAACAATAAACAAATCTTGGTAAAGATAATATCCCTATTTTCTAAGAATCATAACTCATCTTAAATTCTTATTATCGTATTAGTCACACGGATGGCCACGTGTTCACATTGGCGTGCGTAAAAGGGCATCTGACCGTCGTAATTTAAAATAAGAGTAGACGGTAGTGCCGCTGCCAGGGCAGAATCGCCCCGTAGCACACGGTATGCCATAAGCCCGTCTTTATAAGCTCCAGTCGACCTGAAAAGTAGAGAGAGAGAGAGAGAAATGGGGTTTAACGTCCACTCAACACAAACTAGGTCATTTTGGAACTAACATATGGTTTCATTTTATTTCAATAATTCGCTTGCGCGTAGGGGTCTTTAGCAGTGGGAGGAAACCGGAGTGCCCGGAGGAAACCCACGAGGTTGAGAAGGCGTCCCTATCTCCATGCCACATACGCTCACACCAGGGGTCGAAACCACAGCCGCAAGCCAGAGGTGACCGGCCAGCTAGTGGTCGAAGCGCGGCACTCTAGACCACTAGGCCATCCCAACCCCCCACAAAAAAGTAGAACGTTTAACTCCTTTTTAATTCTTATTATCTTAATGTTTATATTAGTACAACTCAGTTTTTTTTATTTAACTCATGTTTAATTCTTACCATAGTAATAGTTATATAAGTACACAATAGTTATTATTTAACTCAGCTAGATTCTTATCATCTTAATGTTTATATTAGTACAACTCAGTTTTTTTATTTAACTCATGTTTAATTCTTACCATATTAATAGTTATATAAGTACACCATAGTTATTATTTAACTCATGCTTAATTCTTATCATTTTGATAGTTATATAAGTACATCTCAGTTTTTATGTAACTCATGTTTAATTCTTATCATCTTAATATTTATGTACGTACAACTCAGTTATTATGTAACTCGTGTTCAAATCTTACCCCATTAATATTAGCACAGTTATAAGTTTACTCGTGTTTAATTCTTTTCATATTAATATCTATATTTGTACACAGCAGTTATTATTTAACTCGTGTTAAATTGCTATCTTCTTAATATTTATATTAGTCCACCACAACAATTCTTGAATATTAGATATCGATAGCATTTTAGCCATAGTGAGTAATCCGAAATAGGGAGGTCGAAGTTAACAAATTCAAAGCATTTCATGTACAAGTTCGAATTAAATGAAATATTGAAGAAGAATTTAAGACAAAATGACATTTAATTTTATTTATTTATGTTAGTAAAGATATTCCTCCCCTTTATTTTTAAACTGTGTTACTGATTTTTTAATATTGGTATCCGATACAAATGAACATTTATAAAATCACAGCATTTTAATGAATGTGACAGTTGAAATGTAATGTAAGAATAATTTATCCCTTTAGTAAGCCCGCCCAGTCAAATCATTTTACTTCAATTCAAAACTAAAACCATGAAATCAAAATTGTTAAAATGTATTTTCAATGAGTAATACCCTCATTTGTTTTTTTTTTAAATTTCCCTTTATTCAATAAGCCATCGTTTTCTTTAATTTAAAATGTATAAATAGCCTTTAGCTATGATAAATTGAATTTTCTCAGGCCTCTATTTATGTTAAAACCTGCCTATATTAAGGATAAAAGGCGATGGTTTTCTGTTAATGGGATTATAGCCTCGGCTTAATAGACGTTAAAAAGGTGTGATTGAATAAAAACACGGTAAAGGCCCACATCAACGGTTGTCTATGTCGTGAGATCGGTGTCCATTTGGGTGGTGGTTGGCATGAGACCTTAACGTTCGCTTCCACTGGAGATGAAATTGCGGACATATTTCCATGGAAACCTACCTGAAAACCAGCGACTAGATTTAGAGGCTAATCCGACAAAGAGTGAAACCGGTACTTATATACTGAAACATTTTTGGAATGATATTTCTTGAGATCGACTTGACAAACACCCATAAAATGATGATTAGATATTTTATGCTTCAATCGATTTTAAAACAATCGAACAGAAATAGACACTGTGTAGGTCAACCTTTACCAGACAGCAGACGTGAATAGATCGACTGTAAACGGTTTATATATAAACGTTCGACAAAAGGGGCGACAATAAATGGCTAATGGACCAGAGAAAACGTAAATTAGTTTTTATTTAACAAGTACTAAGTTATCACGAAGTTATCAACTTTAAAATCAACAAATATTTAAGTAGCTAATTGTCCCAATATTTTGATGGTTGGATTGGTACTTATGAAATGGTCTATATCCGATAATACATAATAACAACCACTTATTCATTCATCGCTTAAATATGCGTCATCAATGTCAATAATGTGAAAGGCGACAAATCGAGTGGAAAACGTCGCGCCAACACAAAACTATGGATATATTTTGCTACGTGTGCAGTACGAGAGAGAGAGAGAGAGAGATGGAGTTTAACGTCCACTCGACACAACTAGGTCATTTCGGGACTAACGTATGGTTTAATTTTATTTCAATAATTCGCTTACGCGTAGGGGTCTTTAGCTGTGGGAGGAAACCGGGATGCCCGGAGGAAGTGTGCAGTACGAAGGTGTAAATGAAATGTAATGGGGTTTATCGTCCAGATTTTCTGTAGCGACCGGACAAATGTAATGGGGTTTAACGTACAACTTTTCTGCAGCGGCCGGACTAATGGAATGGGGGTTAACGCCTGCACCAACCTGACCAATGAAGACGAACTTACACATTTAAGTGTGCTTTGAGAGAAAGTTTGTCCGGACTGTGTCGTTTCCGCCAAAATCAAACCCGTCAACGTGTACACCGAACCTCTTTTTTTCGTCCCATCCGCAAGACTAGATACTCTCCCTTGTCACCCCCACCCCCTCCTACACTACCGACAACAAGACTCCATACAGAAAAATCAAGAGAACTTTTTCGGCTTACACGCCCAGGATCATTAATGAGCCAGCGCCTTAATCACTAAGCGGAAAGAAGTTCATTCCTTTCTTTCGTTGAATGCTTTAATGCTCTGGTTAAAATGCCTTGGTTAAAATGGTATTGTCAATTCTATGAAAAAGATATAATTATTGAAATAAAATTAAACCATATGTTAGTCCCGAAATGACCTAGTTTGTGTCGAGTGGATGTTAAACACCATCTCTCTCTTTCTTTCTCTCTCTCTCTGTTCATTTGTAAATATTAATTAGCGAAGTTGTTTAATTAATGTGTTTTTAATTACATGACAGTATATAAACACATTTCAAAGTATACTTAAACTCGCTGACTGAAGCAACATTATTAATAAAATATTTATAATTCATTTCAAAACCAGATATAATTGTGAAGTTTTAGACATTTATGAAGGTTTTTATGTTTAGAGGGATATTTAAGTATAAACAAATGTCTTTCAAATGATCATGTTAATTACATCAATTATGCCACTTATGTCATTTAATTTATTGAATTTATTATTGGATACCTCGAAGTTTATTTAAATAAAGCTATCTAAAGTCATTTACCTTGAGCCAACGAAGACGGCCATACCGCATACAGTATGCTGTGGGGAAATTCTTGCCCGGACAGCGGCACTACTGTCAAGGGTTCTTTAACGTGCACGCTAATGTTTTATTTGAGGATGAGAGAAATGGTGTTTAACGACCACTCGACACAAATTATGTCATTTCATATGGTTTTTAAATTTTATTTCAATAATTCGCTTGCGAGTAGGTGTCTTTAGAATCCACACAGTTTAATATAAGGTACACTTGTCCAAGTCATTATTATTCTGGTTGATGATAATTTTGTGGATTAAAACCCAATTCATTTCATTTGTATTGAAACTAATTTTTAGTTTAACATTTATTGAGTGATGGTTCAACTCCATTTTTAGAAAAAAAACTAAATCTTTATTCATCGGCACCTAGAAATTGACACAAATGGGTAATGTTATGTAATATGAATACGTGGTTTTTACTGTAATTTCGCGAAGAGTCCAAAATTGAATGGCAATCTTTGACGCCTGGTTAATACAATCTACCTCGGTAGTATTCTATTATGGGATATGTTTAGCTTCGTTCATCGAGTAACTTCATTACAAATGGCTCCCGGAGGCATTCTTGCACACGATTTATGTGCCAGTTTTAAAATTTTCACTTTGTATTCAATATTGGATATCCGAAGCCCATCTTTTCACGGAAAGATAACACCAATCTTGAGTTAAATTGGCAAATAATTTTTGTTTTCAATGTCGAAGACTGTGGATGATATTTTGTTACAGACTTACCTCCTTTGAATATCCAATGCCATATTGGATTTTTTTAAAAGTAAAACCCTTTATTGATTCCCGTGTGTTTTCTATTTTCAGAAGGTCTAAGAGATCGAGATGACACAGACACGGATGAGGAGAGTCTGGAAGAACATGACGGCTCCAGCAAAGATGAAAACGGAAATAACCATTCAACGTCATCATCGGGAAAGTTCGGTAAATCCCGACGGGCTCGCACAGCGTTTACTTACGAACAGCTCGTAGCACTGGAGAACAAATTTAAAACGACACGTTATTTGTCTGTGTGTGAGAGACTCAACCTTGCTCTGTCTTTAAGTCTAACCGAATCACAAGTTAAAATCTGGTTTCAAAATCGTCGCACCAAGTGGAAAAAACAAAATCCTGGACTCGATGTCAACAGCCCAACTGTTCCACATGGTATGGACTCGAACCCAAACGGAACATTTCCATTTGCTTCGCCGTACTCCGCTATATATGGACAAGCGTTTCACCCTTATCTTCCTGGACATTTCCTCAGCCCTTTGGGGTTGTTTCGACCCCATTCGGCGTTTCCCACTTCAAATCATTCGGTTTTTAATTAGATAATAACTCATTTGTCATTCTTATTGACGTCTTTATGTGCATTAGAAAGACGTAAGCTAGTAGAACAAGACAGCAACACAAACGTCAAGGAACAGCCAACTGGATATTCTGCATACTATAGTTTCCAATGCATACTAAACTTGCGCTTTCTGTCGACAATTAGCCCCAACTGAGAATAGACATTAAGTTGGTTGACAGACATTTTAATATCTAAATCGGCGATTTTAGTCGAAAACATTTAGTATACTTTGAGAATGTTGAGAAGTATTTAATGTTCTTCCATTTAATAAAATTAAAATAGTTTATTTAGTCTTTGTGTCTAGTACAGCTGTGAAATGGGGTATATCAGTTTTATAAAAAAAAAGTCAACTAATTTTTCAATATGGCGGCCATTCCGGACAGAGATCTATTCTGGAAGAAGACAGTTCTCTGTGTGCAGGGTGTTCCCAATGGTGTGAATAAATTAATTTCCCTGAGATGAACTTAACTGGATGGAAGTCAGTCATTGGCATCATAGTGCTAAAATCAAGCTGAAAGAGGCATTATATAAGATATAAATATAGAGCTGACAATTTTTGCTATAATAGTTTAAAAACAGAAGGAATATATTGAAAATTGCACTCAAATTACTTTATTCTGAGGAAAGTTGTGAACATTTGAAGAATAGCGTAGTGTCGGTTTTCATTACAATAATAAACGAAGTCTCGCTTATCCATTTTTAAATTGAAGCACTACATATAAATGGCGATTGTGTTTCAAACCATTCAAAATTGAATAACATACCATTTGAGATCAAAAGAAAGATTAATCATGTTCTAATTTCAATGTATATCTTTAAAATTCAAATGATGTTCTAATTTCAGTGTACATCTTTGAAATTTGAATGATGTTCTAATTTTATTACAAATCTTTAAAATTTGAATGTTATTTATATTATGCAGTCTTTGAAATGTCAATTTTCCAGTACATCTTTGAAATTGGAATGATGGTCTAATTTGACATGTTTGAAATATAAATAACATTTTGATTTTGCTGTACATCTTTGAATTTGAAATGATGTTCTAATTTGACTGTATATCTTTGAATTATAAATGAAAAGTACTTGTGTACTCTGTTAAAAGCTTTTAGTTCCAAATAGTAAAGTTTTGAAATTTTATCAAAACATTATAAGTTGATTAAGATTCCCAAGAATTAAAGATAGAATTGGTTTGGCCTAATAATTAGCGGCTTTTACAGCACCATACACAAATATTACTAAGAAACACCAGGAATAGATGATAATAGATTTGTGTATTTTATTTCAAGAATTTTTATATTTTCTTTGTGAGAATCAAGAATTTTCATTTTTTGTGAGACTCGAGAATTTTCATTTTTGTGAGACTCACGAAAAAATGGATTTGTGTATTTTATTCCAAGAATTTTCAGTTTTTGTGAAACTCAAGAAATAATGGATTTGTATGATTTATTCACGGACTTTCATGCTTTTGTGACACCCAAGAAATAATGGATTAGTGTAATATTTATTACAGAATATTCATTTTTGTCGAGAAAAAATGATTTTCTGTATTTTATTCAAGAATTTTAATGCTTTTGTGAGACTGGGGAAATAGTTGCAGGACGTGTAAATAGATGTATATTTATTTAATGATGTTGAAATTAAATATTAAAAATAAATTGTCTTCCCATGATTAATTTGTTGTCAATTGATTTTGCATCCAACTTGATATGGCTTTAATAAGACAGAAAGCCGCCATTATTCCCTATAACGAGACGACAGACTAATTAGCGAATTTGTCATGAGGGGGTTTTCACGCTTGACAAGCTATAAGCAGACAAAATCCAAGAGCTCTTAATAATTGCTGCTATTTTGACAATATTGTTTGTGGAATTTACCTTATTACACGTAATTAACAGCAGATTACGCCTCCCATTGTTATTAGCGGCATTATCCACGCGCTGACCTCGAGCGTAGCAGGTGCAGAGCCAAGGAGTTGGGCTTTGTGGGTCGCTCCCATCGTCACTGGCACCAGTTGTCATGCTCACTGGGGAATTCCTCACCAAAGCCCCACTAAAGCCGCCATTAATGGAAGAAATAGGAAACAATTGTCTAGTTCTATTGTCCGGTAATGGCTTTTCAAATAGAAGGAAAGAGGCGGGACGTTTGGTGGCAACTTTGAAGTTCGCATGACGGCCATATTGAATGTCGCTTGAGCACTTCACAATTGTATACGTTTAATCTGTTAATAACTCTTGTCAATTTCCCGAGCTCATTAGCATGCGGTAATGATCCGCCTTCCACGAGACGACAAATTCGTCATTATAAATCATAACACTTAAATCAGGGTCTTAAGACGCGATCGACCCCTCTTAGGCCTAGTAATGGGGGTGAATAATGGCCGCATCACAAGGGGATTATTCTATCTATAATGAGAGTTATCGTTGGCAACTAAATGTGGCTGAAACTACTGTTTATCTGTATGGATTGATGGTTTTAATACGTCATCCACCAATACTACCCGCATAAACGATCGGGATACAAATAATAGAGTGAATGAATCAAGAATCTTTCCTCAAAACAAAATGTTAGCAGAGGATAGATTCAGATATTTTTTCTGGTTAAGACCATCTGCCGAACGAGGAGAAATTTCCAAACATCCTCAGACATAGTTTGCCAATGTTTTTATCTCGTATAAATCCCGCTAAAATGCTACTGTTGGCCCTGCATGCTCCCGTACGTAATGTAATCCCGATATCCATCGCCGAAAAAATGAAACCATAATTTAATCGTTTGGTTTTTGCAACCTGGATAATTTAGACGACCTCAATCGCTTGGTCGTGCAGAGTAAAACAGTTCAAGTTCAGAACATTAGGGAGAGGGGGCATGCGTGACGTGAAAAGCCCCAAATCTTACCCTAAGGTATAATATCCCTTAAGTAATAAATATGTCATCATATTTTTAGGCTTTATTTATTGACGTCATCATTATGTATCTTTGTAACATTAATATAAAAAAAAACTTTATAAAACTGTTTGGTAAAGATACCTGTAAGACAGTTGAAACGTTGCTTGATAAAAGATTATAAGGGTTCTACTTACACCAGCCCTTGATGGAGTTTGTTTCAAGTACTTACTTCATTTGATCTATAAAATAATACATGTACGTGTATTTTTATTTGAGATCAAACAAGGGGGTTAGATGGCCGAATGGTTATCGCATGCGCATTGTATTATAAGGTCTGTCACTGAATCAACTGGCATGGTTTCGATTCCCTGGTTGTTCGGGGGTGGCTTGTCCAACCTCTAGGGTCTTCCTCCGGTTTCCCCTCACTGCTTAAGACCCCTACGCGCAAGCGAATTATTGATCCATATGTTAGTCCCGAAATTATCTAGTTCTCTCTCTCTTATTAACATCAAATAGATAAATTCGACAACAATCTGTATTTACTGAAATTTTCGTGTTTTATATGCTTCATAATGATTTGTGAAATCTTATTGAAACGCCATAATGTAATAAACCATATTAATTATTATGGGGTGTTCTCACTTTGCCGGCAGACTTTGATATCAAATTTTGCCGCTAATCCAGAGTTAATCCTAGAACAATGGTATTATAAACTATAGTCCATATCTTTTAAACTGTAATGGTTTTAATAAATTTTACTTTTATTAAATAACATTAAATAATTTACGCATATAAAATTATTATCAATGTTTTAATTGGAAAAATAACTAAGTTAATAAATTAAATAGGAGACAGAAATATGTAACTCTTATTTTAGAATTGACAGATTAAATAAAATGCAGATTTTGTAAAAGGACATGTCAATAGGTATATATTCAATCTATGTCTTTTGCCTTGACAAGGTTGGTAGATTAAATAAATAGAGGATTGTATTATTTTATGAAAGGACACATCAATTGGTATACATGTATATTTAATGTATATATTTTGTCTTGACATGGTTGTCCCTTTAACTCGATCAGAATGTCACGTTTGATCGGTTAGTAAATTATCTAATTTAAATTTGTCACTATTGTGGAAGAGTGAGATAATTTTATACACGGATAAAGATATACATAGCTAACTAATGAGGCGAAAAGGCGAAGAAAATGGGTGTAAAATTCTCTGTTTTCTTCTCGTTATAAGACTAATTGCTATTTTTATAAGCCTTAAACCAGGAATTCGCCACTAAGTGTGAAAGGTACTTGACAATTTATAAGTAAATGTGCGATAAATCGCCAAGTTGTGTAATGAATTACTCGGGTTAGTTCATTTCAATATATTCTAGTTACACGCGTGACTCATTCTCCACCTAAAGCTGTTTCAAGTAGATTTTGAAGACAATGAAAAATAAACATGTTTGCTGTTAGAATTGAATAAAGCTTTAACTAGTGTTTAATAACCAGCCTTTTCTTGTTTAAATCGTGTGAACCGACCCACACGGTTAGGTTGAGAGTCCTCTCGTCTTCTATAGAAGATTTCAACGAAAAGAGCCAACGGTGCCCAAACCAGTCGCTGGATCAACAATCTATTATTATGTGAAATTAATCGGGCAATCGACCTATTACATCAATTAATTCAGATTTGAGAAGTTAGCATTCATTTGACTTGCTCCCCTGCTTCAAGAACGTTTATATCAATCCCGACCGGTCATTGATCGATGACGTAATAGCACGTGGTTTTATTCTTTTGATGTCGTGAAGTGTAGTGATTGAGATGTTCGTCGTTCGATTGTTACCGAGAGCAAACTGTCGAGAAATTATACAACTAAAGGCGAGTTAAATATCTGCCCTGTTATCATGGCCTGTCATTACCCTAGTCGTTACGGTACGTCCACTGTGTGTTTCTTGTATGATAACTGATTTGGGCCTACAAAGGGCGGACTACACACGTGCGCGTTGCACCGTATCTAGCAATTAAAGATTAGAGCACGTGTATTAATAAAAGAGGGGAGATAAGAAGATAAGCATGTACCGTATGTCAAACTCTTAAACTCTAAGCCGTGAAAACTATTTATGCGATATCTTTAATAGGATTTCCGCCATCTTTTGAATTCACTTTACTGATTAGGGTACCTAATGGCGTACCGCTTATTCATGAGTTACTCGGGCGATAAAAATACGTCATATAAAAGCTCGGCAAATAAAAGAAACTATTATAATCCTATTTCCTGTGTCACAAACTTCGTTAATTTTGCTTTTATGTCTTGGAGCTGATAATGACGACTTAGCTTTGTATTTATTATTCATGGTTTATGGTGACAGTCCTCTTTTAATTGGACAATTGGTTGTCATACTAGCAAGGGGAGATAATATGGAAATCAACATCCACATCTAGGTAATTTCGAGACTAACATATTCATCATTGTGCGTAGGTATTGTGTTCTGGAAGAAACCGAGATACCCCACCAACCGCTTCGGTGTCAAAGGTAACGATGACCTACCTATGTAATCTTTTTCAAAGTCACAGGTCCAAGAAAACTGAAAATTGTTTTTTGAATTCTTAAATTTATGACCTGAACTAAACACGACCGCAAAAAATGATAAATATAAAAACCACACGCACTTGTTTATATTTCAACAGGATTTAAAAAAAAAACACAGCCAAACTTTACTTCATAAACTGACATCTTTTAAATATAATGAATGGATCCAGGCACCGACGGGAAGCGTTACAGTTCATAGCTTTGATATTTGTGCACGTACAATGATGGATATACTATACAATACTATACGTATAAAAGAAAATACTTTATGTTTAAAAGAGCAATACTTCATATTTAAAAGATCAATACTGCGTATAGAAGAGAGAGTGAGTGAGAGAGAGAGAGAGAAATGGGGTTTAACGTCTACTCATCACAAACTAGGTCATTTCGGGACTAACATATGGTTTGATTTTATTTCAATAATTCGCTTGTGCGTATAAAACAGCAATACTCTATACATAAAAGAACAATATTTTATAAAAGACCAATACTATATGCATAAAAGAACAATGCTCTATACATAAAAGAAAAATGCTCTATACATAAAAGAACAATGTTCGATACATAAAGGAACAATATGAATACACGAACAATTTGTATAAAAAAATAATAATATATGCATAAACGAACAATTTTATACCCATAAAAGAACAATAATATATGCATACAAGAACAATATGATTAAACGAACAATATGTATAAAAGAACAATAAGTTTAACGAACAATACTGTATATAAACGAACTGTAATATGGCGAAAAGGTCAATATGTATAAAAGGAAAATGTTATATATAATCGAGCAATACTTTATATCAAAGAACAATACTTTATACAAAAGAACAATACTTTATATAAAAGAACAATACTATTTCTAAACCAACCATAATATGTATAAAATAATTATAAAATGTATAAAGGGACAAAAGAACAATATGTATATCAAAATGACACATTATATAGAAGAACAAAATTTTATGTAAAAGAACAATACTTTACATACAAGAACAATACGTTATATACAAGAAAAATACTTTATATAAAAGAACAATACTTTATATAAAACAACAATACTTTATATAAAAGAATAATGCTTTATATAAAAGAACAATACTTTATACAAAAGAACAATACTTTACATAACAGAACAATACATTATATAACAGAACAATATGAATAAAAGAACAGGTTGACGACGAGGCTATACAATATTTCGGGTTTGTTAAAGTTGTTATATAAATCATAAGTTATCACCCAATCAACATATTCTAAAGTAGATATCGCTTGTGTGATAACTTTCATATTTTACTGAGGGATAAGCAATGGGCATAATTTAAAAGTTCTGGAGCTTAAAGGAGCTAAATCGCTAATATTTGGGACCTAAAAATTGACACAAATGGATCGCAATGCATATAATAATGTAAAATGAATTTATGTAAACTAGTTTACATTCAATCGTTTCCCGTTTACTCTAATTTCAAATCAGTTATGTTCGGCGAAATATGCCAGACGTTTCAATCGAATGGCAAACTCTGGTGTCTGGTTATTCCGGTCCACATACTATTTATTGTGCATGCTCTCCAGAAAAGAATATAGCGTCACAGTCAGACATGACTTGTGGATTACGTCTAGCCTCGTTCTTCGAGTCCCTTGTTACAAATGGGACTGAAACGCATCATAGTACACGGTTCGTGTACCAATTGTAAAATGTTTAGTTTGTCAGAAATATCAGATATCAGAAGCCCATCTTTTCCCGGTGGGATCACAACATCAATGTTGATTTAAATTGTCAAACAATTCGTGTTTTCAGCATCGAAGATATTGAGTCAGAGACTTAGCTACTATAAAATGTTAGAATGTCTTAAATTAATATGTATATTTAACAAATACTAAGATTAAAGACTGGTTCATGGCGACAAATTATTCTGGCTTATATATACATATTTCAGCTTCAAGCCCGTGCGCCAGTTTGTTTTTAATATGACCAATTATGCAAACACAACCACTGGATCGTAAAACCTGCCCCTCACCAAATCCCAACTGCTGTCGTTAAAATAAATGGGTATATACGGAGAATGATTTAAGATTTTATTTTTCTCAATTATTTGAAACAAATGAATCCTGGGCCAAGTTGTACCCGAGTTATCCATTACTGTCTGGAAGTGGCGTATATAATGACAACAGTAATAAATCCGTCATTTCCCGCCAATTTGGTTAAAAGACACGTTAGCCCCTGCGTTAAATTGGATAAAATTGATGAATCATAACAATATAGGGAGTTTTTCTAACCGAGTATTTGAATTACCACCCTGCCTTTTTATCACACATAGCCTTGCGTGACTGATAGTGACAAATTACTTCATCTCATAGCGACAATAACTTTACGATACTACAAGACATTTGTTCACGTTTGGCCAATTGGTGTGTCGAGATTGCTAACTTTTTAGATGATATCTTCCGCCATTTTCTTTAATGAACTCTACAGAGATTCCTTTCTCCAATCTATAACCCGTTATAAGTCCTGACATCAGATAACGCGGCTACTAAAACGAGACTTTCATTGGTCCCTCACGGGTCTATAACCAATGGTAACCGTCTCCGTTGTCGATTGTCGTAATTTGTCAGTAAAGGGAGATAATTTCCTTAGTGACTCCAGTCACATCACGTATCGCTTCTTAACGGCGAAACGAGAGTTTAAATCACAAAACGGTGGTCCTCATTCGAGTTGATACAATCAAATAATTAACCAAGGTGCAAGTCAATTTCCTCGGTTCCCCGGGTAGTTTATTATCATTATTACTCGTGTATTATCACTCATAAAGCTCTCCTTGGATTCTTAATGGACAAGAAATATTCTCCGCGCGATAAAATTTGGCAATTACATAAAAACATTCTCTAATTGAACGGCCATTCTGGAGGAAGAGTAATGGCGAAGGGGTTAACATTTGACCCCCTAGCTCATTACCTGACGATGATGTTCAGAGCCCTCTAGTGGAGAAGATGCACATCTCGTGATGGCCGAGGTTAATAAAGCGCCGATTAATATCGCTATCAATTATAGACGATCGAATTATTTTCCACTGGTTCAATTTGTTGTTGATTGAATAGATAAATCGAGTACGCCAATTATCATAGTCAAGTGGACTAGCTTTATTCCACTTCATGTTGCTTTATCGGCACGGCTGCAAATTAGCTTATTATAGCATTAGAGTGTGGAAAGATTAAAGTTTCGTTGAAAAATGGGTTTGTGAAAAAATGATGCGGGAAAGGTCAGTTTAATTGATTGGGAATTATGACCTTAATTTTAAAAAATGAGAAGTTTTAGAATTGATCAATTTTCTAATAAAATGTTTATCACACAATTTCATTTATCATGTGTTTGGGATTGTGTTTGTTTTATTTGGTCGGGTAGTTAAATGGTTTTCCGATGTCAGTGGTGCAGGACTGAAGACCGTGTATTGTCAAATGCTAGTGGTTCGGGTGGAAACATTGGCGTGCATGTAAAAGAACCCTGGAGACATTTTGAATGCGATATACATGTAAGAGTAGACCGTAGCACAATTTCCCACACAGCACACTGTATACGCATGCTCGTCTTCAATACCCCAGTCGTTCAAACACAGAAGGATATTAAACCCCATTTCATTTCAGCGGGATCTACGATCTTGCATCTATGCGCAGGATTTTTGTATGCTGTCAACAAACACTCTATAAGTACTGGGTTGTATTTATTACACCACGACAATTATCCGGCACCAAATTAAGTTAATGGACCAGGCCTTTCGCCCGCCTTTGTTGTGCTTAGGGAATATAAATGGTACCAGAGGAACGTTTTCGGACAACAACGGCAGCGGACCCGAACCCAGCGGACACGAACTCAGCGTCTTTACTTTTCTTGTCTTACCCACAGAGCCACTTCGGCTCCCACTTGCTTTATAAAGCTAAAGTTACTTAGACAAAATACAAAAGTGACCTAGAAATATGAAATGAAAGATTCACCCTGTTTATACCAACCCTGGGTGTCATGCGTGTTATTCACTGGACTAATTTATCTTCTACTTATAAAAGTTTTGAGTCCCGTTCGCGTGGTCGTGTTAGTTTCCCCAAGTGTACACATTTCAATTTATTGTGTAAATGTTTTCGCTCTTTAGAGAATTAGGGGGGCGTGGTCGGTGGCTACAATTACTGACATGATTCGGGATAAAGGATTTATCAGCTTGTTTAAGTCCCGAACAAACAAAGACTAAATTGTATTTCTTCATTTGCCTATCTCGTGTCATTTGCGGTCAGGGCAGGTACTTTATGGTGTCATAATTCTGTCGATATTTATGACAAAATTGTCAAAACACACTGATCTTTTAATCCGCAGTGATCGCGGCCACCCCAGGCGCCATCATTTGTTGACGAAAATGGATATACATAAATATGGCGGATCGTGTTTCGTGTGTGAGATTTTCACGCCTCTAATTATCTGCCTACATTTAACAACAGTCATACGAGTCCGTCCGGCGTCGCCATGTCTGCTAATGCCGCCAAAATCGGTGTCGTTTGACCTCTTGACAAACTCCAAGATGTAACGTGAACTCCCATTGGTCAATGCTGGGAAACACCTATGTTAGGTTTGTTTACTGGCATTTCGTTGGCTGGCGCGACGCCCCTCTTACATGTTGCCTAGCGGTGCTCGAGGTTGCCGGTGAAAGCTGAGGTATTGTTTGGAGCACGTTTGAACAAGATACTAATATTTATCCAGTGTAGATGAACAAGTCGGTAATTGGTTGGGAGGGAAGGTGAACCTTAATAGTGAAGTTCTTTAGCCAGCTAAGCAAAACACCTTCTTGAATTACCCAGACTACACTGTTAATAACCCCGTTAGTAAAGATATTAGGGTATAAACCAGAGTGTAAAACAGGCATTGTAAATTAACAGCGGATTAAAGAGTAGTTAATTAAAGACCAAGAATATGATATTCGTGCCAGTGGGTGTTATTACTCGAGAGCATGCCCCGCACCTTGTTGATGAAGATTAGGATGAGGGGGGTATTTTTATAAATTTGTACTCAACAAACCCTCGACGTGGCGACGAAGAAATCACTCTTATAAACACCCTTCGTACGTTCTTATCTTAGGCGCATGCACAGTATCCACATCGCTTCTCTTCATTGCACCGTTGATTACAGATTAAACATCCATAAGTGTACAAATGTGTGGTTATTGATGTGTTCCCATTTGAATATTGTTCACAATAAGAAGCAAAATAAATAAGATATGTTTACAGGATCATTTTTTTTATACGAAAAACTAGTGATGCGTTTTCTATGGCGCTCAGTGTATTTTAGAATTTAACAAAAAAGCCAAACAATTAATTATTACCATAATATTTGCCTTGGTATTTTGCAATTTTAACCAAGGTGAAGGGAATTAATTCTACGAGCAATATTTTCACCCAAAAACTTTTCGGTGTTTTTCTCAATGTTGTCATAAAAGTTTGCAAATTTACAACTTTAGCCAAAGTGAAATAAATACGCATACATGCCCCGTTAAGATTCGATGAACATTAGTCTAAAGTTATATTTAACGACCCGATTAATTCATTTTTCTAATCCAATCTGACAACCAATGAAAAGAAGGAAATACGTCACGTGTACAAGAAACCAATTTTGAATAATTAAATCTATAATTTGTTTAATTCTCTAGCGGCTGTATTATTTGGCACCATCTTGTTACCGTTTTAAATAATTAAAAAAAGAAAGAAATACGAATCCCAAATGTCTAAAAACTAATTAACAGTTTGTAATAATTAACCTTATATTAGGCATATTAAGACAACACGTGGAAATAATAATATTTTATTAATGCTGTCGTTCATGCACGTGCATTTTTTAAACAGAAAGCGTGTGAGTGACAACATAACTTAATTAAGACCGTAAGGACGTGGTGCTCAGTTCCCATCGAATTCAATAAGCTTTTTATTTCTATTCATAGAAGCTGCTCGTCAAGTACTAATTCAACACTCGCCTCGCCGTCGTTTACTGAAGATTGTTCGCCAACACCGAATGCCTCGATAAGGAGGATCAAATTAGCAGACGATGAAAGCCGATTGAAAATTTCCGATAATTGAATTCGCATTCGGAAAGCTATTTAAATTCAATCAAGGCAAAGACTCGGATCTCATGCAACGACGTGGTTACAATTGTTTGCGGAATGGAGATAATTTAGCTGTAACGGCTTACTAAGCGATTCGTGAAACTCTGTCCAGCGTTTTATCGGTTTAATTTGGGAGCCGAGGCCATGAGCCATTTTACTCACAAAATATTTATTCAATTGATCTCGAGACCCGCGTGCCATGTTAGTTGGTTTTTAATTATGTTTCAATTGCTCTTTTGATGTCCTTTTTATTCACATCATTGATGAGCTGGCTTGTAAGAGGGAAGGAAAGAGTGGTTCTCCGGGGGACAGCTAGTCTTCTACAAGGCACTGATGTTATTGCTGACCCGCGGGCTGCTAATCTGGACACACATCCTACGGGAAGATAAACATAAGAGAATTATCTCCCCTTGTTAAATGGCCGACAATAGAAAGAATAGGGCAATGAAATGAGATCCTCTTTCCAATTTATAAAAGCGTGAAACACGCCTTCCAGCTATGGCGTATATAATCTTACGATAAAGTGAATAACGATTCGAGTATATTTCAGTAATGTTATATAAATACCAATATCGTTTGAAGTGCTCGTGCAATATGAATCAAGTATATCACTTTTAAATATTCGTACATCAAAGTTTTAGTTTTTTGCTCCAGGGGGAACAACTCGCACGTCTGATTAAGAAGTTGCTATGATTAATTTTGAAAAGCGTGCAATTATTAGCTGCCAGTTTAGTCAAAGACATTAGTTTTGATTTATGTATGTTTATACATCAGAATGAAAGAAGAAATCACGAATCCAGATGCCATTCCAACAATATTCCATAGCTAACAATCATTCAGGAAGTTTGCATACCAAAATACATTTAGCAAGCTCTCATAGCTAATACGTTTCTATAGTTAGAAACATCGAGAGAGTTGGCATAGCTGAAACATTTACAAAATCGTGTAGCTAAAACACACAGTTCCCGCAACTAAATCATTTACAAAGTTCCTACAACTAAAGTTACTATAGCTAAAACATATAGAAAGTTCCCACAGCTAACACATTTACAAAGTTCCTACAGCTAAAGTTACATTAGCTAAAACATATAGAAAGTTCCCACAGCTAAAACATTTGACAGTTCCTACAACTAAAAGATTTAAAAATATCCTACAGCTAAAACACACAGAAAGTTACCATAGCTGAAACAAATTTAGAAATTTCATATAGCTAAAACGTATTTAGAAATGTCACATAGCTACAACACATTTAGAAATTTCACAAAGCTAAACGCATAGCTAAAACACGTTTAGAAATAACCAAAAGTCATTTAGAAATAGATAAAACACATTAAGAAATTTCACATTTAGAAATTTCACTTAGCTTAACACATTTAGAAATTACCCATAGCTAAACATATTTAGAAAAATTCAAAATTCTTAAAAATTTCCCGTAGCTAGGCGCGTTTACATTTAGAAATTTCACATAGCTAAACACATTAAAAAATCTACCTTTCTCATGACTAACAAACCTTTAAAAGTTCTTATAGCTAGCACACATTTAGAATTCTCTCACAGCTGAACAATATTTAGAAAGTTCTCATAGCTATCACACATTTAGAAAGTTCCCATAAACGTCAATGGTATAAAATTAACACATGAATAATTCTATATTATGGAAAATGCTCGCGGTACAAAAACAACACAAAACAATGACTACACAGTGAAAACAATGACTACAGTAATAAAAACAATGACTACATAGTCAAAAAATGACCTTATAGTCACACCAATGAGAACATAGTAAAAACAATGACGTGCTACCACAAACAATGACTACATAATAAAAAACAATGATTACATAGTAAAAACAATGACTACATAGTAAAAACAATGACTTCATAGTAAAAACAATGATTACATAGTGAAAACAATGACTTCCTACCACAAACAATGACTACATAATAAAAAAAACAATGATTACATAGTAAACACAATGACTTACTACCACACACAATGACTACATAATAAAAACAATGACCACATAATACAAACAATGACCACATAGTAAAAACAATGACTACATAGTAAAAACCGTGACTCCATAGTAAAAACAATGACTACATAGTAAAAACAATGACTACTGGTAAAAACAATGACTACTGGTAAAAACAGTGACTACTGGTAAAAACAATGGCGTCAGTATTTTTAGTAAACAGACAATGGCTACAGTGATATTTAATTGAACTCAATTGACTCATCAAATCGTTTTCTTATCTTATTATAAAAACATCGTTCTAATCCCCATTTCCCTACCCGTATCCATTGATTCATTCCATGCCAAACGTTTGACCATTTTGTCCTTATCTCGTTAACCAATCATCACGGTCGTTATGGAGTTGGATGGGCTGTGAATGAGTGCGTGGGGAATCGATTGTCGATTAGACACTGTAGAACAAGAGCACGAGAAATGTGACGCAGGGAAACGAGGATCAATTCGTTGTAAATATTATTTCAATCTGTATTAATTAGCCCCTGCCTGTCGAAATCACTTGATCTCTCGTTTCCACCGGCCAATAACTCTTCACGCCATTACAATACCAAATCTCCTTGATTACTTCGATTAACGACTCGAGGCTTCCTTCCATTTCCTCTCTTATTCCGTGAGAGTTTTCTCCCCGTCCTGCTTGACCTGTTGAAAATGGGTTTGATACAATAAAAATGTTTGCTCCAGCCCATCGCTTCCTTTGATTATAAATCAGGTCAAATATAGATTTTAAAATAACCCCAAAGGTTAAATAAAGAGTTTAAAGTCCCAACATGACATATTATAGGTTAAATATCGATTTTAAAGCCCCAACATGGCATATTAAAGGTCAAAAATAGAGTTTAAAGCCCAGTATGTTCGATTAATGTTGATTATAGAGGTTAAGGTTAAATATAGAGTTAAAAGCCCCGACTAAGTTTAAATATAGAGTGCAAAGCCCCAAAGTGACAGGACAAAGGTTAAATATAGGGTTTAAAACTTCAATATGACAGGATAATGATTATAGTGTGGTTAGCATGTGCGCATTGTATCCTAAGGTCTGTCATTGAGTCAACTGGCGTGGGCGTGGTTTCGATTACCCGATTGAACGTGAGAAGGAGTAGGGTCACCTGTCCAACCTCATGGAATTTATTCGGGTTCCTCTTGCTGCTCAAAGAAAACCCTACATGCAAGCCTATTATTGAAATAAAATTGAATCTTATGTTGGTCCAGAAATGTCGAGTGGACGGTAAACCCCATCTCTCTCTATTTGCCCCCCTCTCTCTTTCCGTCTTCATTAGCCCCGTTAATGCTAAACAGTAGGTCATTGGCACTACATCGCAACTTATTCCCGCTGTTCTAATGCCCCTAAATATAATTACAATCGAACGGCTACAAATTCGCGAAACCAGAGAACCGAATATACAACCAATATGTCAGAGAAATAGATTTCTATTGTTTTATCAATCGCTTATTTAGTTGGTCTGAACAAAGCTTCATTATTTATATAACACTCTTTGGCAAATCTCCTATTTCATTTATATTCTTCTTGAAGAAACAATTTCTCGCTTTCTGGTTAACTCTAAATCCAGAAATTGACAAATCGGTTCGCTTCTTCTCTGTAAGTCAGTTTCTTTCATCCACTTCTTGCGAAGTTTTTGTTGTCGATTTTCAATACGTCGTTAACCGATCCAAAGTGTCCTTAATCCTGATTTGATTTCCACAGTTTAGTCAAACGGCAAATAAAACTCGAATTCAGTCTGCTTAAATGAGCCGAGAAATAAACTAAATTATTGCTAAGATTGTCTTCTTCGGGGACAGTTTCAGCGGATGGAAATGACCCCGCCCCCGCTTTTGTCACCCCTTCGTCATCAATCTGATTAAAACACAGATCCCATTTCGTTTCGTTTTTATAGTTGAAAATTCGTTTTACTTGTTTTTACTACACTAGGATCTGGAATAGTTCTTTGTTGTCATTGACGAGTTCCGGATGGTGTGAGCTAGTAGCCAATGATGGATCGGTCGGTTACGGCGAACTTTAGGTGTGTTTTGTACTGAACTGTGGGTAATCCACTAGTAACATCCGTGCTGGTAGGTTAATCAATTGTCTGACGTCATAGGGTCAAAAGCCGGTCGTATGACCTGAATAATCGTTAATTCTGGAAATATGTCAATTTTGGTTGGTTGGAAATGCCACCCAGTCATTAAAAGAATTGAGGAACAAACTATGAGCTGGGTACCGTGTTTCCTTGGCCGAAGAAGTTCCATCAGATAGTCCAGCGTGGATTCCCCTTGCCAGTGGTGGAGGATTGAAGGCCTGACAAGGGCAGCGCATAGTCGTTCTGAGGGGCGAACTGTCTCCGTTTGGAGGTACGGACGAGCACCGTTGTCCGTAAAACATTACCCTCGTTGTTTGTAATATGGTCGTCTTCGTTATTCAAGTCGGAGCAAAAGAGTACACGACCTGAAACCACAATTCATTTCATAGCTGTTGCCTATATTTAATTCAATGTAATGGAATGAAATGAGTTGTAACGTGCTAATTTACTCCTTCAAGATTATGGATACGGGCTTACGACATTCAGAAGCAATGAGAGAATTATTTTACGGACAATGGCGCGCCCGGGGAGACCAAGGCGTAAATGGCCGAGAGAAAAACAAATAGAAGGTAGGACACTGAACCTCATTTCATGTGTCTCCGTCTGACAAAATGTCGTTTAGATGCCAAAATAAAATATTTTAAATGTCTGCTAAATACCAACATTCACGTGTTCACGTTTAGAATGAATCTCATTACATAAATTGTTGACAAGTTGAAAAAAACCCAACAAATGTTTGTTTTTATTGTCCCCCACCCAGATGATAATATTCCTATTCATTACCTAGATAGTTACCAACTGTTACACCACGTGGGTTGCTATAGCTACTGCCATAGTAACATATTTCCAATGACCTCTTGACTGAAAAAAATCTCCATGTAAAACAACGAAAACAAAACATTTAAAAGACAGGAAAGAATGGTAAAACACGCAAAAAAGTATGTGAAAATGAGTCGGATATTGTAAGTTTTAAGATAATGTGTCCATTCGTGTTTTCCCTGGTGAAATATAAAACCTATCAGAACGATATTAACCTTGTTTTCTTACTCCAATATCTCCGTGTTTCTATTCTCTTAAACACGTGCAATAAACAAACAACGAGACCTTGTTGGCACCACGTGACCTCACCACTTCCGCTTCCTGTTACTTCCGGTTACAAGCAGCTTGAGGCGTTGTGAGGTGATCTGTTAAATGTTGTATGTGTCTAGAATCATTGCCCGGCCAGTGATTTAAGAAACATATTTTGACAACTGATAGACACATTCGGTATTATTTAAAATTTGTAGAAATGTTTATAACACGTTTGGTTTCATGTAATGTTTTAAATGGACTTGAAATTTAAATAGACATTAATGTTTAATGTCTGTGAACGACAATTGTGAGAATTTAAATCCCGTGGAAACTGCAAAACGATTGGAATCATAGAGAGAGAGAGAGAGAGAGAGAGAGAGAGAGAGATGGGATTCAAGGTCCACAAACTAATTCATATCAGGACTAACATATGGTTCAATTATATTTCAACAATTCGCTTGCGAGTAGTGGGGGGGGGGGGGGGCGGAGGACCTGGAGGTTGAACAGGCGACCCTAGTCCTGGGAATCGAAACCATACCAGTTGACACAATGACAGACCTTATGATACAGCGCGCACATGTTAACCATTCGGCCATTCATCTTCAGTTCACAGAAGAGATGAGTTTTAAATTCGTTTCGTTTCTCGTCATATCTCTCGAGGCCTATGTTTAGGTTCAAGTGTAATATGTTGTGCTTGTTATTCGTATTATTAAAGATGGTAGAATATCGTTATTGTGATCTAAAACAGACAAACACGTGGTACGAACACCAAACACGTGGTAGCATAACACAACAAAGATGGCTACATTGAAGATGCTAATCAATTAAAGATTTCCACGTCCTATTACATTTCTCCTGATGAAAATGTCAGGACTTCACATTTTAAAGTGCATCTTTGTCTCATTACTGGTTCTTTTTGTTGCACATTAACAATCTGGTTTCCATGTTGTGGATAAAGGTATAAAATGTGTATTTAATGGAAATGTTGCAATTACCATTTGGTATAATGTTAGTTTGATTGAATACAACATGACGTTTTGTTTTAGGTAGATTTGTGACAATTTATTAATCATGGCCCCCGCTGAATCGAGGCAGATCACGGTGACTTTGGTTTTCTCCCTGAAAATTTGTTTGAAAATATAACATATAGTTCAAACCTCTAAACCCACCCACGTGCGCGCTGTATAATACGGTCTGTCATTGAGTCAAATGGCAAGATTTCGATTCCCCGGCTGTTCGTGACATTGAGTCCAACCTCATGGGTTTTCTTCGGGTCCTGCGGTTTCCTTCCGTTGTTAAAGACCCCTACGCGCGTGTGAATTGAAATGAAATTGAGTCATATCTTAGTCCCGAAATAACCTGGTTTGTGGCAAGTGGACGTTAAACCCCATTTCTGTCTGTCTGTCTACCTACCTCGTATTGATATCTTTCTATAACCCCGTGTTAATATTCTTTAATTATATGTCAACTAATGTGTTATATTCCCGTGTAAGAATGTAAGAAATATGTTATATACATCAAGTTTGTGAGTAATCAAGTAATTTATATTTACCGTTTCGACCTATGTAAATTTTTAGGTGTATGTAATATGCTTGTTTGTTATATGTTTACAAACGGGTAAGTTTCGTATTACCTATATACACTGTCTGTGTGTATTATTCCAAACATTTAACGTGAATGATAACATTATTCATAACAGTTAGTATGAAATATAATGAACTGGACCTCAATATCCTACTGTTCTGCTCCGAATTGGGCTAATGAAGACGGCCATACAGCGTGCTATGAAGAAAACGTTGCCCGGACAGCGGCGCTACGGCCTACTCTTATATCGAATTCCAACTGTCAATGGTTCTTTTACGTGCACGCAAATTTATACACGGGATCGCGGGTTTTCATACCATTCGAACGACTACACAGTTGTCCTTGCCAGGCCCCTGTTCTGCATCATGAGAAGGGGAAACCACGTCGGGAAATCTGGATGAACTTTCTCGGCCAATACAGGGATCGAACACCCCCTTGGCTAGTAAGCCAGCGTCTAACACACTTGGCGGATGCCAAATGTGGTGAGATGTTCAATTCATCATATTTTTGAACTAAATGTAATTAAACCATTTTTGAACTGGTATTAAAGATTGAACTTTCACAATATTGTAGTTTGCAAGGCATTAAAACTCAGTGACTGTAAAAGCTATATCGCCTCTTGAACCTCCCCAGATCGTTTTATCTCAAGTGATATTTTAATTATCTTATAACAAGCTGGACTATGAGTTACAGAACATCAAACTGGGCTAACCCTTTGTTCAATTCCAGAACGACAGAACCACAAAAGAACAACAATACAAAAAATCATACGAAAGTGAGATCACAACAGATGGACATCTCTGTTGGATATCTCCATTTGATCAAAGATGAAAACAATACTAAGTCTGGACAATCGATTAACAAATTTTGATTGTCCAGAAGTCATACACAATCTGTGTATAGTAGTGAATAAAGGAATAAAGTGGGCTATGATGATTATGATAAAAACACAGGAATCAAGTACAGGCTGAGTGACTCTCGAATCGGATAATCTTTGAGGTATTTCAAAGGACACTTCAGTCTTTATACTAAACAACTTCATCCTTTATACTAGGCATAAATTAAAAACCAAGAGGTCCAGAGATTTAACACTTTTAAAGACATTAATTTTCAAGAAATTGTATGACTAGTGTGGCCGCTCTGCAAATTTATAATTTCTCTCTCTCTCTTTTCAATATATTACATACTGATAATCTCTTACTCGAGACCATTAAATTCAAAATACAGAAACTATCCCATTTCAATGAAATCGTCATGCGAGTCCGATATTTCATCTAGTAGAAAAATAATGTATAATAGCCACGTTGCCAGTATTATTATTATTTGAATAATGATAAGCCAATATCAAAGGATGACGTCACTTCCGTATTTTAAATCAGTATATCCTCAAGTTGAAACCAATCAACATTTAAGCCAATTGATAATATTGACAGATCCACGACCGTATAAATTATTCGAAAAATGGTTTAATGTGTCGTCATCACAGTGGGAGAGAGAGAGAGAGAGGAATGTGGTTTAAAGTCCATTCGACACAAACTAGGTCATTTTGGGACTAACATATGGTTCAATTTTATTTCAATAATTCGCTTGCGCGTAGGGGTCTTTAGCTGTGGGAGGAAACCGGAATGCCCAGAGGAAACCCACGAGGTTGAGATGGCGCCCCTATCTCCATGCCACATACGCTCACACCAGGGATCGAAACAGCCGCAAGCCAGAGGTGACCGGCCAACTAGAGGTCGAAGCGCGGCTCTCTAGACAACTAGGCCATCCCAAACCCCCCATCACAATGGGTAATTTTGAGATAAACATATGGGACTTTTAAAAATGTTCTCTATTATTACGTGTCAAAAGCGAAGGTGGTGGGGTGAATGTTTTCCCGGAATTCTAGCTCTCGCGGTTTCTTTTACGTGCATGCTGCCCACGCCCACTCGAATAGAAACACTTCTTTTGCTACCACTTAAAGTGACGAACGGATTTGAAAAATCACGATGTTTCGTCTCGGTCAATGCCGGATTATGTAACCTCATCCCTAACTCTATCCCACCTGCCCTAGCCCTGTTTACAGTGCGCGACCTTGGCGAAATCCTCAGTTTATGTTTTAGACAACCTGTCGAGTCAAGTGCCATAACTGCATGACTATCGTGGTCTCATATTAATACTTGGAGTATATAAACGATAACAATAATCTTAGAACACCAATCATTGCTTCAATTAACCATGACAATATTTCCCTTCATATTATTAATAAATTCTATACAATAATTACTAAAATGTGAGGTTAACAGAGCGTAATAATTGGTTGGAAAGTTACCGATCTTTATGGCGGCATTTCCATCAACGAATAGCACAGGGGAGATAACTCTGAACTGTCTTCAGGTGAGACTCGTTAAGGATGCAAGCGATAACATCTAACAATAACAACACAGAGCGGTATATTAATAAGCCTGAGTGAATTAGGTGATGCCTATCTTCCTTAAATAACATCATTTATTTCATAATCTAACATTTACATCAATCTTGCGTTTAAACACGTTCACGGATAACACAAACAAACTGCATGATTTATAATCGAATAAATAGCGGAAAGAAGACTCAGTTGATATCATAAACGTATTATTTCTTCTTCTATCATAACTGTGTGTGGGTAATTATAGCTCTGATGACGGTTAACGAAGCATAACTCATATCCTCTATTAGTAATAAGCACGCCACACTCATCAAAACACGTAAAAACATACCCTGCTATGTAAACATTTTACACATTTGCTATGCTCATTTTGTTTTTTCACGTGCTCTTGTGTCTCAATGAAAAAAGTTGAAAATTTCATCGATCTATGTTGTAACCAGTCCACCGCCATCTTTATTTGCTGTGAACCAAATTGATGGTTCTGTTAAAAATCCGATTGAATCAAAGCCGGGGCAATATCTAGTGTCAGTATTTTGAAGATGCATTATAGGAAATTTGGATAAAGAGCTGGTCGTTCTTGCTTTAAAGCGAGCATTTCATATTTTTTTAAGTTATATTTTTAAAATGTATTAAAATAAAGTCCTGAAATAGATGGTATCTATAAACAGTCCTACCTGTTAAAGAATAATCCTATAAATCCTATAATTAACTTTTGCCATTTGAGAAAATGGCAAAAATATCATTTTTAACTTTAAATTCAAACGTTTGAAGATAAAAATAATTATGTTTTGACTGTCTTAGAAAATATGAAATTCTCGCTTCAATAGTTCAGCAATAGATAATCTGAGCGAAGTTATCAATGTGTCAAATACCATTGCTACCATATTCATTTTTCGAGAATCCGTTTTTAAATTGAATTATTAAATGATGATTTAGATAGTTAAAGCTCCAATAGCATTTTTTTAAGTTATATTTTTAAAATGTATTAAAATAAAGCCACAAAATAGATTGTACCTATAAACAGTCCTACCTTGTTAAAGAATAATCCTATTAATCCTGTAATTCACTATTGCCAGTTGAGAAATTGGCAAAAATATCATTTTCAACTTCAAATTCAAACGTTTGAAGATGGCCGTCCATGGAGAGGAATGGGAAAACAAGGGAGGTAATTGGTTAACTATTTCCTCAATCAATCGGTGTCTGCCCAAAAAATTTTGCCCATGATCGTATAATAGTGAGTTGACAACCTTTTGAGCAAAAAACTTAGAAATAATTATGTTTTGACTTTCTTAGAAAATATGAAATTGGAACTTTAAATAATTGATAAATGTCTATATAATAGTTTGTATAAATTTGAAGACTACATAACGACCTGCAATGGGAAGATTTAGCTCTTACATAATGCATCTTTGAATACTAGCGTGGATTAAACCATCTGGGCCCTGTTTCACGAAATTTTAACTTAAGATAAAACCCAATTTTAGTAGATACTCCAATTTTGATTGGCTAAGCACTAAAATCAATCTAATATTATCCAATCAAATTACTAAAATTGGGATCTTATCTCAGTTAAAATTTCGTGAAATAGGCCCCAGAAATCTAAATTTTCGCAAAAAATACAAATACTGTAATCTACAACTGAACGAATTCATAGAGGAATTTGCGAAAGTCGAAAGCTATTTCAGTATTAGCGGTCCTAGTCATAGACTGTTTGTTTCATTTTCAATACATAAAAATTATTTTATGGTTTTGTATCCTTTATTGAAATATATGTCTTTACCATAATCTTTCCGTTTCTCGTAAAATGGTTTTCCCTATTGTTTTCCCTGAACATTTTTTTAAAACGAGGGTTTTTTTTATTTTGATCTGTAAAACCCAGACATCTTACTATAAATTGTAAAGACATTAATTAAACAGCTGATCAGAAATTTAAAATATATGTGATTATGGACCCTTTTTCGTCCATTGAGTTCAAAATAATAGAAAATTAGCTCATTTAAACAGACATTATTGTTGTCTTAGTACCGTATATTTGCACTGTATCACTATATATATGAAGTTAACATGATACGTATTGCATTGAGCTAAAAGTTGTAATATTCAGCTTATATTTAGTGTGATAAAGAGCTGATAATTACTTTGACATTGAAAGTATTTGTGGAATTTGTCGGGTACCAATATCAGACGAACTAGAGACCAATTCCTGAATTATTTATGACGCAAAGTGACTTTACAGTACGTGAAATGTTGTCTTGTGTGGTCACAAAAACCAAGTGAAAGATTACAAGTTTACAAAAATGAAACGGGGTTTAACGACCTACTCTTCTGTCCCTACTAGGCTAACAAAGACGGGCCTACGCCGAACAGCGACGCTGTGGCCTACTCTTATATCAACCAACTACCAAGGCCCCGTAATTATTAAAGAACCCTTGACAGTTGGAATTCGATATAGAAGTAGGCGGGCAAAACTGTTCTCATAGCACTCTCCATGGCGTTAGAGCAGAGAAAAGTAGGATTTTAAACCCTATTTAATTTTCTTTTCATTTCACATTGAATGAGTTGTGTTGAAAATACGGAACTTGTGGCGATCCCAACGAAAGTAACTCAAATATTTTTGTCAAATTTAAATGTATTGTAAAGTAACTAAACGCTTCGAATAAATAAGGTATTGATTGACAGGCGATAGTGATTAAATGATGATGGTGATGATAATTATTGATGATGGTGATGATGATGATGATCATCACCATGATGATCATGATGATTTATTTATTTGTCAATGTTCATATGCAATATATACTTTTGAAATTTGTAAATTTCAGTAGTTGTATTGAAATGTATAATTTACATGGAGAGGAATTTATATTAAAACTTCGGCTTGTTTTCTAATCCATTACATACCAGTGTTATAAAGATTCGTGTTGTACTCAAAATAAAAATATTGTTGAAACCAACTCTAGGTATTTAAACCCAACACTTCTAACACATCATCATCTAATCTATTTTTCTCGGGTTACTTTTTTTCTCCCCTCGCCGGCATCCATTCTCTGACATCAGAAAGGTATTTTACTCCCCATCAACAGTTTAAGGAGTGTTAATGGATCTCTATAAAACACATTTGTTCGATATGAGAGAAATTTTGCGTTAAAATACCAATAAATCTGTCAATGGTTCCACTTTTTCAAGCTAATCGCGATTATCTACCCTGTGGGTGGTTTCTACTTCTGAAAACAGATAATGCACTGGCGCGTGGTTCTGTTCTTACAATATGGCCGTAAATCGAAAGTAGATATCAGTGATTGTAATGAGGGAAACAAAGATGAAGAAGTTTCGATAAAAGTGTTGTTGCTGTGGTTGCTATAATAACAGTCGGCAGGGTTAGATGTTTTTGTGATTTATAATAGAAACCCAAGGTCGTGAAATATAGGTTTAACATGTAACATCATAAAAAAAATAAAACGGGGTTTAACGTCCTACATTTTTCCATTAACAGGGTGCTTTAAAGGGACAATAACACTCTCGCTGGCTTGGCAGCTCCAGAAAAAAAAATAATAGCCTTATTCTAAGTACTAGATTTTTAAGTGTTCTACCTCATGTGTAAATTATCCATTACAACCTATTTTACTTGTCCAGAGAGTTCGAAAATATTTTAAAATCCAAGTCACATTTGAAAAGGTTTACGTTAGACTTTTCAAATCAATTAGTAGAATTTTTCCAATTTTTTAAATTAGGTGTGTTAACATGAAATTTATATCATCAATTAATTGGAATATTGTAAAATAATACAATTTGTTGACCAGAATGAAGATTGGGACTAATTATTCAGTTACAACAAGAGTGGTATTCGGGCTTTAAGGGTATTTTGGCCCAGACAATGGCACTACGGCCTTCTATTGTACACGAAAGGATCTTGATTTGTTCAAACTAGGCAAATATTTCCCGTAATATTGTTATCCCTTATCAGTGTGAATTCGATATAATAGTAGGCCTTAGCGCCACTGTCTCGGTAAAAATGTCTTTCATAGCACACTCTATGGCGTATGCCCGTCTTCATTAGCCCAGTCGGAGCAGAACAGTGGGGCGTTAAACCTCGTTTCATTTAATATTGGGAGATATGCTGGTATTACCCTTGACAATGGATAATAGCAAAAGATGTCCCAGTACTGTTTTTTATATTAAAGCTTGCGGCTGTGGTTTCGCCTTCTCAACCTCGTGTGTTTCCTCCGGGCACCCCGGTTTCCTCCCACTGCTAAAGACCCTTACGCGCAAGCAAATTATTGAAATAAAATTAAACCATATGTTAGTCCCGAAATGACCTAGTTTGTGTTGAGTGGACGTTAAACCCCATTTTTCTCTCTCTCTCTCAGATTAAATATTGGACTCGCCGCATCTGTATTTTAAGTTGTTTAATGGTCTCGCAGTATCAATACACTAACCATTAAACTACACATAATTTGTCAACAGGAAAGGCGAATGGCCATTTTTTCTCAACGTTTTTGAGATTGTGGGATGATGCCTGATTAGCAATTGGTCTCCACCCCACTCTCTTCCCGCCATCGCTACTCCCCGCATACAAATCTTCCGGGATACGAGTATGTCGCATTTGAGAGAAATGGCGAATCTTAAGCTTCCTGTGAGTAATTTATATTTATATACAACAAGATTTTTGCGGCTTTCTCTTAATTTACACAAAAATTAAATTCTAAATAACACCACAGTAAATTTAACGGTCGTATCATTACAAAGAAACACGTAGCTTTTTTTTTTTTTAAGTCTTAATTCCTCGTTTCTGGATGTTATTCCAGCTACCATCTCGCAACTAGATAACATTGACTGATAAGAAGAAACTTTTCATTCCGCCTGACATTAATTGCTTTCTCAATTGGTCGTTAGGCGAAAAATCAACACCGGGTTCTCATCAAAATCCGCTACTTTTTACCTCTATCAGTAAAGAGCGATAATTGATGATGTGAATGAGTTTATCGGGTGGCTTCGACTGTCGCATTTAGCAGGCCAGCAGCAAATTTAGCAGCTTCGCAGTAAATATAATATATCAAGTAGAATCAATGTTTTTACCTGATCCCGGGTCAAGAGGCTAATCAAGGGATCAATCATTATTTGTTTGTTATTTTAAAGTGACATTTCCTATTACATATATGTTAATATGCATTGGAATTGAGAAAATAAATGATTTCTCTCAAATATTAATGTATAATTTTGTAGTTTATCGTTATTTATATAGACTGATATGTTTTGCAGCACGTGGTGTTATTTGGGGGTGTTCACATGACCAAGGATATGTTAAAGCAGTGTTCCAACCAGGTATCCCTTTTCTCGATAAAGACTTACGAGAGAGAGAGAGAGAGAGAGAGAGAAAGAAGTGTGTGAGAGAGAATTAGTATAAATTAAAGGAAATACATTTGTGGGTACCAAAGTCAGGACATTAAGGCTGACGATGTCTAACGCTCGAAGATAGATGGCGCTAAATAATATAAATACATAATATTAATACAATAGTAGGACGACAAACCCCATATCCATGAGCCATAACCTCTCTGAATGATATACATATATAATATTAATACAAGACAACAAAGTAGGACGTTAAACCCCATTTCATGTCTAATCGCAGGCTTTTACACGGCTAAACTAACACTGACCTTCTCCAAGCTTTATCAGCGCCATCTATCTTCAAGCGTTAGACATCGTCAGTCTTAATGTCCTCGATTAAAAGCCTAGATAAACAAGACAACATTATTGTCATTCAAACAGAACCAAGAATTCAACTTGATCAACGCCTGGCATCTTTACTTAGTAGAATTTTGTTAGTGGAGCGTAACACTTACGGTCATTTATATCTCGACCATTTGGTCACGCTTCACTTGAGCAACACGTGTTCTTAATCTGCCATACATAAATTTTAAAGGCAAGTGAAGGAAAGGCGTTGAACGTCTCGCCAACTCATTGCTATGGTTATTTTGTGACTGGAGTTCCACGGTGGTTCAGTGAGTAAGACCTTGATGTCCCTGTTTTCAATCCCTACATTGACCGAGAGAGTTCATCCGGTATTTCCGGCGTGCCCCCATCTTGTCTGTTGAGCCTGACAAGGGACAACATGTAGTCGTCCGGAGGAGGCGAAACACCGAGGTACCGTGTACACATTGGCTTGTACAATAAAGATCGCCTGAAAGTTGGAATTCGATATACGACAAGGCCGTGGTGCCGCTTTCCGTTAAAATTTCCCCCTTAGCACATTGTATGGCGTATGTCCGTCTTCATTAGCCCAGTCGGCGCAGAACAGTAGGACGTTATTTCTTTCAGTATTTACAAATGTATAATGAATTAAAAAATGTCAATATTTCCTGCAAACGATATAATCAGGATAAGACCAAAAACCAGCGCCACCATTTTTAATATCTGTTTAAATGATTAATTGGGGATCTTTAACATGGGTTAAACCGTAAAGAATTTAATATTTTTAAAAAAATACAAATGGCAATGGCATTGCTATTAATTAAAGTAATAACAATAATCAGAATAAATCCAAAAGCCAGCGCCGTCTTTAATCTGTGTTTAAATAATTGACGGGGGAATCTTTAACGCGGGTTAAGCCGTACAGAATTTAATATTTTTCGAAAAATACAAATGATTTTAACATTGATATTAACTATACTAATAACGATTAAACGCTTTCGTGGTGAGTTACAGAAACTTATATTTTTGTGTTTTTTGCGAGTTCTTCGGTTAATTTTTATTTTTATTTTTTTTAAAAAAAAAAAACCCAGTTACAATCAAAAAACTGTAAATGTAATTTTACAACACATGTTCAGATCAATTAAGGTTTATTATTAGATCATTTTTTATACATTATTTCGTTAACGTCTTTAACTAGATGTGTAAAAAAAATAATATAAAAAACTATACACAAGGGCATGTTTTGCCGATAGATTAAGTCGGAACATCGTGTTTATTTAGTGTATATTACAAGAATTACATCGGTTATTTTCGCCTGTATTGCGATCATTATTCATCAAGCGAGAAGATATCTTCATCAAAAATAATTCATTTAATGGTTTCAACAGATGATGAGAAATCTGTTAATCTCCATCTTCGCCACGTCTTTCATTAATTTTATCAAAATTAGATTAAGTTTACGATCTTCTGAGGGAATTATACGGAGAATTATAAGGAGCGGGGGCGCCATTCCCTCAACCGGCAAATAATCTCACTCACTTCCCCGCTTAACTAAAATCTTTATCGGTTTAAATTCTGGCAAAAAGTTTAAGATTAAAGACGGCAGTTGTTGAATTCGTCCCGGGAGAGCCGAGTGAGAATTTTCCCGACTGAATTCACAACGTCTTGTAGAAGTCATTAATTTATTTTAAATTGCCGAGTTATCTTTTCTTGAATGATGTCACGCGCCCTGGGATTTGACTCGAACTGCCAGCATCGTAAAACCAAAAAAGTAATTTCTTTATTGATTATCACGGCGCTGTCTGACTCCTGCTAGCGGAGACCTATTGTATTCGGTAAATTTGTTTCGTTCTTTTTCTATAGAAGCCTATTACTCATGAAATCAGCTCAGCGGAATTTTCAAGATTCAAGGGGCTGATCGCATTTGTGGGGTTAAATGTCCGAATGGTTAGCGCATGCGCGTTGTATCACAAGGTCTGTCATTGATTCAACTGGCGTTGTTTGATTAGCCGGTTGTACGTGACAAGGAGTAGGGTCGCCTGTCCAACCTCATGGGTTTTCCCCGGCTCCCTCGGTTTCCCGTCACTGATAAAGACTCCTACGCCCAGGTGAATTATTGAAACAAAATTGAACCATGTGTTAGTCCCGAAATGACCTTTAATACGAGGAGAGAGGTAATATAGGCCTAACCCGTTCCCCTTAATCCTTTTCTGGCAATAAAATGTTGTTTATTTAAAAACATATATATTGTACCTCATACTGGCAGCCTCGTGGAATTCTTCAAGTGATAAGAAATTGGAATTTGATAGAAATAAATGAACAGAGATGGGGTTTAACGTCCTACCTTTTAGTACCGACCGAGCTAATGAAGACGGACACAGATCGTTCGGGTGGTGCTAAAAACCAATGTCCCGTATACACATGGGCGTGCACATTTCGAATTCGATATATTAGTACTAGTAGGCCGCAGTGCCGCTGTCCGGGCACATTTTCCCCCATAGCACACGGTAAGGCATACTCCCGTGTTCACTGGCCCAGTAGGAGTAGAACAGTAGGACGTTCAACCCCATTTCATTTATTTATTATTACTAAAGACCTGTTAATGAAGTCTACAAGCGTGAGAATATGGCGGCAGTTGGTGTTGGCCTGCGGAGAAGTAATGTGGCGCAACCGACACCTGCTCTTCCACCAAATTTTAAATTTTTATCGCATGTTTCATTTTCACTAAATTTACTAGCCTAGAGAGGATTTTAACAGACTTTCTCGTGGGATCTGGGTGTTTTGAAATGGTACAAGATATTGAAGTTGTTTGTTCCGCTCAGTTGCCATTAGCAACACAATCACCTGCTTCAAGCTCTCACGGATTATAGTTTGGGTGTTTTTAAGAGTTAACGGCAAGGAATGTTTAATGGTTTAAACTCACCTCGGAATAACGTTATGATCATAATGTACTTTAGAATGGTATGATATTTCTATTATGTGCAATGCTAAGTATGAGATGTTTGCCCCGGCAGCGTTATTTACAACTGTCAAGGTCCCTTTTACATTGTTAATAGGTAAAATCATAATGGTATTTCTATTATTTACAACACGAAGTAGAAGACACTTGCCCCGGCAGCCGTATTTGCAACTGTCGAGGTTTCTTTTACATTATTATCAATCACAAAGTGTATTCAAATCCACTAAATATCACAGGCTAACGATGGCATCGAGAATTGATTATGTTCTGGATAAGTTAATTAATGTCTAAGTAATAGTAATACGTTATATAACATTTCAGACCTAGAGAATGACCCGCAATAGGCAGATTTACCTCTTACATAATGTATGTTAAAGGTACGGTAATTCTATGGTGATATGTGCAATGCGAAGTAACCGAATTTTCCCCTGATATCGGCGTTTCCAAACGTTAAGGAATGCCTAATAATTAAGTCTTACCCCGGAATAGCATTATGATCATAATACGCTTTAGAATGGAATGGTAGTGGGTTTTTTTCCTATGGTTGCATGTACAAAGCGAAGTATATGTAGGACAATTTCGCCCTAGTAACGGCGTTTCCATGTGTCAAGGTTTCTATTAAATGCGTATAGGGGTGAACCTTCTTCTGGATTTGCTGTGCGGGGCGGGGGGTCTATTAAATTATTTTCATTGATGTTCAATGGACAAAATGCCCGAGGTTTCTTCTCTCCTGACGCGGGACCCGGGAGATTCTTAAACGGAATTCAGTTCCTTTGCCGGTCGACACTGTTTTTTTTTTTTGTTTTTTTTTAAAAGAAATATTTTCGTACGCGAAGCAAGGGAAATAACTCCATTATAGACGGTCACGGTATGGATGCAGACCACCATTAATTTCCCTATTGACTTTAATGTAATGGTTGTCTCTTTGCCCATCTTCAAATTTTCCTAAATTTTCGTTGAACGCTTTTCATTAAACACAGAACAACAATCGGTGATGTCTTTACTTCAAAGCTTGTATGAGGCTGACCAAGACATTTTGAGATAAACTCTCGGCTGTACGTATCACCGTTACCAAACTCTTAACAACAAGCCACGAATATTTAACAAGACATTTTGAGATAAACTCTCGGCTGTACGTATCACCGTTACCAAACTCTTAACAACAAGCCACGAATATTTAACAGAACTTGGACTTGGAATGAAATGAAAATTGTAAACACCCCAAAATCAACAAAATTGGTCATGCAAATGCGGAGAAAAGGTCGGGGTGGGAAGGAAATATTAGTATTGAAAAAAAAAGGTAATTCGTAAGCACCGGGATGGTGAAATTGAATAGGGGTTTGCTTCCATTTCAGACACTCAATAGGTCAGACACAAAGATCTCACCTTAGTTGTAGCACTATTAATATCATTAAAACAAACACACAAACTATGTCACTTTGGGACTAAAATGTTACAATTCTTTATTTCAATAATTCGATTGCATGTAGGGGTCTTTAGCAATGTGAGGAATTAGGTGGTCTAAAGTCTAAAACACACGCGATAAACTATTCTACCATACCGCACTTCAACAGATAGTCAAGACTATATTATTTTAAATTCTCGAATTGCCATATGAAATTTCTGACAGCTTCATCCACGTTAATATGTACCCAGATTGATCATATTAACATTTAATTAAGAAAATAAGTTCAAAATACCAACAATAGATAATCTCCCGGTTTGCAGAGAGAGAAAGAGAGAGAGAGAGAGAGAGAGAGAGGGAGGGGTCATTTCGGGACAAACATGTGGTTCAATTTTATTTCAATAATTCGCTTGCAGGTAGGGGTCTTTAGCAGTGGAAGGAAATTGGAGTGCCCGGAGAAAACCCACGAGGTTGGACAGGCGACCATACTCCTTGCCACGTACAACCGGGGATTTGAAACCATGCCAGTGGACTCAATGGCAGGCCGTATGATACAGCGCGCGCACGCTAACCATTCGGCCATCCACCCCCCCCCCCCCCTCCCCGGTTTGGATTCAATCAGATTTAAACTCGGTTCGGTCCATCAGGTTTCTCGATATCAGTAAAAGATGGCGGCGTCTTGTTGATGGTGGGTAGCACATATCAATGAAAATCAAATTCCACATATTTAGTAATTTAACTGGAATATACAGGTCACAATTCCATGGAATATAGTTACTGCTTATTTCTGAACCGGGTCGGGAGCCACGGTGGGTAAGTATGTAGGGACGTTAAACCCCAATTCGAAATAATTATGCGAAATTCCCACATAGTACACTGTATGACGTATGCCTGTTTTCATTAGGACGTTAAACGTTATATTGAATGCAAAATCTTTCCCTCATTTCTCTTAAAAGAAAACAAAAAGATTCCATGCATCTTTTTAAATAAATGTTTAATAAATGGAAGTGTCTACCCTATAAGATGGGGTTGGGATTACCAGGTAAATGTTTAATAAACGTGGGTGTCTACCCTATAAGATGCGGGAGAGTTTTACCCGGTAAACCAAAGGTAGATAAATCAACAGGTGTCAGCTGATAATCCCCACCCTCCTCTTTCATTAATCTGTTAATCTCATCGTAATAATGGTTGATGGAGGTCCCCCCTCCTGCTCCACCACTTGTGAACACAAACAGCAGCACCAACTCGTCTTTGATGATAAAGAACGATGGATTACCACTGTCGCCACCTATCTTAGACTCGTAGTAATCGTGTTCTAATGAATGGACTTCCGGTGTTCGTAGACCAATACCCATATTCATGTAATACGAAAAATCGGTCACCAAAGCCTTTTCCTCAAAGTCTGTGCTCATGACTGGAAGTCGGGTATCGCGTCTTGGTCGGAAGGTGTCGATACCTTTGGGCATGACCTGAGCAAAAGATATGCTGCCTGGGACATCTTTATCCAGGACACCAACGACAATGTCTCTTCCCCAGAAGGTTTCGTGTCCCGTGGAAGAGTGGTTGACGTATCGGATTCCAGCAACCTTCCTCTCAACTACGTTGTTATGTAGATCCACGAACCTTATGGTCGAACCCACGGGGATACCATAATGCCTGGCCCACAACATATGTCTCTTAGACACTAGAGTTCCTGCTTTTCTGATTCCGTGGTTGCTGTTCCAAGGCGAGATGGGAGTGAGATCCAACCCGTACGCCCAACAATCTGGGTTTCTGATGTAGGTCTTCTTAACGTGGTCTTGTTTCGAGAAGATTGGTTTAGCTTTAGCTGGTGAAATTCCCCTGGCTTTCGATAGTTCTAACCTGTCATCAATACTTCGAGTTATACTGTGATATAAGTTTATCTCGAAGTAGGTCAATGGTGGTGGTGAGGTAGGTGGTGCTCGTGTGGGTATCTTATGTTCACAATGAACGCCGGTAGCTACAACTGTTACGTTACGACTGCAAGAAGCCCGGAAGTATGCACACCTGTTGATTACAAATAGAAAAAGAAAACAAAAAGAAGTATCAATAATGCAGCATTTAACATATGTAGAAAGGCAGGTGGATATGTGGAGGTCCATTGCAGGCCCGGTTCCAGGATTTTGTCGAGAGGGGGGGGGGGGCACACGTTGCAACCTTGGATGTTTATATGATCTAAAGAGCCGATATGTGAACTACAACAGTAACAAAGCAAACGAAAATCAACTACGGCCCTTCCCCTCCCCCCTGGATCCGCGCCTGCAGTGTATTGCTATAAATATTTTTGATAGTATCTCATCTCGACACAACTTTTTTTTTAGGACTAACATATGGTTCAATTTTATTTCAATAATTCGCTTGCGCGTATTGGTCTTTAATTTTGGGAGGAAGCCGGAGGGTCATTACCCCCCCCCCCCCCCACAACGTTTGACAGGCGACCCCACTCCTTGTCACGTATAATCTGGGTATTGAAACCACACACTAGGCTCAATGACAGACCTTGTGACCTAACTCGTCAAATCCCGTTCCTGTACAGAGAAATGAAATGAGAATGGGGTTAACGTCCTACTGATCTGATCCGACTTAGCTAATGAAGACGGACAAACGCCATACAGTTTGCTATGAGGAAACGTTTGCCCGGACAGCGGCGTTACGACCTACTCTTATACCAAGGGATCTTTTACGTACACTCCATATTTACACAGGGCCTATAGAATGAAGGATCAGAAAAATGACTTACATTCCATGGTATGTTTTACCGTCACTACCACAGTAAGTTGTATTTTGATTAGGTGGTGGATGAGTTGTGTTCGTACAAGTCTTATTGTAATATGAACAGAAAAAACTGGCACCTTCAACTGTAAAACAGAAGCAGTGTACACTGACAATAGTAAGCTAGTCAAGATCGTCGTTATATTTATAGATTTCAGTCAATGTGTAGATCATACATTTGGTCTATTTAAAAAACTGGGCCCTGTTTCACGAAATTTTAACTTAAGATAAAATCCAATTTTAGTAGATACTTCAATTTTGATTGGCTAAGCACTAAAATCAATCTAATATTATCCAATCAAATTACTAAAATTGGGATCTTATCTTAGTTAAAATTTCGTGAAATAGGCCCCTGGAAGTATACGGACATGTCTCCTTTTAATCAAACACTTGAATTAAGCTATTGAACAAGGCGTGAATAGTCGAAATCTCTCTGTGGTCTATATCGAAAATTGAAAGTATATGGATCCGAGAATCGATTTGTGTGATGATTAGAAACACTTCGAGTGTGTGGCTTATCAACTGGTACCATTTTATAAACTGGAATCAGTGTTTTTTGATGATACACACAATGGAAGCGGAATAAATTCTTACCATTGTCCTATATGTTCTCAACCGGGGCTAACCGTAAACAAAAATCCAAAGTTTCGTATGACAAATTGATCTGTCACTCGTCGATGTAGGTAAATTGAAACGAAACTGGGTTTGGAGCAAGAAAGTAGGACGTTAAACCCCACTTCATTTCATTTCTTTTGATTGAATTTCGGTATTAATTCTAATAATAATTGTTGAAGGAGGTGATTGCCAGGCTGCGGTTAAGGAAATTTGACAGTTGACAGTGTATGATCTCATCATCGTTTTTAAATTACGTAGGCATAAATAAACATAATCCTTGAGTGGCATTTAGCGATTGAGCGCATTAGAAAAAAACAAAACAAATTGTGTTGTTGTATACATAAATATTGAACTTGTTATAGAGAGAAATGTAACAAGCCGTTTGATGGCAATTTTTATAATGATTTATCAGGATTACATTGTGATTCGATTTCATTGATGCAAATCATTCATTGTGATAACTCACGTCTCATTTGCATTATTTCGTCCTGTGGATGTCAATTTTATTCCGGGGGGTCGGGTCGCCTAGTGGACTAGAGTGCCGCGCTTTGACCTCTAGCTGGCCGGTCACCTCTGGCTTGCGGCTGTGGTTTCGAGCCCTGGTGTGAGCGTATGTGGCATGGAGACAGGGGCGCCTTCTCAACCTCGTGGGTTTCCTCCGGGCACTCCGGTTTCCTCCCACTGCTAAAGACCCCTACGCGCAAGCAAATTATTGAAATAAAATTAAACCATATGTTAGTCCCGAAATTACCTAGTTTGTGTTGAGTGGACGTTAAACCCCATTTCTCTCTCTCCCTCTCAATGATAAAGGATAAAGCACACTTTTCTCATAAAGTGTTGTTTTAGTATATTTTTATGAAGCTGAGCAGGATTAGGATTGAGTCCCCCCCCCCCCACTACGGGGTGAGCGGTGGTGATGCATATGCCTAAATACAGGATCTCGTTGCTTTAAAGTGAATATTACAAACCTTGAACTGTAAAAACTGAACAGATGGAAATAAACACAACCACCTTTAAAATGGCGTCCATCCTGGTAAGTGTTAAAAATGAAACTCTTTTTAAAAAATAAAAATTGTTTTTATCTTATCGGAGTGTTATGGATTTAATGGGAAAGGTCACAGAAGGCGAAAGACGTGTGAAGTAAGTTTGAACTGATTTTAACTGATAGAACAAGAAGTAGAACAAACGTACCTGGTTTAAATGAAATGGGGTTTAACATGTTACGTTATACAATGTGCCCGGACATCAGATTCTCTACAGCGACTTAGCTAATGGAAGACAGGCATACGTCATGCAATGTGTTACAAGAGAAATTGTGCCTGGATATCGGATGCTCTACGTCGACTGGGCTAATGAAGACGGTCATACATCACGCAGGCTGCTACGAAAGAAATTGTGTTTTTCCGTTTAAGCTACATCGAATTCAAACTAGCTTTTTGTTTATCCAATCCGTGCAAAAGAGTAGGACGTTAAACCCCATTTCATTTCATTTATCCAATCCGAACGAATGGACGCTTTACAATGCCAGACCCCTAGACCCCCCCCCCCCATGTAGAATCAATGCTTAAATATATAGTGAGGGGAAAGAAAGAAAGAGAGAGTGAGAGAGAGAGAGAGAGAGCGGGGTAGGAGCCCCAAAGAGCCAGGGGAAACCCACGAGGTTGGGCAGGCGACTCTACCCATTGTCAAGTGCAATCGGGGAATCGAGTTTAAAACAGAGGAAGGTTTCCGTATAAATACAGAGTTTAAGAATACAGGCACAATAAAAAGTAAGTTTATTTAGTACTGAATAAAGATTATTATTATATTACAAGTATTATTATGTATATATTATATAAACGCTAACATATAAGTTAACAGAACTAAAGAAGCCACATCCATACACCGCTCCCCCCCCCCCCCTCACGATTATTTGGGAAATTTGACGCCCGCAAACGTGTTCTCCTGCTATTCCAGCCAGTGAATATTGTAACTTTAAGCCAAAATCAACTGGGAATAAAACCACGCCACCTGATTCAATGTCCGACCTAATGATCCAAGCGCACGCAACTCCCAATCACATGGATTAAATTGTGTTTTCTTGTAGCTGGTATTAGTATTAAAACGTGTATATAATTCATCCCAGAGATTACCTGTTAAATATAAAACTGGTTACCTGTATAAATATAAAACCTGTCACCCCTAAAATAAGACATTGAATCGCTAACCATAAGGTCATGTGTTCGACTCCTGCGATGTCACATCAAATAGATATTGAAATTTACCTAAAGAAAACCGACAAATCTGAACACGACTTAAGCAGTCTCTGTGTGTTTTTTTATGGGGCGGGGGGCGAATGGTTAGCATCATAAAGCCTGTTATTGAGTCAACTGGCGTGGTTTCGAATCCACGGTTGTACGTGGCAAGGAGTAGGGTCGCCTGTCCAACCTCGTGAGGGTTCTTCGGGTACTCCGGTTTCCTCCCACTGCTAAAGATCCCTACGCGCAAGCGAATTATTGAAATAAATTTAAACCATATGCTAGTCAAGAAATGATCTAGTTTGTGTCGAGTGGACGATAAACCCCACCCCCCTCTCTCTCTCTTGGTATTTCTTGTGGGATTATTTAAAATGTTATCGCGGGAAATTTTGTCATTTATGAAGTGTGCTGCTAGATGTGCCAGGGTTATCAGCTGTGGATCATTTACCAAGGAAGGGAACACCTGTCAGTTTTATAAAGATTCTAATTTAGAAATCTATAAATCTAAGCCAGGTCGATCTGTATGGAGATCAAGAAATAAGGCCTGAAAAAGGGTATCAATTCTCTCGTCAAAAAGGAAACACCTAGTAAATCGTGTTTTTTTTTATTTAGATAAAACAAAGGAAAACCTAATGAATAAATATTAATATTAAACTCCAGCTTATTCATTGATTTGACTATTGACTTACTGGGTTTTTCTGTGACATACTAGGCAAATAAAAGAGAAAGAGACAGAGAGAGAGAGAAATGGGATTTAACGTCCACTCGACACAAAATAGGTCATTTCGGGACTAACATATGGTTTAATTTTATTTCAATAATTCGCTTGCGCGTAGGGGTCGTTAGCAGTGGGAGGAAACCGGAGTGTCCAGAGGAAACCCACGAGGTTGAGAAGGCGCCCCTATCTCCATGCCACATACTCTCACACCAGGGATCGAAACCACACACAGCCGCAAGCCAGGGGTGACCGGCCAGATAGAGGTCGAAGCGCGGCACTCTAGACGACCCCCCCCCCCCACTAAAAAAAGGAAGTTACTATGTTGTGTCAAGGGTATATCTGCTAACAAAATCAAATGATTGGTATATCTAGTACAACAACAAGAAGCACATGCCCTAGTAACTACACATTTGATCCTTACTCTGTTTTTGATAAAAAAAAAATGAGTTACTGGGTTTTGAATTTGACGGAAGGTTTGGACAAACGTTTCGACTTCAGAAGATGAAGACAAACAAGAACATATTCTCTACCAACTTCCGCTAGATCTAGACCATGGTTCCAGTTGGCTAAAGAGTGTTATATACCATTTCATGGACAACTTAATATTACTTTTTAGGTGTACACATAGCGAACAATTTGATGGGAAATAGAAATATTGCATTCAGTTTGACAGAACCAAGTTGGGGTCCCAGAATGGAAATTATTTAACTAACAACCTTTTCCAATATAAATTACCACCATTTCCAAATGATGAAGCTAAATCTTACTAGACTATCAGTCACAAGAGCGGACGATAAACAATAATACTAATACCGATTTCTGTAAAGCAGGGCGTTATATTGCGTTCATTCTGCAGCTTCATAAAACTGAAATGTCCAATCTATAATAAAGGGCTGATTAGACTAGCTAAATCTGAATTCTACCAGACTAGCGGTCACAAGAGAAACAATAAAGCAATATTGCGTCCCTTCTACAACTTCAAAAAACTGAAATGTACAGATGATATGACTAAATTGTTATCTTCAAATTCAGATTTTAAACATACATTATGCAAGAGGTAAATCTTTGTGCCTTAAATGTTATCTAAATTATCAATTAGACATTAATTAACTTCTCTAGACCATAATCAACTTTCCATGTCATCGCTAGCCCGCGATATTTACTTGATTAGAACCCGATCTGCTGCTGTTGATTAAATCAAAAAATGGATAATCGAGAATATCTTTTTATCGTACCGAGACTACCATCTTTAGTAATGGCGATCGTTGATATAATAGGCTGAAAATTCAATTGCTAAATTCTCGCTGCAGAGTGCATCCATTTTACTAAAATTTTCAACAAATTCCCTTTACATTATCTAGCTCTTTATCTTATCTCCCGTTATATATCTTTAAGGGACTGACTTTGTTGGCTTAATACAAAATCCTCTCAGACCATCGTTCACTTGACCCGTGAAGAACTTTCACAAGAATTTGAACAATTAATTGATGTCATCAGTACTTCACTCAATGACATATAATTATTTACAGGCTTACCTGATCAGACATTTTGCACTCTTCAATAATTTGGTATACTGTTGGGAAAAATAGAGCAATCACCAGTGAAGCGTTCAGAGAACGAAACCGGATGTGTACATGGGGCTGATAAACAACAAACTGGAAGTGAGATCGACTAACCTGCCCAGGTCATAAGCCTCCATGTCCGCCATATTTATTTCACGTATTGGAAACAAGTATGGCGGCTGGGGAGCGTTAACTTTTTTTTATTTAATTATTTCGGTGTTTTTGTAACCGGAGTTCAGCTTTAACCATATGTTGGTCCCAACATGACCTAGTTTTGTGTTGAGTGGATGTTTAACACATTGTCTCTATATAATGATCCACAGATCAAAAATCATTACACCGAGATTTTTTTATTTACTTACACAGATAAATAATTGATCGTCCCCAATACCGTGGCTGTTTGCTTCTGGTGGGAAAAAAGTCTATTTGTTTTATGATGATATTGATTTATATTGTCTGAAATTACTTCTGCTCTGTCGTTTTTGCCGATTGATGAACCCGATTAAAGATACATTATTCAAGACTTGCATCTGCCCGTTGCAGTTCTTTCTTCAGATCTTAAATTTTATACCAACTATTAATTAGACATCTATTAACATGGCGCGATCATAATGAATTCTCTAGCCCATCGGGTGCACTTGATTTGCAACGCATTTAACCAGTTTCATCAGAAGAGACATCGAACGGCTCTATAAAATTGTCAAACTTTTTCTTGTTACAGAGTTATCTGTAACAGGGTCCGTAAGATCAAAAGTGTCAAGTCATTAAAACAAAATCAGAAGCGGCGACTATGTAAACCTATGTGTAAACCTAGATGGATATGTGTAAACCTAAATGACTAACCTATACGACTAAGTAAACCTACGTGTAAACCTACATGACCATATGTAAACCTAGATGACTATATGTAAACCTAGATGACTATAGGTAAACCTAGATGGTCATGTAAACCTAAAAAAACTGTGTAAAACTAGATGAATGACCCATATTACTATGTTAGCCTATGTGTAAACCTAGATGAATGACTCACATGACTATGCAAACTTATGTGTAAACCTAGATAACCATGTAAACCTATATGACTATCTAAGTCTATATGTAAACCTAGATGACCATTTAAATCTATATGTAAATCCGTATTAATGACTTGTATGATTATGTAAACGTATGTGTAAACCCAGATGAATATGTAAATAAAATAAAACTAAGTACGGACAATCCAAACCATTAGTCAAAATTCGAAGTCCTATAAAAAACGGTCGAGGCAAAATAGTGTAATAAGCAAATGGATTATTCACCGTGTACAAAATACACGACAAACAGGTGTCCGGAAGAGTAAGCTTACCCTGTCTGGCAATAACACCCGCCATAGCTGCATCCAAACTATTAGACGAAATCTGAATTAACCTAGATTACTATGCACACCTATGTGTAAGCCTGGATGAACATGTACACCTATGTAAAGGTGTGTGCAAATATAGATGTCTGACCCAGCGGATCAGCACCTTTAAGATCTACCACTGTGATACAAGAGATCACAGGTGATTGAACAGTCGGAAATCTTAGGTAAAACCATTGTGTTCACATGTATCGATGTGGATTGTCAACCAGCTGCTCGACTAGAATTTATAGCATTTAAGTTTAACACCAGCCAACAGAAAGCATAAGGTAAGTTGCTTTGTACATTCTCTTTGTAAAACATTATACATAATTTGAATTTCGGTCAACAGTTACTTTTTGGTTTATTCCTTTAATTATTCGTATTAGTTTGTGGGGATAAGTTTGCTGTTATTAAGATGATCGTGTGTTTGAGATGGGTGAGGGGGGATTTCATAATTGACTCTTCATCGTTAGGATGGGAATTGTTATATCCTCGCCAAATAAATGAAATGAAATGGGGTTTAACGTCCTACTCTTTTGCACCTAACATGGGCCAATAGAAGACTGGGCCTCGCCAAATATCGTATTGCATTAAAGTATAGTGTCACAAGGTACAATTACCGAGTTTGATGCTAAGCGACGTTTTTTTAAACGGGGGATACTCTTGTCTTTATCAAGCGAGTGATTCAGGTATGTGAATAGTAGGCAAATACATACAGAATATGCAACAATAATCAATCAAATACAATCAACACCTTTGATTAGGGGGACATTTACAAATACAGCTACGCAACGTAATGTCCTACATGGATAAAAAGGGGGGGGGGGGGGTCGAAACGTCGCTTAGTATTAAACTCAGTAATTGTGTATATTGTTCAATAGTGTTATGTCCGTCACTTTGTGTTATATGGTCCGGGTCCAAGTTGCCTACATCGGATTCCATTGGGTCCATCAAGCCACAACAACAAATAAGCTTATCTATTGATCCAACTGGATTATTTCAAATTATAAACAACTCTATGAGGGGGTTTTTTTTTTGGGAGGGGGGGGGGTCTGTAAAAATGTATTTTTTTCCCTTCCTGATGTCACTGTGAATAATTGTAATTAGAGTTTATATTTGAAGGCCGTGGACTGATCGAAGCCTAGTCTGTTCCCCATTCCAATTTTTATTGATGAATAAAATATAGGGGTAATTTTTCTTTATCTATATGTATTGTATTATGGGGGTTGGGATGGCCTAGTGGTCTAGAGTGCCGCGCTTCGACCTCTAGTTGGCCCTTACCTCTAGCTTGCGGCTGTGGTTTCGAACGCTGGTGTGAGCATATGTGGCATGGAGATAGGGGCGCCTTCTCAACCTCGTGGGTTTCCTCCGAGCGCTCCGTTTTCATCCCACTGCTAAAGTCCCCTACGCACAAGCGAATTATTGAAATAAAATTAAACCATATGTTAATCCCGAAATGACCTAGTTTGTGTTGAGTGGACGTTAAACCCCATTTTTCCCTCTCTCATTATATTATATTTTGACGTGACACTACATATATTTGTTAAACGGAGCCCCGGTGGCTAAGCCAGCAATAGGCAGATTTAGCTCTTGAATTAAGTAGCTGTAGGGCGGGCCACGGTGGCTAAGTGTGTAAGACTCGCAACCCTGGAGGTCGCGTGTGCGATCGATGCGTAGACCGAGAAATTCATCGAGATTTTCCGACGTGGTTTCCACTTGTCAGAGGGTCCGACGTGGCGTGCATGTCAAATATCCAATGGCAGTTGGTACCTTAGTGCCGCTGCCCGGGCAAAATATCCATCATAGCACACTGTATGGTGTATGCCCGTCTTCATTAGCCCGGTCGAAGCAGAACAGTAGGAAGTTAAACCCTATTCCATTTCATTTAAACTCCCCTCTCTCCCTCTATTTAAATACATTGACTGCATCTCTCTCTCCCCTTCTCTTTCAATAAATCGAAACCGTATGAAATGTTCCTCGGTGTGTGTAAATACTATTTTGTTAAAAGAGTAATATTGATATATATTTAACGTTAAAAAGGCACGTACGTGATCCGCCCCAAAAATCGATTGACGGATGAGTGAACTTCCATTTGATTTTAATCTTTATTTTAGGATCAATTAGTTACGTAACGTGGTGTCTTTAGGAAAAGGCACACCTGCTTTGTAGATATCACCTTGCTACTTCGTAAAAGGAAGGAATAACCACAACCCCTACCAAGGAAAAGGCGCCCCAGCCTCATAGACTTCGTCGCGTCACTCAGGCACACGAAGGCAAAAGTACACCTGCCTAAAAGACACCACCACACTGCACGAAGGGAAAAGTGCACCTGCCTCAAAAGACGCTACCACACTGCACAAAGGAAAAAGAAAATATGCCCAGCAGAAGCCACCCGCTACTCAGACTCACGACAGAAAACACACTCTGGCCTCGTAGACGTTCTATCACTACCGTGAGACACCAAGGTATAATGGGATTAACCAAATCAAAATTTCAAAAATCAGAATGGATTTGCTGGATGGTGTTCTTATCCGTGTCCTACTCAGATGCCTCGGTGTGCGCAGCCGTCAATATGTCATCTGTTTTAGTCAATACGTCATTGTCTATTGGTGTATTTGATATACTACATCCGGGTGGTTTGGCGCTATGTGCGCGTGAGTGTAAATACCGATTAAGATGTATAACGTTTAATTATAAAGCCAGTACTGATGAATGTCAACTCAACCAGGAAACTATGGCGAACTGGGCAGCAGATGATATATCGGACGGGTTTTCGTTCAGTAATATTGACAAGTGGCCAGAGGTAGGTGCAATATTCAATGTAATATAACGTCTTTCAAGGTTTCTACTTCTATACGGATCCTATTTTCTGAGGAATGATCCGACTTGAACAGACTTCACGTAGTGTTCATTTTAACCCATGACACAAACAGGATTTTGAATGCATAAGTTTATTCTATTACGATCAAACTAGGGTTTTATTTAAAGATTGGAGGATAACCAAATATTTGAGGTAATAAAAGAGAAGATGTGAACTTTAAGGTATTCTTGAAGCCACCAAAATCTGCAAATAACCCTTGTTATATCCATATAGAATCTTCTTGTGACGGGGTTGGTAGAGTACCTAGATTTGTTTCTAGAACGATCACCACAGTCTCATCAGTAAGGAAGTATCCAAATACAGAGCTCGCACTGAGCGCACATCAGATTAGGCACTAATTCTTTAGTTTCTTGTCAAATGAGAAATGTTGCCACTGCCTCACTTTCGTTCTATCTGCAGTATTGCAAACCTTATGTAGCTGACCAGTCTCCCGTTGCCCTGGCACAGTCACGGTTACTATAGGGATCAGACGAACGACTTGCTGACTGTCGATTACATAGGTTAGACTGTCACCGAGGTTATAAACTCGGAAGGTGTCTACATATAAATGTAAATACATGTATCTATATCTGAGAAGGAGAGGGGTTTAATATAGCTATGTCTGTTCCCCCATCCCTATTCAGATACAAATCTGAATAAAAATACTGCTTATTACAAAATATAAATGTCGAATGTCGTAAATCTCCCCCCCCCCTCTCTCTCTCTTCCTTTCTCTCTCCCCAGTCAGAGACCTGAATTTTTCATTTCTGCAGTGCTATATTCTTATTTACATTGTAGACTATAGCAGGAGACTGCGCAGACCTGCCATGTGAATTTCACGAAAGGTGTCAACCGAATCAAAATGGGTATATGTGCGAGACTATTTACTGTAAGTAAAAGTACAATGTAATCGTACACAAGATAAGATAACTTAAAATCAAAAGGTAGAACAAAAACTATACTTATTGGAGCGTAATCTGTCTCACCCCAACTCGAACGGTACCGCCTAGACTTTACTCGCTTGTCAACACACGTCTTTGGCAACATTATAAATCTACTTTTGTGACATTTACCTTCACCAATCTTGGGCCGTGGTAAAACACTGCTCAGACACATCCACTGCTTTACAATTTGAACATTATTGGGAAGGGGGTTGGGTGGCCGAATGGGTAACGCATTCGCTCATATGGTCGTGTCATTAAGTCAAATGTTGTGGTTTCCATTTCCAGGTGTGTGTGACAAGGCGTAGGGTACCTTGTTTCTCCTCGTGGGGTTTTTCTAGGTTGCCAGGTTTCCTCCCACTGCTAAAGACCCTACGCACAAGAACATTATTAAAACTGAATCATATTTTACACCAGAAATGACCTAGTTTGTTTCGAATGGACGTTAAACCTCGCTTCTCCCTCTTTCCTTTTTCTCAGGGGAACATAATACAGGACGCCTGTCACACGGCACTGCCTTATTAGAGCGCGCTAATGAATCAAACCAATTTTTGTTTCTCAACTGTTGTTAATCAATCGATCTTATACCTTTGACTCTTCAGATTTTTTTATTGCTTTTCTACTTTGTTGTTTATAAAACCTTTTAGAATATAGATGTTTTAATTAGACGTATTAGTGCACGCTAACCAACCTAGCAACGATTCCATTCTCAGATGATGTTAAAAATCGATTTTAAACCTTTCACGCTACTGGTTTTTGATGTTTATTTCTTTCCTAATTTGTTGCTTATAAAGTTTTTTTTTTTACATAGTCCAGTCAATTTATGAAAAATGGGGGTCAACCCCAAAAAAGGTTTTTGATGGATTTTAGTTGCGTTGGTTCTACTCAATGACATCCGAAAAGTTGACCAAAATTGGATTACCAGAAAGTCCCAAACTTGAGGGTAAAGTTCGGGTTTTAAAGACATTGTCCTGTAAACATTTCCTATAATTTGTTGCTTATCATGTTTTTTTTTTAAAAAATATAATATACATTCAATTTCAATATTTCAGTTGATGTTACCAGAGAGTACGATACCGCTTTAATTGGCTATGTTTTTGACACTCTCACTGCGTTATCAGAACATGGATGTGTTGCAGAATGTTACTATCGTTCCGCATGTGCTTCCTTTAACTATGACACCAATACAAACACGTGTCAACTAAACACGGAAAATATGACAACAGATTATTTTTCATATATTGGAAACATGCCTGGATTTTTGTATCGTAACTTAAAGCAGTTTGATCCAGTAAGTATCTTAGGTTTTATGCGGATCATTACATGTGGTCATTTAAAGATACGTTATCAAAGATTACATAAAGAGCTGGTAGTTCGCACTATAATGTGAAGGGGATATGCTGACAATTTCCGTCAAATTGCTTCACTTTAGGCCGTGAAAACCTTATTTTAAAATAACTTAAGCCTCGATTATCCATTTTTGTCGTTAAAAATCACTGGGCGTTGCGAGACAGATCGGATTCAAATCCAATGAAAATCGATCACATAAGATGACTCCAAGTTTTGATTATGGTCTTTCATGTTAATAAATGTCCAATTAATAGTTTATGCAACATGTCAGGTCCGCAGAAAGACCCACAATAGGTCTGTATGTTGTTAGTGAATCAATCATTAGTAATCATTTCTTGTGTGATATATTTTTCTTTGTTCATTATAAATGGCTCCCGAATCCATGCAATAAACGACTCGAGTACTGATTTTAATATGTTCACTAAGGCAAGATGTCCTATGGCAAGATAACAATATCAATTTTGATTTTTAAATGGACTCGTATCGAATTCTAATTTCGAAAATGGGAATGTAGCTCCTTAGATCTGTATGGTTAGGTGTATCTCAGATTGATGCTGTGATGTGGTTAGAAATTTCGGTCTTGTTAATACCGCTTAAATCGTGTTAGAGGTTTACCCCTTTAACTATTTCTCAGATTAATGCTATGTCTGGGGTTTTGCCGTTTTGGGGAGATTAAATTATCTTATTCATTATGTATTCATGCAACTCGTTTCAGGATGGTATTGTAGGCGAGTGTTCGACACAGCCCTGCTATGATGACGAGATTTGTGAGGATGATACTTGGGCCACACCTCCGTATATCTGTACAATCGAATGTAAGTGTTCAATTCCTGAAATTATATGCCTTCCCATATTGAAAAATGTGCGCTATTTGTATTATTGAAGCTGCGACATGTTTTGCGAATTAATTAACACAATACCTTTCCATTCTATTTGTGTTCAAAACGCGACCAACCTATTTGTAATTACTAATCCAGAGGTGGCGAACACTTTTAGCTCCATATATTCTCGCGGAAAAGGAGAATAAAAATAGTCTAGGTTGGAAATCGTAATTTACAGTAGTATGAAATTAGTCCTTGTGGGCATTTTTTCCACTCAAAAATCACGGGCCGGGCTTCGTACTCCAAAATGGGTGCCGCACCCCTCCCTCCTTTCTGAAAATCCTGGACCCCCCCCCCCCCGAATGGAATCCCTGTGGTGACAAAACGTCAACTCAATCACAATCCATTATTTGTACTGGATGAAGCACGGTGTTTATGATTTAATGCGAGGGGTAGAGTTACCCGTGGGGTCAACCACCAACACAGTACTTCCGGTGCATATGTAATATGGAAGTTCTGTGTTGACAAGATGACCAACTCCACCCCTCTCCGTTATTGGTAAAGGCTAAACTGTAGTGTTGATGAATAAATGCGTTGGTTTGAGTTTTAGCCGTCTTGCAAACCAACATATCACCTCCGTTCTATCTGTAATTGGCCTGACAAGGACAGCTGCCTAGTCATTCGGGTGGGGCAAAAAACCGAGGTCCCGTGTACACATTGGCATGCACGTAAAATATCCCTTGGCAAGAGTAGGCCGTGGCGACGCTGCCCGGGCAAAATTTCCCTCATAGCACACTGTATGGCGTTTTCCCGTCTTCCATTAGCCCAGGTTAGGTGTAGAAGAGTAGGACGTTAAACCCCATTTCATTTCATTTCATTTCTATCTGTAATTGTCAATAGGCATGGATCAGCAACAGTGTAGATATAATACTTTTTAGATCTAAAATATAATAAACAACAAATTGTTCCCTATGACAGATAGCATGGTGTATGCCCGTCGGTTTTCACGGACAATTAGGACTTTAAATCCCATTTCATTTATAGTATTGATTGTCTGTATAGTTTTAAAACCAATAACTTGACCCAATAGCATGGCTGAAACATTTTTATAAATATGACTGGTACTGCGTACACGTACTTTGTTACTTGTTCTCCAAGAGGTGTTCATCCTTTGTTAAAAGTTCTAGCATTCTTCTGTTTACACCATTCAGTATCATCCAGTTTGTTTAGCATTTCACTTACAAGTAAGAAAGAACATTAAAATCAATAGTCAGGGGTCTCTTCTTCGACATCCGTTTAGCAACAGGATGGTCATTGTTGTCTTTCAGAGGTGCTTTCCATTTGTAGAGTTCAAGATTATCACTCGGTCTCTTCCATCTTGTTACATCCTATTCCTTCATACTCAGATTAGCCCTTCAGAAGTTGAAACATTTTCAGAATTTGTTTATTTATTTTTTTTTAAAGGAATCTTTCTATTTACAAATCATTTCAGAATTACTCTCCGTAGCTTCTAACAGCTATGTTTTTTACAAATCATGTCAGAATTACTCTCCCCCGCTTCTTACAGTCCCGGTTTTTTATTGATTTTCGATAATTCTACTAAACCACGACTTTGACTACAACGTGAATACACTATTGCCACTTGAGTGTTTTAACGATAACTGGTTACTAGTGTATGTTTTGATCCTAGACAGCCTTTATCTTTTGACAAGAACAACATCTTTAGATGTTAATTCGAGTTTCAACCAATCACCCTTTTGGAAATAAACTCATCCCTAAGCGCGCGTTATCTTGTTACGTTGGTCTAAGGTGGGACGGGAGTGTGGGGGTGGGGGTACATTGAACCATTTGCCCTAAATGGTGTGGAGGCTATTGCTTCATATCCATTTAGCCTGGAGGTCGGGTGTTCGATCGTTGCATTAACCGAGAAAGTTCATCCAAATTTTCCGGCATGGTTCCCCTTGTCAGTGAACGGTGGGCCCGAGGAGGGCAGCTGTTTTGTTGTTCGGGTGGTACGAACGACCGACGGAGATCTCTTGAAAGTTTTCCGGCCATATGCCCCCCCCCCCCCCCAGCACACTGTATGGCGTATACCCGTCTTCATTAGCCCAGTGCAGAGCAGACCAGTAAGAAGTTATAACCAATTTCGTGCACACCGATGTCTAAACGGGACGTCTCCTAGGCAACTGTAATAAATAGTCAGTGGAGAGGGTTGGTGTCGCAAAACCACAAAAGCAAACTTGTGTACTACGTATATATACGTTATAAGCAATAAACAACATATATCAAATATCAAGTAAATGGACCCGGAGAAGTCAGCTGTAATCCCTATTGTGCTATACAGGCAAGGGCCTGTAAATCGACAACAATCATTTACAAAAAACAATGCGACCAGTCTTGAATGTGGTCGTCTTCAGCAGTGTGTTTTCCTGAGGCGATAGTCTGCCAGTTGACGTCAACAAATAAGGGCGAGAGAGAGAAATGGGGTTTAACGTCCACTCAACACAAACTGAGTCATTCAGGACTAACATATGGTTTTTTAAATTTTATTTCAATAATTCGCTTGCGCGTAGGGGTCTTTAGCAGTGGGAGGAAACCGGAAATAAGGGCGATAATCTGATTAGTGGTGATACTTTCTACTCTTACATCGAATTCAAACATCCATGGGTTCTTTACGTATATGCCATTATGTACACTACACGCTGTCCTTGATAAAAAAAAAGAAACAAAAAACCATTGACCCCCCCCCCCCTCTCAATCGGATTTAATTACTTTCAGATTGCTTACCACCGGATCCTCCACTTGATGTCCATGTGATACCAGAGTTTGATCAGTCTGTAAGTTTATGGAGAATAGATAGTCATCTTAAATACCGTTGTTCACATGGCTACTACCCTGCCTTAAATTGGACTTGCTCTGTTGACGGTGACTGGTTGGAACCCCAGTGTACACAGAATTACGTCTTTTAATTGAGATAACAAGAAAGTTATATAACCATTCCTACTGAATACCCAGATTGCGTTCGTGCAAGTACAGTATTAGCTCAATTATTGTAATTGTTTTTAACTCTGAGTAGGTGGTAATAACAAATTATCCAACACTGCCCCACAATTTTGATTTCATTCCTATTCCTATTATCTGTCACCAATTACGACGTGTTGGGTGGTCTGGGAGTGGAAAAATGATGATATGATAGAATCGAGCGTCATAGGCGCGATCAAAGTCCACACAGCTACGTATAATATTAATGTAACTGAGGTTTCAGATAATGTGTCATTTGGGACTGGTTTGTTAGGACTTTATTTCACGGGGTCGCTTACCCCGATCCTTTTACACCCGCACCCGCAACCAACAATAACTGAATTCCGTTCAGCATTGATAAGAATCTGACGCAGTGGTTAGTGCTATGTGCTTGTTCTCTGTATAATACTAACGGTGGTTAGTGCTATCTGCTTGTTCTGTTGTTCTCTGTATAATACTAACGGTCGTTAGTGCTACTCCCATGTTCACAAGTAAACAGTGCTAGGATCGTCTGTGCTTGAAGAAGATAATGGTAGCATTTAATGACACTTTATAATTAAAATAAATAATTTGGTATGCACACAAATATAAATATAGTATATTAATAATTAATTAACTTGTGAAGGTCCTTTGGAAAAGATAGTTTTAAGTGATTTCTTAAAACTTTCCTGAGAGAACTTCTTTAAGTGGCATTTAGTAATTGAACAGTAACACAATAACACTATTTATGGATTAACAATTACTGGTTTATTATCATGCAACGTTTCGACGATGATACTCTCGTCTTTATCAAGCAAGTGATAACATATATGTAAAACATCTACTTGATAAAGACGAGAGTATAATCGTCGAAACGTTGCATGTTAATAAACCAGTAATTGTTAATCCATAAATAGTGTTATTGTGTTTCGACGATGATACTCTCGTCTTTATCAAGCAAGTGATTGATAAAGACGAGAGTATCACCGTCGAAACGTTGCATGTTAATAAATCAGTAACTGTTAATCCATAAATAGTGTTATTGTGTTTCCTGAGAGAAAGAGTTTTTTTAAATGCCTGCCGAGCTCCATAGTGATTGAAAACGGTAGCTATGATAGAATTAGTTATTTATTTCTAAAAGTTCATAATACATATTTAAATACAAAACTTTATACCACCCGTGTTTGGAAGATTACGACACAATATTAAAGGAAGCCAGAACATTACAGTCCTTTAAACTATCCTCACTCATTTAATTGTCAATACCATTCGTGACAGTGCACCTCGGCGTCATCGCAAGTGAACTCATAAAACTAATTTGGGGCCTTGTCATCGCCATCGCCTTATTGAATATCTACCATCCAATATACCCAGTCGTCTAACTAACCTCTCAATGTTTGGAAGAGAGAGAGAGAGAGAGAAATGGGGTTTAACGTCCACTCGACACAAACTAGGTCATTTCTGGACTAACATATGGTTTCATTTTATTTCAATTATTCGCTTGCGCGTAGGGGTCTTTAGCAGTGGGAAGAAACCGGAGTGCCCGGAGGAAACCCACGGGGTTGAGAAAGCGCCCCTATCTCCATGCCACATGCGCTCACACCTGGGATCGAAACCACAGCCGCTAACCAGTGGTGACCGGCCAGCTAGAGGTCGAAGCGCGGCACTCTAGACGACTAGGCCATCCCAACCCCCCTCAATGTTTGGAAGATGTTTTACACAAGCATCAATGCTTGTTATTGTATCAATTTAATACATCTGTGCCTCAATAAGAAATACAATATATTGTTTAAACTCAAGAAAATTTTAAGTATTCCTCCTGATAGTGATATTGGATTTTCCTATAAAACCATTGGTCATGCACTTAGCAACACCCTTGCCTTGTCCCCGCAGACAAAAGCAAAATAATACGGGGATTTAAGGTCATTTAATGCGTTGCCACCTTTTCTGTGTATTTTTGTCAATAAATAAATTACCCTTTAATAGATTATAAGGACGGTTAGTCTGACATATACGAATCAATTTAACTGTTTTTGTTTTGTTTTAATGAAAATTGGGAATTGAATAAATAATTGTTGTTTCCTGATCATCTATATAATTGACTATAAGGACCTTACTTAAGGTTATAGCGCCGTTTTCTTGTAGTATTTATAGCAAAGCGGTTAGTTTGACATATTCGAATCAATTTAACTGTCGTTCTTTCATGTTTTAATGAAACTTGGGAATTGAATGAATAATTGCCTGTTGATCTACATACTATAATGTTGATATTGATTATGTTGAGTGTCTAGTTTAATTCAATCCCATACATATTGATATGAGTCATTATTTGTATGAAGGTCAACCTCGATAATAATATTACGAAGATATTTTTTTTACAAGACAGGGATTGAAATGGGGTATATAGTCCTACTGTTCTGATGAAGACGGGCATGGGTCATACAGCGTGATATGAGGGACATTTTGCCCGGGCAGTGGCACTACGTCCTACTCGTTTTCGAATTCCGACCGCCAACTGTTCATTTACGTGTAAAAGGGAACTCAGTTTTGCTTCCGATCCGACGTCTGTACATTATCTATTGCCAAGCCCCGCGTCCAATACCACTTTCAAAAGAGAACCATAGTCACCCCCACCGGTCTTACTGCTATAGGCTGATAGCATTTCAATACCTTTGTACGATACATTTTAAATAACAAAAATGGTCTTTTCTGTGAAAATGTTCTAATGATAAAATCGGTAGTAGCATCATCATATAAACACAGAGATATTTCGTTTACTTTGTTAGAATAAAAATTACTGTACAGGAAAGGTTATTCGACGAATGCCATCGACATAAAAAAAAGTCCAATCTAATGCACGGGAAAAGTTATCAGACGCAAGACTTTGCTAACATAGTTGTTGATTGAAACATCGGCTTAGTGATGGGGCCGAAGCGGTGGTTAAGCATGTTTGCCATATATTTCAACCACATACCGTGATAAACTACAAATCGACTGCAAATCGTATCTGGCGCAGGACCGCATGTTTGATTTTTAAAATAGGAGAGCAGCATAGGTGGTGGGGCGCCAATATGATGCCCAAGTTACTGAGCACATTCGGTGGCCCCCAAAATTTGAAAAATAACGCTGCCGAAAACATGTTTTTCGGCCACTCTGGTGATAACTAGGAGTCGATTTTATATGGTCGATTTTTGTTACGTGGTGGCAGATCTTTTAGAAGGACACCCCCCGCCCCATAGCCTACACATAAGTGATATAAGAACCCATTCGCGAGTGGGTGCCCTTAGACCCGACCGACTGTGTGATCACAATCAAATCTATTATTTTATAATTGAAAGGTTGTCATGTTTTGGTTGGTTTTTTTGTGGATGAGTGGTGCCATTTCTCGAGGCGCCATATTTTTCTTGGGGTGCAATGTATCTGCTGCATTCCCGATAGGTAAGTCCATGCTCTAGCGAAACTCAAGCAATCCCGCTAACGATAATAACAGCGTTAGGAATCTCATAAATATTCTGCGCGTCGGACTCTTTAGCAGTGGGAGGAAACCGGAGTACCGCGAGAAAACCCACGAGGTTGGATGCAACCATACTCCTTGCCACGTACAACCGGGGATTCAAAACCACGCCAGTTGACTCAATGACACACCGTATAATACAGCGCGCGCACGCAATCCAACCCCCCTATTTCGGTGGGATTTGGGGGTTGGGCGGACGAATGATTAGCACGTCCGCACAGTATCATAAGATAATTGCATTGATGAACATTCTGGGACTTGTTGGTAAGATCATACAAGGTTGTACAGGTCTCCTGTGAGCTATGATCCGTTTGGGTACTATTATTGTCACCAGCTGTTTCGATTTAAATTCAAATTGATCAAAGACTTTCATCTCAAGCAAATAAGAAGCTCGTGCATGAAATATTAATTTAATGTCAATACCAATAGAAAATTAATAACTCGTCCAATTAACAATTTTTTATTGACCGTGAACCATATTAAGTCAGCGATACCACTGCGGTGAACATAGACGCCAAACATTAGACGGTCCGACCCTTAATAAATATTCTGCGCATTTTAGGGATCATTTATAAATATGTTTCCGAAAAAAGAGATGGAATAAGAGAAGAAATGATATGCTGATAGTAACTTCTAAGGTTTTATATAATAAAGGGCGGGTTGGATGGTTATTTACAAACCAAAGCGTTGTAGATTGTATCTTCTGGTTTTTTTTAATTTAAATAAGGGTATGTTTGTTTATGTTCTGGGTTTTTTATGTAATAAGGGATATGTTTGTTATCTACTGGCTTTTTATGTAATAAAGGGTATGTTTGTTTAACTTCTGGGGTTTTTATATAATAAAGATATGTTGATTTATCTGCCTGGGTTTTATAACATTACATGTAATTAAAATAGATTGGCAACTCAGTGGTACGAACAGTCTGTATTTAAAACACAACTAATATTCTTAAAAGTTTGATATGGGTGCATTTTATGTTTGTTTATGTGAATCGATGATATTGTGTACAATTGAATCGTTTCCATAGCGTTGTTAAATATGTTTCTGCCTTAGTTCTATTGTTTGTTTGTCCCCCGCCTTTGGTAGAAATTAGGGGACTATTAAAATGGGTTCGTCCGTCTGTCTATCTGCCTATCCTTTTATCTGTCTGTCTATCCGTCACAAGTTTTTGGGGACATAATAACTCTGCCTAATTGAGCTAGAATGATCAAACTTGGTGTAGGTGTTTATAAGGTCAGTTCCTTAATAGAGTGCGAAGATGAACAACTTCTGCTTGGGTAAGAGAAAAGCAATTTGATTGTTTTATGCTATGTGACACGATAACTTCAATTTTAATTAAGTGAGAGTGATGAAACTTGGTGTATAGTTTCATTACACCAATACTTGACTAAGTTCGATAATGTGTATCGATTGGTCAATACACAATAATCCTATACACGTGGCGTAGGTGTCTATTATGTGAATGCCTTGATGGCGTTCGAAGATGAGAAATTTCTGCGTAAGGTAAGCAGAGATAAGCAATTTCTCTTGGTTTGTTTTAATACGAACGGTGCTTAGTGTCAGTCCTCGATTCATAAAAAACAGTACCCTTTGATCTAGGTCTCCGGGTATATTTATTATTTATAGTTGGTTAGTATAAGTCTTCGGTATTAGTTTCACAGTGCTAGGATCGGCTGCACCCGAATAGGATTATTGTACATTAAATGCCTGATGATATCCATAGTGGTTGAAAACCATAATTAAGTTGAAGTTAATTTTTATATTTCTAACACTCCATATTTATATATTATACTTAAAGCGAGAATTTCATATTTTCTAAGCACGTCAAAACGTAATTATTTGTATGTCGTTTGCTCAATGGGTTGTCAATTCACTTTTATACGATCATAGGCATTATTTCACTCACTTAAAAATCTTTTACACCGGAAATGATACAAATGATAACATTATTACTTCCCCTGCTCCCCCCCCCCCCTCTCTATCTTCAACCGTTTGGATTTGAAGTTGAAAATGATATTTTTGCCAATTTGTCAACTGGCAAAAGTGAATGATAGAATTAATAGGATTATTCTTTAACAAGGTAGGGCTGTTTATAGATACCATCTTTTTAAGGCTTTATTATTTGATATATTTTACAAAAATAACTCAAAAATATGAAATTGTAGCTTTAAGTTGGAATATTACAACACAATAGGACCAACTGTTTTTAATTCATCACACAGGTGGTCCTGAGCCTTCTTTATTGACCTTCCTAATGAAAAAAGTAATCACTCTCAAACCATCCATTAGGACCACCAATATTATCAACAACACAAGGATTACTAGTCCAGTATATCCAGTAAAAACGGCAGATGGTCGGCTATCTTGAGCGCTAGTTTTAGAACGTCTCAGTCTGGATAATGTCGCGGTGTTTAGGGTCAAATTTTTCTTTATTTCTTTGACCAATCTGTCTTCAGTTTCCCGGAGGTTGTCAATGGCATAACACAAACACGCGCACATTGGCCTGGTAGTGGTAGAAATAGACGTCAGTGTTTGACTTTGACTGGAATAGTACATGGACGGCAGCTGTGTTGTATTGTGCGTAGAAGACGACATTGACGTAAATGGGCGCTTAGATGAGAAAATAGTGGGGTCTGAGGTAACAGGACGGATATGAGTACTTGTTTCTAGGAATGGGCTTGGGTTGGCAATAGCTGGCTGTGTAAACGGCATCATAGCTGAGGTAGAAGTTGGATCCGAAATGGCTTTTTGAGTATTTGAGATCATAGTGTTTTTTGGCGGACGGCTTGGATCAGCAATATCTTGTTGGGTATTCGAGCTCATTGTTGAGGGAGTGGTTGGATCAGCAACAGCTGGCTGGGTAGTTGAGATCATAACTATTGTTGAGGTACGGCTTGGATCAGCAATAGCTGGCTGGGTAATCGAGGAAATCATAGCGGTTGGTGACGGTCGGCTTAGATCAGCAATAGCTTGTTGGGTAGTCGAGATCATAGCTGATGTTGAGGTACGGCTTGGAACAGCAATAGTTGGCTGGGTAGTCGAGATCACAGCTGTTGTCGCGGGAGTTTTGGGATCGGCAATAGCTGGCTGGGGACTCGGCGGCATCATAGTTGTTGGATCTAAAATATAAACAACGTATATAAAGTATGTCTGCCGTAAGCCATATTTGATTTCTCATTTGAATCCTTCGTTATATACTTTCTGTCCCAACCACACACTCCTGACCACGGACAAGAACGCAAAACACACCCCACCCCCCACCGCGATCAGCAAACTGTTTCTGTAATACGTTCGGTTCTTCTTCTTCAATAATGTAGAAGAGATTACATCTATAAACATCGACACTTATGGTATTGACACCATGCAAGCCAATGATTGGTTTCCCTTTGTCAATAATCACAAATATAAACATCGACATGTATGGTATTGCCATTTTTAATGCAGCTGATGATTGGTTTAATTTTGTCAATAATAAAGATGCTTTTTATAGACTCCTAGGTCCTCAATTTTCTCTGTTTTATAGAAATAAGGACTAATTTTGATGGCGGGGCGTTGGATGACTGAATGGTTAGCACGTGCGAGCTATATAATAAAGCCTGCCATTGAGTCAACTGGCGTGGTTTCGAATTCCCGGTTGTGCGTGGCGTCACCCCCACCATAGCTGCATCCAAATTATTAGTCGAAATCTCGGTAATATAGCGTGATTGGCCAATAGACTATCGGTATCCAAAATCTACGTGATGAACAGTGTTAACGATGTAGTAGAAAGTCATAATCAGGGAGATAATATACGTGTCAATTAAATATATCTCGCTGTATCAGAATCAATTTGACAGCTGTTTTTAAAACGAAACTTGGGTATTAGATAAATATTTGATATTGGTTAACTAGATATAGTTTAGTTAAATCCATTATAGATTGACAAGTTTCATTTTTTCTTAGTATCAGGGACAGGTCAATAAATAACGAGACAATTCTTATTCCAAGATAAATAAAAAAATAAGTGTCAACGTTCTACATTTCTGTAATTACGAAATATCAAAAACGGAATAAAATGGGGTTTAACGTCCTACTGTTCTGCCCCGACTATGCCAATGAAGACGGACATACAGTGCGCTATGGGGGAAATGTTGTCCAGACAGCGATGATGGCAGTTATATGACGCGCACTCATATCAAATTCCAACTAATAAGGGTTATGTTACATGCACAACATAACTATGTGTACACGGGACCTCGGTTTTTCGTACCCCACCCCCACGTCCTGCACACAAGAGCTCGCTGTCAACGCAGGGATCGAACACGAAACTTCTAGGTTATCGAGCCAACGTCTTACTCACTGAGCCACTGCTGAAATCCCCTTTGTGAAACAAGATAAGAGAATTTTGATGGGATTTTGTTAAAGAGTACCAGGAACAGCATTTGGTTTTCTTTATTTTATTACTATTCGGCGGGAGTAGTACAAGGAAGAGTATTTGGTTTTCTTTCTTTTATTACTGTTCGGTATTTGGAAATCATATTTAGTTCAATATCGCGTATCTGTATGTAGATGCATATAAATAACAAAAATGTCTTTTTTAATGAAAATGTTCGAATAATTAAATTCGATTGTGGCATCACAATATTAAGGGAGAAAGCTTTCTTTTACTCCGTTAGAATCCGTTAAAAGTTATTAAACATACATTCCTCCGGGCTCTCCGGTTTCCTCCCACTGCTAAAGACCCCTATGCACAAGCGAATTATAGAAACAAAATTGAACATATGTTAGTCCCGAAATGATCTAGTGTGTGTGTTGAGTGGGTTAACCCCCCCCCCCCCACTCTCTCTCTCAATAACAACAAAGTAGGTGTTGATTGACACAGGGACTAAGTGATGCTCCGTGTTTCATTGGTTAATAGTTTGCCCACTCGCCCTTATTTAGTAAATCATATATTTCAACCAATTACAGCCTGGTGGTTGGGTGTTCGATCCCTGCATTGGCCGAGAAAGTTCATCTTGTCAGTGATGCAGAACGGAGGGCTTAACTAGGACAACTGCCTAGTCGTTCGGATGGGACGAAAACCCGAGGTCCCGTGTACACATTGGCGTGCACGTTAAAAATCCCTTGGTAGTTGGAATTCGATATAAGAGTAAGCCGTAGCGCCGCTGCCCGGGCAAAATGTCCCTCATAGCACACTGTGTGGCGTATGCCCGTCTTCCATTAGCCCGGGTTAGGTGCAAAAGAGTAGGACGTTAAACCCCATTTCATTTCATTTCAACCAATTACCGTAATATACTACAAATCAACTCTAATAATTCGCACGACTTGTACCACATACAATATCAGTGCTCACCTTTATATGAAATGAAATGAAATGGGGTTGAACGTCCTACTGTAACTGTTCGGCTCCTAATCTGATCTTATGAAGAGGGGCATACGCCATCAGTGTGCTATGAGGGAAATTGTACCCGGGCAGCGGCGCTACGGCCCAATCTTCTATCGAATTCCAACTGCCATCCAAACGACTAGACAGTTGTCCTTGTCAGACCCTCCGTACTACATCACTAAGATATACTTACATGCGTCACAGCAGAATCGAACTTCATAATCCTCACAGCGTTCATCCGATTGTAGGGAGTTGCTACATATAAACCCGAACGTTGGGGTAAAATAGACTTCTTCACCAGCTTCTTGGTAGTCTCTACCATCTGCCAGACGAACTTCTATATCCACCGGTGTTTCACAAACCATTCCAGGGACTTTCCTACGAATGTTTCTTAACGTCTCAGCGTCATATGAATTAGATGGACGGTCTGTATTAAAGTACTGTGTCCAGTTGGTACATGTAGATCCTAAATAGAATCCAAATTATTATATATGTAGTGCCAGTACGGGGTGGGATAGAAACCGATGTCTTTAAAGTGGGAATTCCATATTTTCCAAGAAAGTCAAAACATATTTACATGTATTTCTATGTCTTTTGCTTAATACTAACAGGTTGTCAACTCACTATTATACAATAACAGAATTAAATCTTTTGTTTTTCCATTCCTCCCATGCAATATATAGCTATCTTTGAACGTTTGAAAAGGATTTTTTGCCAATGTCTCAACTGGCAATAGTGAATTATAGAATTATTCTCTAACAAGGTAGGACTGCTTATAGATACCATTAAGGCTTTATTTTATTTTAATATATTTTAAAAATATAACTTAAAAATATGAAATTGCAGCTTTAAACGCAAAGTTATCAAATAACCTTTAACACACACACACATGGGGAAACATCTATACATATGTAGGCAAGGTTTGCAAGAGAATGTTCCCAACCTCAAGTTTATTTCTACATATTCGGCAATGTGCTTGACATATATTTTTCGAAATCTAGCAGATAGCGAGTGTGTTTAACGTAGTTCTGCGTGCGAACTGGAATAAGGACCACAAAGGTATCATATCTGGGTTAAAATCAGTATGCGCTCTAAACCTATATAATAATATGCTATCCTGTCCCCTTGCTAGTCTACCGGGACAATCTTCCCAAAACATAGATGAAAAGTCTATAAACAACTCTCTAGAACATCAACGTCTAACTTTGTATCTAAATCTTACATAATGTATCTTTACGAATGAGTTGAAATGAATGAAATCTGCTTTTATGGCACATCAGCACCAACCCGGCTATATTGATATAAGGTCTGGTAACGGTAATAATTAGATCTAATTTAAGATGCTTGCACTCAATCAAAATGTAAATGGTTTGAAAACTTACCAAATGAAACTAAATAAATGCAGATAATTGCATACACGAACATTCTGGGACTTGACGTTAACATCATACACATACAGGTAGTACTAAAGTTCAGTCTCTTTTGAGCTGTCAACCGAACATGTACTTTTATTTTCATCAGAAGAGTCGAGTTAATATCAAATAGATCAAAGATTTTCACATGGAACAAATAAGAGGCGCATGCATGAATTATTAAAGTAATATCAATAGCAATATGAAACCAATAACAGATGCAAAGTCATGAGTACAATGGAAATAGATTTACTATTTTTTATTGACCACAGACCACCTCCTATGACAAGTCTGTGATACCAGTAGAGTCAACTGGCGTGGTTTCGAATCCCCAGTTGTACGTGACAAGGAGTAGGATCGCCTGTCCAACCTTGTGGGTCTTCTCTGGGTCCTCCGGTTTCCCCTACGCGCAAGCGAATTATTGAAATAAAAATAAACCATACGTTAGTCCCGATATGACGTAGTTTGTGTTAAGTGGACGTTAAACCCTATTTCTCCCTCCCTCTCTTTCGACAACACTACTGTGAAAATGGACGCCAAACAGTAACCAATCCGCCCCGACTCTTAATGAATATTTTACTCTACCATGGGTCTTTCTTGGAAAGCGTCTCTCAATTCCGGTGGCCACATCATACGTTTGACCAGTTATTTCATTTGCCTTCTTTGGCTTTCTCTTCACGTTGTGTATTTGCTTCTTACTATCTCGGTAGTCAAGACGTTTACCTTACGGGGAATAAGAATCTTAACAGTTCGGCTTTACATTTTTGTTATCAAGCTGCTTACATATTGTTCAATGCATAATAGATTACAATTCACCCAGACTGCAAGTCTACTGATAGACATTTATTTTTCTTCTGATATCAAGCGGCTGTCTCACGAATGTTCATATATATGAATGCTCACATATAAGATGGTCTTGTAACATTCATTTCAGTGCATAGGACCTGACTTCCGTTCAATACATGTATGTGCCAATCAGTATTTCAAGATACAATATAATGCTGTTATTAATGTAAAGAGCAAAAATTCTAACAATCTTGCTGCAATAATCTGCGCATTTTAGGGATCGTGTATGCCCCACCCCCACCTCCCGCCAAAAAAGAGACGGAATTAAAAAATAAAGGATACATTAATTTAACCTCCAGGGTTTTATATAATAAAAGTTGGGTTGGTTAGTTATTTAAATACGAAGGCGTTGTATACATATATAAAATGAAAATTGGTAAAAGCACGAAAAGATTCTTGTTTCTTAAAATATCAAAAAGGTTGTAGCTCTATAGGCCTTTTATAATACACAATATGGCGATCGCAGCATCAAGGTCTTTATATGATATGTTCATTGGGCGTTCAGGGGTTTTACAAAGATATGTTAGTTATCTTTGCAAGGATTTTATATATGAAAAGAAGTATTGGTTATCCCTGCTAGGACTTTATATTATAAAGACTGTTCATTTGGTCATCTGTGGGTTAACACGTGAAAAGATATATTGGATGTCTCTGCCTATAAAGGGCGTTCATTGGGCCTTCTGGGTTTTATATAATAAAGGCTACATTGTTGATTGTAAATTCTAGCTTTCTATACTGTAAAGGATGCTTATTGGGCCTTCTGGGGGTTTTATGTAATAAAGTGTATGTTGGTTTATCTTCCGGGCAGATGTAATTATAATAGATTGGCAACTCAGTAGTACTGTATTTAAAAGACAACCAATATTCTTTAAAGTTTGATATGGATGCATTTTATGTTTGTTTATGCGAATCGATAATAATTTCGTGAAATATTGTGTACATTTGAATCGATTCCTTAGTCGTCGTTAAATTTGTTTCGGCTTTGGTTCTATTTTTATTTTATTTTTTTTATAAGCAATATTTTTATTCAGATTTCTATCTGAATAGGGATTGGGGAACAGGCATAGCCTATATTAAACCCTTCTCCCTAGGATGTACCGTGTTGACTATTAACGCGCCATTAGTGGATAAGACACTGGCGTGCTAGCCTGGAAATGGGATGTTCGATCCCTGCACTGGCCTGGACAGTTTATCCAGATTTTCCGGCGGCGTGATTTCTCCTTGTCAGTGATGCAGGAAGGAGGGCCCGGCAAGTACAGCCGTGTAGTCGTTCGAATGGAACGAAAAACCGAGGTCTCGTGTACACATTGGCATGCATGTGAAATATCATCCCTTGGCAAATGGAATATAACAGTAGGCCGTAGCTCTGTTGCACGAGCAAGATTTCCCTCATAGCACATTGTATGGCGTATGTCCGTCTTCGTTAGCCCAGTTTAGTAGCAAAACTGTCGGACTTTAAACCCCATTTCATTTCATTTCCTAAAATCTATGTTTTAATACATGTATATTGCACATTTTATTTCGGAATTTAACGAATTTCCACCAAAATGATTCCCCCGTTTTGAATTTGGTGCTCTGGCAGAATTAACCATCACTTTTAGAAGGATTACACAAGTTCATTGGATTCAGCATGTCAAATTCGGATAGAAACCACCTTCATACCGTAGTTAGTCCAGGAGAACTAAAGTAAATATCCAGAAAATACCTAATGTCCGTTATATTTAATACTTAAATTTCTCCAAAAGAAACGAATACAGTTTAGTTCAATGGTAATTAACATAATTTAATATAGCGGTCTTGAACAAGTTTCGGAGAGCGTTATCTCGTTATCACTGTGTATTAGTGTTGGAGAATATGTCTTCAGAAAACTGGGCTGTAAATGGTGCTTAACAGAATATATCTTGGCGTTTCTAGCTTAGAATATATAACGTGGGGTGGCATTATGCTAGGTTCACACTCTAGTGCGATCCGTTATGATATGATTGTCCTTTTGAGTCCAGATACGCTCGAATACGTTTCGATACGGTTGCTACGACTGCCCTTAATATATTATAAGACCTAATCGGAACATCACGATTACTCCACCACGATTGAAGCCACGATTTCAATCGCAGCATGAATCGTGATAGTAGAAACCCAGCATTAACAATTCATTTAAAATGACGCAAATTTATGACTAAAAGGGGACTCGTAACTACGTTAAGAACTTTAACTAGTTTGGGGGCCCGTGCAATAAATAAACGCCTTTTCGGCCCATCCCTAAAATGAAGGGGAAAGATTGGGTGTTAAAAAGTTTTGTAAACTTCTGCATTACTTGACTACTTTAATAGAAATACGTAATATAAAATAATAATTCGTATCACATTGTACAGCTATAATAAAGAAAACACACATGTTTCCGTTTTACGCTATAAATAATTTATAGTTAGTGCATGAAGAAAGATAAGGTGTTAAAACCTAATGTAAATTTCCGTATTACATGGTTGGCCTAAAATTGTCATATAAATTAACACATGGTAATTTTATTGAATATTTTACAGCTAAAAGGGCGTTTCGGTTAAATCCAAAATTCCAATACACTATTATTGTTATTTCGAGTGGAGAGTGCTACAGGTGTGAAATGATTTACTGTGAAATAACTGTCCCCATTTCATCGAAAATTAAAATGAACAATTTATATTTATGTAATACATGTGGCATGCGGTAGACCATATTTAAATGAACATATGATTACTCTACCTCTGGGGGTTTGGTGGCCTAGTGGTCTAGAGTGCCGCGCTTCGATCTCTAGCTGGCCGGTCAGCTCTGGCTTGCGGTTGTGGTTTCGATCCCTGGCGTGAGCGTATGTGGCATGGATATAGAGGGCTCCTTCTCAAACTCGCGGGTTTTCTACGGGCACTCCGGTTTCCTGCCACAACAAACACCCCTGCGTGCGCTAAGATAATGAAAATGAAAAAAAAAAGACTCATCTGCGATATCTCCTTCAGTGGAAGCGGACGATAAACGCCAAGAACAACAACAACTATAGGTCTGCATGATTCCTTTGCGGACTAGGGGTTTCCTTCTGTGGATGGATTCCAGACCGGTTCTTCCCAACGAGGTGCGGTCGGTGCCTGTAAATGGTGCTTTCTGGAATGTTTCCATAGTTTCTAGCTTATGTACAATCTTTATTCAATTTTATTTCAATCGTTTGTCTTTATCGGTCTTCGCCCGTGGGAAGTACCCGGAGAAACCTCATGAAGATGGACAGGCGACGCCACTGATTGTCACGTACAAGCATAAAATCGAAACCACACGACTTGGCTTAATTACACACCTAATGGCATATTTTAATATTGACACAATGCATATGTCACACATCACTGTATCTTAAACTATCCTATTCTGTACACTCTTCTCGAGGTATCCAGTGCGTTCTGCTCATTGGTGTTTCCTTTGACCGGAAGCTTTCTTGGTCACTTAGCAGATATAATCTTGTAGTGTGAGGTTGTGTATGTCACCCAACCTGAGTATAATGTTTTTATTTAAAGTTAGATATTAATTATCCACTGCTTTATTTTCATCAAATGTGTGTTTGTGTTAATATACGTTACTATTAGTTTTATTTATACATATTACAATGTGTAAATAGTTTGAATTAAAGTGATAGTCATGTTTTCATTTAAGCAATGTGATAACGTTTATTTGATTTATTGGTTTATCCAAAGCTTTATACATGCAAAATCCAATTATTTAAAATATTTCACACATTTCGTACATTACCCAATATTTTATTGTAGAGCATACGATACTTCACTTTGTCCCAGGGTTTCTGGTTGGTTCATTGAAAAATCCTTGACTAACATTTTCTTTTGATTATTAAGGTTAATTAGTCTATCGTTTGTAAAAATAGTCAGAGTGAATTTTAAATTTTCGCAGGCCCAAAAATATTCTAATATTAACGTTATTTGTCATGTTAAAACAACTTTTTGTGTTAATAATCCCCTTTAGGATTAATTAGTCTATACCCGTAAATTCCATACTGGTTAACGGGAGGTAAGTTCCCCTTTAACATACTAACGTGGTATGAATTAAATATATTTTATGATTTAAATTATGTAATATATTATTTTACTGAATATGAATGTATTGATTTTATATGTTTGATTAGTTATGCATATTATTTATATTACATTTGTATTATTTCAAAAGTTTTATTGGATACTTATTTATAAACATTTTGCTCGTACAGTGGCGCGACGGCCTACTCTTGTTTTTTTACGTGCACGGAAACATATATGCCTTCACAGGACCTTGGTTTTTCGTCCCACCCACACGGCTGTACGTTTGCCTTCCCAGAACGTTCTCGACAAACACTGCGAATGAATTCGGGATACACTGGTTAGCGAATCATTGGCTTGCAGAGAGACCGTGCCCCCCCCCCATAAAGAATACACGTCATGTGGTTTTTTTTTATACGTTCACATTCATAATGTGAACGTATTATGCCGTCGCCCCTGTCTGTGTGTGTGTATGTGTGTGTGTGTGGGGGGGTGTCTTTCATCATCATATCTTTCAGTGAGTCAGGTCCACTCTCGTGGGTTTTCTCTGGGTCCTCCGGTTTCCCCCTACTGCTAAAGACCGTGACGCAATGGGTTAATTAAGCTACGGCGTTTTGTCTTCATCGTGTTTATCTTTGTGTATCATTTCTAGCCCCTTCCGGAACTCACCCATCCACCCTCTTTTTCCCTCTTCTTCAGCGGCCATGTAATTGTTGCCGAGATGAAATATTAGAGATTCCACGTGAACATAATAATGTGAATATATATAGAACGTTATTCTACTACTGTCTGCCTGTATTCTCATAGCGTATATAAAAATTTGTATTGTTATTATTGGCAGTCATGTGTTAGTCTAATCTTCTTTTCTATTTACATCACACTAAATATAACATGGTCGAATGGTTAACGCGTGCGTGTTGCATCATAAGGTCTGTCATTGAGTCAAGTGGCGTGGTTTCGATTCACTGCTTGAACGTGACAAGGAATATCGTCGCGTGTCAAACCATCTGGGTTTCCTACGGGTCCTCGGGTTTTCTTAAACAGCTAAAAACCCCTGAATTATTGAAATAAAATTGATCCATTTTAGTCATGAAATGGCCCAGTTTGTGTCGAGTGGACGTTAAACACCCCTCTCCCTCTTTCTCTCTCTCCACTGGTGTAGCTTTAAAAGTAAATTGCTAACCCTATCTTAACGTCGCACCGTTTTTCTTCTTACTGTATTAATGTAAGTTAACAGACTTCAAGAAGGTAAACTAGGGCATTTCGGGACTAACATAAATAGTTTGATTCTATTTTAATAATTCGCTTAAGGAAGGGGTCCTTAGCAATGGTAAGAAAATGGAAACCTACGATATTGGCCAGGCGACTCTACTCCTTGTCACGTACGAGCAGGGAATCGAAACCACACCACTTGACTCAATGACAGACTTTCTGATCCAACTCGCACGCGTTGATCATTCGGCGACCCTACTCCTTGTCACGTGGGGGGGGGGGGGCACGGTGGACAAGTGGGTAGGACGTTGGCTCGCTAGCCTGGAGGTCGCGTGTTCGATCCCTGTCAACGTTCATCGCGATTTTCCGGCGGGCGACGATAAACCGAGATACCGGGTATACATTGGAGGGCATGTAAAAAAATCCCTTGGCAGTTGGAATTCGATGTAAAAGTAGGCCATAGTGCCTGGGATTAAGACCATTAAAATAAAAAGACAGTTTTCATATTTATTTCAAAAACACATTCAATGTTCATTCAAATTTCATACAGTCATTTTTTAAATGTCCTAAAAAAACACACATGGTCCTTGTAAGCACATGGTTGACTAAGCACGCACTGGTTTTGGTCGAATGCACGCCGAGCGTGTTATCTAGTCTCGTACACCAAATTGTTTCTATTTTTGTTCACGTTTAATTTTAAAGGCCCTGTCTTGCAGCTAAGTTCGATACAAACTAATGTCTTTTCCCCATTCTCCCCTCCTTGACATACTTAAGTCCTTAAGTGTTCAAATACAGATTATTCACATCACCGACTGTTTATTTGGAAGTTTTTAATCATCAAGTTCCAGTCTGCACAGTTTTGTAACAGGTCGCAACATCTCTTGTTGTCCAATTTTTAATTTTACCACTCGAACAAGCCCATCTTGTCCGGGATGGATTTCGGTAATACGCCCAAGGGGCCATCTGCCACGAGGTGTATCAGAACTAATGACTAAAACAATATCACCGATATTTAGATTTTTGACTGTGTGTAACCATTTTTTCCTGGGACTAAGTGCAGGTAACCATTCCTTTAACCACCGCTTCCAGAAATGACGAATTAATTCCTGTATTCTCCGCCATCGTTTCCTTGGATTAAATGCTGTTTCGTCAACAGAATCTGGAGCAAATATTCCGCCAATCTGTCCATGAAGAAAGTGATTAGGGGTGAGTGGAACATCATCTGCGGAGTTGACACTTTGGTACGTCAATGGTCTGGAATTGATGAGAGCTTCAGCTCCAGTAAATGAAGTAATTAATTCTTCGTCATTGACATCGGCGTTACCGAGAATAGCATAGATGGCCTTCTTAGCTGCTTTAATCATAGTTTCATGTACTCCACCAAAATGCGGAGCCAAAGGGGGATTGAAATACCATTTTATTCCTCGGTTAGCAGCGGACTTCTCAATCTGGCTTTTATCCAGTGAAGATAGAAGCTGTTTCAGTTCTGTATTAGCCGCAACAAAGTTTGTGCCATTGTCGGAAATAACTTCCATGGGAATTCCTCTACGATTGACCATTCTGTAGAAGGCATTTAGAAAGGAATCCGTGTCAAGACCAAAGGCTACTTCTAAATGGACAGCTCGGCTTGAAAGGCAGGTAAATAGGCATAAATATCTTTTCATTCGAGGGCGACCTCTACCTTGAATCGTGATAAATGGACCCCCATAATCGACGGCGACTCTGGAAAATGCTTTCAGGGGCTCTTTGAATCGAATATTAGGAATTGGAGCCATGAGTTGTTTCCCTGGTTTAAGGTTTTGTTTCTGACAAATTATGCAGACCTTTTCATATTCTCTAATTTCTTCCCTGGCCGCGACTATCCAATATCTGGACAAAATCAGTGATAAGGTGTGATTGGTTCCACCATGCAGGCATTGTTCATGATAATGTCTCACAATTAGTTTGGTAATCCAATTCTTTCTTGGCAGAATAACAGGAAATCGGACATCATAAGGCAAGTAGTCAATATAGCGTAGTCTACCATTTAAACGTAACAGACCATCTTCATCTAGGAAAGGTTGAAGTTGAAGTATTTTACTCTTTTTAGAAATTACTTTATCATTACTTAAGGCGTCGTATTCGTCTGTAAACGAACACTTCTGTGCATCTTTGAGCAGTTTAATTTCGGCATCGCGGAGTTCTTCACTTGTCAGTTCACCATAGGTTCTTTCAATTTGAGGATACCGACAGTTATCCCCAAACCTATAAACCCAAGCTAGTACTCGTTTTAAGTGAAGCCAATTCGAAAATCTTGTTGGATCTAGACGCCATGATCCACCATCTTGGATATAAGTACATGTATAGGTATTCTGTATTGGTCTTTTCTTAACTTCTGAATCGTTTCTTTCCACCAACTCAAGAACTTTATTATATGGCCAAAGTTTTTCATTTAAACACAGAAATTCAGGCCCATGCCACCAACGATTTTCATTTATCAGTTTTGAAATATCTAAACCTCTGGTAAGTATATCACTTGGATTTGATTTTGTGGAAATATAAACCCATTGACTAGGTTCAGTGGAATTTTGAATAAATCCTACTCTATTAGCAACAAATGGTTTGAATTTTCGACTATGACCCCGGATCCACCATAATACATTCATGGAGTCTGACCAAAAGGTAAAGTTATTTAAAGTAACCTCTAAACTTCTGCCAATTGCTATCCCCAATTTTAGACCCAATACTGCCCCCATAAGTTCAAGACGAGGAATGGACATGGTCAAAAGAGGTGCTACTTTTGTCTTAGCCGCAATGATATTGCAAGAAATTGTCCCATTTAAATATATTATTCTTGCATAAGAAACTGCCCCATAAGCTTCTTGAGAAGCATCAACAAATATGTGAATTGAAAAGGATATAATTGCTTCGTAGGTGGTCTGTAAGCATCTTGGAACTTTAACATCAGAAAGATTGGTAAGATCGTCAATCCATGCCAAAGACTTTTTGGCAAGTTCGTCATCGAGTTGTATGTCCCAGTCAGAACCGGATGACCATATTTCTTGAAGGATTACTTTTCCTTTGACAACATATGGTGCTAAAAAACCAAGAGGATCAAACACAGTAGCCAATCTCTTTAAGAAGACCCGCTTGGTGACTTTACAGTTGTGACCAGTATAAGAGGATCTAAAGGTAAGTATATCGTCGTCCGCTAACCATCGTAGTCCTAATGTTTTGATTGAGGGTAGTTCACCAGTCTCTAAATTGACTTCAGAAACCCGATCTTCCTCGGGAATATGGGTAAGTAACTGGGGAGAGTTTGATAACCATTTTCGAGCATGCATTCCAGCTTTTCCCCACAGTTGAGACAGTTCTTTATAAAGTTGAATACCCTTTTCTACCGTTTCAACGGAATCCATGCTATCGTCCATGTACGTAGATTTAAGAACTGTATTAGCGGCCATCGGGAATTCATTACTGTATTTCTCAGCATGTTGTTGCGATACGAGTTGTGCCAAAAATGGTGAACAGTTGATACCAAATACCACTCTGCTGAATTCATAAACATCTGGGGATTTTGTTTGATCCAAATTTCTCCAAAGGAATCGGTTGTAAGGTCTGTCGTGATTGGCAATAGAAATGCGCAAATACATTTCAGCAATGTCACAAACTAGCGCCACGGAATTCTTTCTAAATCTCAGCAAAATGTCAAACAGCTCTCGTTGTAGTTTTGGTCCCTGATATATGACATCATTGAGTGAAATACCATTGTATTTAGCGGATGCGTCGAATACAATTCTCGTTTTGGTTGTAGTTCGCTCTGGACGTGTGATTGCAAAATGAGGTAGGTACCATTTTCCAGGTGGTTCTGGTTCTGAACGGTGTACACGTCTTATATAACCTTTTGATAAGTACTTCTCAATTATTTCACCATAATCCTTGGCAGCAGTGGAATCTTTGAGAAGTCTTTTCTCTGTATTTCTAAGTCTGCTGAAGGCCATTTGAAAATTATCTGGTAGGCTTGGTACATCATTTCGCCAAGGTAAATTTACTTGATAACACCCATCTTTAAATAGCATAGTATTTTGTACTTTCTCTAATGCAAGTCGATTTTGCAAAGAGCAGAATTCTGGATTATATTCCGTTTCTATATTTTCTACTTCCCAGAACTTTCTAATTGTTTGGTTTAGATTGGCATGTTCTATGTCTGTTGAACTAGTAAAGTAAGTTCTAGCAAATTCGGACATTGGTGGTGAATGAAGACTAGGCCGTGTACTACCAATGCAAGTCCAACCCAATGGCGTAAGTCTAGCAACTGGTTCTCCAGGGCATCCATAAACATCTTTCAAAGAATGGTGGAGGTATGCGTAGTCTATACCAATAAGAAGATCAACGACTGGTCGACTTCCAACTTCGGGGAATTTTATTCCATCTAAATGAGGCCAATGTTTTGCATTAATATTCCAGTTAACAACAGCCATATCACCGGTTACTTTATCAGTAGTGACGGCTGCAATCTTCATGTTTACATAACCATTTAAACTCTCTAGCTCAAATTCAACATTAGTTGTGTCGATAATGGTGTCATTTCCATTTAAGGTGCTTACGACTATTCGTTCTTTGGGTCCACATAAATCTAGTTCTGCGGCTACATCAGAATTTAGGTATGTTTTTGTACTTCCATCGTCCATAAGAGCATTAACCTTAATACGTTTTAATTTATTCTTTATAATAACAGGAATCGTCCTAAGTGCTAGACTCGCACCAGCAGCTGTAATATCTGATTTCATGGTTATTGGATTTTCATTTCTCCCCTCCATGACTCGACTCTTTCTATCGTGTTCACTAACTGAAGCAAGCCCGCCATGTGGAGATCTGTGTAAATAGGAAGAAGTCCTAGGCTCGTATGAAGGAGACGGTTTTGAAGATAAAGATCTGGGTGAAATGGATGGTGAATTGGGTAAGTATGACGGAAACCGAGGTAAGTAACCTGCGGCTCGAGGTAAGTATGTTTTCAGGTTTGGTAAGTATTTCGCAGCTCCTACCAATCTTGGGGAGTGATTTGGCCTTGGTCTGTAAGGATTGTGTAACAGTCTATTATGAATTTCTCTGCAACCATCAATACCGCAAATCCTTTGTCGCGGACAATCTTGTGATCGATGATCATCGCCTAAACAGGAAAAGCATAATCTGTTAGTGGTAACAATATCCCACCTCTTTTCTGTGGAAAAGGTTCGAAAAAGATCACAAGACCACACACCGTGATGAACATCTTCGCATGCAATGCATTTCCGTCTAGTTAAAGTATCTTGCTTGGTACGTTGATCAGTAAAAAAGTTTCTAGAACTTTCTTTTTTATTTTCTCGTTTAGAATCATTTTTATTCGCGACTCCCCTGACAGTCTCTTGTGCAATTGTTTGGAATTCTGACTCCTGAAGTACCCACTCTCTTAATGCCTCAACTGATTCTTCCTTACCTCTTTCAAATATCCACCTCTGATACTGTGCTAGTAACTTTTCTGTCATCTTTTTCTGTAATTTCGCATATAATGAGCCATTACCCAGTTCTTCAGTTCTATCAGCTTCCTTCAAATTAATAACAACAACATCTAACAAATCTGCAAATTTTTCAAATTCTTTAGGGTTATTATCGGACATTGGTCTAAATTTATCTAATTCTTCAAGTTGGATAGTGACTTTTCTCCTACTACCTCCATACTTTCTGTCTAACCTATCTTTGGCAGCTTCATATGCGAATGCTGAATGGCCAAGACTTTCAATAACCTGAAGGGCTTCACCAGACAAATATTGACGTAATTGTAACAATTTATATTCTGGCGTAGCTGGGGCATTGTCTATACAAGCGACAAAAGCTGCTTTCCAGTTTTCATATGATTTTTTATTACCGTTAAATTCCGGAATGGAGACCCTTTGCATTTGTTTCCATAAATCTTCACCAATAGCTTTAGAAGTACTGTTTTGTGCCATTTTTCGATTCACTTCACTTTGAACTACAGTCTCTTTAATTTCGTCGTCAACCATTCTTCTGTTGACTTTCTTTTCTTCTTCTAGCCTTGATTCATCTGAAATACCTAATTCCTGACTTATGTGATTCTGTAATTCATCAATATCATTAAATATATTTGGTTCAAAATCTTTCAAACGATTCTTTTCAAAATTCATTTCTTCGTCTAACTCTCTTTGAACGCTTTCAAAATTTCTTGTAATTTCAGATTTCTTTTTTAAAATAGCCTCAATATTCTTCGAAACCTCGGATTTCAATTGTTCAGTCTCCCTTTTTGTCTCTAGTTCTCTTTGCGGTTCTGATAGGAACGATCTGTCACCTCTTAGAGATTTCATATAAGAATATGCCAATTCGTGGGTCTCACCGAGTTCCATTTCAATTTTTTCCATTTCAAAACTAATATTTGACTTACTTTTTCTGTCCTTTATTTTGGCATATTCGTTGGCCAGTTCTTTCATAATAGTTAATACCTTTTCACTTGTAGTATCTATCTTTTCACACCATTCCTGAACTTCTTTTCTCCTACTTTTCATGGAAAATTCTTCGTCATCTTCGTCGCCCAAGTCCAGTAAATTCAATAACTTGTGTCTTGACCTTGTAAATACCGCCTTTGTCGTTGATTTCCTCTGTTTTAATTCTTCTATTATTTCTTCCGTTGTCATTTCTTCTTCGCTGTTTGAGTCTCTTTGCAATATTTCATTATTTCTTAAAGGTGTCCCCGAAGTTGATTTTCTAACATTTTCTATATTTTCCATTATTTAAACAAATAACCACGCTCTGCTACCAATAATGGGATTAAGACCATTAAAATAAAAAGACAGTTTTCATATTTATTTCAAAAACACATTCAATGTTCATTCAAATTTCATACAGTCATTTTTTAAATGTCCTAAAAAAACACACATGGTCCTTGTAAGCACATGGTTGACTAAGCACGCACTGGTTTTGGTCGAATGCACGCCGAGCGTGTTATCTAGTCTCGTACACCAAATTGTTTCTATTTTTGTTCACGTTTAATTTTAAAGGCCCTGTCTTGCAGCTAAGTTCGATACAAACTAATGTCTTTTCCCCAGTGCCGCTGCCTTATAGCACACTGTATGATGTATGACAGTCTTCATTAACCCAGCCAGGAGCAGAACAGTAGGACGTTAAACTCTATTTGATACATCACTATTATATTGTTGTTTATTTATGTATTTATTTATATACGTCACAATTCCTGTAATATATTATCGTCCAAAGGATTGGCTGTTATTTATTCCATATTAGAGAGAAATAAAGTTATCTCCCTTACACCGTTTAGAACACATTATTTAACAATAATTCAGACATGGGTTAATCAGAATAACAGTACGTCTTTTAATGTCAGTTATTTTATTAATTGTTGTTTGAATTGTACAGTTTGTACGACCATCAATAAATCCACTGACAGGATTATAGAGTGTCTCCCAGTCAATAATATCAGTACAACAGTTTAACCAACAACCAGGTTCAACAGTCCCATTCCATTGTTTAACTACAGATTGTCTATCATCTGTTTTGTTTATAAGTTTATATGTGACGTCAACATTACATGACGTAATACTTTTATCTTCTACGTCATCCATGTATAATCCAACATCTAATGATGATAGGAGGACGGTACTCCATGTAAAACCTGAAACTACATGTTGTTTACCAGACACACATCTCACACGTGATGATGATTTGAGGAAGACGATACGCCATGTAAAACCTGAAACTACATGTTGTTTACCATCCACCCATCCCACAGTATCCACATTAATAACATCTTCAAACATATTCTCTTGACAACTTACAACTTTACCAATCATATTCTCATGACATCTTACAACTTTACCAAGTTGATTAGTTAACAAAGTTGTATCTATCTCTGCTACTTGAAATGTTGAATATTTTACATCGGGTATATCCAATTTTCTACAACTTTCATCTTTTTCCTGTCTAACTTTAGGTAATCTTTGTAAAACTTGAACAATGGACGAATCTTCTAAAACATTCACTGAATATTTAACACTAGCTTTTAAATCTTCTGTTAGTCTTTTAATTTCCTCCATTAATTTCCTGAATTTGGATTCTTCCTTTTCACTGGTTTTCTGCATTTCCTTTTTAATATTTTTTCCGATTTTATGAAATTCTGAGCAGATTTTCTCAACTTGCGCATCTATTTTGTCACATTCAGTTTTTGTGCAGTGTTTGACTTCATTTAATTTACTATTTAAATTATCATAATGTTTCTGAAAATTAGTGATTTGTTTTTTTATTTCATCATTCATCGATTTTAAGTCGTGTCTGATACTTTGTCTGACTTCATCCTCCTGTAAATCTAAATAATCATGTCCATTATGATCGGCCACGAAACATTTCAAACAAACGGGTACAGTACAATCTTTACAGTGGACACTTACAACTGCTTCTTCATGGCGTAGACAAAAATCTTTAGGACTTGTGATAGACGAAGCTGAAGTTTTTTCCTTTATTGGTTCGTGTGAAGTAGACGCTTGATAGATTTGTGTTTCATCATATCGACAAACAACGTGGTCTTTACAGATTTTCATCTTATCATGCATGGTTTTACATGATTTACATAAGTATTGATCACAGTCTCGACAGAAATATTGACATGTATCTTCAGTACATACATCACATTGAGGAAGATTAATTGGTTTAGGTCTAAATCGATCCAGACCCCCGTCACTGAGATTTATACAGCTACGGCATAATGGGCATAGGAATTGTTTTTTCTTTGAGGTTTTGTTCACATAATCTTCTAAACAGATGAAACAAAAACAATGATTACAATCGATAATCACAGCTTGTTTAAAAACATCCAAACAAATACTACACACTTGTTTCTCTGCCATCTTGAATGTACTTTTACACTGGTTGAGTTGAAACTGGACAAAACAACAACAAACAATTAGGCCAATATAATACTCGATATCGAGACAGCTGAAATAAAAATTAAAAGTATTAAATTTAGCCTAAATTCAGTCAGCACGTCTAAATCCCATAGAAAACCACGCCTGTCATCACCATCACCTCGCACAGTTTATCATACACTGACTGTTGACTGTACTTGCATAAAGTTGACACAGTTTCTCAGAAATCCTAGACAAAATGTCTAATCCATATAGGAAGCAGTTTATCGTCCTCGGGCTGGAGACTGTACATGCAAAACCTCTAGATCCCATAGCAAAAGTCTGTCTTTGTCTCGCACAGTTTATCTTCCTCGGACTGTAGACTGTACAAGCGTAAACCTGCTACAGTTTCTCGGAAATCCTACCTAGCCAACACGTCTGACTTACATATAAAACCTGCGTCAGTCATCGCCTCGAACAGTGTATTATTCTCAGACTGTTGACTGTACAAGCGTAAATTTACTATATCGAGACAGCTGACCTTTAAAAATAAATCGTATTTAATTTTACCAACATTTTACCAACACGTCTAAATCCCATAGAAACCCCCGCCCGTCACCGTCTCACCCATTATCTTCCTTGGATTGTAGACTGTACATGCATAAATTTACTACAATAATCTAGCCAAAACATCTAAATTAAATAGAAAACCACGTCATGGTGTCATCGTTTCGCACTGTATATGAGGCGTTAGTTAACTATACACGTATAAACTTGCTACAGTTTCTTAGAAATTCTATTTTTATTTTCGTTTTGATTTAATGACCTTCGACATTAGCCTTTTTCACCCAGACTATAACTGTGTATATCAACTACGACTGATATTGTTAGCGTGGGTAACAGAGCCTACCATTATCACTGCTAGATCATATTGACACTATATATAGCTGTGTACGTCTATAATATTATGAATGTATGTTATATAAAATGACGACGGGTATTGTTAGTGTTGGTAACACAGGCTATTCATAGAATTATCTTCACAATAGTATTAGCAGGTCTCGTTTGGATTATATTTAGAAAGATAGAGGGAGAGATAGATAGAGTGGACTGTGGAGGGAGAGGGGGGGGGGGTAACGTCCACTCGATACAAACTAGGTCATTTCGGGACGAACATATGCTTCAATTATATTTCAATAATTTTCTTGCGGAGGACCGACGAGGAGGGGGGGGGGTGTGCAACCACTCCAGTTGATCTCATTGACACAACGGACACGCCTACAGGGCGCAATTCTTCATGGATTTTCTTCAAACTTGGTATACTTATTCCTTATACCCCAAGGAAGATCCCTATTGTTTTTGGTGAAAGCCCGACCCCCTGGGGCAGAGCCACGCCCATTTCTAGTATTTGTTTGTTTGTCGTCTACAGGCCACATTTCTTAACTTATAATCTTGAAACTTTGCATACACATTCTTTGTACCCTAAGAAACATCCCTATCGTTTGGGGTGTATGCCCCACCCCCAGGGGCAGAGCCACGCCCATTTTCTTTTCGTGAGTCTTTGTGTCCCCTACAGGGCGCAATTCTTACTGGATTTTCTTCAAACTTGGTATACGTATTCCTTATACCCTAAGGAAGATCTCTATTGTTTTTGGTGCATGCCCGACCCCCAGGGACAAAGCCACGCCCATTTCTAGTATGTATTTGTTTGTCGCCTACAGGCCACATTTCTTAACTTGTAATATTGAAACTTAGCATACACATTCTTTGTACCCTAAGGAACATCCCAATCATTTGGGGTGCATGCCCAACCCCCTGGGTCAGAGCCACACCCATTTTCTTTTCGTGTGTCTTTGTGTCGCCTACAGGCCGCAATTCTTATTGGATTTTCTTTAAAACTTTACATACTTACTCTTTATACTCTAAGGATGATCCCTATCGTTTGGGGTGCATGCCCAACCCCCAGGGGCAGAGCCACGCCCATTTTTTTGTGTGTGTCTCTGTGTCGCCTAGAAGCCGCAATTCTAACTGGATTTTCTTAAAACTTTGTTTACTTACCCTAAGGATGATCCGTATTGTATTTTGGTGCATGCCCATTCCTTGTATTTATTTGTTTGTCGTCTACAATCCACATTTCTTAACGTATCATCTTGAAACTTTGAATGATTATTCTTTGTACCCTAAGGAACATTTCTATCATTTGGGGTGCATGCTTAACCCCCAGGGGCAGAGTCACGCCCATTTTCTTTTTGTGTGTCGCCTACAGGCCACAATTCTTAGTCGGTCATCTTTAAACTTAAAATACTTATTCCTTATACCCTAAGGATGACCCTTTTGTTTTGGGTGCATGCCCGACCCCCGTGGGACAGCAACACCCATTTCTTGTATTTGTTTGTCTGTCGTCTACAGGCTGCATTTCTTAATGTATCATCTTGAAACTTTGAATACTTATTCTTGGTACCTTAAGGAAGATCCCAATTGTTTTTGGTGCATGCCCAACCCCAAGGGACCGTGCCACGCCCATTTTTTTTGTCTGTCTGTGTGTCACCTACAGCCCACAATTCTTAATCGATCGTCTTGAAAACTTTTTTTATACTTATTCCTTATACCCTAAGGCTGACCACTATTATTTTTGGTGCATGACGGACCCTCTGGGACAGAGCCACGCCCAATGCTTTTGTGTCTTGTGTTCGCCTACAGGATGCAATTCTTAACAGATCCTTTTAAAACTTTACAAACCTATTCCTTATACACTAAAGATGACCCCTATTGTTTTTGGTGATTTCCTAACCCCCAGGGGCAGAGCCATGCCCATTTTTACTTCGTGTCTATGTGTGTTGTCTACAGGCCACGATTCTTAATGGATCGTCTTTAAACTTGGGATATGTATTCCATATAACCTAAGGACGTCAACTGCATGTCCCGACTCACACAGGCAAGACACGACCAATTTTTGTGTTTGTCGTTTACAGGCCGCAATTTTGAATGAATCAGCTTGGTACTTGGCTTATGTATTCCTTATAGCCTGAGGGCGTCCACTATTGATTTTGATGAATGTCCCGACCCCAAGGGGCAGAGCCACGCCCACTTTTTGCCTTTAGCGTTAGGAAGGCACAATTCTGAATAGATTATCTTAGTATAGTTATTCCTTATACTCTAAGGACGGCAACTATTAATGTTGGTGCACGACCCTCAACGCTAAACAAACCAAACGCCTAGCCTTCTTGACAAAGTACCATATCAATCAAAGCAGGAATGTTGACGTATATTGTAGCGTTAGCATTATGTTTCTAATCGACAAAAGGTATACGGAAAATGTCGCTGCGCCAAATCCCTCATTCTTTTCTTAAATCATAATCTCCATGTGAACGTTATAAGAAAATTAATCTAAAATAATGCAACTTAATTAGTTTGAAAATAAATTAAAATTAAGTGAATGTACACAAATTAATTTAGAATTAAAAAAAATTTATTTGAAAAGCAATAATTTGCAGGTATTGTTACGTCGTGACTCATCTTTGAATATTTTCATTTATAACAGTTATTTGTTGCTTAGTCAACAATATCAATTAACGTTGCAGTGATCAATTAACTCCGGAACATTGTATTTTAATAACTTTATATATATGAAATACAGGAAACTACAACACCAATGATAGTACATTGGGAGTTATTATGATCTATACAGTGTTAGTTTAAAAAACTTAGAAACGGCTGAAACACACTACATTTTCCCTAACCAAACCTTGAACAAGAGGCTGATAGTACGTTCAGAGTGGTAATATTGGCCTAGCCTTTTCCTCATTCTTCTGTGTGAATAAAATATTGTTTATACAAAAACAAGACCCGCATGCCTGAAGGACTGTCTGCAATAATGTCTTCCCTAGGAACCCCAAATTATGTCTGAAGGGAAATTTAACCTCGCTCTTTCTTAAATAGAAAGTATAATGTATCAGCTAATAGGGTGAAGACAATTAACAATTCGGGGTCACTGTTTCGTATGGACATCGTTTTACGTCAACATTAATCTATTTAATTGGACCAATCTATGTACGAGATGGCTGGACGATAGTACCCGACTTTCAGCAATTGGTGGTTGCAGGATCTGTCTGTGAGTTAGTCTAAGAAAGTTGAATCTTGCAAAATACCTATTTAGCTCGTTTCTCGTTGTCACCCATTTAATAAATTCAACAGGACACCTTTCAGGGAGAGAGAGCTCTCTCTGCTTTTCCGTTAACTGTCAACCGAATTAGAGTTGACAAAATATCCAAAAGAAGATGGATGACTTACTAACACTACTCTCTCTCTTTGAGTTCTGTTTGCTCTCTGGTGTTTCTTATCTCCTTTGACCGGAAGCTTTCTTGGTCACTTTTCAGATAGAATGTTGTAGTGTCAGGTTGGATCCAACCTGAGTATAACTGTTATTAATTTAAAGTTAAATATTGATTTATCCGCTGCTTTATTTTCACTAACCGTGTGTTTGCGTTAGTATTTCTATTAGTCATTATCCAACGATTTGAAACTTGTAGTTTAAAGGCATGTTACTATAAGTTTTATATAAACATATTACAATATGTAAATAGTTTAAAGGAATATGTTACTATAAGTTACTTAAAGTTTTACATATTGCAATGAGTAAATAGAATAAAGGCTTGTGTTACTGAAAGTTTTATATATAAATAGCATGATGTTAATAGTTTTGAGCTTAAAGGGGTGGTGGTCATGTTGTTTTGCTTTAAGGAATGTGATAAAGTTTATTTATTTATAAATAGCATGGTGTAAATAGTTTGACTTTAAATTGATAGTCAATTGGTAATGCATGAAATGTATATTTTTAAAATCTCTTATTTTGAATCTCTTTAAAAACCTAAGCTTTATACATCCATAATCCAATTATTTAAAATATTTCACTTTTTAAAAATATACATTTCATGCATAACCCTATATTGTAGCCCCAAATGGAAATTTCTTGGATTCTGATTGGTCGAAAAGTGTCGCCGAATGAGTATAACAGTCCTCTAAATGGGAGACTCACTGCGAATGAATATTGTCTGGGTACTAGACAGTGGCCAAAAATTCCACACCGCAAAACTTTATTCTAGGAAATCTTTTTGTATGTCATCATCAATAAATGAATGAATAAAATGTAGTTTAATGGCACACCCGCTCCAACCGGGCTATATTGCGCCAAACATATACTATTCCAAAAAAGTAGGGGATATTTGATTTTGGGGGCATAATACTAAAATATGCAAATGACTACGAAAAAAGTCACTATGGAACCTAACAGAGGAAACATTTCCAGTTACATGTGACGCCCAAACGCACCAATAGCTACCGCATGGAATGCAGGTGATGCTTGGGATCATCATGGGGGTCCAACCCAAGATTTGCACGACTCTGACTTTGAATGTTACAGTCATTGTGGCATTGAATTCCAGGGTGGAAACATCAGTTTAATTGTTTTAGTGACCAGAAAACAAATTTTGATATGCGTCGGCTTACCCATAATGAAAGGTTACGTGCCCTTGGCATGCTACAGGTCGGCACAACACAGGCGGTTGTGGCGCGGACGATGAATGTTTCTCAGTCTGGCATAAGCAGGCTATGGTCCAGATACCGTGATACACAATCTGTACAGGACAGACCACGCTCTGGTCGACAACTCAAGCCCAAGATCGATTTATCCGTACCTTGGCCTTGAGAAATCGTGTCATCACAGCAAATCAGATCAGCGCTCGTCTTTGAGCCCGACGTCCTCGCGTGATCCCTTGTTTGAGAGATCATCACATTCAGGCAAGACGTCGTTTGTGTAGGGATCGTCAACACTGGGATAATCGACGCTGGAGCAATATGATGTTTTCAGATGAGTCAAGGTTCACTGTTGATTTTTTGGACAGACGTAGGAGGGTGTGGCGTCGCCGAAACGAGCGCTTCCAAGACGTTAACGTCATCAGACATGATCGATTTGGGGGTGGTTCTGTTATGGTGTGGGGAGGCATCACTGTTGCTGGAAGAACGGCTTTACATGTTGTTGCAGGGCGTGTTACAGGCCAGTACTACCTGGACAACATCTTGGCAGTCCATGTTGTGCCGTTCGCACGACGTCATGGCCGCCGTTTCATCTTCCAGGATGACAACGCAAGATGTCAAAGGGCCAGGATCGTTACAGGTTACCTCCAACAACAGAACATCACCACATTACCTTGGGCAGCACTACCGACCTCTCCCCCATCGAGCATGTCTGGGACATGCTTGGACAGAGGTTACGTCAACGTCAACAACGTCCTGCCAATGTCCAAGAACTTGTTGCTGCGTTGCAACAGGTATGGGACAATCTGGACCAAAATGACCGTAGACGTCTCATTAGGAGTATGCCACGTCGGATCAATGCTTGTTTGGCAAACAGAGGAGGATTTACCCGTTACTGTCGTGATGCTGTGGTAACTTTGCTGTTTGACCCCGGGTATCATTTTACCCTTAAGATGGTCAGTCTGTGCCTTACTTAGTCTAACGATCATTTGGAATAAATCGATGAATGTGAACTTCATTTCATTTTGTCATTTGTTTCTTCGTCAGTTTCATTAGGTGACTTTAATAACACTTAAAAATCAAATATCCCCTACTTTTTTTGAATAGTATATGATGATGTGACGAGACAAACTAGAAACAAATAATCACATTATATATACTGGCCAGAGAATTAGCAATATCAGGAAATGTTGTTAAGGTGGTATTATCAACATTGAGATGGTTAACTGATAATGCACTACTTTTACCTTTAATCCTACGAATCCTATCCCATACCGACTTAGATGTGATACGGGAATTGATCCTGGAGACATAACCTTGCCACGAAGATTTCTTTGCTTGGCGTAAGGTTCTACGGGCCTTCGCCCAGACCATTTGGTATGCCGCAATATTCTCTATGGAAGGATGGTTCTTTAATCGTCTCAGGATACGATCACGCTCTTTAAGAGCGGATTTGCAATCATCGTTAAACCATGGTTTATTGAAACGTGTTGGTTCAGTTGTGGTTTTTGGAATCGCCTTCTCAGCTACATCTTGAAGAATTGAAGTGAATAAGGCCATGGGCTCATCTGCATCTTCTAACTCCTTTGCATCAAAGGAGAAGAGACACAAAGATTCAAATAGAGCCCAATCAGCCTTATGCAACTTCCACCTCTGGGGTCTTTCGACCGGAGAGGGACCATTATTATCAATTATGATAGGAAAATGGTCACTACCACACAGGTCTTCATTTACTCTCCATGTAAAATCCTGAAACAGGACCGGAGAGCAAATGGTGAGATCCAGGGAAGAAAAAGAAGCCGTGGCAGGATGTAGATAAGTAGGTGAGTCCGCTAATTGTTTACCTCTGTTGTTATCACCTGAACTACCCTAGAGGGAATGATGACCATTGAAATCTCCCATAATAATAAACGGGGGAGGAAGTTGTGCAACAAGGTCATCAAGATCTCTGGGATTAAGATGTAAACTTGGTGGAAGATAAACAGAGCAGAGTGTTATAGGAATATGCAAAGTCACCCTAACTGCAACTGCCTGTAAAGGCGAGTGACTTGACTCTGAGGAACATCTCCATTTAGAATAATAGAAACACCCCCATGAGCTCTACCATCACCAACTGCGTGATGATGGTAACCAATAAAATGTCTAAAAGACAAATTGTCAGAATTCTGTAAAAAAGTTTCTTGTAAACAACTAGCTAAAGGATTGTGCTTTTGAATTAATAATTGGACCTCATTAAAATTTGGTTTTAAACCACGACAATTCCATTGAATAATGGAATTTAACATTGTCAGGGAATTTTATTTTTTGACGGCTTCCCATGTGGGTCCATATGGACATCCGCATAGGCAACACCGTCCACCAGATCATCCCCGTATCTATTATAGAGGGAAATAGTTTTTTTTGAACCCTTCTTTCCCCCTCCTTAAACTTTGCTAATTTTTCTTTGACGAAGAATTACCCTTTGACTGCGATCCTGACCCAGTAGAACTGGAACCAAGGATGACAGCTTCAAGGGGAGGCGAGGGAGATGGACCCTTGCCATTCTGGGTAGAAGTGTTAGGAATAATCCCAACAACTTCACATTGAGGCAAGGAAATTATTGTTTCATCCGAGCTCGCATTTGTTTGAGAGGAGTTCGATACCCCTTTATCATGATCTGATGATATGATAGACAATTTCCCTTTATCTGGCCAGGTTATATCTGTCTGAACAGACATGCTTTGGGAAGATACCTTTACTGCGCCTGCAAAAGATTTTCCTTTGGGATGGAACGGGAAAGAGCGCAGTTAGGTCCACTTGTTTTCGAGCATCGAAATAAGATATTTTCCGCTCAGACATTTCCTGTTGAATTCTTTTTTCTTTTTGCCATACTGGACATTCGCGAGAATAAGCCAAGTGCTTACCTTTGCAATTGATACAGCAATATTCCGCCTGGCAGGAAGTCAAGATCCCGACAGCGAATTACACCTCTACTTGAGTTTAATGACCTATGTGGAGACACCTTGATAGGAATGTCTGCTAAGGATGTTGATTTAAGTAGCATGCTGTTCCTTAGCACATTCTATCAAAAGTGTTCCGTTTTTAAGTTTTTTAATGGCCTTGGGCTCACCGGCCAAGCCAGCTATGCCCTTGGATATTAAAAATGGCGATACTTTGGAATGGTCCGTAGAGGAACTCTCAATTAAGAGAAACCTCGGCCATGTCTTTGATATTTTTAATGTATTTTGGAATAAATCAGAAACGTCCTCTGTACTAGAACGTTTCTGTTTCTTTTTATTAATTGGTGTGTGTGTGGGGGGGGGGGGGGAGATTGGGGAATCCATGAAATAAATTTTTAATGATTCACCCCTCGTCGTCCCCCAGGTTGCTTCCCTGCCTACCTGGGGGAGGACTAGTACGGACTACCAGTGCATTGCCTCAGGGCTCGACGAGGGGTATACTCACGCCAGTAAGTATAAATACTTAGCCAACCCGATTGACCCGAGCCGCCGCTCTGTAGAATGTACTCAGGACACAAAGGTAAACTTGCTGAGTGGAAACAACAAAGCAAAGAAATTGGAAAAACTTACATTCTACAGAGCTAAAAACGACCAAAGCCGATTGATCAGAGTGGGCCACTCTGACCTCCCGTCTAGGTGAACCATGGGCCAAAGTAATGTGTTGCAGAGAAAGGGCTCGTAAGCCAAATCCCCACTCAATTACCAGGATTCCACTCTCCACCGACACGGGTCGCAACGCACGGCAAACACGTTGCCCCATTACAGGGATCCTTTTAGTTGCCTTTTACGACACGCAGGACATACGAAGGGTATATTGTTATCACCCCCTACACCCCTGCATCAACAATGAAATTCAACCATTGGCTTATTGAAGCGTAATTTACAGGACTGTTATTGTCCATTTGATACCGCTTAAATTTTTCTCTAATGATTTAAGCGGTATCAAATGGACAATAGCAGTCCTCTAAATTCTAAACAATCGGTGTTTTATCTCCTAATTTTATTACAGAGCATACGGTACTTCACCGTGTCCCAGAGTCTCTGGTTGGTTCATTACAAAAAAATTATTGTTATTATTCACGTTAATTAGTCTATACCACACTAGTTAACAGGGGGTAATTTCCCCTTTAACATATTCAGGTATCATTAATTAAAATATGTAATATATTTTTTACTGAATATGAATGTATTGATTTTATATGTTAGAATAAATGTTTTTTTATATTAAAATTGTACAATTTCAAAAGGTTTATTGGATACTTATTAATAAACATTATGGGGGATTTTTTGCTCGTCCAGTGGCGCGACGGCTTACTCCTGTATAGATTTCCAATTGTCAATGGATATTTTACGTGCACGCTAATGTAGACAAAAGACCTGGGTTTTTCGTCCCACCCGCACGGCTATACGTTTGCCTTTCCAGAACGTTCTTGGGATCGAACTCAGGATACCCTGGTTAGTGAACCAACGGTTTACCGAGACAAGAGGCTGATAGTACGTTCCGCAAAGAGAGGGGTAATATAGTCCTAGCCTGTTCCTCCACCCTTTTTTGGTTATATAAGCTTACATATATATCTGAAATTTATTCCTGAAATATTACTTTATTCTGAGCAATTAATTTTTCAGATACATGCAACTGATGAATTTCAGTTTCCTTAATTAATTTGAAATAGACTATATTATGTCAGAAATAGATGGTAAATAAAACAGTAGTTATTTCCCTTGATATATTTTTATAATACTTTAAGGTTGCATTATCTCCCTTGAATTCATAACCTAACAAATTTATAATTTTGGAATTTCAGAAAAAAAAACCCAAAACAATTCTAAACCATATTAAATTGTTTTTCAATATAATACACACAGATCTAGATTAATTGATGACGTTTTCAGATTTATTTTTTCAATTTCTTGTTTTAGGTAGAAAGGCTACGTTTATTTTCTTTATTTAAGTCTGTAAATAAGTCTCCAACTTGTCTCTGTAGCGCGCTTTTTTCGGCCATCAGTTGTTCAATTTATCTAAAATTCTTTCAATTATTTTATCTATATCACTTTTTTTGATCGTATTCGTCATTTCATCTTTTATCGTTTTTAAGATTTCATATGTACCTAAAATGTCCTTCGTCGATTCTTCTGCTGTAACGAAGGTTTCCTTTGTCCCACTTCTTCTTGTGTTGGAAACAAGTGTAAATCCTCAGAACCGACTTGATCTTGTTGAGATGTCTATTCACTGATCACTCTGTTTAACAAAGCTCACCTTTTTTCTTGGTCAAAATTGTGTATTTATAAGTTCATTGAAAAATCTATGGAGCTTATTTTCACTATGTTTCATTTGACATTAGCATTCACCTCTTTATATAATTAGTTTCGCCTATATATTTTATAATATTGTAACTAAGCACGGAGGGAGCTGCAAACACGCCTTGTCTTGTCCGCCATCTTGTATGTCTTTGAGTTAGTCTAAGAAAGTTGAATCCTGCAAAATAACCACTTAGCCCGCATTTCGTTGACACCCATTTGTTTAAAGCGGGTATTTCATTTTTTCTAACAAAGTCAAAACATAATCAAAAGGTTGCCAACTCACTATTATACGATCATGGACATTATTTCGAAGGCCTAAAAATCATACACACAGGAAATAATAACACAATTAACTCCCTTGCCCCCCACCCAATGAAATGGCTATCTTCAAACATTTGAAGTTGAAAATTATATTTTTGTCAATTTCTCAACTGGAATAGTGAATTATAGGATTGATAGGATTATTCTTTAACCAGGTGGATACAATCTATTTTATTGCTTTATTTTAATACATTTTAAAACTATAACTTAAAAATATGAAATTGTAACTTTGACATATTAAACAGCGGACCGTTCATAGAACTACAATAAGCCCTATAGTATTACACTAGAAGCATATTTTTTTACCAGCGGTCGACTTGTGCATAACGACTGCTGACAAGGTAGAGTAAAATAACCGCGATAGTAATACACAAAAACATTAATTTAGACTTATACAAATAAATTTGAAATGCAATATGCCGAAATTGATAAGAAAATCAATTTAGAATGATACAACTATATTTGAAATGCAGTGATATGAAATGCCGTAGCATATTGGAGGTGATGAGAAAATTAATTTAGAATGATACAAAATAATTTGAAATGCAGTGATACGAAATTAAGTAAAACTTAATTAAATAAGCCCACGGCCAAAATAGCAAAATATATAGTTGTTACTAATCAATTGCACATTTACCCTTTTCAAAAGTATCGAACAACCAAACTCATTATATATACCAATCGCAGTCAAGGTTTCTGGGTACCTGGTATACCGCCGAGTTTCATCCCTCTCCATAAGGAAGAATCAAAGTTATCTTGTCCCAAAGCGTCGACAAATGAAATTGCTTGTCTCTGCTTACTCGGGGGGTTGGGATGGCCTAGGGGTCTAGAGTGCCGCGCTTCGACCTCTAGCTGGCCGGTCACCTCTGGCTTGCGGCTGTGGTTTCGATCCTGGGTGTGAGCGTATGTGGCATGGAGATAGGGGCGCCTTCTCAACCTCGTGGGTTTCCTCCGGGCACTCCGGTTTCCTCCCACTGCTAAAGACCCCTACGCGCAAGCGAATTATTGAAATAAAATTAAACCATATGTCAGTCCTGAAATGACCTAGTTTGTGTCGAGTGGACGTTAAACCCCATGTCTCTCTCTCTCTCTCTCTGCTTACTCTAGCAGAAAATGCTCATCTTCAACTCCATTAAAACATTCACCCAATGAAAGCTTACACCAAGTTTGATATGAACATTATCAAACTCAGTCAGGACAACCGAATAATACCCGGACTACACTACGACCGCCAGATAACCTAGGCATACCTTCCTTACTCACCACGGCATTTATTTTTGTTACTAAGAATGGAATGAGGTAACAACCTGTTGCTCACAAACTGTTATTTACTCGTTGATACTTGAGATGTAACGTGACATACCGACAGCAGTTTGTGTTGGTCAATATGTTATAGTGGTAATGATTTTCCTAATTTGTAAGAAAAATAATAAAATAATATACGAATTAAAGACTCGATGTCTAAATTCAAGTATGTGGTTATCTGTTAAACCAAGATGGCGCTGTTCAGGCAATCTTGGTAAATAATTATTTATAGAGTTGTAGTAATGATGCATATGCTTTCTTGGATCAAATGGCTTCGGAACTTCGCGACTAACCTTAAAGCATCATTATTAAAGGGCCAATCCCGATAACTTTTTGGGGAATAAAACTTCTTAATTTTGTGTTAAAATCCCTTATAACCCATTACCTAAGGCCGACCAACTAACCCGATATCTGTGATATGCTTGTAAATAACTTAAACCTGACAGTCTTCATCTGGAAACGGAGACCGTTGTATTATACAGTATCTGGCTAAAACCAGACTTTTTTCTATAAAAATGATATGTAGGTGAAATTTACCTTTTGTTATCAAGTACAGTACATGGGTCATTCACTGTATAGACCTCTCAAGAAATGGGAATTCATTATTAGGTCACCCAATCAAAAAATTGACCCGAAATCTTAAAAGGGTTACGTGTCCGGATAAGCAGTGTTGACGTTAACGTCAAAACGACTCAATATTTTGAGCTGAAACTTTGAGCCAAGGTAAATACACCATGTCTCTATATTTTGGTCCATAAATTTCGTAAATGCTCGGACTTTAATTTTTGAGACTCTGTTCTTATCGGGATTGTCCCTTTAAATTGTATTTGTTTTAAATTGAAATATTCAATAATCAGTAAAATAAATTAACGTGTTTATCCACATAGCGCTATTAACTTCAGCTCAAATAAACCAATTTTTTCACACAAAAGCTGTTGCCATCTACATGGTTTTAAAATAGACTGCATCCACCATACTCTTCACTTGCTGTTGACTTCAGGCTAAAGATTCATCAAAATGTGTACTTTGTGGATGATTTCCATTGCCTTTGTGCTTGCTTCCATGTTGCCAAGCTGCAGATCTAATGCGTGTAAGTATTACTTTTTAATAACCAGGTATAGGGTCAGTATTTATAATTGCCATCAATCAAAATTGTGACATCAAATATATTACATTAATACGCATTGTTTGCTTTTATTGTATTTTACAAACTACTAATTGAGCATGAAGTAGTTGATGCTTATATGTTAACGGTTAAGATTTGGACTGTATTCTGTAAGTCTGAAACTCTGCATGACAGTACTCTACAGATTTCTTTCTTGCGTTGGGTTTCGTTTTCAGTCCAGAAATGAAATTATAGACCAAACGATCTTTTAAAACAGATATCTATATATCAGGTGTTAAAAAAATACGAGAGAGAGAGGGGGGGGATTTAATGTCAACTAGATACAAACCAGGTTATTTCGGGACTAACATATGGTTCAATTTTATTTCAATAATTCGCTTGCGCTTAGCGGTCTTTGTTGTCGGGGGACACTTAAGGGCCCACAGAAAACCAAGAAGGTTGGACAGACGGCCCTACTCCTTGACACATACAACAGTGAATCAAACTGGTCACGCCAGTTGATCAAATGACACACCTTATGGAACAAAGCGCACAAGTTACCAATATACGAATACACTTTAGTACACTTATTACAGTGGGATAATGAAAGAAAAGTAGGGAATTAATACGGAAACACTACCCAAATATATGTTCTTTTTTAAGGTGGCCCAGAACAAACGCATACACTATTTAAAATTGAATAATTAAGACGGTACAATACCTGTATCAATAACATTTTACATGCAGTACCATGGTTGGTAACTTCACACCACATTGCAGACCTATGTGGTACTAATTGTGAAACGATAATGATAAGAGGTACAGTACATTTTAATCCTGTACGTTTTTTCTGGGCCACGAAATTTGGAATTGAGTATTCATTTACCTTGAACCCCACGCTAAAAACATTAACAGAATTGATTGTGTATATCTGAAATAGACACGAAACACGCACAAAATATTGCAAGATGGCGGCCGCCATGAACCACCATTCCCTGTAGCTGTCATTGAAGACCTGTTGAGGGATGTACGGATTATATGGTCCTAAAGGTTGCAGAGGAAACACTGTAACGTCTTGTGGAATGTTGATGTTGATATTTTATTTGTTGACCCCATGGCCTGTGATGTGTAGATCACGTGATATTGACATAATTGCTACTGAATGTGTCTTGAGATACTTCTCCACGGGTAGCGTGTCTCAGATGTTCAGATTGCTTCGACAGCTGATTGGCTGAAAGAATGACGTCATATTCATATTGACGTCATAAGCTGATATTTACCAAAGCACCATATACGGCTTTGATATTTACAACTTAAATCAAGAAATATACTGAACGCCATAGAAAACGTATCACTTAGTTTTTCGTATAACAAAATGGTCCTGTAAACATATCTTATTTATTTTACTTCTTATTGTGAACAGTATTCAAATGGGAACACACCAATAACAACACATTTGTACACTTATTGATGTTTAATCTGTAATCAACGGTACAAAGTCAGTGTGATCAAAACCAGAAATGAAATGAAATGGGGTTTAACGTCCTACTCTTTTGTACCTAACCTAGGAAGACGGGACCAAAAGTGCGACACAGATGGTTAATACCATGCGAGATCACAGAACAGCGTGCCCAAGAGCCCATGGAGGACACACGTGCCGCTGACATCTGTGTCGTACTTTTGGTTTTACAGGGTCATTTTGTTATACGAAAAACTAAGTGATGCGTTTTCTATGGCACTGTATTTACATACTGCATGATAAGATGTGACGATGACCACGAAAGGGAGGGAGACCTCCAATATTGCTCTTGGCGCAATTATTTCTTAAATCTGGAATATATCACATATATAAATAAGTGTTTATTTACGATATTACTAATATTATAATTATTTTATAGCGAACCAGTGTAACGTGACCGAATGTAAACAAAAGGGTAGGAACGGATGTATCCTTCTGAGATGTTTTACCGAATGTAAGTTCTATCTACATTTATAACCAATCTAGTTAATATTTACATGACACTCAAAGAGCTATAATCTTGTAATTTATTGATAAAATTGACATTACATCCTATATTCTTTGGATTAATCTGCCAAATCACTCGACACATTCCGTGCACTTCTTTGTCAAATTTCACATAATCATTTTTATAATGGCGTAAAATTTTACCTCGTCAAGTTTCTAACCTATATTTTATATTCAGATGACGATTGTGGAGGTAAAAAATGTAATCTAACTGCGAAAGAAGTATGCCTTGATAATGAGTGTGTATCCAAAGGTAATTATAACATATTACATGTTACTTAATGTATACAATCTTTTATCGCAGATCAGACACAAGGAGGACACACCACTTTCAATAGAATTAATGAAATGAAATGAAATGGGGTTTAACGTACTACTCTCTTGCTCCTAGCCTGGGCTAATGGAAGATGGGCATAGGCATAGGCAAAACAGTGTGCTATGAGGGAAATTCCAACTGCCAAGGGATCTTTTACCTGCACTCCAATGTATACATGGGACCTCGGTTTTTAGTCCAATCCGAACGACCAGACAGTTGTCCTTGTCAGGCCCTCCTTCTGCATCACTGACAAGGGGAAATCACGCCGGAAAATCGAGGAGACGTACTTTCTCGGCCAATGCAGGGATCAAACACGCGACCCCAAGGCTAGCGAACCAGCGCCTTATCCACTTCTCCACCGTGACCCCCCCCCCCCCCGTTAATGAAACCATACAGGTAATATCTGATGCCAGTGGAATTATGTAAAGTTTTATAAAAACTGTTAGAATATTACTTTTAACAGTCATTTCTGTGAAACATTGTAAAGACGTCATACAAGACCCAAAATCTTTGAAACTGTCAGATTTCTAGATTTCATAAGGTTTACACCTTGTTGACATTTTAACGACGACTTCATAAATTGTATACCAGTTTCACGAAAAAGTCTGAAAACAGAGTGAGCGCATCTTTAATATGTTGATCGTATGCATGCACAGTTTGGGATGGCCTAGTAGTCTAGAGTGCCGCGCTTCGACATCTAGCTGGCCGGTCATCTCTGTTTTGCGGCTGTGGTTTCGATGTGAGCGTATGTGGCATGGAGATAGGGGTGCCTTCTCAACCTCGTGGATTTCCTCCGGTTTCCTCCCACTGCTAAAGACCCCCACCCGCATGCGAATTAATGAAATAAAATTAAAATCATATGTTACTCCCGAAATGACCTAGTTTGTGTCGAGTGGACGTTACCCCCCCCCCCCTCTCTTTCTCTACATTCCATTAATTCCTGTCACCACCCACAAAAATTGCGTACTGATACAATACATTAATTGGGCGTTTTATTTGTAAAGTATATTAAATATTTATTTCATATTTCAGATGAAAACTGTTGGAATAAAAAAGGAGTCTCGTGTCGTAGAAGGGGTATGTGGTTTGTTATACGAGCTTAGAATTTCATTTAATTTGGCAATATCCAGCTATATTCATACAATCAGGTAGTAAGGGTGGGGGGGGCTTGTATCGTTACGCACGGAATGTGACCTTGTTTTCTTCAAAAATAATTTATATTGTTTAAACGTCCATCACACTAATAGTTCAATTTGTTTTTAGGTCTACCATGTGGTGATGGTCAATTCTGCCCTATAACTTCTAAATGTATAAATGGCACTTGTTTTGATGGTAAGTATAACATAGATATATCGTATTTATAATACGTCTGTTTCTGTTATTAATATTGTGCTGTCTGATTAATTGAATCGGCTTAGCAGGACACACTTAATGCCTTAACAAGAGTAACAATGTCATATGTTGGTTGATTTGTCTGATTCTGAATTGTAAATTATATTTATTATAGTTGATACTGCGTGTGTTGGTGGGGGTGATGGTACCAGATGTGGCCCATCGTCTTCTGGTTCTTACACTGGTCTTTGTTCAGGTGGCATTTGTATCGGTAAGTATGATTTTTTTACGCCCACACTTTCGTGCTGACGTATAATGTCGTAGCCTCTGTCCGGAGAGGTACCAGCCCACAACACCCTTCACGTCACAATTTTTATCTGACTTCGACGAAACTTGAAACATAGGTTTATCCCCAAAAGATCTCGGTTCATGTCGATATTGGCATGTATCGTACCGTCACTTCGTGGATTGTGGCCGCTGATTGTACGAAAAATCACATTTTTCTTTAGCTTGTTGACTTTCAGAACTTCTTAGCTGATCTTGACGAAACTTGGCATGTGTCTTACAAAAATACTTTTCATATTCGCGCACATCGAACCGTAAATTTCTGGATTATAGCCCATGAATGTACAAAAATCTCGTGTTAGCGTGTGGTCTTCTAGAGGTTACAATGTTTATCCGATTTTAATAACCGTTTAGACATATCATCGTTGAACGAATGACCGTAAATAGTGTAAAAGTGTGTACATAATACCGGATGTCGACCCTCCAGAGTTCAAAATTGTTGTCCGATTTTGATGGAATTTAAGATGTATGTTTATATCCCAGCGATTACGATTCCCGCGACCGTAACGTCCTGGATTATGGTCCCTGATTGTTAACAAGATCGCCCACCACTTGCAAATTGCGGGCGTATCTTGCATGGCAACCGCTTGTTATAATAGACAGTGAGTCAAGTTAACTCGACTAATGCACATGCCCGTAATACAAGAGTGATGCCATACCTCGGACTTTGGGGAAGATTTCGCAGAATTCTATGGTCAGAAAACACTTAAGTAAAATACGATTCAATATTTCTACTGGGATTGAATATGCAACAAATAAGAATTCTTAAGTTAAATAGATTGCCTTAACATTTTATAATTTATTTTTTTTACGTATTTCTCACACCTCCAATTACGCCTCTGTGGCGAGTGGTCTAACGTACATGGATCTAGATTATAAGGACCGCGACATATGCAAGTAATGATCAACTTTCTCATCTCGAACTTGTAAATAAAAGTCTGGTTGAAACAAAGTCTACAGTGATTAAGGTCTAATCATTCACGCGAAAGGACTGGTGTAACCCTCACTTATTTGTTGACAGATAGTTTGATGTTGTTTTGTGTACTACTAATATATTCATTGTTTTATAGACCCATGTGGTAAGAGGTGGAGGTGTCCATGTATGAAGGACGGTGATAAATATTGTACACGTAAATACTATCAACTATTACTATTCTAATGTATAATCAACTATCATTATTCTAATGTTTAATCAACTATAAGGCCTTTGGCCATTTAACGTCTGACATTTGATTAACCAATCAATCAACATTGATGTTACTGGTTGAATACCCACAGTTCCGCGCGTAACACGCCTAAAGCTCGCCGTAACAGACCGCTTCATTGGCTATTACCTCACACCATCCAGGAATATAACAACTCTTCCAGATCCTAGTGTAGTAAAGACAAGTATAAGAGAGAGAGAAATGGGGTTTAACGTCCACTCGACGCACACTAGGTCATTTTGGGACTAACATATGGTTTAATTTTATTTCAATTATTCGCTTGCGCGTAGGGGTCCTTAGCAGTAGGGGGGGGAAACTGGAGTGCCCGGAGGAAACCCACGAGGTTGAGAAGGTGCCCCTATCTCCATGTCACATACGCTCACATCAGGGATCGAAACCACAGCCGCAAGTCAGAGGTGACCGGCCAGCTAGAAGTCGAAGCGCGGCACTCTAGACCACTAGATCACCCCAACCCCCCAAAGACAGGTTGAAAAAACGAAATAGGATCTGTGTCTTAATCAGACTGATACCATATAAACAATGCTTTGTATTTTTCAGAGCCAAAATGTGAAGAATCGTTTTGTTGGTAGTAAACTACTGCACCATGAAACATGATATAATAAAATTTAATAAGATCAATTTTGACATTTAACCACTGATAAAGTTTAATACAATAAACAATACCGAAATATTTAACCACTTCTTTAAAATAATTGAATTCTATTAAGTTTTTTTCTTTATAAATTATAATTCTAAGCCAATAGTATTTTCATCTAAACCAATAACTATAACAATATATACATCTAAACCAATAACTACAATACGTGTATAATATTCTTCTGTACAATAAACCAACAAGAACAAGATTTTAAAATGTAACCAAGATTGAAAAATAAGCAGTTTGTTCTTTCTTTGTTGTTTTATTTTGTTTACCGCATGATGCTGTGTTAGTAAGTCATGTTAATTTCCGTATTTTGTTGGGAGTTAACGGAAAGACTGCTGCCCAGAGAGAGAGAGAGGGGATTAACGTCCACTCGACACAAACTAGGCCATTTCGGGTCTAACATATGGTTTCAATTTATTTCAATAATTCGCTTGCACGTAGGGGTCTTTAGCAGTGGGAGGAAACCTGAGTACCCGGAGAAAAGCAACGAAGTTGGACAGGCGACCCTACTCCTTGCCACGTACAACTGGGGATTCGAAACCACGCCAATTGACTCGATGGCAGGCCACATATGCTTGTAGTCCTGTTAATTTACGAAAAAGAGAGGGTCTACCCCAAAGCAAATTGCACGACTCGCGGAAAGTTGCTAATTTTCAGATTAATTGTTAGGCCTTTAGGTACATAGTCAATTTATGAAAAAGGGAGGCCAATCCCCACACAATTGCTAGAAAATGTTTTTTGATGGTTTCTGGCAAAGTTCCGTGCACTGAATGCCACCCTCAAAGTTTACCAAAATCGAAGGGTAAATCCTAAATTCTATAAATTATTTTCCTGTAAAAATCTTTCATATGAAATGGTTTTCATATATGTCCAATGCGCCCTTATACCACTTTCGGGGGCACAACTCTACACTGTGGCGTCATAAAATAGCACATTTGGTAAGTCACTTATTTGTAGATATACCTAGTGATGATAACTGTTCCCCCACACCATTTTCAGATGTATCCCTACTCCATAACATACCACCGAAACGCCACAAACTGTGACCAAAATCTCAAATTTACGAATAGGTAAAACTAACATAATATAATAAAATTGTTGTCTGAACTAATAATTTTGGGGCCAGTAATTCATTTGAAGATATGCTCATAGTCGTGTTAACTGGCCTCTTATACCATTTTCGTGTACTGGGATATTAAATTTGGGTATCTACATGTTTTGAGGGGTTACTCATACCCCCTTAAAATGCTGTCTTGGAAAATAGGTAAAGCCTAGACAAGCAAATAGAAGCGTAAGGAATCATTTACTCTACGTATATTGAAGAATGCTTTCATCTAAATGATTTCTAAGACACACGGGGATACTTTTCATTAAATGTGCAATTTTTGCTAAAATACGCCTCAATATCCAATTGCAGGGCTATACAACATTATAGCTCGCATAGGAAGAACTGCTATACATCCGTAGAAACTACAGGAAAGGCAAAAGTTCAATTCCTGTGGCTACTGCATTATGTGATGAATTTAAGTTAAGAGGGGGTTGAAATCTTGCACAAGCACCTGCAGACGCTTCTGTAAACATGGATAAGGTAGCTGTTAAATTTGTAGTTTTGCGGTCCATGAAATTGATTGGGGAGGAGACATACCAATGGAGCAAATACTAACATTCATACAAAAATATTATATTTTCGTTCTGACAAAAAGAGAGAAAAATCTGTGTATGATATAGTTTGTCTCAAGAAATTTCTCACATTTAGAGTAAGTTTCCAAGCCCTGATTTTTCACATATTCAGAGGGCGTGATAGGACATCCAGGATCCAATATGGCATTTTGTTCCAAAAGTCATTTATGGCAAGGTTTGGGGGCATTTGTGTGAAAGTTTTCACCACAACAGTTCCACAAGATATTGGGTTTCTGAAAATAAATACATTCCACAAGATTTTCGACTTATTATGTATAGAGTGTTTTGGGTCTGTGGTGTTTTTTACCACTAGATTTCCACTAGATATTGGAATTTTTGTTTAAACATTTTTCTCTCAAACTTTCGACTTAAAATAATTTTGATAGTGTTATGGGTCTGTAGTGTTTTTTTTACCACAAGATATTTGACTTAGAAAATTTTTTCTTCTCCAAAATTTCTTCTCAGACCCTCTATATGCCTGTGTGGTACCACATACCACAAGATTTTCCACTTAGAATAATTTTGATTGTGTTATGGGTCTGTGGTGTTGTTTACCACAAGAGTTACACAAGATATTGGACTTAGAAAAAAATCAATTTTATTTCCAAAATTTTGAAAATTAAATGGTGGCAATAGATAGCGGAGATGATTACAAACATTGTAAAGACAGTCTTGCGGACTATTTCAGCCCACAGAAATATGTTGAATATGATGTTTTAAACTTTCGTAACGCCAGGCAAGAAGTTACAGGACTGATGTAACGATAGATTGGTTGTTTGAAATTCCGGTCAGCCAGGTAGGCTATATTGGACCAAATTGAAATTGATGTATTTACAGGCTGGAATAGCAGAAAAACAGTTCAATTTTAAATATGCGTCAGTTAAATTTTATCCCAACCGCGTCTTCTTGGACTGAAAACGATTGATTGGAATTCGAGTCAGTCAAATTAATAAGGCTATATTAGACCACTTTGAAGTTACTTTGTTCACCGGCTGAAATAACAGGAAAACGTGTTTGCAGTTGTCAAATATTCCAAAATTTTATTTTGAGGGAGGGGTGGGGACAAGGTAAGCACCACTCATCGCCTTTCAAGGAAGACCGGCCGCTGTCAGTATTTCGGGCATTTCGGGTTCTCTACCCCCCCCCCAACTGTCATCGAGCCCGTACGCCTGTGTTTTTCACAGTGTCTTTCCATCTAAATGGGGATCTGTTAGATATCAATATTTAGAATTACAATTCCACATAGTGCGTTAAGAACCATAGTGATTCCAAAATTAAATTCACCACAATCAAGATAATTCAGTTGTTGGATTTTTTAATTGATAACATCTTTGAAGAATTTGGAGGGGAAATATCAGCGAGTGATCGGTATCTCCATGGGCACCAACTGCGCACCTTTGCTTGCTGATTTGTTTCTCTACGCCTACGAAGCCGAGTACACACATGCGCTCGTAAAACCAAATAAACGATTAGTCAGACATTTTAATTTCACTTATCGATAGATGATCTATAATGTTCCATCACTGAATAATCCTTAATTTAGTGATTATGTAGAATTCATATATCCTGATGACGGTGACAATTATGCTCTCTACTTGGATCTACATCTCGATATTGACAATTGCCCGAGAGTACGATAAAAGTGATGACTCTGACTTTCCGATTGTTAACTTTCCATTTATTAGAAATAACATTCCAATATCACCAACTTATGAGTGTTTTTGTCCAAGCCAAACCGTTACGAGAGAGCTTGTTCTTTCTATTCTGATTTTTTTAAGTAGATCTAGGCATTTGTCATCTAAGCTTCAACTACAAGGATACTTGTGCACTTTTATGGTCGTCATATTGGATGCAGCTGTGGCGTGGGGGTTGGATGGCCGAATGTTCAGAGTGCGCGCACTGTATCATAAGACCTGTCATCGAGTCAATTGGCGTGGTTTCGAATCCCCAGTTGTACGTGGCAAGGAGTAAGGTCGCCTCTCCAACGTCGTGGGTTTTCTCCGGGTACTCCGGTTTCCTCTCACTGCTAAAGACCCCTACGCGCAAACAAATTATTGAAATAAATTATCCATGTTAGTCCCGAAATGACATAGTTTGTGTTGAGTGGACGTTAAACCCGATTTTCTCTGCCTCTGCAGCAGCTATGATGGGTGTGGCGCCAGGCAGGGTAAGCGTACTCTTCCGGGCACCTATTACCACTGTTTGTCGTGTATTTTGTACACGGTGAACAGTCCATTTGCTGATTCAATATTTTGCCTGCAACGGTTTTTAGGAATTTTGTCTAATGGTTTGGATTGTTCGTGCTTGGTTTTATTTTATTTTAATAAAGTTGTTCGCATGTCATAATAAAAACATAAATTGTGTCTATTTCATGTTTTGATGAAATTTAATAGCAGAATATTTGTAATTATCAAGCTTCAAAGACTAAAAACATAAATTGTGTCTATTTCATGTTTTGATGAAATTTAATAGCAGAATATTTGTAATTATCAAGCTTCAAAGACCTAAAAAAAAATTAATTTCTTAAATCTCTTTGTTGGAAATATTGCGTGAATATATAAAACTGCAACAATGATTGTGACAAATTCTTTTAATGCAACGAATACCATTTCTATTCGACTTTGCCATGTGTTTAGTTCCTTACATAATCGCTTGAAAGTGTCATCGATACGCTCGTAGCGAGGTGTGATTAGGCAGAGGAGGGGTGTCAGTCACAAACAAGACAAGGCAGACCGCGAGCTTTTTTCGGTAGGCTATATCATATCAAGGTTGTATCTAAAAAATTTCTTGCATTTTATTTGTTTGTCTTTTTCTTTGGGGGGGGGGGGGATCGCCTCTTAAGCAATTCACGAAAAAAAAAAATAATTAAGTGAATAGCACGAAAACAATCGCACAATGGTGAGAGAGAAATTGGGTTTACCGTCCACTCAACACAAACTAGGTCATTTCGGGACTAACATGGGTTAATTTTATTTCTATAATTCGCTTGCGCGTAGGGGTCTTTAGCAGTGGGAGGAAACCTTAGTGCCCGGAGGAAACCAACGAGGTTGAGAAGGCGCCCCCTATCTCCATGCCACATACGCTCACACCAGGGCTCGAAACCACAGCCGCAAGCCAGAGGTGACCGGCCAGCTAGAGGTCGAAGCCCGGCACTCTAGTCCACTAGGTCATCTCAATCCCCCATCGCACAATGGAGACTGGGATTTCGGTAATTTATTTTTTTGACTAGCAGTAGCAGGCAAAAGGATTTTCTCCCCATTATTATTTCTTTCCGTTTATCTCTTAAGACGGGTGGAGGCGGCGTCTGTCAACAGAATCAGAAAGAGGCTGTTTTGGGTAAACCAATATGGCGTCAATGGCTTCACCAAAATGTCGCCAGGGCACTTCCAAGTCAGTAAACCATCTTTTAGAGTAGGTTTGGGGATTATGGCAAATCGTGTCACTTTAATACCCGTCCCAAGATGTTGAATTCATAAGACACAAAATGAAATGGGTGAAATTTAGCCCGCGCAGCTGCTTTTCCGTTAACTCCCAACCGAATAAGAGTTAACATAATACGGAAAGAAACATGGATGACTTACTAACACAGCAACATGGGGTAAACAAAGTAAAACAGAGAAAGAACAAACTGCTTAATTTTCAATCTTGGTTACATTTCAAAATCTGGTACTTGTTGGGTTATTGTACAGTAAATTAAACATAAATAGTTGGCATAGAATTATGATTTACAAAGAAAGAACTTAACATAATTTAACTGTTCTAAAGAAATGGTTTAATATTTCAATATAGTTTATTGTATTAAAATTAATGTTATTAGATTTTATTACATTAATCTTCACTGTGCAGGTTTTTTTTTTACTACAGACAAAACGATTCTTTGCACTTAGTGGCTGAAAAATACAAAATATCGTGTATATGATAACGCTAAATCAGTTCTTCAGGAAACTCGTTCGATCGAAATGTCGAGTCAGAAAATGAATTTAGAAAAGGAAATTGTTTTAATAGATTGAAATGGGTGATTGGCGAGACCGTTTGTTAAGGGGATCGCGTAGCTACGTGAGTAAGACGTTGGCTTGCTAGCCTGGAGGTTGGGTGTTCGATCCCTGCATTGGCCGAGAAAGTCCACCCAGATTTTCCGGCGTAGTGTCCCCTTGTCAGGGGAGGGCCTGACAAGAACAGCCCTACATTCGTGACGGCATAGTATAAATATTGAGTGGTCTGTGTTCATGTGATTATACATAGAATAATGATAGTATTTACTTGTACAGTATTTATCACCAGCCTTCCTACATGGACACCAGTTGGTACCACATGGTTCTATAAAATAACAATAATAACAATATATTAGTTCCCCAGACAACACGAGAAGATGAGAAAGATGATCATTATTTGCATGTGTGTTAGACCACTCCAGGGGCGTAAGAAACAAGTAAACAAATTTTTAGATTATGAAATTTTAAGGCAAACTATTGAACTGGGGTTTAACGTACACGCGAAACAAAATAGGTCATTTCGGGACTAACATATGGTTTAATTTCATTTCAATAATTCGCTTGCGCGTAGGGGTATTTGGCAGTGGGAGGAAACCGGAGTGCCCGGAGGAAACCCACGAGGTTGAAAAGGCGCCCCTATCTCCATGCCACATACGCTCACACCAGGGATCAGTATCGGACTGGGCCCACCTGTGGGCCTAAGCTCATTAAAAGAGAAAGCAAAAACTGCCTTCTGCTTTGGTCTGAAATGCTTGGAAAATGTGTTTTGCGGTTGTCGATTTTCAAAAATTTCCCAGGGGGGACGCTCACTTGTGTGGGCCTTGGTCAATGACCTGACAATGGGTACTGCCAGGAATCGAAACCACAGCCGCAAGCCAGAGGTGACCGGCCAGGGACAGTTCGAAGCGAGGCACTCTAGACCATCCCAACCCCTTATTTGTTGCATACAAAATCGTATTTTACTCATGTTATTAGTGTAATGATTCTGACCCTCAGAACTCTGGAAAATCTTCCCCCAAAGTCCAGGAAATTGCGTTTCTTTAGACTTCAAAAACATTTCGGGGGAGGGGGCATTCACAGATAAATTCGCACCAGAATCACTCTCCTGTATTAGTGGCATGTACATCAGTCGGTCGAATGATTGTTCAATAGCCCCCCTACCCCCAACAAAATCATTATGCACGCCCTTGCTTCGCCCCGCCCCCATCTGAATATAGATCAGGTGATAATAATTAAGGTCAATTGTTGGCCTATACTTTGATCACGAACCGGTGATATATAGTGTTTATTATTTCAGCCGGAGACTGCCAGGTCATATTATACATGATGATCATATCCCCGACATTAGTACTCATCACAAGCCAATAATTTGAGATAGATTTGCAGATTTCTAGATATGACGTTAGGATACATGTCAAGTTTCATCAAGATCGGTTAAAACGTTTTGACCTACAGTGTCCACAAGCTGCAAAACGCGATGCTTCCTCCATTCCATGACCTTACCAGACATGCCAATATCGAAAGTTTATCAAAATCGGATTAAAACTGTGAAGTGTGGGTGTCTGTCCGGATATAGGCGACGACAATATACATCTACATGAAAATGATGGCGTATAAAAATCATACTTACGGAGACAAACACCATCTGAACAAATACCAGCATACTTGTTCCCGCATTTGGTACCATCACCCCCGCCAACACAGGTCCTAGAAACTATAATTTAGAAAATAGAATTGTGTTTAAGATAATTTTTCAATCGATAAAAGAGTAATATGATCAGGTTGATAAGGTACAGAATCTGACAAACCACCCAACATATGATAGTGTTAAGTATACCCTGCTAAGCCAATTCAAATGATCAAGTAGAACAGTATTAATAACACAAACAGACGTGTTATGAATAAAATATATCTATGTTATACTTACTATAATGACAGGTATCATTTATACATTTTGAATTTATATTGCAGTACTGACCATAACCACCACACAATACACCTAAAAAAAGGATCTTTTAGTGTGTTAGACGTTCTCTCACCTAGGCCAAAACAATTATGATTAAAAAGCTATGATTATTAATATTATTTTGTCCAGTGCAAGTTCACGGCGAACTAGGTCACATTCAGTGCAAGTTCACGGGGTCAAAGTCAGTGCGTAACGACACAAGCCCCCCTACTACTAACTGGTTATATGAATATAGTTAGATATTGTCAAAATAAAAGAAATTAAAAGAAATTGTAAGCTCGTGTAATAAACCACATACCCCTTCTACGACACGTGACGAGCATGGTGTTTTTTGTTACCCAACAGTTGTCACCTGAAAGATGAAGTAAATATGAAAGAGACTTTATAAATAAAGCGCTCAAATAACGTAAAGCGCTTGTAGGTGCTGTCAGAAATTCATGGACTGTATTGAAACTGTGCATGCATGAGATCAACATATTAAAGATGGACTGACCTTGTTTCAGACTGTAGCGTGAAATTGTTATACAATTTATGAAGTCGTTGTTAAAATATCAACAATTTGTAAACCTTATGGAATCTGGAAGTCTAACAGTTTCGAAGTTTTTACTCAGATTTTATAAGTTGTGTGACGTCTTGGGAATGTTTGACAGTAATATTCTAAAAGATTTGATTAAACTGTACTTAATTTCACCGGCATCTGAGGATTCGTGAGACGGTTTGATTAATTCTATTGAAAATGATGTGTCCTCGTTGTATCTGAGCTACGATAATAAATTGTATACATTAATAAATATGTTTATGTTATAACTATTACCTCTTGGTACACACTCATTATTAAGGCATATTTCTCTCGCGGTTAAATTACATTTTTTACCTCCACACTCGTCATCTGAATATAAATAAATTATAGGTTAGAAGCTTGACAGATGAAATATTTTTGTTGGGGTCAAAGTTACCTCTTAACTATTAAACCATTATAAAAATGATTATGTGAAATTTGACAGTGCATGCGATGTGTCGGGTAATTTGGAAGATTCATCCACAGAACATAGGATGGGATGTTAATTATATCAATAAATTACAAGATTATAGGATCGAATGTTAATTATATCAATAAATTACAAGATTATAGTTCTTTGAGTGTCATGTGGATAATAACTAGATTGGTTATAGATGTAGACAATAGACGTCTAGGTATCTTACATTTGGTATAGCATACAGTTTGGACACATTCACTTCCACCCTTCTTTTTACACTCGTCCAGGTCACACTGGTCCGCTGTGAAATAATTGTAATATTGGTATAATCATAAATAAACTCGTACTTATAGAGATATGTGATATATTCCAGATTTAAGAAATAATTTGCGCCATGAGCAATATGTGAAGTCTCCCTTTCGAGTTCATCGCCACATCTTATCACACAGTATATAAATACAGTAATTGCTAATGTGCTTGTCAAGGTATTATATTTATATTAACATTCAGCTGTCGAGGCAAACACTGCATAAACACAGAGGTTAACACGGAAACCCCGTACGTGGTAAAAATAGAACGACAACTATATGCCATTAGAATATTATAGCACTGAATAGAGAGCAGGGAAGTCTAATTTCTAGTTGACAATGAATTTTATATTTCTTTTTTATAGTATTATGTCTAGTTTCTGTAACTTTGTCATTGTGTTGTAAGAATATTGCCCGAAGGCGATACAAGCCTCCCTACAACTGACTGGTTATATGAATATTGCAAGTGAGTATAATTACCTACATACCCCTTCTAGAGAACACGACTTTAATGTTATCTTTATGAACCCAACAGTGCAAGGTCAAGGGGTCATGTCAGTGCGTAACGATACAAGCCCCCCCCCCTACTACTAACTGGTTATATGAATATAGTTAGATATTTTAGAATTCAATGATATTGTAAGTTAGTATAATAAACCACATACCCCTTCTACGACACGTGACGAGCATGTTATAAATTAATGTTATAATTACCCAATGATGCACACTCATTATCAAGACATACTTCATCCTTGGTTACATTACATTTTTTACCTCCACAAGTGCCATCTGAATGTAAAGGAATAACAGGTTAGACGCGTGATAAGATTGAATATTTTAGTTGAGGTGTGAAATTGGACCAAGCAGTATACGGAATGTGCAAGAGTAATTTGACAGAAGAACACAAGAAAGAAATCTGTAGAGTACTCTCATGCAGAGTTTAAGACTTACAAAATACATTCCAGATGTTAACCATACATGTAGAAACATCAACGTCTTCATACACAATTACTAGTAATCGGTTTTAAAACACAATTAAAACAAGCAAGGCATATTAATGTTTCATATCCAAATAAATGTAATGCATTTGATGTCACAATTTTGATTCATGACAAGTATAAATACTAACCCTAAACCTAGCTATTAAAAAGTAAAACTTACACTCGGTAGGCCTACAGTTTGGCAACATGGAAGCAAGGACAAAGACAACAGAAATTATCCACAAAGTACACATCTTGATGAATCCTTAACATGAAGTTAAAAGCAAGTGAAGAGTATTTTGGATGCAGTCTATTTTAAAACCATGTAGATGGCAACAGCTGTTGTGTGAGAAAATTGGTTTATTTGAGCTGAAGTTAGTAGCGTTATGTGGATAAACACGTTAATTTATATCACTGATTATTGACTATTTCAATTTTAACCGAATCAATTTGGTAATGATGTTTTAAGGTTAGTCACAAAATACAGTCCCGAAGTCATCTCGAACATATACAAGCTATGTGATCCAATAAAACATATGCAACATTACTACAACTCTGTAAATAATCATCTACCAAAACTAATTCAACAACACCATCTTGGTTAAACGGATAACCATTGGGTCTTTAATTCGTATATGTTAATATTCTTCTAACAAATTTGGGGAATGATTACCACTACAGCATATTGACCTACTCAAACTGCCGTCAGTATGTCATGTTGTATCTTCAGTAACACAAACGTGTCAACGTGGAAATAACGGATCGTGAGCAACATGCTGTGTTGACGACTAATTCAGTCCCGTTACCCCGAACCTTTCTTGGTTTAACATACGAGTCGTGATGACTCAGTGATTAAGGGGTGATCCGGCGGCCGTATTGCGATCCAGGACAGAAGAGCTGGAAAGGAGCATCGTCTAGTCGTTCAGACAAAATAATTCCTGAGTCTTAGTATAGATAATCAGTTTGTTTGTTCGATACTTTTGAAAAGGGTAAATGTGCAATTATTTAATATGCGTCATCTATATATTTTGGCGGGTAAGATCAGTCTCGCCGTGAGCTTGTTTAATTAAGTTCTACTTAATTTCATATCATTGCATTTCAAATTATTTTGAATCATTCTAAATTAATTTTCTTATCACTTCCAATATTCTACGGCATTACATATCACTGCATTTCACATTTATTTGTGTAATTCGAAATTGATTTTCTAAATTTTTGGCATTTCATAACAGTGTATTTCAAATTTATTTGTATAATTCTAAATTAATGTTTTTAATCGTGGTTAGTGTAATCTCTCGTCTGCAGTCGTTATGCCCAAGTCAACCGCCTGTTAAACTATAGGGGTTTTTTGTTCTACGAAAGGTGTCCTGTTTAATTTATTAAATGGGTGACAACGAAAAACGGGCTAAATAGTTATTTATTAGACTAACTCAAAGACAGATGCTGCCACCACCAACTGCAGAAAGTAGGGTACTATCGTCCAGCCATCTCGTGCATAGATTAGTCTAAGTAAATAGAAGAATGTTGACCATACGAAACACTGACCCCAAAATGGTAATTGTCATCACCCTAATAGCTGATACATTATAGGTTAAATCTCCCTTCGGACACAATTTAAGGGCGTTTTTTTTTTGTTTTGTTTTCTTTGTATAAACAATTTTCCACACAGAGGGATTGAGGAACAGGCTAGGCCATTATTACCACACTCTTTGCGGAACGTACTATCAGCCGCTTGTTCAAGGTTGGGTTAGGGAAAATGTAGTGATTCAGCCGTCAGTGTATTTCAGATATATTTGAATAATTCTAAATTAATGTTTTTTTAAGTAATCTATAACAGTTATTGTACTCCCTCGTCTGCAGTTATGCCCAAGTCGACCGCCTGTACAAATGAGTTATTTTAGTCCTATGAAAGGTGCCCTGTTTAAATTATTAAAGTTATTAAACAAATGGGTGACAGCCAGAAACCGGCTAAGTAGGTATTTTGCCAGACGACCATTGTAAAGATCGGTCGCATTATTTCTGTTACCTCTTTTTTTTATCAAATCATTTTTAGTGAAGCCTGTACCATAACAGGCCCGGGACTGTACAGCGCAGTGGACGCTTACGGCTGGCCCCCGGATCCATTCACTTGATTTGATGTTTTCAGCAGGTTAATCTTACAGGTTTTTTGTTTTTCGTGTAGTGCGGTCCCCCTGCACTTACTATTAGACTAACTCATATACAGATCTTGCCACCGCCAATTGCTGAAAGTCGGGTAGTATCGTCCATTCATCTCGTGCAAAGATTAGTCCAAGTAAGTAGAATCATGTTGGCGTAAAACGATGTCCATACGAAACACTTACCCAAAGATGTTAATTGTCCCACCCTAATCGCTGACATATTATACTCTCTATACAAGAAAAGGCAAGGTTAAATTTCTCTTCATGTGGAGCAGCTAGGGAAGACATTATGGGGACTTCTTGGTAAGGTTTTCGTCGTTTACTCGCGTCACTCGAGTCGACTCCATTGCCGAGTTTACCCGGGTGAAACATTCGGAACGGTCTGAGCAGTCACATGACATCAAAACAAAATGGCGAGACACCTTTATTTATTTTGTTTTATTTTTTTCGCAATGGCTGCCTCAATTCGGAATCTTATTTTAATTCAGGAACTGTTAGAGGACGAAGAAGAAGAAGATTCCGAAACAACCGACTTACCTCTACCTCCTCTAGCGAGCCTGGCGACAAAGGACGTCATTTAGTCACGCGACGAACCCGTTCAACGGGGAGTAAACGGGTTAGACACGTGATGCGACTCGAGTCGGTCATGTGACCAACTCGATTCAAAACGTGAACGGTCTGGTGTCGACTCGAGTGAACTACGAAAACCTTACCCTTAGAGAGATATACCGTTAGTCGCCTGGGCGTAGAGGCCGGGCTTCAGACATGCGGGTCTTTTTTTTATATATATATAAACAATATTTTTATTCACAGAAAAGGATTGAAGAACAGGTTATTTCCATATTACCCCTCTCTTTGCGGAACGTACTACACCTTGTGTTATTTAGAAACAAAATCACACGATGGAGGGAGGGGGGCAAGGTGTGTCATTAAACCGTTGGTTCACCAACCAGGGTATCCCGATTTCGATGCCAGTGTTGGTCGGGAACGTTCAGGAAAGGCAAACGTATAGCCGTACGGGTGGGACGAAAACCCTATGTCCCGTGTATATAATAACGTGCTCGTAAAGTATCAATTGGCAGTTGGAATTCGATACAAAAGTAGTCCGTCGCGCCACTGTACGAACAAAATATTCCTCATAATGTTTATTAATAAGTAAGTATTCAATAAACCTTTTGAAACTCTACAATTTTAATATAAAAAACATGTATTCTAACATATAAAATTCGATACAAAAGTAGTCCGTCGCGCCACTGTACGAACAAAATATTCCTCATAATGTTTATTAATAAGTAAGTATTCAATAAACTTTTTGAAACTCTACAATTTTAATATAAAAAACATGTATTCTAACATATAAAATCAATACATTCATATTCAGTAATAAATATTAATAGTAAAACCTATTTTAAATCGTATAATATGTGAATATTGTTAAAGGGGGCCCTACCTCCTGTTAACCAGTATGGAATTTACAGGTATAGACTAATTAACCTTAATGATAACACAAAAATTGTTAATCTAGACGTTTTTCTTAATTAACCAGAAACCATTGGACAAGTACCTTATGCCCTGTAATAAGATATAGGGTTATGTATGAAATATATATATATTTAAAGTGAAATATTTTAAACAATTGGGGTAATATGCATGTTTAAAGCTTAGAAAAAAAACAATAAATCAAATAAACGTAATTACACTCATTAAAACTAAACAACGTGACTATCACTTTAAACTCAAACTGTGTGTGCTATCCACAGAACATATGGCTGGTTTATTAAATTAGGTCCTGCGTACATCTGACAGCGAAGTCGAGCACTTGGTCATCCGCGTGTAAAGTAATCACCAACCACTTTCAGCGATACAACTGATTTGTTATGGCATATGTACAATATGTAAGATTTAGTTTAAAAGCTAGCCAAACTATTCTAAATGAAACACATCTAACTATTCTATGAAACACATCTAACTATTCTATCTAACTATTCTATGAAACACATCTAACTATTCTATGAAACACATCTAACTATTCTATGAAACACATCTAACTATTCTATCTAACTATTCTATGAAACACATCTAGCAATTGTAAATGAAACGCATTTAACTATAAAGATACCTAACTATTTTAAATGAAACACATCTAACTATTTTAAATGAAACGTACCTATAAGCAATTGTAAATCAAACACGTCTAACTATTCTACATGAAACACACGTCTATAAGCAATTGTAAATGAAACGCATCTAACTGTTCTAAATGAAAGCCACATAAATATTCTGAATGAAACACATCTAACAATTCTAAATACAATACATCTAGCAATTCTAAATGAAACACCTCTAACTTTTCTATATGAGGTTAAAAATAAACTGAAACACATTGAATCTAAATACATTTAACTATGATAAATCCAGCGTCGTTAAGTTCAATCGACCCTAACCAGTAGTCAAAATATAAGGAACAGACTATGAAAGTTACACTGGGTAAACATCCGTGGCGATCTGATGCCAGAATGCAGGGAACGGGTGATCAGTGAAGCGCTGATGCCACATAAATTCCGTCAGGTATTCTGATATTAGACCGCGATTGGTTGGACCATGCATGGCCTTGATCTTACCCTTGGCCGGTTGCCACAAGGTCTCAACATGATTGGAGGTAGTTTGGGTAACTGGGTCTACAAATTTTTGCGTATGATTAACTGTCCTGTAGACATATCCTAAGTTACCCAGGTTGATGTAGGTCCTCTACATATCTGAGTGGATAATAGAACCGGACAAAATCCACTGTTGTATTATTGGCACCAGTGTTGCTGGGTCTCTTTGGGGGACTGGTATAAAAAAAACAACATGTTTCTGTACTGGACCATAGCCCCCAAGATCCACTGTTCCTTAACAACTCGGCCAACATGGTTCTTTCGCCTGGCAAATAACCTTTCACCAATTTCTACAATTTGCTCAGGCTCACCAAGTTTTTGAGGGTGGTTCGTGAAATATGTGACGCATATATCTCGACCAAACGGATGCCAATCCACAACAGTGTGCTCTGGCCCGATGCTCAGTTCTTTCATAGTCTGTTCCATTGACAGGCCACGGGAAGATGCACAACTCTGAGTCCACAAGTATGTGAGACCCAAAATTTGCCAAATCTCAAGGTGCGATTTGTCGAAAAAGCTCCCTTTTCTAATACTAAAAGTCCTCCAGCAGCCTGGGCAACGACAAAATACACAATCAACTACTTTGCCAAATAACCCTTCATTACACCGAAGTTAGCAATTTGGACAGGCATGTTGATTAGGGAGAAGACCATTTTGCCTGCAGAAGGCAATAGCGGCAGGTGTATTTTGAAAGAATCTTCTTCCAATCTGAATTACATTCATCGAATCGAGCTTGATTCAACGTTATTCACACGTAAACGACAATCCAAATGGTCAACGCCAAATAGTCATTTACAGAAAATGGTGGCTTAGCGCAAAAATTAAAATATACCAAAATTATTATTATGAACTGCATCGTCAGGCGTGTAGCGCAGTGTCGTAGTCCGTCTACGTGTCTTGTTATTCGTGTCTAAATAGTCAAAGAAAATGACGTCGGACGAATAAGATTATCTGTGAAGCAGAACGTAAAGGGCCGATAACATGAAAAGTTAATAATCGATTCGATTAAAATTTGGATCGAGGTCATGGCTGGTCCCCGTAACATTAAGGTCTCGTCGACCACAGGAACTGGTAGAGGTGCGAAATTGCAATAGCGCCGGACGGTTTATAGATTTATCAATTTTAAGGTTTTATTTTAATATAACTTAAAAATATGAAATTGCAGCTTTAATATTCTACCAAATCTTTTATTGTATTGACATAAAATTATGGATGTCTTTTTACAGGACTTTCAAATTTGAAAGAACAGGAAAGGGTTTTCTGTTTGCGCAAATGCCTTTGGGGGGTTGGAATGGCCTAGCGGTCAAGCTGGCCGGTCACCTCTGGCTTGCGGCTGTGGTTTCGAGCCCTGATGTGAGCGTATGTGGCATTGAGATAGGGGTGCCTTTTCAACCTCGTGGATTTCCTCCGGGCACTCAGGTGTCCTCCCACTGCTAAAGAACCCTCCGCGCAAGCGAATTATTGAAATAAAATGAAACCATATGCTAGTCCCAAAATTACCTGGTTTGTGTCGAGTGGACGTTAAACCCCATTTCTCTCTCGCGCGCAAATGCTTTGTGTATAGATAAACTTTCGTACTCGGCTGTGCAAGTACAATAAGCTCAATTACTGCTCCTTCACCAAACAACCCCTCGACTTTTTGACTTTCATTCCCTGATAATTTCACCTGGCACCGAACAACAGAAAGGGTTTACTTTTTGCGCAAATGCATTGTGTATAGATACACTTTCATAATCGGCTGTGCAAGTACAATAAGCTGAATACTGCACCTTCTCCGAACGACCCCTTCACTTTGATTCTTTGGGGTGGAGTTTAAGGGCATCGGAGGAGGCCAAAAATATTGGCTGTCGGTCGAAATCTTGTGATACAGAATTTTTCCAAGCCTTGAAGACGAAAAACATTATTCAAAAGCTTTGTCATGAACAATGCTCGACATGGGAGGTAACTCTCTTTTATTGTCATCCACCTTTCGAAGAAAGCAGGGGACTATTAAGATGTGTTCGTCCGTCCGTCATACGTTTTGGGACACAATAACTATCTTTCTAATTGAGCTAGATTGTTCCAACTTGGTGTAGATGTTTACTAGGTCGATGCATTGATGGAGGTCGGAGATGAGTATTGTCTGCTTAGGGTGAGCAGAGAACAGCAATTTGATTGGATGATGCTTTGGGACACGATAACTTTAGTTCTAATTAAGCCAGGGTGATTAAACTTGGTGTATAGTCTTATTACATACATACCTTCACTAAGTTCGATAATGAACATTTTCTGCTCAGGGTAAGCGGAGCGATAAGCAACTTGATTGGCCAAAACTTTAAAACACAATAACTCCCCTTGTAACTGAGTTAGAATGTCCAAACGTGGTGTAGGTATTCATTAGGTGAATGCCTTGACGGAGTTAAATGATAAACATTTGTTAACAGAAATCAGAAATAAGCAGTCTGATTGGTTGATGCTTTGGTGCGCAATACCTTTAACTAAGTTCGATAATGAGACTTTTCTGCTTAGGCCCAGGAGCGACAAGCAAATTGATTAGTCAAAACATTGGAACATAACTCCATTTTATTTGAGGTAGAATGTTTAAACTTAATGTAGATGTTCATTAAGTGAGTGTCTCAACTGAGTTCAATGATTAACATTTCGAGCTAAAGCTAAGCAGAGCTAATCAGTTTTGTTGGTTGATGCTTTGAAACAGGATAGTCTTGATTCTATCTGATAGTGCTGGAATTTAGTGTATAGTTGGGGTTGCTCCATACATTTGAAAAAAATAAATGTGCGATTAATTAATACGTGTCATCTATTTATTTTGAGATTTCGGCGGGGGACATCAGCCCCATTGTTGGCTTGTTTCAAAGGAATCAGACAGGTTATGAATTTTCAATATTAGACACTTTTGGCAAGTGGGATTTTCCGTATCACGTATCCGTATCGCATACGCCACACGTTGCATCAGAGTGGTTTAAGAGTTGTGGCAGATTCTTGCGCCGCGTACGTATGCGTCACTGAGCTGAGCTTAGTTCTGTACAGCATGATGACAGTTATCTACCAAGATAACTATCAGTATAAGTCAAGTGCCTTGCCTACAATTTCTGTGAGTGCGTGAAGTCCCTCGACAGTCGCTGGGCTATTAAAAAAGTTAATGTGGCATCTTATTAAAAAAAAAATCTTTGACTTTGACTCGACAAGAATTTTTGGTTTCACTAAATATCATTTACATCCCTTTACCATAGAATCATATTAACAGATTTGCAAGGTCCCATATCTACCTAAATCTAGCGCGTAGATCAACCAGCGTGCAGACAGACAGACAGGTAAAGTATGACAATTCCAAGAACAACCCATCAAAAATAATGATTAAATTCCAGTCTTTACTATGATCAAATATACACCTATTTGTTTTAAGATACACATAGATTCATAAAAAAATGCTATGATACAACATTTCGGCGACGTGAAGTTAGCCCGTTGTTCGGTATTCGCGAATAACGAACAACGAGCCAGTTTGTTGTTCGGTATTCGCGAACAACGAGCTGGTTTGTTGTTCGGTATTCGCGAATAACGAACAACGAGCTGGTTTGTTGTTCGGTATTCACTAGAATTGGAATTAGTAATGTAATAAAAGATTTTTTGCAGGGAACACGCCACAGGCGGGTTTTTATAAGCCTAACTGGATTATAAAGCTTCAAAATTCTGGGAAATAGATTCTCACAACTTCTCTTTCTTCTGACTTGTGGGAAATAGATTCTAACAACTTCTCTTTCTATCCGAAGAAAGAGCTGTTACATATTGGCGAATAACGAACAACGAGCCAGTTTGTTGTTCGGTATTGGCGAATAACGAACAACGAGCTGGTTTGTTGTTCGGTATTCACCGTATATGGAATTAGTATATAATATAATAAAGGTACTTTTGTGGGGAACACGCAACAGGCGGGTTTTTATGAGCTTAAATAGACAATAAAACTTCAAACTTCTGGGAAATAGATTCTAACAACTTCTCTTTCTATCCAAAGAAAGAGCTGTTACATATTGGCGAATAACGAACAACGAGCCAGTTTATTGTTCGGTATTGGCGAATAACGAACAACGAGCTGGTTTGTTGTTCGGTATTCGCGAATACCGAACAACGAGCTGGTTTGTTGTTCGGTATTCACCGTATATGGAATAAGTAATATAATAAAGGTACTTTTGTAGGGAACACGCCACAGGCGGGTTTTAATGAGCTTAAATAGACAATAAAACTTCAGGCTTCTGGGAAATAGATTTTAACAACTTCTCTTTCTATCCGAAGAAAGAGCTGTTACATATTGGCGAATACCGAACAACGAGCCAGTTTGTTGTTCGGTATTCGCGAATACCGAACAACGAGCTGGTTTGTTGTTCGGTATTCACCGTATATGGAATAAGTAATATAATAAAGGTACTTTTGTAGGGAACACGCCACAGGCGGGTTTTAATGAGCTTAAATAGACAATAAAACTTAAAACTTCTGGGAAATACATTTTAACAACTTCTCTTTCTATCCGAAGAATGATCTGTTACATATTGGCGAATAACGAACAACGAGCCAGTTTGTTGTTCGGTATTGGCGAATAACGAACAACGAGCTGGTTTGTTGTTCTGTATTCACAGTGTATGGAATTGGTAATATAATATAATAAAGGAACTTTTGTCGGGAATACGCCGCAGGTGGGTTTTTATGAGCCTAAGTGGATTATAACACTTCGAACTCTTAGGAAACAGATTCTAACAATTTCTCTGTCTATCCGAAGAAAGAGCAGTTTCACATTGGCGAATAACGAACAAAAGTTACTTTATTAGATTACTAATTCCATATCTGGTGAATACCGAACAACAAACCAGCTCGTTGTTCGGTATTCGCGAATACCGAACAACAAACTGGCTCGTTGTTCGGTATTCGCGAATACCGAACAACAAACAACAAGCTAGCTTCACGCCGCTCAACATTTCAGCGTCTAAAAAGACGACAATGTTATACGGACCTTCTCCACATGAAAGCTGTTCGATACGGGCTGCCTTATCCGTGTGCCGTATCACGTATGAGAAATACACAAACATTGATGACGTCACACCCAAAATCCATACGGATACGCTATACGCAAAAAGGAATTGACGCTTGCCAAGTCTTTATTTTCAGAAACGAAAACGAAGAAAGAAGAAGGAAAAAGGAAACTAAACAATAGAAATGAAATGAAACAGGGTTTAACGTCCCGTGTACACGTAAAAGATCCCTTGGCAGTTGGAATTCGATATAAGAGTAGGCCGTAGCGTCGCTGAAAGAGTAAAATGTTCCTCATAGCGCACTGTATAAACTGTTTAACGCATTATTTAACACTGTGGCTCAGGTTATGGCAATTGTCGAAAGTAGGTAGCGTACTTGTCACTGTCAGTAGTGTTTTTAATTTCGAGCTCATCAGGATATATATATATTCTAGATAATCACTAGAATTTTGATTATTCGGTGATAGAACATCATCGATATATCGATAAGTTAAATTAAAATGTCTAACTAATCGTTTATTTGTTTGTACGGGTACGAGTGCCTGTATGTAATCGGCTTCGTACGAATAGAGAAACAAATCAGCAAGCAAATGTGCACAGTGGTGCCCATGGGGATACCTATCTCTTGCTGATATATTTCCCCTGCAAATTCAAGAAGGATATTATTAATTTAAATATCCAAGATCTGAATTATCTTGTTGGCTGTGAATTTACTTTTGGAATCACTATGGTCTTAAAATATGTGGAATTGTAACTAACGACTCTACCATTTCCCAATTTAGACGAAAAGACACCTTGGATTATGTCTTTTAACCGAGGTTTAAATTTACTATGAAGAATTTTAGTGTACCAGGGACGGATCCAGGAATTTTTGCAGGAGGGGGAATGCCAGGTTTCTGTTACGGAAATCTGACATCGTCTCTAAATTACATATGTATACATACAAATGGGACTTTTTAAACAGAGAAATCATTTTAATACTGATGTAGGATCACTTTGTGATGTAATTTCATTGATGGATACGCCACAGTGGCTTGGTGGAAAAGATGTTTGTTTTGCTAACCATAGCAGCACTGTGAATAAGACATTGGCTCACTAACTACGAAATCCCAGTTTTATCAGGATTTTCCGGTGTGATTCCCCATGCAGGACGAAAGGCCTGGCAAGAAAAAACAGTGACTCGGTGGAAAAGCTGTTTGTTTTGCTAATCATAGCGCCTCTGGGAGTAAGCTTGCTAACTTATATATATATATAGAAAAATATTGGACGATGACGGATGTATCGAATTGCCTGTTTCTCTATTTTACTCTAATTTAGTATCAATTGCATTCGCTTTCTTGTCTCTGAATTATTAAAATTCAAATAACCTATTGATGCGTAACAGATGATGGTGTAAAGGTATCTTGTATTATTAATATGGCATGACATCGTGATCAATCAGGGAAAGTTATTATATGCATTACGTAAGGTTTAGATAAAGAGCCGAGAGTTACGGCTATAATAGTTTTTAAAAAATGGATAATGAAAAGGGAGTCGTTTAAGGAACAGTGTAGTGTTAATTGTCATTTTTAAATTAAATCATAAATCTGTTGAAAATAAAACCCATCCGAAGTTCTAGAGAGTTGATTATGGGCCTGGTATGTAAATAAATGTTGCATAAATTATTTATATAACATTGAGAGAGGTCAAAAGAAAGATCTGCAATAGGCTCATTTAGCTCTTAATTAATGTATCTTTAACCAGCATAACATCCTTAATACCCCCGTCAGACCGGGGTTGCGTCTTTACTGCGCCATAAGCGTGGTAAAAGCGCGTTGGAAACACTAGATATCGTGCCGTGGTCGCCAAAGATCGCCGAGCCACGACGTCTGTTTTGAACATGTTCATATGATCTGGAAAGCTGCGAGAACGTGATGAGTATGTTCAAGGCAAACGCCAAGATTCTGCCATATAACCTGGAACGCCAAGATAAGCGTGGTAACATCTCTATGAACGTAGTACACGCGCAGTACACACGTGGCAAAGGCGCTGCGAAAATTTTAACATTTTAACATTTGCAACGGTGCCTTCGTGGCTTCTTCACCACCACAACCCCCCTTATGGCGTTGTCAACGCGATGTTCCGATGATTCCATAACTGTTGCGCCATTGCATCACGTCCTCATGGGGCTATCTCTAAGCATATGGGGATGTTATGAGGTTCCCACTACGCGTATGGAGTTCTTAATGCGACCCTGGCACGGTTACCAGGCTTGCATTACTCGACTATGGCGACCGTGCTTTTCATGTACGACTTGCTTTGGAAACGGGCGATTGAAAGGTCATCTTGAAATTTCGAAAAAAAATCTAACCAGCTTATATAGTCGTGATCACGTGGAGGAAACGCACGTGTAGTCCAGATAAGACGTGTGGTTGAGCGACGCGGGTTCGCGATGACCGCCGTTGCCAAGCTTATAGATCTCAATAGAAACGCCATAAGCGCGGAGAGATCGTGACGAGAATGTTGTATAAACGCACCGGTCGCAGTGAGAACGCGACTTTTTTAAGTTTGTATTTTGGTACACTTTTCCGCGTTGTATTCCAGGTCTCAGAGCGCAGTAGGGTCACCACTCCGATCTGACGGGGGCATAATACTCAGTTACTGTAAAATCTCAATAAGTTTCACAGCATTCAGCATGATTAAACATCAGCGATAACATATCAATACGATTCAATTACGTTCGGCATGATTAAATTTTAGCGATAAACAATTAATGTACCTGGATGATAATTCGGCAGCCATTTGATTGTAACTTTCATTCGACGACATGATATTTACACGCACCGCTTCAAACGATTGTGTCGTGCAGATTAATAATTTATTTATTTACAGCTACAAAAGAAATTGTGTTTGCTTTTTTGAAATGCAAGATGATGCTGGCATACGATATGAATATTATATGACTTGAATATATACTGTTGCTATGTATTATTATCCCAAAAAATCTGTGGTAATTATATAGGCCTATCATATGACATACGAATACAAACCAAGCTTACGTGAATATTTCATAGTTTGATTTTCTATTGTTGGTATGTCGAAAAGTGAAGTAACTATATATCAACATCGTTATGCATACTGCCCAGTGTTGCCACGCGTAGGTTTTTTACCCTACGGTATTGTAAAAATCCATTTCGTAGGTTGTAGGTTAAACCTACGGGTAAAACCACCAAACCGTAGTTTATCGTAGGGATTTTTTCACAGCATTGGGCACAACATAAAATGATGGTGAGAAAACTAAAGTTGACGTATATTATTCATGTAATCAAACAAAATCGTAAAATAATTTGGCATCATTTTAAAGAGCAACGGCCAATGAGACATTACGATCTGGGTGCACAGATTGTGTTGCGTAGGCCTACGTGTAAAAATTGCTGTTTTATCATATGACACTATGTTAATGAACACGCAAGCTATGGCAGGATGAGGGCGGGGACAATTCGCCATGGGAGCTATTACTCAAGAGTCAAGGGAGAGGGAGTGAGAGAGAGACAGAAACGCCCTTTTCACATGCCTGTAAGTTTGTTAACCTTAATTTCACATGGTACATAGAGGTTAATGGTAGAATCCAAGCGTAGGTTAATGGTAGAATCCAAGCGTAGGTTTTTGTAGGTTAAAAACGACACAGCCGTGGGGTGGAAACAGAGAGCCAGCGTGGCAACACTGATACTGCCTCAGTCCTTTTTAAAAAAGATAACAATGTACGTCCCGCAATTTGATCAAGCAAAGGTGGTCACCCTACTCAGTAATCATGGTAATATATTTTAGTACTATCAAACATTGATTGTTTTTCAAAGTAAGTAAATAAATATAAATGCGCCAGAAAATAATTTACATATTTGAAAAGAGCAACGAACGTGCTTTTCGTGACCGACCGTCAAATAATACGAGTTCCGCAGCACTGACTTTCGCCGCTTTCGATGACAATGTGACCAATGCGTGTGACGTCATGAGAATTAACTCTATTCCCTCATTTTTTAAAACAGTTAATAACAACCAATTTGATTAATTATTATGTATAAATAATCACTACAGGATTACTTTTCAAGACACGGAAATGGGGATATTGCAATAATAAGCTGCATATCTTATCTACTATATGCGGTGGACTCCGTGAAGATTAGTGAAGAGCGAACCTCGCTAATGGTCAGTTGATTTAGCGTACGGTGCTCCGATTCCACGACACTGCTAAAGACACCTAGGCGCAAGCGAATTATTGAAATAAAGTTAAACCATATGTCAGTTCTGAAATCACCTAGTTTGTGTCGAGTGTACGTTAAACCCTATTTCTCCCCGGCTCTCTCTCTCCTTTAGCGTACCGTTCGAGGAAAGAGGGTGCCACCAGAGTTTTCGAACTCGAACGGATAAAGTTAAACATATAAAAGAATAAATAAAAAGAAAGAAAGAAAGAAATGTTGTTTAATGGCACGTCAGCTCCAACCGGGCCATATTGCGCCAAACATGATGAAATTATCGAGACAAATTAAAACAATATCACAGGGATGTATTTATATATGTAAATAAAAACAAATATCACAGAAAATATAACTAAAAATAAATATATCAATTACATTACATATATAAATATTTAAAAGGCAGTATACAATAAATATATACAATTAAAATTTTGAATAAAAATTTGTCTCTCTTAAAAATGCTAGTATTTTATCATAAAGCTCCGGTTGTGCAAATAGCTGACGTGCTGACTGGCAACGGTAGTACTTAGATCTAATATTCTTGAGATGCTTGCACTCAATCAAAATGTGCTTCACTGTCAAAGGAACATGACAGTGTTGACATTCTGGTTGAGACTCTCGCTTTAAAATGAAAATATGTGTTAAAAAAGTATGACCTATGCTAGGGTGCCCCGAGCGGTCCAATTTAGCCTCTACGAAATATTGTCTTACCTTGAGAGGTGTTCACTCTGCAAAGACGAATTTCTGAATGATGACGACACAGTCACGGGCACAATGGGAGCACGTGCACGGACCAAATATTCACCTTATACGGCCATGCACGTGGTATTGTCACAACATCAAATGGTATATAAAGACATGTTAAAAATATTTTCATCACGCGTTTGTCTTTCAATATTATTGGATCGCTAACTACGTTAAAAATTCTAAAAATTATTGTCGTTTTTATTTTTCAATTCGCTATTAATTTACAGAGTGCTGTCGTTTAGTTTCGGCAATTTCACATCTCCAAATAACTCGTTTTGTAGAAGATAAGAGTACAACCGGTATTTTCCTTTTAATTTTGTAAGGTTCGTGAAATCGTAGTTGTATTTGACCACACGTGTTATACCAAGTTAGGAAATTCAACAAATTGTTTCGTATTTTAAATTTGCTACCGGTAATTTATCGAATCGAAGTGTAGTCTCGAAAGACCCGATTTACTAATCGAGACTATTGGCTTTTAGGGTTAAGGGGAAACAAATCTTTTTATTTTGTTCAGGAATTGACCGACGGACTCTTTTTAATTTTTTGTCAATCGATTCAATTAGCAGGCATGGCGTCCAACGATGAATTACTATCCAGCATTGGTTTGGGCGTTCACTATGATCTCGGAACAATAACTAAACTTCCCTTTGCAAGAATTACAAATAGGCTAGTACTAGGTATCATTAAAAAATTTCCGACCTATACAGAGCACCAGTCTATAATTACTGCTTTACATGACGACAGCGTGACGTTTGACAACAACGTTATTCGAAGTAGGCTGGTCAGACTGAAGACAAAAGCTATAAAGCTGGGTAGACATATAAAAACTTCTAATAAATCTTTAAAATTATATAACGATTATCTCGACAGCCCCTTTTTCCCCGGGATAGTAGACCAGACACCAGCGGCAGATACCAGCGAGCCACATTTAATTAATAGAGAGACACAGACATCTGCCGATGTGACTTTGACCAAATTAAATAGGAAAAATAGGAATTTAGTAAGTAGGATCAATAGGTATAAAAAAACAATATTTCGTTTAACAAATCGACTAAGGAAGACCTCAAAAGAATTGATTCGCACGAAGGCTAATAATAATAAAGTTTTGGCAAATAAAAAAACTGGTTGTAAGTCCCAACCTCGTGGGGAAGAAGTAATTTTGTATGATGTCGAAAATCAAAGATACACTTCAGAATGCCATAATTTGGTCATGCAACTAAAAAACCTCAACGTTTCCGATAGGAACGTCGCTGCGGTTATAACCGCATGTTTGGCTGTCGCGGGACTCAAATCTAATTACACTCCAACAAAAACTACAGTTCAAAGAATATCATGTGAGCGCGTCGGTGTATCTTTAAAACATGTTTCGGAAACCCTAAAGTCAGCGAAAAACACCACTTTATATACGGACGAAACTACAAAATTTGGTTCCAAATTCGGTACATACGCAATAACCGCTGACTCGACTCATACGCCAATTATTATTGGTCTTCGAAATATGGCTGATAAATCTGCGCAAACTACTCTTACAACTTTAAATGAAATTTTGGCAGATCTTGATGATATAGCTGGACCCATTAGTAAATCCGTAATTTTCGAAATTAGAAATACAATGTCAGACAGAGCCAGCACCGAAAAGCTTTTTAACACTTTGTTTACTCAGTACAGAGGCAATATTTGCTCAAAATTAGTAGAAAACTGGTCAGATTTATCAGATTCAGAGCGAAATATTCACCTAAATATAAATCATTTCTTTTGCGGTCTTCATCTACTAACTGGTTTGGCCGATAAAAGTGCGTCTGAATTGAAGAAATTTGAGGAAATGTATTTTAAAACGTATTCGGCCCAAACGTTTAAAACCGCTTCTTCATTTTTGCCAAACGAACCTGGGTGTGTTCGATTGATTCGGACCATCTGTAAGGCTTTTACGCAGGGTGGGGATGAAAAGTCGGTTTGTTATTTGCCTTTTAAGTTGTATCTCAAGTCCCTTGGGATTTCAAAATTACCGCTAACGCCATTTCATGGTAACCGGTTTAACATAATTTTCCACAATGCCGCAATTGTAAATTATATGGCCAAGCATATAAAAAATTTTCTTGGTGATTTTGGAACAGAAAATAGATTGACCCAAAGCATATTTTTAGATATTAAAATTCCGTTATTTCATATTGAGTGCCAGGCTTTGGGCTTGATAGATAAATTGATTACTGCTCCACTGTGGCGCATATTAGAAAGCGGCATTAATGCACTTGACATGAAAACTATTTATCAGAAATTACATGATTTTTTCGAAAACCCGAATATTCAAAATTTTGTCGAAGGTAAATCACACCCATTCGAATCTCTTATCAAAATTGAAAATGATTCGGTCCTTGCTAACCTGACGGAAATTAATTCTGATTTAACAATTAATACAACCCTGGTCCATGTTTTGGAAGTCCTCTTTGCCGAGTTCAAAAAGTATATTGCAAAAATTTTACTTGAATATCGAGATGATTTAAATCCTTCGTGTTCGAGTTCTGCCATACCTCACAACAAATTACCAGAAACCGTGTTCAGTCATCTCGATAGATTGATGAGGATCGCGCCCTCGTCTAATATTTTTGGCAACGAAGCATCCATTTTTATACGCCCACATTTTCATGTGGACGTATTATGTCGTCGCCCCTGTCCGTCCGGACGTCCGTCCGTCCGTCCACAATTTGTTTGTGGACTCTCTACAGGTCACAATTCTTATCCGATTTTAACGAAACTTGAAATATAGGTTTATCCCCAAAAGATCTCGGCTGCTTTCGATATTGGCATGTATCGGATCAAAACTTCATGGATTATGGCCCCTGATTGTACGAAAAATCACGTTTTTAGCTTGTGGACCCTATAGAGGTCACAATTTTGAACCGATTTTGATGAAACTTGACATGCATGTTTGTAACCCAAAGATCTTGGTTCCTTTCGATATTTGCGGCTATCGGAATGTAATTTCCTGAATTATGGCCCCTGATTGTCCGAAAAATCACCCTTTTTAGCTTGTGGTCCCTCTGGAGGTCACAATTATTATTCGATTTAAAAAACCGTTTGATTATATCACCGTTACACCCTAAGGAAGGTTGAGTTCGAATTTCGGGAAAATCGGACGAAAATTGCCATACAAAATGGCCGTCGTTTGTACGCGAATACTGTTAAAAAATGGTATATCAAGGTTGTGGACCCTGTGGAGGTCACAATTTTGATTCGATTTTGATGAAACTTGAAATTCATGGTTATAACCCAAAGATCTTACTTCCTTTCGATATTTGCGCATATAGGATCGTAACTTCCTGAATTATGGCCCCTATTTATACGCAAAATCGCCTTTTTTTTTAGCTTGGAGGTCACAATTATTATTCGATTTAAAAAAACGTTTGATTATATTACCGTCACACCCTAAGGAAGGTTGAGTTCGAATTTCGGGAAAATCGGACGAAAATTGCCATACAAAATGGCCGCCGTTTGTACGCGAATACTGTTAAAAAATGGTATATCAAGGTTGTGGACCCTGTGGAGGTCAAAATTTTGATTCGATTTTAATGAAATTTGAAATTCATGGTTATAACCCAAAGATCTTGCTTCCTTTCGATATTTGCGCATATCGGATCGTAACTTCCTGAATTATGGCCCCTGATTATAGTCAAAATCGCCTTTTTTTTAGCTTGGAGGTCACAATTATTATCCGATTTAAAAAAAACGTTTGATTATATTACCGTTACACCGTAAGGAAGGTTGAGTTCGAATTTCGGGAAAATCAGACCAAAATTACCATACAAAATGGCCGCCGTTTGTACGCGAATACTGTTAAAAAATGGTATATCAAGGTTGTGGACCCTGTAAAGGTCACAATTTTAATTCGATTTTGATGAAACTTGAAATTCATCGTTATAACCCAAAGATCTTGGTTCTTTTCAATATTTGCGCATATCGGATTGTAACTTCCTGAATTATGGCCCCTGGTTATACGCAAAATCCCCCTTTCTTTAGCTTGTGGTCCCTCTGGAGGTCACAATTATTATCCAATTTAAAAAAACGTTTGATTATATCACCGTTACACTGTAAGGAAGGTTGAGTTTGAATTTCGGGAAAATCGGACCAAAATTGACAGACAAAATGGCCGCCGTTTGTACTCGAATACTGTTATAAAAATGATATATCATGGTTGTGGACCCTGTATAGGTCACAATTTTAATTCGATTTTGATGAGGAAGGTTGAGTTCTAATTTCGTGAAAATAGTACCAAAATTGCCGGACGAAATGTTCGCCGTTTGTACGCGAATAGTGTAAAAATATGGTGTATCATGGTTGTGGACTCGCTACAGGTCACAATCCGATTTTGATGAAAAGTCACATTTGTGTACCGTCACACCATAATCATTGTCTGTTTCGAGTTTCATTAATATCAGACTGGAACTGACCAACTAAATGGCTGCTCCCAATACAGTATGAAATACAGGACTTAAAGATGTAGGAAAAATCACTTTCGGTATTGCTTGTTCTCTGTCCATCTCTCGAAAATGTGGGCGTATCCTGCCTGGCAGTGCCAGCCTATCTTATATAAAATGAATAAATCTGAAGAATGGCTAAAAAATCTTTCACCTGATAAACGTAATTCGGTCTTAATGGATGCTCAAACGATAACTAAAAATCAACTTTCTAAATTTAGGCAAAGACGGGAAGAAATCGAAAGAAAAAAGCTAGCGGTTCTTTTGGCGAAAAAGAATGAATTAATACAAAAGGGGAAACGTGAGATTAGGAAAAAAGAGCGCCTAACAACAGAAATTGTCGGGGTGGGTCTTTGGAAAAGTAAAGAGGGTATGGAAAATGGGCTTTTACAACTTACAGATAGGGAAATGAAAGAGGCACTGAAAGCACAGCTCCGGTTTCGTAGGTATGTTTTAAATCAGCAAGTTTCTAATAAGTCTCTATTTTATTTTTCTGTAGCCGGTAAGGAACACTCGATTCCAGTTTTAAAAGCAAATTTACAAAAATTAATTGACCTGGCTGATCCTACCTAACCGGAAGAAACTTTCAATGCCTTTTTTAGCGGTTATTAAAAAAATACAATTTCTTCATTCTTTGTTTCTAATTTATTTGTCAATCCAGACGTCCCAGCAGACCGACATTCCGACAATTCCCAGAGTATTTAAACAATTCATTATTTAATAACTGTTTCTTGAAATCAAGTGGTTAATTTTCCGGTAGCAATTTATTTTACAAAATACGGTTACTACGGTAGATCTGCTCTGATATCGTGTTTGAAAAGTTGCCTTTGACATACTCTTAGTAAAAATAAAACTTTTTAATTTGTCCCAATGGGAAGAATTGAGATTATATGTTTATTGCAGATTAGTTATAAATTACATATCTTTGTTTGGTAAATAATGACTATATATTATTATCAATCGATTTGTGAAATGTCAAAAGATCGTGTGTTTGAGTAAGATTTGAGTTTTGCTTTGTTTGATAAAGTGAATACACCTGCGCTGATTACCTTAATTTTTAACCTATTTATCTTTGGGAAAACCTGTAATTCTGTCGTATAATAGCTGACAAGGTAATGTCGACTGTTTTATAAAAAAATATCTGCTAGGACAGATGTTCTAATGTACATAATATAAATGTATATGATTAAAGGGTGTTGTAATAGACGACATGCCGTTACGAAAGAAGATCTAACATACAGGCATGTTGATTCAGAGGGCGTTGGTCACGATGAGATGTGTTTTTGTTAATGTTATTGATCGCTTTCAGTCCCTATAAAGTTATAGGAAATATATATATGAATATAATTAGCATATTTATTCTTGTGTAAATGCTATCATGCAAGAAGGAACGTGATCCCGGATTTGAATTTGTTCTTAATTAGGTATCTTCTAGTTTGTATTCACTTATTCCAACCCAACTTCAAAATGTCAATGTACATCTCAAATCTGTACATAACTTGATCAGCTATTGCATATTTAGATTGATTAAAATAGCCCGTCATTATTTATTTAATACACTAATTATTTCATAAATCTTTCCTTCAATAAACATGCTTCCAAACATTATTTCTTAAATGGGACATCAAATATAAATTTACAAAGGCACGTTCACATATAAATACCAATATAAATAGACCCGTGTGTCTATGGGTATATAAAAAAGATAAATAGATCGGTCCATTATATCAACAAAAACTTAAATAAATTAAATTGGACTGCACACATATAAATTACACAGGAATGACCTATCCAAAAACTGAGCTATGTTGCGCATGCTCAGATCTGAAATTCAATCGATACGTGGAGCAGATTTTGTTAAATAGCAAATTACGATTTAAACGAATAGTCCCGAATGGTAGTGGTGGTTAATTCTCTTCGGAAAAGAAATCCATAATTTTAAATGACCAAGAAAATATAACTCCGTCAATCATGAAAACCCCAAATAAATATGTCCGCCGCCAGTCCACAATGGCAGTGTATTTTATCGTAAAGCCGAATGGATATATCTTGTGAAATATAGCACGCAGGTACAGTTTCTTGGCAGTTTATAATAAAGGATTATCTAGGGTTGTTGTCTGTATAGATATAGTGCCATAACTTTAAATAGTTTTCGAGATTTTTTTTTAGCTCGGGGCACCCTACCTATGCGAGAGCGACACAAGACAACTCCATCTCTCCTGCTCGTACGATAGGAGCTTGGCCAATCTCCTAAGAGAGGCTTGATGTGATGAAGTTTGTTTGTGCCTGCAAGATCCCAAGACCGTTGCCAGCGGTCATAAATACAATGATTTATTGAAGATTTAAAATCTTGATATGGAATTAAAAAGTGTGATTGGGGAAGATCTAAAGCAGCTTTGGCAGCAAAATCTGCTAGATCATTCCCCTTTATATCGACGTGACTGGGGAGCCAGCAGAAGACGACGTCTTTGCTGCTGAGCTCGTACGATAGTAGCAGACGATAGACATCTGCTACTAATGGGTGTTCAAGCTGTTTATTGTTAATTGCTTGTAAAGAGGACAGAGAATCAGTAAAGATGATATGCTTTAAAGCTGAAGAGGACTGAATGAACTCCAAGGCCTGAAGAATGGCCTGGAGTTCAGCTGTAAATATGGAAGCAGCAGGTGGGAGACTCACGGAAATGGTCTCAGATGGCGTCACAGTAGCCGAAGCTACCCGATCACCATCCTTAGAACCATCTGTGTATATAGGAGCATAATCACCATACTTAGACCGTAACTCTCTAAAGAGAGATTGGAACACCGTAGAGCTAGTATCTCTCTTTTTATGTTGAGTAAGATCGAAATCGATCTTTGGGGGAGACATAGCCCACGGTGGAGTCCTAAAGACAGGGGTGTTCGCAATACTGTCGAGGCTGATGCCAGCCTCAGACAAAAGGGGTTGTATGCGAATACCGAATGATGGAACAACATTCGTCTTTACCAGATACAAATGCTCATGAAGAGGTCTAAATATGGTGTTAAATGAAATATGATTGGGAAGTGATGCAATTTTCGTAGCATACTGCAGGGCCAGTTTATCACGTCTGTTGTGCAATGAGGGCTCGTGCGCCTCGACGTATAAACTGTCCACTGGAGATGTACGAAATGCTCCTAAACTGATTCTAAGTCCTTGGTTGTGTATGGTGTCGAGCTCTTTGAGATAAGACTCGCGGGCAGACCCATACACTATACACCCATAATCGAGTTTTGATCGAATTAATGCTCGATATAATCGGAGCAAGACCTTACGGTCTGCTCCCCAGTCAGTATTTGATAAGACTCTCAATATGTTGAGGGCTTTCAGACATTTCTTCTTTAGGTTTTTAATGTGGGGGATAAATGATAATTTCTTATCAAATATCAGCCCCAGAAATTTGGTTTCATCCACAACTGGAAGGCGATTGCCATCAAAATAAAGTTCTGGATCTGGATGCAAACCTCGTTTCTGACAGAAATGCATGCAGACAGTCTTGGATTTCGAAAAACGAAATCCATTTTCGGTTGCCCATTGTTGAAGGGAATTCAAACAAAGCTGCAACTTACGTTCGATTATCCGCATGTCTATAGAACCATAGCACATCTGAAAGTCATCAACATAAAGAGCGCCGTTTGTACCTGGTTTAAGGCACGCTGGGATAGTGTTAATTTTTATAGCAAATAATGTTGGTGATAAAATACTTCCCTGGGGGACCCCCATTTCCTGAGGAAATGGGTCAGAGAATATTGATCCCAGTCGTACCTTAAATGACCTATCTTCGAGGAAATTTTTAATGAAGATAGGTAAGCGACGAATAAATAAAAGAATACTCTCTCTCTCTCTCCTTTAGCTTACCGTTCGAGGAAAGAGGGCGCCACCAGATTTTTCGAGCTCGAACGGATAAAGTTAAACACATAAAAGAATGAATAAAATAATAATCTCTCTCTCTCACTCTCTACTACTCTTGCACCTAACCTGGGCTAATGGAAGACGGGCATACGCCATACAGTGTGCTATGAGGGAAATTTTGCCCGGGCAGCGGCGCTACGCCCTACTCTTATGCCAATGGATCTTTTACGTGCACTCCAATGTGTACAGGGGACCCCGGTTTTTCGTCCCATCCGAACGACTAGGCAGCTGTCCTTGTCAGGCCCTCCTTCTGCATCACTGACAAGGGGAAATCACGCTGGAAAATCGAGATGAACTTTCCCGGTGTCTATGCGTAAACCCAGATAACAGACGGGTAATATAACTATGTAAACCCATAAGCACCATTTAAACCTGTATGTAAACCTAGACGACTATGTACACCTAGAGGTAATCTTAAAGAACTTTGTAAACCGAGAGAACTATGTAAACCTAGATGTAAACCGACAGGACTATGTAAACCTAGATAACCGACTTATATGACTATGTTAAACTACATGACTATAAACCTAGATGACTATGGAAATATATGTAAACCAAGATGACTGACCTACATGACTATGTATACCTATATTGCTATTTGTAAACGTAATTGCCTGAACTAATTCATCCCCACTTTTAAGCCCGACAATTGTGGTACAAGTGATTTCAAGTCACGGGTGATTGGACAGTCGGAAATCTTAGGAAAAACCATTTTCTACTCTTGTATCAGTGTGGTTTGCCAATCAAAAGCAGGATTAGATTTTTATAGCATTTAAATTTAAGCCAGTCAAAAGAAAGCACAATGTAAGTTACTTTGCATATTCGCTCTCTAAGCATTTACATGTATAGCCTACATGATTTGATTTTCTGTCAATTTTTATGGATTGTTTTTATCGGTTATTTACGTGGGTGTTTGTTATGGTGCGTTTGGGGTATTATTTCAAAATTACCTCTCTGTTTTTAGTGTAGTATATGCTATATACCCACCATGTGCCAATATCGCAATTTGTTCTTGTATTAAAGTATTGCCTTATGTTTTTAGCCCCTGTTATGAATTAAGGCCATGTTAAACTGTTTCAATGGCATTTGGTAATTGAAGTAGAGTATACAGGTCACAATTCTATGGAATACAATTACTGCTTATTACTGAGCGACTTATTACTAGAGAAGCCTAGTCGAAACGTCGCTCAGTAATAAGCAGTAATTGTATTCCATAGAATTGTGACTTGTATAAGGCCATGTTGTCTGCACTGAATTCCTTTTTGGTCCATCAAGGCATAACAGTAGAGGTAATTTGCTTTGTCGGTAACAAATATTTAGAACTATCTGTTGATCCGCCTGGGATTATATAAGTCGGGAATATAATAAAACTATTACTTTGTATTTCAAATTCTAAAAACAAACTATCTGTTGATCCGCCTGGGATTATATAAATCGGGAATATAATAAAACTATTACTTTGTATTTCAAATTCTAAAAACAATGTCGTAACTGTAATATGTTGGGCCAGTCCTGTGTCTGGTCTGTTTGGTATCGTATTTGATGCATGGGCCGGTCCTGTATCTCTTCTATAATACCACAACTGTGGTAGCTCATTGAGTACGACGGTTGGTCGCTGACTTGGATCGAGGTCCCGTGTTCGATCCCTGTGTTGCATGAGAAAGTCCAACGGGATTCTACGTCCCTGGCACTTGTGAAGGACGGAGGACCTGGGACAACGTAAAGTGGCTCGGATTGGGAGGAAAAAATCTTGGCATGCACATAAAAAACCCTTGATAATTCGAATTCGAAATAAGGGCAATCTGTTGCGCCAATGTCCGGACAAACATTTCCCTCATAACACATTGCCCGTTCTGGGAAGGCAGGAATGTAGGACGTAAAACCTCATTCCATTACGTTTTACTAATCTTCTTGTGTACACCACTTTATAATATCGATTTTCTAATGGCGCTGATGCTATTCAGTCAGTGGCTTTACATTTGATTTTAATCTTTATTTTAGGATTTATTAGTTGCGTAACGTGGTGTCTGGTTGTGCAGATTTAAAGCCTTCAAAATATACTCGTCTCGTAGACGACACCCTGCTTCTCTCACACACCAAGGAAAAGGTGTGACTGCTTTGTAGACGTCAATTTGCTACATCGTAAGAGGAAGGAATAAGCACACCTACCATCAAGGAAAACACCCTGTCTCGTAGACGCCCCCGCGCTACTCTGACATACGAAGGGAAACGCGCACCTGCCATGTAGACGTCATCCCACCACAGGGATATACGAAGGGTAAGGCATACCTGCTTCGTAAACGTCACCTTGTTACCCAGACAGGAAAAGGCACATCCATTTGGTTAACGTCACCAATTACAACTATACACAAAGAAATAATGGAATTAATCAAATCAAAATTTCAAAAATCAGAATGGATTTGCTGGATGGTGTTGTTATACGTTTCTTACTCAGATGCCTCGGTGTGCGCAGCCGTCAATCTGCCGTCTGTTTTAGTCAATACGTCATTGTCTAATGGTGTGTTTGATATACTCCATCCGGGTGGTTTAGCTCCCTGTGCTCGTGAATGTAAATACCGACAAAGATGTAAAACGTTTAATTATAAAGCCAGTACTGATGAATGTCAACTCAACCAGAACACTATGGGCAACTTGGTGGCAGGTGATATATCGGTTGGGTTTTCTTACAGTAATATAAACACATGGCCAAAGGTAGGTGCAAAATTTCATGTCCGTAATTGTCTTTAATTGTGACGGCATGGTGTGAGAATCTGTGTAGGGTTTGTAGCACTATAACGTGTTCACTGTCGTAAAATTAACATTACAAGGATGATCCGATTTCTATAAGAGATAGAGAGAAATGGGGTTTAACGTCCATTCGACACAGACAAGGTCATTTCGGGACTAACATGGTTTAATTTTATTTCAATAATTCGCTTGTGCGTAGGGGTCTTTAGCAGTGAGAGGAAACCGTAGTGCCAGGAGGAAACCCACGAGGTTGAGAAGGCGTCCCTATCTCCATGCCACATGCGCTCACACCAGGGATCGAACGACAGTCGTAAGCCAGAGGTGACCGGGCAGCTAGAGGTCGAAGCGCGGCACTCTAGACCACATAGTTTCTTATTGATGTATTTGATACATTAAAACAACAAAAGTTTTATAAGGGGCTATATTTTAGTTCATTGAAGGTTTAAAATTTTGAGTAAATTTGTGAACTAGGAACCAGATCTCGACTAGTAGAACACAGTATCAGCTGTAACAAAGATCCCAAAAACATATTAGGCAGTTGTAACCAATAAAATGTTAAGTTAAATGGGGAATATTGCCACTGCCATACTCCCGCTCTATCTTCTGCATTATACCAGACGTTAAGTAGCTGACAATTTTTACAATTCTCATTAGACAATTATGAACCAGTTCCCACAAAACTAAATTGTTAAGAGCAACCCCGTAACTTAGCCCATGCTCTTCCAGATTAGAGTCTGAGAGTCACGAGCCTTGAACGCAGGCCTAACGTGTAAAACGCTACATTGTGTCTATTTTACAAACTCAGTATGACGACTCTCTCAGCCTCCAGGATATAACGAACCCCTGACCCACCGCCCGATGGCCAAGCGCCCCACTTACAGCTGTATGTCCATCCTTCAAAGGAACCCTTCAATAACAGTGACACAGAACGACTTGCTGATTGGGACCAGGCGAACGACTCGCTGATTGTCGATTGCATAGGTTAGGTTGCCACCGTATAAACTCGGAAGGTTTCGTTTTAACCTATATATAATTATACTTCTCTCTCTCTCTCTGCCTCTCTCTCTCGTGTGTTTACTGCGGATTGGCCCGTGTCCTCCCACTGCCAAAGACCCCTATTTATTTATTGAAATGAAATAAACCATATGTTAGTCCTGAAATGACTTAAAATTGACCCTTATGTTAGTCCCAAAATGGCAATATTTGTGTCGAGTGGACGTTAAGCACCCCCCTCTCTCTCTCCCTTCAGTAAATTATATAAATAATTAATATCTGCTCTGCTGTGTTCTTACTCATTTTCATTGCAGACCATAGCCGGAGAGTGTGCAGACAATCCATGTACATTTCACGACCGATGTCGACCGAACCAAAACAGTTATATGTGCGAGACGATTTACCGTACGTAAAAACACAATTCCATTGTACACAAGATAAGATAACTGTAAAACGTGCGCTAGGTAGTGTGCTATGAGGGAAATGTGCAAGGACAGCGGCACCACGACTTAGTCTTGTATCGCTATCCCACTGTCAAGGGTTCTTTGATGCACGCGATTTAACAGCTGTTATTGTCAGGGCAACCACGCCGAACAATCACGATCCTGGTAGCGAACCCGAGGACGCCCCAGAGTTAGTGCGCCAGTATCTTAGTCACTTAACATAAGGGTCTGTCACACGGCGCCATTCTGATCTCACTGAATGAATTAGAAAAGGAGTGACGTAGCAGCGAGTCTGACGTATTCGTTTCTAAACTTATTTTTAGCGCTTATTTCTTTCCACCGTTGTTGTTTATATAACCTTTAAGAATAAAACATACATTAATATGACGTATTAGTGCATGCGAATCCGTCTAGCAAAGATTCCCTCCTCAACTCATGTTTATGCTTTCCTAATTTGTCGTTTTTTTAATAGTCCACTCAATTTATGAAAAAAGGCGGCCAATCCCCAATAAATTGCAAGAAAATGATTTGTGATGGTTTTTGTTAGCGTTGGGTGAACTGAATGGCATCCGAAAAGTTTACCAAAATTGGATTACCATAAAGACCCAAAGAGAGTAAAGATGGGGTTTTAAAGCCATTTTCCTGTAAAATTTTCCTAATTAATTGTTTACGATATGCATTAAATTTCACTATTTCAGATGATGTTATCAGAGAGAACGATACCGCTTTAATTGGCTATGTTTTTGACACTCTCAGTGTGTTCTCAGAACATGAATGTGCTGCAGCATGTTACTACCGTTCCGCGTGCGTTTCTTTTAACTTGAAGTCCACTACCAACACGTGCGAACTAAACAGGGAGACCATGACAACTGATTATTTTTCATATAATGGAAACATGCCGGGTTCTCTGTATAGTAATTTGAATCAATCTAATCCAGTAAGTTGTTGTTAGATATTAGGGTGATCACGACGTTTCGCCATTTAAAGGCGCAGGGCTGTATAGGATAGACAACAAATGCTCTATAAACACCCATTTATGTAATGTGAACGTATATCAATTGATCTGTATTCAATATTTAAAACCTTTCTGTAATATCTAATCATTTATATTCGGTGAAATACGTGAAGTCCAAACTGATTGTCAGTCGACGAATTGTTTACGCCTGCTTGGTCCGTTCTACCGGTGTGTGAAAATTATTTTGTCATATTGTAAGATTAATCAATTATGTTCGGTGAAATACATAGACAGTTCCAACTGAATAGCGATCGTTATTACTTGGGTTCGTGAATTTGTCTTTACTAATTACTTGTAGGATATGGGTTTTTGTTCATTAAAAATAACAATAAGGGTATTGATTGAAACTGACAAATATCAAATGTTACATAATGTTTCTAATTAGACCTGTATGATCCAGTAAGTATTTCTCAGATGCTGTATCGGGGGTTGTCGTTGCAATTATCCTGCTATCCCTAAGGTATTCATGCAACTCAAGCATCAAAATAAATTAAGAGTTTTAAGTAGAAACAATATGCAGGACACCATTCTATGGAATACAGTTACTGCTTATTACTGATCTCTGGTTTGTCAGAATTAACCAAGTATTGTTGTGTACATGTATATATTGTCCTGTTATACTGTCATTTGTAGCATAGCTTGATAATGATTAGAGAAGCCAAGTCAGTAATAAGCAGTAATTGTATTCCATTGAAACAGTTTAGAAATCATACGTATGGAGAGAGATAATATAGGCCTTTGCATGGTGTCCAATCCATTTCAGTTTATTGAATAAAATATCGTTTAAGCTAGTTTGTTTCATTTCGTTGACCTTTTTGTTTCAGGATAATACTTTAGGTGTGTGTCTGACTCGGCCCTGTAATCATAATGAGGTTTGCGTGGATGATGCTGGGAGCTCAACACAGTATATCTGTACCGTGGGGTGTAAGTGTTCAAGTCCTGTAAATTATATGCCTTTTCATATGAAACTAGGTGTTCTGTTATTTAAGAGAGAATGCGAGAGAGGGGGAGGTTGGGTTTAACGTCCACTCGACACAAACTAGGTCGTATTGAGACTGACGACGTATGGTGGTTCTATTTTATGTATATAAATCGCCTGTGGGTAGGGTTCTTGGGGTCTTTAGCAGTGGTTCTATTTATTATAACGGAAGTGGTGTGTTGATGAGTTGATCAATTCTACTAGTTATGCCGGAAGTGCCACGTTGATCCGTTCTATTTTTTATGACGGAAGTGGTGTGTTGATGAGTTAATCCGTTCTATAAGTAAGGGTTGACCAGACGACTGACTCCACACCATTGAGATACCCTGTTTAGTTCTGTGAGATAGCAATCAAATTACTCCCAATACCACACGGCATGGTGTATGCCCCAGTTGAAGCCTGGACGTTAAACCCTATTTCATTGATTATCTGTAAAGGTTTTAAATTCAATAACTTGACTCATTAGCATGATAGAAACATTGTTATAAGTTTGGCTGGTATTATCAACAATACATGAAGTACTTTGCTTATTGTTCTTGAGGAGGCAGTTATCCTTTGTTACAAGTTCTTGCACTCTACCGTTTGCAGCGTCAAGTATAATCCATGTTGTTAAGCATTTCATTTTCGCTTAAGTCAAGTAGAAAATAACATTACAATCAAAAGCCTACAGCCTCTTCGTCGACGTCCGTTTAACAACAGAAAAGGTTAGTGTTGTCCCTGATGTGTACGACTCATGTGCTGCCCATTTGTAGTCAAAGATTATCACCCAGTCTCTTCCATATTGCTTCAACTTGTTCGTAGATAATCAGACAAGCATTCCAGCACATTTTCAGAATTTGAACAGCTGCTGTTAATTTTTCTAATAAAGGAACCTAGCAATTTACAAATCATTTCAGAATTGCGCCCCTTTGCTCCTTACAGTTTAGTTTTGTTCAATGATTTTCGATATTTATACTGAAGCTAAGACTTTGACTTGTAAATACACTATTGTCACTTGGATGTTTTAGCGATATTTGTTTGCTCCTTGACAACTGTCGACAAGAATAATGTGCCCGGATGTTTATCTTTAATGGCTAGATGTATGTAATATCGATTTTAGTCACCAATATATTCGAGTTTCAACCAACCATATATGGTCACCGTCCCCAAGTGTTACTCAAATTGGTTTCTGTTTGTTATTATTTTGGGGGGCAACTCTCTTGGATCGACGTGAAACTTGGCTTATTGGTCCTTGGATTATTGCACATCATGGATAAGATGACAGCGGTGACATCATGTACCATACTTGTACTTATTGTTACTAAGACGTACGTTTGTCGGGTGTGGGGGTAAGTTTTGCAACGTGTTCAGGATGGAGTGGGTTGCCTCAAACGCTAGTTTCAACATACTTACCCCTTAGGTTCTATTACATATACGCCAATGTGTCCACAAGACACTGTCCTTGCCAGACACTCCGTCGGGACCACCTAGTTAGTGACCCAGTTCCTTGCACACTGAGTCGGCATGGAGATAGGGGCGCCTTCGCAACCTCGTGGGTTTCCTCCGGGCACTCCTTTTTCCTCCCACTGCTAAAGACCCCTACGCGCAAGCGAATTATTGAAATAAAATTAAACCATGTTAGTCCCGAAATGATCTAGTTTGTGTTGAGTGGACGTTAAACCCAATTTCTCCCTCTCTCTCTCTCTCTCTCTCTCTTCTCTCTCTCTACACACTGAGTCATAGCGAAATCTCCAAAGCAGTTTACTCTGTTATGCTGTACCTGCGACAACTTTAATTACTTTCAGATTGCTTACCACCGGATCCTCCACTTGATGCCCATGTTATTCCAGAATTTGACCAGTCTGTAAGTTTATGGAGAATAGATAGTCATCTTAAATATCGTTGTTCACCTGGCTACTACCCAGCTGTAAACTGGACTTGCTCTGTTGACGGTGACTGGTTGGAACCCCAGTGTACAGGTGATTCCTTTCAATTAGTTTAATTGGGAAAGTATCTATTCATTCAGATTGAACTAACAAACTAAGTTCCTACAAATATATTAGCAGCTCACTTAATAATAAACCATACAGCAGGGGTAGGTGATGTCCATTTGGGAGTTTCAGATAGCTTGCGGTCCTACTGTTTGCGCCTAAAATCGGCTAATGAAGACTGTCATACGCCATACAGTGTCATATGGGCGAAAAATTTTGCCAACTCTTATATCGAATTCCAACTGCCAAGGGATCTTTTACGTACAAGCCAATTTGTACACTGAACCTCTGTTTCTCGTCCCATTCGAACGACTAGACAGCTGTCCTTGACAGGCCCTCCGTCCTGCATCCCTGACAAGTGGAAACCACGCCGGAAAATTTGGATGAACTTTCTCGGCCAATGTAGTGATCGAACACCCGACCCACTTAGCCACGTGATCCCCAGACCGTTCCACACAAAGACAATCACACTGACAGTATTCAAACAACCAACGTACATATAGCAAATCTACTACGAATCATTTTTGATGAAATGTCGATTATGTAAAAATGAATGAGGCTTTGTCGAGTTTTCATTTTACTTTATCGACGAATGTTGATATTTTTAAGTAAAAAAAATATGTAATTTCGACTTGGCATGTGAGGCTTTTTCTCACGGTAGCGCTTAATTGGTCTTTAAATCTGGTGTCAATTCGACACGTCAAGGGTTGACAATCGAGCATCCCCAAAACGGGAGACCAATATAAAGAGAAATAACTCCCAAACATTGTACCATAACTGCAAACAAACCGTAAAACATTGTGTTCGTGAATATTATCCAACAAAGTCCCACGATTTTGATTTCATTTTTACTATCTTTCAGCAATTACGACCTGTCAAGAGCTGTTTTCAAAGTGTGAATCTGATACTGGTGTCCATTACATTTTTAAATACCCTGGTAAGTTATCATTACATCACCAATATCACTGTTACATTGTTGGCTCAAGAGAGAGAGAGAGAGAGAGAGAGAGGGGTGGGTCTTTAGCATTGGGGCATATAAGAGAACAAGGCAAAAAAACACACGAGGTTGTCAATTACAGAATGTATCATCACGATTAGGTCATTTCCGGTCTTGCCATATGGTTCAATTATATTTCAATAATTATCTTGGTCGTTTGGGGTCTTTAGCGCAGGAATTAACCAAGAGGACCCACGGAGTTTCGATCATAAAATATAAAACCATGACCTGCAATTATCGACAACAATAATATAATGATTACTATAGCGATTACGAATGGTTCGTTAGTAATTCTAGCGTGATTTGAACGATATAAGAACCTCTTCCAAACTACAACATTGTTATAGCTGTAGGAATATCGACCAAAAATAATTCAGTTCCGTTCTGTGTTGATAAAATATGATAAAGTGAAATTCCATTCTATCCTCTCTTCAAATGGCACACTTAACGCCTAAAATGCTGTAACAATGACTCTAATAGGAATACTAGTCCAAAATGATCGAATTCCGTTCAGTATTTATACCAAGATATGATGGAGTGAAATTCCACTGAATAATGCTGTCTTTCGGGCCCGTAGCTAGCGGGGGGGGGGGGGTGTTCAGTCGCCTGCACTGTAAAAAATTTCCATTTTTTATGTCGTCGAATTCCGTAGTTTAACAACTTTTTTCTGTTAATCGAAGGATTTTTTTTAGAAATTGTGTTAAAAGAGTGAATTATTTCTTCAAATTACGTGTTTTATGTAATTCTGTGGAATATTCAGTATTAAACAGGAAATTTACGGATAAAATATTTTATTCCCTTCTATAACGGACTCAGTTCTGTTATTTTACGGAATAAACGGTGGAATGACAGGAAAGTTACGTGAAATTTAGGGATAGAATGTTTTATTCCATTATATAACGGACTATTTCTGTTTTCAAATGCAACGATAAGAAATCGAATACATATAATAATCATTCCTAATACTTATCATGGTATAGTATTCATTTCAATTTATTAATCATAATATGAAGGATCATATTGTGTAGCGTTTGGTATATTAATAGTCATGTATATCTAATTTCCATTATTTATAAGATCTATAAAGTGTATTCTGATTCATCATACGGTAATCAGATTGTAAGTATTTTCATAATTGTGTAAAAAAAATTTGCAACGCCCTGCGAGTAAAGGTTGTATTGTCAGGTAACCAAGCACGCTTAAATCTGGATAATATAACCCATTGGCCAGTGTAAGCCGGTTTGTCTCTAAGGCAGAGTTAACATATCTGCAAATTGATAATACCGTAACTTACATCTGAAAGCATCTAACCGGTCCTAACACTGACCATTAATAGTTGTTAGACACCCCTTTCTCCATGAGGGTATTCTTATATCAGCGGTATATCAGCGGAAAGAGGTTACGTAAATATATCGTCAGCGATAGCACTTCGGCCGAAACGGACGTTAAATAAAGTTGTTAAATTCATTGAAATTTTGATCATTTTCGATTCTAGGAAACTAGAATTACCAGGATGTTCTTCTATATTTGAAAATGGAATTTATGTTAATTGAGAGAATTTCTGTAAATTACAGGAAAAGCAAAATACGGATAAGATTTTCCTGGTAATTTTTGTTTCCGGAATTTTTTCCGTTTTTTCACGGATATTTTTGTTACAGTGTGCCCTGGAACAAATTGGACAGCCAATGGAAATCTTTATCCAATGGGCAAAGATTCGGTTACCCTAATGGAGCCTTTGGTACCCTTGCCATTGGTCGCAATACGGAAACCGACGTCAAAAGTGACCCTCTTGCCCCGCAAGACACCCCCCTCCCGCTGGCTACGGGCCTGCATTTACTTGTTTTTCTCTGGATTTGGTTAATAGTCACGGTGGTAGTACAGGTCCTCGGGTCACAAGTACACTTTATCGGTTTCAGTGCTATGATTGGTTGAATATCAGTGCTGATAGTGCTGATAGCGCCGGTATTAGAATGTGATAATGGTACGTTAAAATGTATATATACATAATCCAACACTGCCGTTAGATACAACACGATACAATGAAATAAAACCAAGTGCGAACAATCCGAGCATTAGACACAATTCGAAGTCATATAAAACGTTATAGACAAAATAGTGTAATCAGCAAAAGGGCTGTTAATCGTGTACAGAATACACGACAAACAGTGGTAACAGCTGCCCGCAAGAGTAAGTTTATCATGCCTGGCGCCACACCCGCTATAGCCGAATCCAAACTATTAGACGAAATGTCGGTAAAATAGCGCGATTGGCCAATGGACTATCTGTATGAACAGTGTCCACGATGTAGTAGACATAATCAGGGAGATAGTAATAGTATACGGGTCAATTAAATATAACTAGAAAAATAGCCGATAGAGACATGGTATATGATTTTCAATTCATCACACTTGTAGTCCTGTCCTTTGTTTCTTGACCTTCGTAATGCAAAAGGTGACCACTCTCAAACTATCCATTAGGACCACCAATATTATCATCAACACGAGGATTACTAGTCCAGTATATCCAGTTAAAACGGCTGATGGTCGACTATCTTGAGCGCTAGATTTAGAACGTCTCTGCCTGGATAATGTCTCGGTGTTTAGGGTTAAATTCTTCTTTATTTCTTTGACAAATTTGTCTTTGGTTTCCCGGAAGTTGTCAATGACATAACACAAACACCCGCACATTAGTTTCGTAGTGATGGAAATAGACGTAATCGTCTGTATTACATCGTGTGTAGAAGAAAGTTGGTTCTTGGACGTCTCCGAAGAGAAAATATTGGGATCTGAAGTAATAGTACTGATAGATGTAACACCACTTGTTTCTTCGTAGTATGGGCTTGAACCAGTATTAGCTGACTGGATAGTCGATATCATAGCTGTTTCTGAGGAGATTATGGTTGGATCAGCAATAGCTGCTTGGGTAGTCGGTATCATAACTGTTGTTGCAGGCGAGGTGGGACCGGCAATAGCTGGCTGGGTAGTCGGTTTCATAGATGTTGTTGCAGGCGAGGTGGGACCGACAATGGCTGCCTGGGTAGTCGGTATCATAGCTGTTGTTGCAGGCGAGATGGGGCCGACAATAGCTGACTGGGGAGTCGGTATCATAGCTGCTGTTGCAGGCGAGGTGGGGCCGGCAATAGCGGGCTGGGTAGTCAGTATCATAGTTGTTGAAGGAATGGCTGGGTCGGCAATAGATGGCGAAGTAGGCTGCATCATAGTTCTTGGGTCAGCAGTAGCTACCTGGGTAGTCGGTATCATAGCTGTTGTTGAATGAATGGTTGGGTCGGCAATAGGTGGCGAAGTAGTATGCATCTTAGCTGTTGTTGAGGGTGAGGTTGGACCGGCAACAGTTTGCTGTGAAGTCAGCATCACATTTGTTGATGGAGGGATTGGATCTAAAATATAAAGAAGGTTGTGAGTAATACTACCGGAAGACTTATGTAATTCACTATTAGATCACTGGTTAAGTACTTTATATTCCAACCACACCCCTACCCACAGCAATATATTTCTTTAATGCGTTAGTTTCCTCTTCTTCAATAATGTAGAGGAGAGCACCGATATAAACATGGACATTTTCTATGGAGTCAATAATAAAGGTGAATTTTAAACATGCATTAGTCAAGAGCTGAATCTGCTTGTTGAAGGTATTTCTTTAGGCCTAAAATGTTTTATTAACTATAAATTAGACATTATAATTAACTTATCCAGACCAGACTCGTGATGTTATCTTATGCGTCGGATTTTCCCTGGATTGGAATCCAATGGATCTTGCACAACGCTCATTGATAATTAAATCCAAAAATGGATAATCGAGATTATTGTGGGTTTTTTCACTGTACTGATTTTATAGTATGACGATCGAGGCTAGGCTTCATATTCAAAAGCTACTATTTGACTGAAATTTTCAACATCTTTTATTTATCAAATCTCCTATAATGTACATGTATCCTAAAATAGACTATTAAGAGTTTAGTTACTGTTATAACCCCTAAACATCAGCCCAGTTGGCGCAGAAAAGTAAAAGTAGTATTTATTATTGGTGCTCAATGGTTAGTGCAACATTTACTAGAAAATATCAGAATCAATTTTTGACCTTTTTTTTTGTTGCGTTTTTTTAAAAAAACTAAACTTGAGAATTGAATAAACATTTTCTGGTTAATCTATATATTTTAATGTTGATATATATTGAATATGTAGAAAAGAAGTAAAAAAAACACTGTATCAGGATCAATTTGGCAGGGGTTTTTTTTTGTAACGAAAGTTGGGTATTGATGGTTAATCTATTGATAATGGGTATGTAGAATTTCTAGTTTAGTTAAATCCATTGTGTAAGAATATTTTTTTTAATCGGAGAAAGTCAATAACAAATATTTTGAAGATAACTCTTTTTACAAGATAAAAATGGAGTCTAACGTCCTACTTTTCTGCAATAAATAGAGAAGAGAATGAGAAAATTTCTTTAAAGATCTGGTTTTTGTTATTGCTCAATATAATAAATAAGGTTTGTTCTGACGAACTTTGTGATTTTTCTTTAAGATTTTGGTGAAAATCAATCTGATATTTCGTTTCGATTTCTATGGACTACACTACATAAAGGTCTGGCCGGTTGTGGCGATAGTACGCGTCAAATTCACACGGGCGGTTTTTGCACCTAACCTACGCCATACAGTGTGCTATGAGGAAAATCTTGCCCGGGCAGCGGCGATACGGCCAACTCTTATATCGAGTACCAACTGCCAAGGGATCTTTTACGTGAACTCCAATGTGTAAACGAGACCTCGGTTTTTCGTCCCATCCGAACAACTAAGCAGCTGTCCTTGTCAGGCCCTCCTTCTGCATCACTGACAAGAGGAAATCACGTCGGAAAATCGAGATGAACTTTCTCGGTCATTGCAGGGATCGAACACCCGACCTCCAGGCTAGCGAACCAGCGCCTTATCCACTTAGCCACCGTTACCCCAAATATTTGATTAACCAATGAGCATTGATGTTTAGTGGATTATCCACAGTTCCGTGCAAAATACGCCTAACAGGCCGTTTCATTGACCAATCCCCCACCTCAAGCAGAAGAAGAGTTAAATAACAACTCCTCCAGATCCAAGTGTAGTAAAGATAAGTAAAGCGAAATTTTGAAGTATAAAGGGGGGTTGGGATGGCCTAGTGGTCTAGAGTGCCGCGCTTCGACCTCTAGCTAGCCGGTCACCTCTGGCTTGCGGCTGTGGTTTCGATCCCTGGTGTGAGCGTATGTGGCATGGAGATAGGGGCGCCTTCTCAACCTCGTGGGTTTCCTCCGGGCACTCCGGTTTCCTCCCACTGCTAAAGACCCCGACGCACAAGCGAATTATTGAAATAAAATTAAACCATATGTTAGTCCCGAAATGACCTAGTTTGTGTTGAGTAGACGTTAAACCCCATTTCTCTGTCTCTCTTGAAGTATAAAAACGAAACGAAATATGATGTGTGTTTTAATCAGATCGGGTGAAAATGTTGTATTCATGAAATCTATTGTAACATCATGGTATAAAGGGAGAACGCTTTCTTTTGGTTTGTTGAAATATAAGTTATTGTACAGGACAGTTTATTAAACGTATGTAGTCGACCAATATAAAACAAATCATTATCAGCATAACTACCAGGATCATTGCCAGGCTATTTTGTCATCAGAGCAGCAGACAAAATTACCAAAATTGCTTTTGTTAAAACAGGGCCAAATTTTGGCACCATAGCAGCAGACAAAATTACCTAAGTTGTTTTTGTTAACACATGGTCATTGGTTATAGTTCTTGCATGATATACTTACATACGTCACAGCAGAATCGAACTTTATAATCCTCACACCGTCCATCTGATTGCAGAGCGTTGTAACATATGAAACCGAATGTTTGGGTAAAATTGACTTTTTCACTAGCTTCTTGGTAGGCTCTACCATCTGCCAAACGAACTTCTATATCCACCGGTGTTTCACAAACATCTCCAGGGAACTCGTTACGGTGCTGCTTTAACCTCTCGTCGTCAGCTGAAAAATCCGGATCGTCTCGGTCAAAGTACCGTGTCCAATTAGTACATGCAGATCCTAAATGGATAGAGAGAGAAATGAGGTTTAACGTCAACTCGACACAAACTAGGTCATTTCGGGACTAACATGGTTTTTAATTTATTTCATTAATTCGATTGCGTGTAGGTTTTTTTTTAGCAGTGAGAGGAAACAAGAGGACCCGGATAAAACCCAAGAGGTTGGACAGGCGACCCTACTCCTTGCCACGTACACCCGGGGGATTGAAACCACGCCAGTTGACTCAATGACAGGCTTTATGATATCCTAAAACATGTTTTTTAATTTATTTCATTAATTCGCTTTGAGTGTAGTGGGAGGAAAACAGGGGATCCGGAGAAACCCCACGAGGCTGGACAAGCGACCCTACTCCCCGCCACGCACAACCGGGGAGTCGAAACCACGCCACTTGACTCAATTACAGGCTTTATGCTATCCTAAATAGAATTAAAATTATATGTATTTATGGTCAATAATAAGTGGGATATGTCTTTCATCGCAAAATTATCGAATAATCAAAACTGAAAGCAACCGCGATAAACCATGAAACGACGAAGTTTATATAGATTTCAAAGGAGGTTTAATAACATAAATTACTTTTTGCTCGTAACATTGTCAACATTTACTTAGTAACATCATGGTTTTAACACATCGTGCTATCTTGAAAACGTCTAGATAGGATGCTCTAACAAACGTCTCACAAAGAAAAAAAACAGGAATCTAGTTGAAACTGTTCTGATTCGGGTTAATTCAAATTCACGCTCAGGTATTCCTGGCTAACTCGGAACCACCTAGGCTCAAGGAGACCGACATGGCATGTATACGTGTCGCAGAAGATGAATTTGGTTTCTAGTAAGCAATGTTGACCATAAATGTTTATGGCCGTAACGTCTTTGCACATTTGTCTTGGTGGCAATGATCTCGCATTTCAAATTTGAACCTACTGAAACAGCACACTGTGGCACGACGTCTATCAAGTCTAGTTAACTAAGTAAAGCTTTATAGCAGCAGACGGTGGAGATATCTACATTGGCCTTTACAGCTTCGTCCTTATCCTGCCTGTCAGCAATGATTTTAATTTTGTTTTATTGCTACAAATTCGGCAGACATTGTTGTCAAATCTGTTCAATGTATAGCAAATCTAAAGTATACAAAACATAATCATGTAACGATGTTCCGCCGGCATATCAGAAAAAACCCTCAAATTCTGGCTGGGATTACTGAGCAAAAATGGCCATTCACAGTATACGTGCGAAAAAAGGCCAGCCACCAATTAATTTCCGTACGTTAGTTACGTACGAGAATAACTGCTGTAAAATAACGTTACTTCACTGGGGACACAACAGATCGGTTGATTACTTACCGAATGAAACTAAATAAATCCAGATAATTGCATACACGAACATTCTGGGGCATGACTTCAATATCATACACATCAACGTCGTACTAAAGTTCAATCTCAAGTGAGCTACCTCCCGAGTGTCTTCGATTGTTTTCGTCTGAAGATTCGATTTAAATTCAAATTGATCACTAATATTTTAACCGAACAAATAAGAGGTTCCTGCTTGAATTATTAATTGAATGTCAATAAGAATATGAAGTAAATATTACATTCTCGTTCAATGAACAAAATGTAAATAGATAACTAATGTTTATTGACAGTGTGCAACTTCCTAAAACAAGTCTGTGATATCACTTCTCTGAAAACAGAAGTTAAACAGGACACAAACTGATCTTAAGTATCTATATATTCTGGCTCCGAGTTCACAATGCTTTCTCGGCCTGAAGTTGAGAATTTTCTCAAAATGGATCGCCTTATTTTAACTAAAATGATATGGCCCTTTATAAAATCTTTGCTGTTTTAATGTATCAAATAGGTCAATAAGAATTTATGTGCAAAGGTTTGTGTTTCTGAGTTAAGGATATTTCTCATAAATAGTGATTGAAAGTTGAGTAAATTCTCAACTTAAGTCTGAGAATGCTTTGTGAACTTGGGGCCTGGGCATTTTAGGTATCGTTTCAAGCAGAGAAATCGCGTTTAACATCCTACTGTCCTGCTCTTAAACTGGGCGAATGAAGACGGGCATATGCCATACAGTGTGCTATGGGGGAAATTTTACCCGGACAGCGGCACTACGGACTACTCTTATATCGAATTCCAACTGCCAAGGGATCATTTACGTGCACGCCAATGTGTACACGGGTCCTCGTTTTTGGTCCCATCCGAACAATTAGACAGTTGTCCTTGTCAGGCCTTCCATACTGCACGACTTACAAGGGGAAACCACGTAGAAAAATACCCATCTACTTTCTCGGCCAGTACATGAATCGAACTCGCAACCTTCAGACTAGCGAGTCTTAGCCACCATATCAAGCAATTTTTCCAAAATCCATTTCTTTTCCTCGTTTCAAGCAATGTTTCCGAAAAGAGATGGAATTAGAGAATAGGCGCTATGTTGAGTTTACTTTCTGTGGTTTTATATTAATAGTTGTTGATTGGAAGTTTCGTGGCTTTATATAATAAAGGATATTCTGATATTAGTCGGGGGGTGGGGGTATGGGTGGCTCTTTTCTTTGGAACTTTAAATTAGGCAAAATGGGTTTAAACGCACATATTAATGTAATATCAATGTATAAAATGTGATTTATTTTCAGTGTTTTTAAGATAAAAATATTGGAATTTCTAATCAATAATGTTTGGTGTGTTAAGAGAAAAATATTGGAATTTCAAGTCAATTATGTTTGGCGATTATATCAAATTTAACGGCAGACGTTTTTATATTGACGCTTGTGAATCATTTATATTGACGCTTGTGAATCATTTATATTGTCGCTTGTGAATCATTATCTTTCCGTTTTGGTCTCCCGCCTTTCGAAGAAAGCAGGGGACTTTTGAAATGGGGTTGTCCGCCTGTCTGTCCGTTTGTCTGTCTGTCCGTCCGTCCGTCACACTCTTTGGGAGACAATAGCTCTCTTTCTAATTGAACTCAGGGTAACCAGAGTTAAGCGATTTGATTGGTTGGTGCTTTGAGAAACGATAACTGTAGCTCTAATGAAGTGAGAGAGATGAAACCTGGTATATAGTTTCATTATATCGGTATTGAACTCCGAGTATAGATTCATTACATCATTACCTTGACTGATGATGAAAATTTTCTGCTTAGGCTAAGCTTTGGTACAATTAAATAACCTTGAAATTTAGTGTATAGTTTGATTGCTCGATACTTTTGAAAAAAATAAATGTGTGACATTAATATATGTGTCATCTATTTATTTTGGAATTGCCGCGGGGAGCATCAGCCTCGCGGTCGTACTGATTTTGCAATGTTCATTGTGTCTTAAGTATTTGATATTAGGGTCCCATATTTTCACTGCAAGATAGCATCAGTAATGATTAAAATAGTCCAACATTGGATTTTAATTTTAATTCGCGTATTTAATTTCGAATATTAGAGACGTAGCTCCTTTAAGAAAAAAAGCGAGGTTTAGCTCCTTTAAATAGGATATATGAAGCTTGATATGGATGAATTTTCTTGCTCAGTGATCGCTCTATGTGTATTGTCTTTAGATATTTTATTATTTAAGAGTGGTATAGCTTAGCCCTGGGGTAATAATTCCTACTGTGCTGCCCCCCCCCCCGGCTGGGCTAATGAAGACGTACATATGCCCTACAGTGTGTTATGAGGGGAATGAGCCCGCACAGCGGCAATACGGCTTACTTTTATTTCAAATTTCAAATGTCAAAGGACCTTTTACATGCACACCAATGTGTACACACGGACTACGATTTTTTGTCCCATCCGAACAACTAGACACTATCCCTACCTGGCCCTTTGCCCTGCACTCTCTGACATGTTAAAACCACACAGTAAAAGTCCGATGAATTTTCTCGACCGACGGTGGGCTCGAACGCCGGACTTCCCGGTTAATGAGGAAGCTGTGACACTACGACGACAGGAACTTCCGGAAAACGGCCCGTGACACTAGAGTGCCACTTATCTAGTTAGGACTTCCACACTGTATATGAAACCGTTTTCATTGATCAATTAACTCCGGAACACTGTGTTTTAAGTACAGGATATCTATGCTAGTGCATTGTATATATGTTTAACAAGCCTAGAGTTGGATGGCCGAATGGTTAGTGTGCGCGCCCTATCAGACGGCCTGCCATTGAGTCAACTGACGTGGTTTCGAATCATCAGCTGTACGTGGCAAGGAATAAGGTCGCCTGTCACGCCTCGTGGGTTTACTCCGGCGGGTACTCCGGTTTCCTCCCACTGCGCGCAAGCGAATTATAGAAATAGGCGGCGGCTAAAGGTGTATCTCTCAAAGAAGCTCGCATGATGTCTAAAAGTAAATTTAGCTGTTTACCTGTTTCGGGTAATGGTTTGGTACGAGATCCGTTTTACGTCAACATTATTCTATTTTATTGTGCTAGATGCCTGGACACTAGTACCCTTCTTTCAGCAATTGATGATGGCAGGAACTGTCTGCGAGTTCGTCTTAGATAGTTGAATCTTGCGTAATAGCTATTTAGCTGATTCCTCGTTGTCACCCATTTGTGTAACCACTTCGATATAATAACGTGAGAACCTGTCATAAACATAAGATACCCCCTATAGTATTACAAAGCCTTTGACTCGCTGAGTCAACACGGCTCCCAAATAATTAGATATTTCATTTTATTTTTTTTTTTAAAGGAACATATCAAGATATAATAACTAAATGTAACTCAACACAACCAGATATAAATTATTTACGTTTAACATCTCCCGAGACGACTTATAGCTATTATTCAACTGAGTATACGCCATCTTGTCATCAGAATGTAAACAGATGTGGATATAGAAACTTCTCGGCTGTGGCGATGAAATGGGAGATAGATAATGTACGTATATTACTCACCTATTTAAATTCCACCGTCCTCATATGGGACCTTATTTGCCGTCACGATGGTATGGCATGGGTGGGAACATCTTCAATAGAAGGCTTGCTCCCGCCTTAACTACATACATCTTATCAAGCCCTTCACGTAATACCCTGCATATTTCGCCTCTAAGTTCGATTGGCACAAGCCCAGCTTGGGAACCTATCGGATTCATTGGTCGTCGTGAATACCAAGTCTCGTGCTTTTAGCTAAAATGCCTACATGTGACAATCGAGTTGCAAAGTTCTAAGATCGATCACGGTTGCTGTTTCTCCACGAGTTTCTCAATTTAAAAAACCCTGTTTGTCTATAGTGTGTTATGTGCCACGAACTCTGATTGGACAATAATAATTTGTCACTTGTAAAAACAACGAGCGCAAAGTTCGGGGATTGCTGAGTATTGAAGCAATGGTTAGATGTTGTAAAACTCGCGAACGTTGCTTAAGGAATATGGGGTGGGAAGGACTTGCGACTCTACTTGAAATATAAGGGGACATAACTGGCATGAATTGCAAGAGGTGGATACTTGGTAAAAGCCCCGCTATTTATATATTCGTCGTTTTTCAGTTTCAAAGTCTCCATTATCTTTATGAATCGTTTTCAACGGATTGTGACGGGCCAGGGGCTTACAGGGGTGGTGCCAACTGTAATCCCGGCTGCACTAATAATGTAGAACAAGGCGGATTTCAAGTTGATCTTCGTGGCACTGGTATCAAATTCAGTTCTAATATTGTAAGTATTCATGGAATCACAGCGGCTTAGTGGGTAAGACTCTTCTTCGCTAGTCTGGAAGCCGGGTATGTTTGAATACTGCCATGTGTAGTGTGATTGTCTATGTGTGGTACGGTCTGGGGATCACGTGGCTAAGTGGGTAAGATGCTGGCTCGCTCGCCTTGAGGTCGGGTGTTCGATCACTGTATTGGCCGAGAGAGTTCGTCCAGATTTTCCGGCATAGTTCCCCATTGTCAGTGATGCAGGACGGAGGGCCTGACAAGGACAACTGTCTAGACGTTCGGGTGGGACGATAAAATAGAGGTCTCGTCGTAGTACGGGCAAAAATTTCCCTCAAAGCACAATGTATGGCGTATGCCCGTCCTCATTAGCCCATTTCGGAACGGAACAGAAGGACGTTAATCCCCCATTTCATCTTGTGAATAATAACCTATTTGTGTGGGTTTTTTGCGTTCGTGTCAATTTAATATACCCATGATTTTGTATGAAGAACAAAAGCCCCCCCCCCCCCCAAAAAAGAATATTTATATGTGTGTGCGGTCAAGGGGGGGGGGAGGTCTCACAGTGTCACAGAGTAATAGCGTGCTGTGTATTACATGCTAGAGGCGATTTGCAGCATATCTGACCCACGGTATTTGTTTGGCACTGGTTAAGTATACTGATTATGACTATAATGTTAAAAACCACACTGAAACCGCTGGCTCTATAATCTTGAGGTCATATGTTCGATCCCGATGTTGACAGAGAAAGCTGTTCATTGCCAATGGTGTTGGACAGTGAGGCCTGGAAAGGAACAGCGCAGAGAAGTATGTAATGTAATCTGATTAAAAACAGATCTATATTTCGTTTCGTTTTATATACCTCTTTAGATGACCTCTACTACTGTTGTAATGGATGGGAGGCTGCGTCAAGGGTCAGGGGTCATACGCGGGGCTTTTGAGCTATGGCGTCAGACATTTGATTAACTAATCAACGTTTATGTTGCTGGTAGGACACCTACATTTCTGTGCATCGCGCGCCAAGAGCCAAAATGTTGGTGGTTGACATACAGAAACATGTGCCTTTAGACTTGAAGGTCTCCTGTGTTTATATTCAAGATTATTCATGTTAGAGTATAGTTGAAGGGATTTGGGTCATATGTAGCATCATAGTTTCAATTTTAAGTTTTTATTGAAATAAAATAAACACAATACTGATTGTTTTTTCCTATCAAACTCTTCTCAATTTATTAGGACAACCTTGTGGTTTTCTCTTGGTCTGTTTCATTGGCTAATCCCTCACATCCAGCAGAGTGCGTGTTATAAACAAATCCTAATGTAGTGAGGACAAGTAAAACGAAAATTTGAACTATAAAAAACGAAACGAAATAGAATCCGAGTTTTATCAGATTGTATGTGATGGGACGTAAGCACAATTCTATTCTACATCTACAGTATTGACACAAGAGGCTTCTGTGATTCCATGTCATAGCATAATTATCTGCTGATGGTTTCTCGGTCAGGTCGGAATATAGCTGTTCGTTAAGAAAAGCTGGTCCGGTTAAGACGGTCACTATTGCTCCGTACGTTGACTACTATTTAGAAGGTCACTACTGGGTCGCACATTGACAACTATATAGAAATTCACTACTGGTCCTGTTCAATATTCCTTTAAAAATAACCTACAGCAAATTACACTTCATACGTACTTTCTGTAACCAATGTATTGATTTAACCGTTTTTTGTTATATGTTTTTTGGTACAGGAGGTGGACAGTGGAAGTTTTCAATTCACAGACAATGATCAACTATTTAGAGCTACATGCTATAATTGTACCGTGTGTGGTACTTCGTCTCCCATAATATTACTCCCAACTAATGACACAGGTAGGCAGATAATAATGTCCCAATCACCCAGTCTCGTACATCAGCATTGCGAATTTCAAATCAAGCAGAGTTATCCCAAATATCACGTGATGTCCTGTCGTACTCATTAACGTTCGCATATACTGATCCAACCTATATGTTAGTGTCGGAATTATCAAGTTTTTGTGGAGTGGACGGTGGTGGTGTATTAACTACCCACGATTCCACTATAATTTTTTCGTGCATTATTCCACTCTTATATAATAATTCGTTATAACTAAATACTTATTCGAAATACTAATTCTTTATAACGAAAAACTAATTCGTTATAACGAAATACTAATTCGTTATAACGAAATACTAATTCGTTATAACGAACTACTAATTCGTTATAACAAAATACTATTTCGCTATAACGACCTACTAATTATACTAATTCGTTATAACGAAATACTAATTCGTTATACATAACAAAATATTAATTAGTTTAAACGAAATATTGAGGGGCTCGTAACACCAGTATGTCTGAGTGAGGTTTGTATATGTTGGTGTGGGGGGCACGTTGGCCGAGATAGGTCCATCCAGATTTGTCGGTGATGTAGGACGGGGGGGGGGGCTATCAAAGGCACCTATCTAATCCTTCGGGTCGGACCAAAAAAAGAGGTACCGTGTTCACGTAAAATATCCCTTGGCATTTGGAATAAGAGTAGGTCGCAGTGCTGCTGTCCGCACAAAATTTCCCTCATAGCACACTATATGACGTATGTCCATCTTCATTAGCCCAGTCTGGGCAGAACAGTTCATTTCATTTGCATATGGTGGCCTTTGGCCCATGACGGTTTTAACCGGTCAACCTAGGGGGGGGGGGGGGGTTCGATGGCCTAGTGGTCTAGAGTGCCGCGCTTCGACCTCTAGCTGGCCGGTCACCTCTGGCTTGCGGCTGTGGTTTCGAGCCCTGGTGTGAGCGTATGTGGCATGGCGATAGGGGCGCCTTCTCAACCTCTTGGATTTCCTCCGGGCACTCCGGTTTCCTCCCACTGCTAAAGACCCCTACGTGCAAGCGAATTTTTGAAATAAAATGAAACCATATCTTAGTCCCAAAATGACCTAATTTGAGTCGAGTGGACGTTAAACCCCATTTTTCTCTCTCTCTCTCTCCGGTCGACCTAGCTAAGATTTTTTTTTAAAAAAAACATAGGCATTGTATGTTTATGCTTTACTAAAAAAAAGGATACCACATCGAATTTATCACATGGCTTAGAATTTTGTTTTTAAATTTTATTTCAGAAATTGACTATACCAATGCTACAAGACCTATATGTCAATCGTCAAAATAACATCAAGTACCAATGGAATCAAAACACAACGTGAAAGATGTCCTGGCTGTGTTAATATAGTTGTCCCTATTTTAACATATTATGTTTCTTATGTATAATTTAACATTTCTTATCCAATACAATTATATCATAATTATATGTTTCTATATTCTGTTTCGTTCTATCATATGGTCTATCATAGGTTCAACTGGCGTGGTTTCTAGACCCGGTTGTACGTGACAAGGAGTAGGGTCGCCTGTCCAACCTCGTGGATTTTCCCCGGAATCTCCGGTTTCATTGCACTACTTAAGACACCTAAGTGCACGAATTATTGAAATAAACTTGACCCTTATGTTACTCCCGAAATTACCATATTTGTGTCGAGTGGACGTTAAGCCTCTCTCTCTCTCTCTCTCTCTCTCTCTCTCTAAATGTAATTTGAACGCGCTAAAAAATATTGTAATTTCTTATGTTTTATTCTCGGTGAAATATATAAACACGTTTTACTATTATTATTGTCTCGTTTGTAATTCCGTCATTCCTAATAACTTTCGCATTGTCTTGTAGGATGAGTTTTCCTTCTTTCTACGTTACAGATGACTCGTCCCAAAGCCAAAGAATACACGACTTGTGTTTTGATTATGTAATGGCCATTGTGTCATGAATATTGAATATTGAACTTTGAACATTTTATTCCGGGCGAACCAAAACGTTTACTATAGTTAAAAACATATATACAGATATAAGTTGTATGTATTGTAATTTATATATAATCCCGTATTTTCACGGAAAGACAAGAAGACTGCTAATGATTGACATATAGACCAATATTGAATTCTAATTCGTGTTTTCAATTTCCAATATTCTGAAAAAGACTGAGTTGTTGTAATTCGATATTCATGCCTCGATGTTTGTCACTGAGAGATACTGAGAGATATGTCGATAAATCTATTAAAGAGATTTGAACAAATTCTCAAAATTAAAAGTCATGAGTACGTAGGGAATTTATGCGCCAAAAATGGGGGAATGGTGTATTAGCTTGTACTGAGCTGTAATTATGGTTAATTCGGGAGCCACGGTGACTCAGTATTTAAGTCGTTGGGTCGCTATCCTGAAAGTCTCGTCGTCCATCCTGGTGTTGGCCAGGAAGGTTCATCGGGCTTCTGGAAAGGGACAATGTATAGTCCTTTGGGTGGTACGAAAACCGTGGTCCCGTGAATATATTGACGTGCACATAAAAGAACCCCTGAAAGTAAAATTACAATAGCAATAAAAATCCAAGGTATCGAATGGTTTCATTTGGATGTTTATTCAATTTGTGGCATGGCAATATTTCTTTAGAACAAAAAATTTCAGGTTAGTGTCCAGTGTGAAAGAGGAAAAGGTACGAATACAGAGAGAGAGAGAGACACACACACACACAGAGAGAGCGAGAGAGAGAGAGCGAGAGAGGCGGGGGTAACGACAACTCGATACAAACCGTTTCGGTGTGAAAGAAGGAAAGGTACCATTATAGAGGGAGAGAGAGAGGGGGGGGGCGACAACTCGACACATACCAGGTCATTTCGGGGACAAACATAGCGTAGGGGTCTTGAGCAATGGTTGGAAAACGGAGGACCACGAGGATGAACAGACGACTCCAGTCCTTGTCACATACTGACTCAATGACAGGCTTTATGATACAGCGCGCACGAGCTAACTATTCGGCCATCCAATCACCCCCTCCCTCCCGCGTCGCTAAAGAAGGCCACTTTAGAAACTCAATTTATATCAATGAAAGTTTTATAAATGTATAAACTATATGGTGTGTATAACATTAGATATATCACACAAATCGGTATCTCGAATGTATTGTATAATGGGTTATATCCTAAAACTCAGTAACACGAATGCACTGGGATATCAAAACCACTATAAGACCATTTGTTATATAACACGTAAATCAGTATCTCGAATGTGTAATATTGGATATAAGACACAGTAACACTAAACCACTGGGATGACAAAACCACTATAAGACTATTTACATAAATCACACTAGAATTAGTTTATCACAATGTTCACAAAGTTAAATTTTCTCACACATCTGCTTCATGGTGTCCACTATGGAAGCGTATAGAGGTCAATAGCGCGATAGATACCGCAATATTAAGTTGATAGTACATGTAAGTCAACATATTGTGATTTTTCTGACGATTTTATCTTTGAAAAGGCAATTTTTGCAGAGTTAATTTTACCAACGCTCCGTGTTGAATATCGCCATTTCATTTTAATTGCGTACGTTTGCGTTAAGATATTGCTACCGTGAAGTTTTATCAACATATTCCATTTTTGACCATGCGCTTTGTCGATATATACGACGGCAACATGGACTGTGTTGACAGTGCTTCAGAATAGCAATATATTAACACAAGCGTGTGTTTTTAAACCGAAATGACGACACACAACACTGTTCGTATAGTTCGTTGATTCAATTTGTCTTTTTAGGGGGTAAAATCATCTCAACGATCACATGACCGTATTAATATTGCGATATCTTTCACGCTTTTGACCCCTATCCGCCTCGTGCGATGAGTTACGATAGGGTTGTCCTTATTCAGCCCACGATCGGCTACGTGAAGATACGTTTCGATACAGGATCTTTACGATTACTTCACGATAAAAAACACCATTTCAATCGTAGCACGAATCGTGATAGTGAGAACGTAGCATTAGATACGTATTAAAATCTGTCTTCGTCCTTACATAATTTGACGATATCCTGTCCGCCCTGAATGCACCTCGGCAAATCTACAGCAACGATGAGAATGAGAGGTACTACTAGAAAAACTATCCCAACGTAACCAATAGCAGTAGAAGTGGGTCGTTTATCTTGCGCGCTAACTTTTTTCAGAATGACAGCAGATATGTTTTTCTTATCAACCGTTAACTCTTTCACGATACTTTCTACTGCCGCTTGCTCCGCGACGGGATCGGGTGTCACAACGATAACTTTACGACACACCATTGTTCTCATAACCCCGTCCGATCCAACAACTCCTTTAATACTAGTAGAACTAGAAGCAGATGTGTCATTTATTTGAATGGAACTGAACGACGACTGTATGGTTGTATCCACAGATTGGACCGTCTCTGAAGGACACGGAGAAGAAGAGTACAGAACTGTCGACGAACACGATCCTGTGACGTCAACAGTTACGGTATCACAAGACTGGGTCTGTGTTTCTGTTACCGTGGAAACAAGCAACGAGGAGCTGCCAATTGTCACAGTACTAATCTGTAACACCGTTGATACAATGTTTCCTACTTGTTGGGTAACTATGGAAACAAGAGGAAACTCTACTGTTGCGGTTTCGGTGGTCGTTACGGTAAATGTACTAACATCTGCTACAAACTCTGTAGTTGTAGACCAATTTGTGGAGTACTCCGTTAATGTGTAATTGAATATTTCTGTAAATGTAGTCGTTTCAATAGCAGTTTCTGTAACTGTTGCCGTTTCTGTTGGGCATATTGTGGTAGATGACACTGAAATACATTTTTGTAAGTAGAACATAGAAAGCACAATCTTGGTCATTTCGGGACTAATATATGGTTCAATTTTACTTCAATTATTCGTTTGTGCATAACGGTCTTTAGTTGTGGGTGAAAACCCAGGAATCCAGAGAAAACCCACGAGGTTCGGACGGCGACCATTCTCCTTACCACGTGACAATGTGGGGAAAAGCAGAGACAGTTTCCACCTCTCTAAAGATGGACGTTATGACCGATGGGCCAGCTGGAATTTTTTTAGTAGTAAACCAGGGCCCTGTTTCTGGAAAACTTATCTAAAGATAAAATCCAAATTTTAATAGATACCCCAATCTTGAGTTGCTAAGCAGTAAAATCGATATAATATTATCCAATCAAATTTCTAACATTTGGATTTTATCTTGGTTAAAATTTCATGAACCAGGCCCCAGTGTCAGCTATACAAATCAGTATATCCGTATACAACATGACACATCCGACTACTGGTATTATGACAGATCAACCCACTTGAACATTTCCTACAGCAAGTCCAGGTGATACCTGATGATAACTCCTTGATAACATTCCCTCACAACTTGTGTCTGGGCCCTACTATTGAAAAAGTTAGGAAGGGGGACATTCTAAATGCGCACAATTTAGTGAATATCAAGTTTGGTAGCTTGTATATCAAAATTAACAACCATAATTGCAGATTTTAAAAAAATGTAATTTCACTCTTTGATTGGATTCCCAATCTTCACAAGTCAGTGTCCATAGATTTCAAATGACAAATAAATCTCGCAGTATACCTAAAGATTTTGGTTTCATTTTACATGAGGTGCGGGGGCTGACCTGCTGACCTCGGTTTTGACTAAGATGGTTCATCCGGATTTTACGGCGTGGTTCTCGCTTGTTAGTTGTGCAGGTTGAAGTAAGATGAATGTATTATCTGTGAGTTATCTGTTCTTGGTATATGCCACTTACCTGGTATCACCGGTGCGACAGCACAGTCTGTAGGATTGGAACCATCTTCGGCTACATTCTGATCCGAGGTCTCTATTGTAGTCTCTACAACACACAAACATAATCACTACATCATGTCTTCAACAGAACTGTATCATGTGTCTCATAGAACTTAATATGTGTCTCATAGAAATTGAACACGTGTCCCATTGAACTGCATAATGACGATGTGTCTCATAGAATTACATTATGTATCTCATAGAACTGTAGCATGTGTCTCATAAAGCTTAATATGTGGCTCATAGAAATTGAACACGTGTTCCATTGAACTGCATAATGACGATGTATCTCATAGAATTACATTACATTAGGTATCATGTGTCTTGTAGAACTGCAATATGTGTCCCTTAGAATTGCGTTATGTGTCTCATGTATCATGTGTCAGACTCGTAGAAATGCAACACGTGTCCTATAGAACTACATAATGTGTCCCATGGAACTACATTATGTATCTCATAGAACTGAATCATGTGTCCGACAGACCATTTGATTGGCTTATACCTCAAAAGTCGCCCGTATGACTTTTAACGCGACCTGTCACTAAAATCAATCAGAGGCCATGAAAGATATAGTAAAACGAAAAGAAGTTTAGATCTGTAATTTTATCAGATCGTATTTTAACGAAATAAAAAGAGATGTAGCTTATTTAAGTATTTTCAATAAATAGAAATAAATTTATTTAATACTTATCTTTGTTGCATATTCTGTATATATTTGCCTACTATTCACATAATTGTCTCATTTGCTTGATAAAGACGAGAGTACCATCGTCGAAATGTCGCTTAGAGTCAAACTCAGTAATCCATAAAATTGTACCTTGTGAAGTTGTGTTAATATGTTCAATTACTAAATGCCAATCAAAGAAGATGAATAGAAATATTTACCATATGAACAATTTTTAATGGCGATTGTTGTGTTACTAACATCTGTAGCTAACAGCATTAAACATACTTGAAACTGACTACCCGTCAGAAAACAGCCAGAAGTATTATCACAGCTAGTTTTACAGTCATTTAATGTTGGCGTTGACCCATTGCCATGATCTCTAAACGTAAAGCCTGTTATCGCTGTCTCAGTATAGCTGCACATGTCATCTGAAATTAACACCATAGAATTTCTTTAAAAACATTATACTGCTCTTTGTCCCTCATAACACTCTGTATGACATATGTCCACATTCAATATCCCAAAACAGTGGGATGTTGAACCCCGTTTCATTTCATTTCATTTATACTGTACTATACTTTATGAAAGGGGCAGACGTCAACACGGCCATTTTGAAATTGTGACGTCATTCCTCTCTCCCTTATATGAACTACGTCTAGAACTCACTTAATGTAGAAGTGAAATGAGATGAAGAGGAGTTTATCGTGCTACTGCTCCAAATTGGGCCAATGAAGACGGGCATACCCCATACAGTGTGCTATGGCCTACTCTTAAATCGAATTCCAGCTGTCAGGGGATCTTTTACGTGCACGTCAATGTGTACACGGGACCTCGAATGTTTGTCCCTTCCGAACGACTAGGCAGCTATCGATGTCAGGCGCTCCGTCCTGCACCAATGACAAAGGGGAACTATACCGGGAAATCTGGATGAACTCTCTCCGCCAAAGCAGGGATGGAATATCCGACCTCCAGATTAGCGAACCAGAGTCTTACCAGGCCCTCCGTCCTGCAACCCTGACAAGGTGGAAAATCACACCGGAAAAACTTTATATAAATACACCTTGAACTCCTATAAAATTCAAAATGAACTCACTTAGATAATTTTCGCAAATAAATGTGTTGACTTCATCACATGTGCGTCTCTCTAATCCACTATGGTCTCTGTAGCAAACTTGAGCAGAATCGTATTCCAACTGATTACTGTCTTTCCAGTGATACGATTCTGACAGGGGCGCCTTGCGAGGAGGACATCCAGGACCATCCCAATGTCTAGAAGACGATGAGCTCCAATATAAACCGGTCCATGGTTCACCAATACTGCAATGAATAAAACGTGTGTTGTAGATTGTGTTGTGAAGGATAAATAGTTAGCTTCACTGGTCTTACTCCTGATTGGGAGGCCAGAGTTACTTGCTCTTGTTTTTTTAACCAGTCAACCGTGACGACCCTTTTGTACCGCTATGTTTTCAGTCTATAGTTATTAGTATGTATAATCAGAACAAAAATATAGTCAGAAACTTTATTCAATGTTTTATTTATTGATCAGAACAAATTGGTAGCAGAGCGTGGTTTCTTACAGTCAGAATTGATGCTCACTCTAAAAGAATAGTCATATCCTTTTGACGTTTTGTTTACATTTTCTACTTTCGATATACTGAAAATGGCAGACGACAAACAGCAGTTGCAAAATGATAATAATCACACAGAAACCGACCGAGAGCAAGGCAACAGCAATCACAGTGAAACACAGAATAGAATAGATTCATTAAAACAGACAAAAGTAAAAGTAAAAACCGCTTTTACAAAAGTTAGGAATAATTTGTTATGGCTGATAGAAGTCGCCCAAGATTCAGACGAAAATGAAAATACACCGAGTAAACGAGACATTCGACAGGAGAGTTTTATACTTAATTCTGCATTAGACGAAGCTGTGGAAATCATGGGTTTGTTGGCAGATGAGTATGCGAAGAAAAATGATACAGACAACATGAAGAAAATTAGTAGAGAAATGGAAGAATTTGAAGAGAAATTTAGCGCAGCACATGAAGAAGTAAAAGATTATTTAATATCGTGTAAATATATTATGTCTACTAGCGGAAAGTCACGAAGTAAAGAAGATGTTGATCGCTTTGTACAGTCTACTATAGACCAGTCACCAGACCCGATACACCCGGACAATGAAAATACACACAGCCCACCAGAAAGTAATGGTGCACCACCCCTGCAGCAACCTGTAGCGTCGTCCTCTCCATACCTGTTTACCGAGCCTATTCATCCAGAAAATAATTATGTGCTACCCTTGCAGCAACCTTTAGCATTGTTGTCTACAGAAAAACAGTCATCTATTGCTATGCGTCCAATAGTGCCCACTGATGACGCAGGACCTCCTGTTTCAATGTCTTTGGGTCATGACATGTGGAAACAACTGAAAAGGGTATCTATGCCAATATTTTCTGGTGACAAGAAGACATATGAAAGTTGGAAAGCTGCGTTCCATGCTTGTGTCGATTCTGCTCCTGCAACGTCTGAATATAAACTTTTACAATTAAGGCAATATTTATCAGGAGAGGCCTTAAAGTGGGTTGATAATTTGAGACATTCAGCCACATCATATGAAGCAGCAAAGCGGCGCCTAGACAGAAAATATGGTGGACCACGACGACAGATAAACATCTTCTTAGAAGAAATAGATTCATTCAAACCAATTAGACATGGAGTTGCTAAAGATTTAGATCTTTTTGCCGATATACTCGACATAGCAGTAGTTAAAATTAAAGACATGGGCAGAGCTGAAGAATTGGGAAATGGTTCTCTTTACACTAAGCTTCAGAGGAAGATGCCTGAATCACTTTTAGCACAGTATCAGAGATGGGTTTTCGAAAATGGTAAAATCGAAAACGTTGAAACTTTACATAGGTTTATTATACAGGAAGCGGAATTCCAGACTGTAGCATCTGAAACTATTCGAGGTGTCATTGGCGCATCCGCAAATAAATACAAGGGGAACAACTCCAGCCATAGGACTCATACCACTTATTTTGACCAGTCACTAACTAGGCGAGAATATCCGGATTTAAGTATCAGTAATCACAGACAGGTGAAATGTGTTATTTGTCTTAAACCACATGAAGTGTACAGGTGTGATCAGTTTAAAAGCATGAATAATGACCAGCGTTGGATGGCAGCAAAAAAACATAGACTTTGTTTCCGGTGTTTAGGTAGAAATCATCGAGGTTCCACATGTGTTAAATTTGTGGTTTGAATGGTTGTCACTTGACACGTAATAGACTATTACACTTTGATCGTCATCAGCCATTAAACAGACAGCCTTCAGAAACATTCAGTCAGAACAGTCAGACATCGTCCCCACAGTTCGCTACGGGAGCGGAGCAACACAGATCGCATACATGCAGTTCATCTATGGATTGGAATTCGGTATTAGAATTTATTGCATTAAGAACTATTACCGTTAGGCTCTCGCACAATGGACAAAGCAGAATCGCAAACGCTTTGCTAGACGATGGACGTATGAGAACATATCTTAATTCAGATATAGCGGCTGAGTTGGGATTACAGGGACAGATCAGAAAGATAAACGTTAATGTTCTAAATGGTAAAATAGAAACTTTTGCAAGTACGCCTGTAGAATTTGAGCTTCATAGTATGAATCCAGGTACAAACTTATCTTGGAAGATAACAGCTTTCACCACAGAACGAGTAACTGGAAATATGCCAGTCGTCAACTGGAACATTCGAGCAAGTAAATTTTGAACACCTTAAAGGCATTCGCTTTCTTTCACCCGCTAATAGCTCATGTGTAGACATTATAATTGGTCTTGATTATGCCGAACTCCATTATTCAATTCGAGATATTCGTGGTAAGCCTGGAGAACCAATAGCACGATTGACACCGTTAGGTTGGACGTGTACAGGAGTCGCAAGTCGCCCTCAGGATGACAGTCTTTCAAACTTCATCGCTACGTACTTCATGAGAGATAGCTTAGTACCTTCTCAACAGGATCTGGACACAACATTGCGTAAATTCTGGGAAGTCGAAGAAGTAACAGCGACAACACCCTATATGAAAACAGAAGACAGGATTGCTTTGAAGAAAGTTGAGAAATCAGTAAAAAACAACGAAAATATTTATCAAGTAGCTATTCCATGGAGAGAAGATACCTCATGTCATGACCTACCTTATAATTATAGCATGGCACTTCGTCGTTTGTTAAGTACTGAAAAGCGTCTTCTTCGAGATCCGAACGTTGTCAACTTGTATTCAGATGTTATCCGACATTACTTAGATAGTGGTTATATCAGACAAGTTTCAAGAGAAGAAGATAATACTGATGCAGTAGTTCGGCCGGATAAAGCTACAACTAAGGTGCGCATTGTTTTTGATGCTGCCGCTAAACAGGATGGAATATCTTTAAATGACACAATTTATCAGGGTCCGAAACTTTAAAATGAGCTGTTTGATGTTTTACTGAGATTTAGGCGCCATCCAGTTGCCTTGGTTTGTGACAAAGCGGAGATGTACTTACGAATAGAGATAGCACCTGAAGACAGGAAGTATCATCTCTTCTTATGGAGATTTATGGATCAAAACAAAGAACCCTCACAGTATGAGTCCAACAGAATAGTATTTGGTGTTAACACTTCACCTTTTTTAGCGCAATACGTTACGCAGAAAAACGCAGAGAAACTGGCAGACGCTTACCCTATGGCTGCAGAAACAATTTTAAAATCCACCTATATGGATGACAGCATGGATTCTGTTCCAGATAGTAACAGTGGTATACGATTACACAGAAAACTTTCAAAAGTATGGGAAGCCGCAGGTATGCATGCCAGAAAATGGTTGTCGAACTCTAAAGAAGTATTGCAGAAAATTCCAATGGAAGATCACTCTGAGAGTGTAGAGCTTGATGAAGGTTATCTTCCGTCTATAAAAACTTTGGGAATTTTATGGATCCCAGATGAAGATACTTTCAGCTTTAAATCCTGTCCACCTCCTGATGATTTTGAAATTACGAAAAGAAACTTTCTTAGTAAAATACCAACTCTTTTTGATCCGACATGTTTCCTGGCACCCTTTGTTATTCGTGCAAAAATCATGCTACAAGAAACATGGACAGCAGGTTTAGATTGGGATGATCAACTTCCAGAACGTCTGAGCATTAAAGCCAAAAAGTGGTTTCTTGAATTAAAGGACATCTCTATCATCAAATTCCCTAGATGTCTACGTCTTTGTCAAGAAGAATCAGTAGTTTCTGTTAGCTTACACATGGTTGCGGATGCCCCACAAGAAGCATATGGTACATCAGATATGTTTATGGCAGCGGACTTGTTTCTTGTCGGATAATTGCTGCTAAGTCAAAAGTCGCCCCTTTAACTACGATCAGTATACCTAGATTAGAACTAATGGCAGCTCTATTAGGATTAAGATTAGCTATATCAGTAGCTTCGGTATTAGACATATCAGTTCATCTTATTGTATTTTGGTCAGATAGCCTTAACGTCTTATGGTGGACAAGAGGACGCGGTAGAATATTTAAGTCATTCATTGGGAACAGAATAGGAGAAATTCAGACATATACGAACCCAGACCAATGGCGTTATGTTCCCACCAAGGAAAATCCTGCCAACTTAGTATCTAGAGGACAATCCGTTACAGACCTGCGAAATAGTCATCTTTGATGGCATGGGCCTTCTTACTTGGATAAGTCAGAAACAGAGTTGCCAGAAAACAGAGTTGAAAGAAGTTTGTCTGTTGAATTCGAAGTACGTAAATATGCTCTTGGAGCATTATCCGAGACTACAGCTACATACTCAATGTTTGCAGAAAATATCGACCCAAGTTTTAGACTTAAACCAGACCGGTTTTCTAGTTGGACCAGGCTGAAGCGTGTTTACGCTTGGGTATGCAGATTCATAGATAACTGTCGGTTACCTTCAAGTAAAAGGAGAGTTATTGCCCGAAGAGATTAGCGATGTAGAAGTTAAATTGATTCAGAAAGCTCAGAGGGATACATTTCCAGATGAATATAGAGCTCTAAGCAACAGTAAAGAGTTACCGAAGCACATTAAACTACTGGCATTGAAGCCTAGAATTGATACAGATGGTTTAATGAGATTAGATGGACGTCTACAAAATGCAGAATATCTGTCGTGCAATATCAGATATCCCATCATTTTACCCAGGATCATTGGATCACAAAACTTATTGTAAGATATTACCACGAACAGGGAAATCATTCCATAGGTACAAATCAAATATCGTCGGCCCTTTCAACGCGCTTTTGTCTTATTGCAGGTCGAGAAGAAATTAGAGCCTGGGAATCAGAGTGCGCAGGGTGTCGACGTAGAAAAGCTAAAGCTGCCACACAGATTATGGCGCCACTACCCAAGATTCGTCTATAGATGCCGATTCGTGCCTTTGCTAAAATAGGTGTAGACTATGCCGGACCATTTATCACTATTCAGGGTAAAGGTAGACGCAGACAGAAATGGTATCTAGCCTTATTCACATGTCTCGACACTAGTGCTGTGCATTTAGAACTAGCTTACAGTTTAGATACAGACTCCTTCTTAAGCGCGTTTTATAGAATGATCAACAGGAGAGGTTTACCTAAGGAGGTTATTTCCGACAACGGATCAAATTTCGTAGGAGGGGAACGAGAACTGCGTGAGCTAGTCCAGCAACTAAACATTGATACAATGATAGCATCTACAGCTAACCAGGGTGTTAAATGGACCTTTAATCCCCCAATCTCTCCTCATTTTGGTGGAGCTTTCGAGTCAATGATAAAGTCAGCAAAGAAAGCGATATATGCTATTTTAGGAAACTCAGATGTCACAGATGAAGAACTATTATCAGCCATGACAGGAGCCGAGTCTCTCATTAACTCTAGACCCCTTACTTATCAGTCTTCAAATCCACAAGATGATGCCCCATTAACGCCAAATCACTTCCTTACAGGTCAGCTAGGAGGAGATTTCGTTTCAGAATCCGTTGATAGTACAGATTTTAATCCACGTAAAAGATGGCGGAGGGTCCAAGAATTGGTACGTCATTTTTTGGCATCGTTGGTTGAAGGAATGGTTGCTTCAACTTAATCCAAGGAAAAAGGGGTTCAATACTCAAAGAGGTTTTGCTATAAATGATGTCGTGTTGGTGCTTTCGGCAGACACTCCTCGTGCACAGTGGCCGCTAGCTGAGGAAGAATTGTTGAAGTTTTTCCAGGACCAGACGGCTATGTGAGAGTTGCTAACGTTCAAGTTGGACAAAAAGTATTCACACGGTCAATTTCGAAATTGTGTCCTTTAGAGTATAACGAAAAGGCAATCACCGATTAATGAACAGTAACCAATGAGCAGAACAGTAAATTAGTCATTACATTTTACAGTGATCGGCCTTATTTTCAAAGTTTAATTGTGTTACTCCGTTTAATTCTGTGTATTTCATTGGTATACAAAAAGTGATATGACATTTAATCATATCAGGAAGGGGAGAATGTTGTGAAGGATAAATAGTTAACTTCACTGGTCTTACTCCTGTTTGGGAGGCCAGAGTTACTTGCTCTTATTTTTTAACCAGTCAGTTATGACGACCGTTTTGCACCGCTTTGTTTTTAGTCTATAGTTATAAGTATGTATAATCAAAACAAAAATATAGTCAGAAACTTTATTCAATGTTTTATTTATTGATCAGAGACAGCTTCAGAACAGATTGTGTGCACGCGGATGAGAGCGAGAGCGAGAAATAGGATTTAACTAGGTCATTTCGGGACTAACATATGGATGATCTCCAATGTGAATTGCAATGAAATTGGGTTTAACGTCCTACGTTCTGCTTGTAAAACAAATATTGATTTTAAGATACAAATGTCAGTTTTAGTATACAAATGTCAGTTTTAGTATACAAATGTCGAAATACTACAACAAATCAAGAAATAAGAATTAAGGAGTATGAATTAAGAACCAAGAATTAAGAACACTGAATAAAGAGCTGTTTGGTCTTCCATACCAAGCTCCTAATGGAGACGGGCATACAGTGTGGTGTGAATTGCGAGAATTTTGAAGGGACAGCGGCGTTCCCCCTAACTGTCATCTATTCTTTTAGATGCACAGCAAAAACAATGTATAATCATTCGAATAGTACGGGGAGCATGTACGTGCTGTATCATAATAATAATAATAATAATAATCTATTTAAAAAGCGCTGAATATACAACAAACTGGCGTGGTTTCGAATCTCCGGTTGTACGTGACAAGGAGTAGGGTCGCCTGTCCAACCTCGTGGGTTTTCTACAGGTCCTCGGGGTTCTTATCACTGCTAAAGACCCCTATGCGCAAGCGAATTGTTGAAATGAAATTAAACCATATGGTAGTCCAAAAATGACCTAGTTTGTGTCAAGTGGACGTTAACCCATCGCTCTCTCCCCTTCTCTCTCCCTCCCTCTCTCTCTCCCTCTCTCTCTCTCTCGTTTTGTCGTACTTTTCTCTCTCAGAGAGAGTGAGACAGACCACCGGAACAATATATACTGAACAGCGGAACGATGGTTAGACGGTGAGATCTAAGTTTGGTCAAAGTTCACCAGATGTAAACAGGGCTGACGCTAATCCTAACCCTAACCCTAACCCTGATCCTGTACCTGCCCTAACGCTTACTCTAAACATAACCTACAATCACCCGAGAGAAAGAGTGGTCATTCTATCAAGGGATATTTCCTAGTGTTCGTTCCATCGTAAGGAATAGACACAATATATATGTGTCAACTGTCACCCCACCTTAAACATACATTATGCAAGAGCTAAATCGGCCTATTGCAGGTATTTCTTTCGGCCTAAAATGTTTTCTAAAGTATTAATTACACATTAATTAACTGACACAGGCCTTAATCAACTCCCGGTGGCTTCAGATTTCTCCGATATCAAATAGATTACAACGGTTCAACGATACTTTGATTTAATCAAATATGGAGGAGCGAGACTTAGCTTCAATCAACCAGTACGGCGGTTGAAATTATTGCACACGTCTGTCAAACATTCAAAGGCTAATATCTTCGCTTGCAATAGAGTAGTTTGAACTATTATAACAAGAATGGCTAGTTCGTTATCTAAATCTAACATAATTTATCTTTAACTAAAGGGTAGAAAGCTTCTGTTCCTGACAATCGCCATTAGTGTTGTTCAATCGAATGTTACTTACTCTGAAGAAAAAGTACCCGTGTTCATAGCCATGTATCTTTGGTATTTTTCTTCTGTTTCGATATTAATTAAATATCCACCATTTTGTCGACACACTTCCCTGGCCTCCTTCCAAGTTTTCTGGTCAGTGTATAATGTATAAAGCGTCCTTCCTCTTAGACTAGCAGCTGAAATATACAATCAATCACAGAGTGAAGCTCATCATGTAAGACCGTAGCTCCTTCACCAGAAGATCTTGGATCTCTTTCTCCGGCCATTATTATTACTGTTTTCACCAGGAGATCTTAGACTAGCAGCTGAAATATACAATCAAGTAAGACCCAGGAGATATCGGATCTTTTTCTTCGGGCATTATTATTACTGTATATTAATAACATGTTTTCAGCCCTCGTGGGCAGGACAACAACTTTAATACCTTTTCATGGACAATATGGGTAACGCCGTGGGGTAAGAGGGAAGAGAAAATGAGAGGGCAAATCAGTTGGGTTGAAACAAACATTTTTCTCCAACAACCACAATCATTAAGAACTGTTGTGTTTATGTCTTCGTATTAAACCATCTTTGTGGACCTATCCACTGAAATCCCCAGGAATGGACAAAATGGCTACATGGCGGTCATCTGGTACCGGCAACTACAAGCGTGTACACCTGGAGGGGACTATGTGGAAAAATAAGGTGTTTCACAGATAGGTTTAAGATTTCAGCCAACCCTCATATATTATATTAAAACAGCTAAGTCTCTAACTCAATATCATCCAAAATCTTCAACTTTGAAAACACGAATTATTTGTCAATCTAAATCAACATTGATGCTGTGATCTTACCGGAAAAAATATGGTCTTCTGATATCCAATCTTTAAGACAAAATAGACATTTTACTATTCGTGTACTATAATGCGTTTCGGACCCAGTTCTAGCAAAAGACTAGGGGACGAGGCTAGACACAGTGTACCGAATAACCAGACGCTAGAAATTTACATTCGATTGAGACTGCTGGCTTATTTTTCGGAACATAACTGATTTGAAAAACGGAAACCATGGATTGTAAACCAGGTTATATACATTCATATTCGTTGCGACCCACTTTTGTCAATTTCTAGGTCCCAACAGTTAGCGATTTAGCTCCTTTAATACTATATATCATATATTATATAAAACATTTTACATGCAGGTGGCTTTGTTATCTACGCACTAAATTGACGTGCAAGTTAAAGATCCCTTGACATTGTGAATTAGATATAAGACAAGGCGGTAGCGCCGCTGTCCGGGCAAAATTTCCCACATAACAATTAGCACACCGTATGGCGTATGTCCGTCTTCATTAGCCCAGTTCGGAGCAGAACATAAGATATTAATCCCCATTTCATTTCTTTTTGTTTTTATGTATAAAATAATTTACCTGTAGCCGGTACGTTTATAATGGAGGCTTGTATTGATGATATCATCCCAATCAAACACAGTAATATCATCTCTATAGATATCATATACTTTCTATATCTTAACAACATATTGGCATCCATTATCACGTCTTCTGTGTTATACTCCTTTAATTTCAAAATGTCTTCACAAATCTAAGTTAATTTCCAAGTTTCATCATGAATATTGTGTACCAAATATGCCGTGTATGGTTTGGTTTTCCTGCGTCGCCTTTGCTTTTTTCCATATAAATCTCAACCTACTTTGAACGTAAACCCAGCGTGTCACATTATTATTTGTTCAATATTTCAGTGCAGAAATTCAAAACCCGAAGATTATTATTTTTCGGTTCAATATTTCTCAGCTCAATGTTGTTCCTAAAATATCCAATTGTTGTTTGTATACGTTTTACATTAGCCGGATTAACATTTTATTTATGTTTTTCTTGCCTCCTAAACCAATTTACACATCTTAATTATTGTCAGTCCTTCTGGAAATATTCTAACTACGGATTGTTCACGTTTTAAAATTATTTATGCCACTTTAAAATCGAAAGTCAAACCATTCTGATTAACAGACGTTTGTTCGTTCCAGGAGTTTTGCGTCCACTTCCACTACGAAGATATCCTAGACAAAGTTAACAGACGTTCTTCCATTTCCCTTTATGCTCTCATTGCATCTTTAGTTTTTTTTTCTTATTAATATTGCCCGTATCCTGGAAATATCTATCCACACTGTACATCTACAAGTTTTACACAACATGTAACTGTAAAATCGAAGTTAAATGGTGTTAATATATCTTAATACATAACAGCTGGATTATCAATACCACATTTGTATCCATACCACTTTATGTTATCTCCTTGCTTATGCTGTTTATCCCGTTAAATATGACCTGTTCCCAACTATTACGTCTACAGGTTTTACTCTAAATGCTGCTTTAACGTCTCTGTCTAATTCATATCCTGGGAATTGAAGCACGTTCAGCCATGACACATTCTATTTCTGCTGTATCCTCTGAGATTATGTGTCTTATCATGTGTTTTATCGAGTTCATTTTATTGTTTCGTCTCTGTAGTTCTCGTGTACTGCTTTTGGAAAGTTAAAGATGGATTAAGTACAATGTAACAGCTACATCTGCCTATTTACAGGATTATATTTTGGTTTTAAATGTTATCTGAACAATTATTTAGACGGCTATTCGTAAGACAGTACCGCGATTTAAATACATTTAAACACACATTTAAAGATGAACTGGATAATCAAGACATAGTTTTTTGAACTATTATTTAGACCACCATACGTATGACAGTACCGAGATTTAAATACATATAAAGATGAATTGGATAACCGAGACTTAGTTTCGATTGTCAAGTACCGTTACCATGACAATAAACGATCTACACTATTTCTTCAAACAGTCATAACTTTGCTTAGAGTAATTTAATCCAAGTGAAATCTTCAATACATTAATTTGTAACATGAACGGCAATTTCTTTATCCAAATCGTGTATAAACCATCTTTACTAGTTTTTTTAAGTTTAAATCCTGTCAATTCACACAGATTGTCTGCCCTTCGCTATTTAACTAATGTCTCCTTTTCGAATACATCTGAAATAGAATAAGAAGCACATAAATAAATCTGATTAAATTACAAATCTATATTTCGTTTCGGTTTATTTATACATTTAACACCTTATTACATGAAGATCTGACAAGTTGTAGCGGAAGGTCGCGTCAGAGGTCATACGAGAGTCTTTTGACCCTACAAATATTTGATTAACCAATCAGCGTTCGATGCTTCCAGTTGGTTACCCACAGTTCCATGAACCACGTGCCAGTAACCCACATCAACAAACCGTTTCATTCGTGAATTCCTCACATATAGCAACTCTTCCATATCCTAGTGTATTAAGTAACGAGAAGTAAAACGAAATTTTGAAATATTAAAAACTGAAACGAAACAGCATCTGTGTTTTAATCAGCCTGCACCACTTCCAAAATTACTCGCTCACTAGACTGGATAAATAATTGTCTTATTAGATCACGGCATTTTCACAAACCTGGTGCAGAACAGTAGCGGGTCTGACATGTGGATGTGACTAAACACCAAGCATTGATGTACACTTAAAAGATCATTTGGGAGATGTTATAGTCAATGACAAAACTAATCCCTCATAGCACTCTGTATGGGGTGGACCTTTATTCATTAGCCCATTTGGAGCAGAACAGTAAGACGTTAAACTCCATTTCATAGCATTTCTTTTAAATGAAAAATCGTCAATAAAATGAATCAAGTATGTCCTGTTTCGTGACATTGAACGGAAAGTGTGCAATAACTTATAATTATATCAAGTGGTTATGTATGTTAATTGATCGCATATTGAATTCAGTCGATCACAATTCAATACACGGTTTCTATTCAGCTATTACAGATCAGCAAGCAGGATTATCTTCTGCGATGCCATGATGACTTGGTGGGGAAACTAGCCCTCAAACCAGGAAGTGCCACCCGTTTCCTTCCGGTGTTGATTGAGGCATTTCAAACGGTGTTTCCATTCTGTATTACTCATGGGTGACGGGCGAAACAAATAAAGTTGTGATAATCTTTCGATGACGATAAACAACTCCGTGATACCATGAACAAATGGATAAAAGTTGTCGCGACAGATTTCCCTCATGGCAAACTTCTGTGGTTGGCAATGGGTGGCAGTTTCTATGACATTTTGTTTCGGTGGTGGGTGGGGTGGTTAGCACGAGTGTGCGCGCTGTATCATAAGGCTGTCGTTAAGTCAACTGGTGTGGGCTCGATTACCCTGTGGCAAGGAGTATGGTTTTCTCCAGCCCCCCCCCCGCCCCACCACCTACAAATCCCTACGCACATGCGAATTAATAAGATAAACCTGAGGCATACGTTAGTCCCGACAAGACCTAGTTTGTGTAGAGCAGACGTTAAACACATCTCCCCCGTCTCTCTCTCTCTTTCTCTCTCTTTCTCGCTTTTTTTTTTACGTATACACAATTTGATTTCAGTTTTATGTCTATTCTAAACAACCAGTCGCACCTTACCAAAAAGACCCACAAACGCAGGCACCATCTAGGACAAATGCCGAGCTTAAAAAACCTGATCCCTTGACCCCTGACCCCTGACCCAAGGATTACAACACCCTACTCCATCCGAATTAGTATCTTTATTATGAGGTACTATTTGCCATGAAATATTATATTGGTCAATGGACTGTCCACATCATTTCAGCCGAATTACTACTTTATCATGTACTATTTTCCAATAAGCTTTGCATTGGTCCAACCACCATGAAATCTATGGGTGACGTGACCTCCCCGCCCCACTCCAACCCAATTACTACTTTATCAGCACGCCCGGATCTAGGATTTTGTCGAGCGGGGGTGGGGGCACACATTGGGGCAAAGGGTGATATAATGCAACCTAGGATTGTTTGGGCCGGAGACCATGCGTAAATCATTTTTATATCATCTATTAAAAAGCAGATATGTGAATTACAACAGTAACAAAGCAAACGAAAATGAAAATCAACTATGTCACTGGGGCTGACGGGGGGAGGGGCACGGCCCCCTGGACCCCCCCCCCCCCATCCCCGCCTGCTCAGATTATATTTCCATGGAGTTATTGGTTGAATGATTCTATAAAGTTAATGCCAACTCAATCAACAGCAATTATAAGTTAATTTCTAATCATTTTCTGATCAATATATTGTTATTTTCCTATCAATAATACTTGGTTCAGGTAAGTTAAGGTCAATACGTAGATTGACTGACTTGGACTTGAGACAAAAGCCATTGAAGACGCCGACTCCTGGGGCCAGTTGCTCAAAGCTCTGTTAACTTTTAACGATCCGTTAACATGGAGTTACCTTTAACGGAGAGAAAGGTTGTTGATGGAAGTCCCGTTAACTTTAACGTTTTGTTAACTTGCCGTTATAGTTAACGGACGTGTTGGGCTCCGTTATCTGTTTAACGGTGGCATTAGTGGGCTGTAGAATAAGTCATACATGTAGACTACCAGTGTAATTTTCTATTGACCATTCTAAAGGGTTGGGCGATGGGGGGCTATTCCATTTTCTATGGGATGAAATTCTATAGTATTCTGCAGAATTTTGGGGGTCTATAGAATATAACGGTCCCAAATATTCTATAGTACAAATCCCATAATTTTTCATACAGATTTATGCTAAAATTTCTAAAGGAAAAAAGTATTCTATAGTTTTTTCTGTAGTAAATTATCTTTTTGTCTTTAATCAAGTGTTGTGAACAGACTGCACAGTTAGTTGTCTCCCTGTCTTCAGTTTCTTGTTAATACTAACTTCTATGAAGTTGTTATATACATGTACCATGTAAATTATATACATGTAAATTTAGAATTCAGTCAATAAGCAAACAGTTTCTCTTGGATTAACTTTAATGAATCCGTTAACTAACGGATAATGAAATTGACTTTCCAACAACATAAATTTACCGGATCGTTAACAAACGTCACTTTAGCAAGATAACGATCCGTTAGAGTTTAACGGATCGTTAAAATAACTTAGTTTGGCGTCTAAAAGCAAAAGTCACAGAGTGAGCATACTCCGCGCAGCGTTTCGTTTGATTAGAGGTAATCCCACTACACACTGCTATTATGAGTGGATATTGTTGTTTTAAATTTTGATTAGTCAGTAGTCCGTCTACCAACCAATCACTAGCTGCCCTACAAAAGCTTTACATTTAAAACGAGTGCCAATATTGGACCAAATATGTTTACATAACGTTACGTCATGACTCACGATTTTATATGCCTAATTAACCCGTGCATAGCAGAATAATGCAGTAAAACTAATTGCGTGACAAACGTGGCTATCAAGTCGAATGAAATGGAAACAATACTGTTTGAAAACGAACATACTCTCACCGTTTTTAATACCTTAAATCACTGTCGAAAGTTTTAGGGAAGAACCAGATTAAACGAAGGACTGTCATGTTGCTGTACTAAAGTGATAGCTTTCATTGAACGGAAAGAATAGACACACTCCCGCATAAGTTCAAGAAACAGACGCTATTCCAGAAATGGCCAGAGAGGGATTTCTCGGGCCATTGCTTCAGGAATATGCAGAGTGAGAGAGAGAGAGAAACGTCCATATGACACAAACTAGGTTATTTCGGGACTAACACATGGTTCAATTTAATTTCAATAATTCGCTTATGCGTATAGGTCTTTATTGTTAAAACAATGTACATCTATATATTGCCGTGTTATATTTTCATATTATATCATTGATTGATAATGACTAGAGAAGCCTTGTTTAAACCTCGCTCAATAACAAACAGTAATTGCATTCCATAGAATTGTGACCTGTATAGGCCTTAAACTATTTGCAGCCCTCTCAATTCATGACGTCACCGTGTATCAATTATTGTTTTTTTGTTTAACTGGTGCATTTCTCTTTAGACGGACAAATTAAATGGTGCGTAATTATACAATATGGATTTTATAATTACATACAATCAATGGACAGACAGAGAGAAGCTACTGCTTGAGGTTGTATCTAAAGTATATATCAATACTTAAATTGCTCAATAAATCAAGCGGCAAGTAATATTTTAATATTAGGTAAACATTGCTGTTGCTACAAAGAATGTATTTACCCTCCCCACCCCAATACTGTCTCAACCCGTCCATCGAGACGACAAAACCTTAGCCCTGTGTACATATTAGTGTGCACGTAAAGCCCTGTATCCATAGGATGTTCCCCTGTGGCGTTGTGACCTTGTGACCTGACCTTGTACCCGCCCGTATCCATAGGCTATTATTCCCTTGTGGCGTATGCGATGTACAATGGAAAGATAGATAACAGAAGAGTCTACATACGAACGTTGATAAGCAAATAAACACAAGACACAACTATCATTATGCGAACAGGTGTTTTATTGATAGATCGACGATGAACTCAACTACTGAAAATCGGAAGGATGAGGAGGATGCCGCTATTGCATTTATTTTCCTTGCTGGTGCTCATCTCAGAAGACAACATTTCTTCAGACCGGGAGATGTATCTCCATACAATATCGTACTGGTAATTGCGCGTTCCCCCTTGTGCAGCTGCAAAAGAATTGACATGTTCATTGTCTGTGTTCCCGGTCACAAGACCACATGTTCCGTGCGCAGGACACATGTTCCCTGGGTACAACCTATGGGAACAGAAGCATTAAAAAACCTATGGGAACACGCCACAAGGGAATAGCCTATGGATACAGGGCCTGAGATAACCCTTGACAGTTGGAATTTGTAATGAAATGTTATTGTGTTCACTGTCCTGCGATATACCAGTAGCGTCTGTTCGGGCTTACTTCTAGTACACTGCATGGCACACTGTTTTGTAAAGCACACTGTATGGCATGGTACACGGTATGGCACACCACACTATATGGTATAGCACACCACACTATATGGTATAGCACACTATATGTCACAGAACACTGTATGGCACGGCATACTGTATGAAATAGCACACACACTGTATAGTACAACACACTGTATGGCGTGGCACACTGTATGAAACAGCACACTGTAGGCACAGTACACTGTATCGAATAGCACACTGTATCGAATAGCACATTACACTATATGGCATAGTACACTGTATCGGATAGCACACTGTATGGCATAGCACACAATATTTTACAGTACACTATATGGCATAGCACACTGGATGGCATAGCATACTGTATGGCATATATAGTATACTGTATAGCATAGCACACGCTATATCACAGCACACTGCGTGGCACAGCATTGAATGGCATAGCATATTGCATGACATAGCAAACTGTCCGTCTTCGGATGGAGGAGAAAAGTAGGACGTTAAACTCTATTTTATTTCAGGTGGTGTCATTGAGTAAAGTGGCGTGGTTTCGATTTCCGTTTCTATGTGACAAGGAAAATGATCGCCTGTCCAGCATCGTGGGTTTTCACCGGGTACCTCGTTTGTGTCGGGTGGGCGTGGAAAATAGGACGTCAAACTCTATTTTATTTCTTTCCATTTCAACTTTAAACACAAAATTGGCCGAGAAAGATTATCCAGAATTTCCAGCGTTGTTCCCCCTTGTCAGTGATGCGGGAGAGAGGGCCTGACAAGGACAGCGCAATGACAGCTGTCTAGTAGTTCGAATGGTACGTAAAAGATCACCAGACAGTTGTGATCCAATATAAGCGTTGGCCATTGTGCCGACTGTCCGGGAAAACAAATCCCCTTATAGCACACTGTATGGCGAATGCACTTCTTCATTAACCCAGTTCGAAGAAGAACAGCAGGACGTTAAACCCCATTTCATTTAAATAGGCAAATTAAACGACGCGTAAAACGCGTATAGATTCTGTAAACATTTGAAAATTACAAGAGACTTTTTAGCAGCCATTGTTCATATTTATATGTGACGTCTTTATCAATACAAAAACTGTCATTCTGTAATTTCATTAAATATGTCTAACCATGCATGCTTCCTGTAGCACATTAAACAGGCTATGCCACTCTCACCCACGTGGGCAATGGGAATGAGGATGTGAGTGCATATGACAGGATCGGGGGAGGGGGAAGGGAAATGGGGTTTAACGTCCACTCGACATACACTAGGTCATTTCGGGACTAACGTATGGTTTAATTTTATTGCGCTCAGGGGTATTTAGCAGTGGGGGGGGGACAGGAGGGCCCAGAGAAAACCCACGAGGGTGGATCCCTTTTTGGTTTGGGGCGTTTATAGATTTTAATTGGTAAGATTTGTACCACATTTAATTTGTGCATAAGCTACAACCATCCCAGTATACTCTTAAAAGCATCACTTAAAGTCGTTTTTTATTTTCAAAAAAAAAACTGTCGTGGGAGAAACCACCCCCAGGCTCGCTAGAGTGTTACTGTATAATTAATTCACATCAAATCCAAAGTGGCATTGCCTTTCTAATACAATGTAATTAGGTTTAAAATTGTATAATGGATGACACGATTAAAGCGAGAATTTAATATTTTTAAGTTATATTTTTTAAAATGTATTAAAGCCTTAAAATAGATGGTATCTATAAACAGTCCTACCATGTTAAAGAATAATCCTATTAATCCTATAATTCACTGCTGCCACTTGCGAATTGACAAAAATATCATTAATATTTTTCAACTTCAAATTCAAACGTTTGAAGATAGCTATTCCTTCGGGGGGGGGGGGGGGCAAGGGAGGTAATTGTGTCATTAGTTCCGTTGCGAATGATTTTTAAGCTTGAGAATGATACATATGATCGTATAATAGTGAGTTGACAACCTACTGAGCAACTTCAAATTCAAACGTTTGAAGATAGCTATTCCATCGAGGGGATGGGGGCAAGGGAGGTAATCGTGTCATTATTTCCGTTGTGAATGATTTTTAAGCGTGAGGATGATACATATAATCGTATAATAGTGAGTTGACAACCTACTGAACAAAAGACATATAAATAATTATGTTTTGACTTTCTTAGAAAATATGAAATTGTCGCTTTAAAGGAAAGTCAGTGAATGAAATCATCCGCATCATGGGATAATATCATATTTCATTAAGACGGATCGATATGTCAGTGTGTTAACTTTACACTCTTTGGTGTTCGTAGGCATCAATTCGCAAGAACAAAAGACAGAAACAGAAACATCAATTCGCAAGAACAAAAGACAGAATATTAAAGAGGGTGAAACCATCAATTCGTATCTATTGCACCCCTAATTAATTCACTATATAATACTCTAAGAGAATTGAGGTAAATGGCCTAACGCTTGATCTTTAGATCATAAGGTCTGTCATAGGGTCAAGAGTTGGGGTTCGATCCAAACCTTGTACGTGACAAGAAGTGGGGTCTTCTGTCGCCTCTCGTCGGTTTTCTCACAATGCCAATGAAACCTACCGCCAGCAAGCGAATAATTGAAATAAAATTGAACCATATGTTAGTAACGCTTACACCTAGTTTGTGTCAACTGGACGTTAAAGACACGGATCCATATTTCGTTTTTTATACTTTCGACGGCCTACGCTACATGAAGATCTGACAAGTTATAGTGGGAGTTCACGTCAGGGGTCAAACGAGTGGCTTTTCTCCCTATGACGTCCGACACTGATTAATCAATCAGCGTCGACGTTACTGGTGGTTTGTCCACAATTGCGTGCGTAAAAAGGCCCAGAACTCGCCGTAATAGACCGTTTCATTGGTAAATTCCTCACATCATCCGGAACACATCAATGATAACAGGAGAACGCTAGATCGGAGACGGTCCTACGCAAATTGTGACGTCATATGTGAATTGTGGGTTAGGGTAAGGGTTAGGCTTGATCATGGGTTAGGGTTAGGGCTAGCCCTGTTTACATCTCGAGACTTTGACCAAATCTACAGGTCCTAGCCCTTACCCTAACCCTAACCCACAATCTATATATGACGTCATATGTGCTAAAATGCGTAGGACCGTCTCCGATCTAGCGTTCTCCATGATAACAACTCTTCTATATCCTAGTGTAAAACCAAATTTTGAGCTATAAAAAACGAAACGAAATCAGTTCTGTGTTTTAATCAGATTGGTTTGATCAGTAATTACTCGTCATGTGGTTTGGAAATGGTTGGAGGTTGATTTTTTTAAATATCATGCTAAATTAAAAACACAAATAAGAATTCAATATTTGTTCATTTCAATCAATAATATATTGTTGATGTTATCTTATCGTAAACATGGGATCCTAATACCCAATATTTAAAGGAGCTAAGTCTTTAACTCAATATCATCCAAAATCTTCAACATTGAAAACATGAATTATTTGTCAATTTAAATCAAAATTGATGATGTGATCTTACCGGAAAAAGATGGACTTCTGGATATCCAATATTTAAGACAAAATAAATATTTTACCATTGGTACACGAATCGTGTACCATAATGCGTTTCAGCCCCAGTTCTAGCAAGAGACTCGAGGAACGAGGCTAGAAACATTTTACCAAATCAAACGGCGCATGTAGACTGGAATAACTAGACGCTAAAAAAATGCCTTCGGTTGACACTGCTGGTTTATTTCGTCGAACATAACTGATATGAAATTAGAGTAAAAACAGAAACCATTGAATGCAAATCAGTTTATATACATTCATATTACACTATTATATGCGTTGCGACCCACTTGAGTCAATTTCTAGGTCCCAAATGTTAGCGATTTAGCTCCTTTAAGACACAGTGAATAATTTCAAATCCGTCAACAACGTCATGTAGTCTGTGGTTTCCTTCGTCATCATCAGTAATAAATAATGACAAACATATCCTACCATAAAATGCGGTAGTAAATAGTAATGGCCAATTCGAAGACGGCCAAATAAAATAATTAAAAACAGACTGGTAGAATGGATTAAACATAAATTATGCAAGACCTAAATCTGCCTATTGCAGATCTTTCTTTAGGCCTAAAATGTTATCTAAATTATTAATTAGACATTAATTAACTTATCCAGACCATAATAAACTCAGCCCTAGTCTGTAATATTTACTCGATTGGGATCTGATTTGCTGCTCAACTTTCATTCATGATTTAACCATGAACTGGTTAACCGAGACTATGTTTTGGTTCTCGTACTGACTTTAGTAAGATGGTCGAAGCTAGGCCAAAAATTCAATCGCGGATCAATTTGACTGAAATTTTCAGCAAATTCCCTTTACATTATCTATTTTTGAACTATTATAGTTAGCACTGCCTGCTCTTTATCTTATCTCCCATAATGTATCTTTAAGTTGCATGCCCATCTTTATTTAATCTCCCATAATATTTCTTTAAGCAAAATAATAATAAGTCTTGTAGATTAAGTTGACAACTTGAATATAAATATTTGATATTTTGTCTATTTTAGTGTTTGGAACGATACAGTCATACTTCTTTTACGAATCGATGGTTAAAATTTTTACACATATTACAAGTAGGAAATAATTCATATTTTGTCTATTTTAGTATTTGAAAGGATAAAGTCATGCGTACTTTACGCATCGGTGGTTAAAAAATTTATGCATATTAGAAGTAGGAAATTATTATCGATTTAAATGTTGTTTTGTTTTAACTCGGGACCCCATTAAATAATCAAGCGATTATTAGGAACATAAAAAAAACATCCGGTGAATAAGTAGTGAAGTTAATGATAAAATACAACCCATAACGAACCTGGTCGATAAACCTATATAGGTCGAATATTATAGAAGTTAAAGATGTCGATATTTATTACTTCGACTGTTTCTTATACGATGAACAAAGAAGAATTTGTTTACAGACAGGATAACGAGAAATGATGAATATTTTATTAACAAATTGACGTATTTTCTGACAAAAAATAAACATTTTTAGAATTTTGTTTTCAGAACATTTTCATATGGCTTTCGATTACCAATGATGAAAATTTATGAAAAAAATGACACATTTCCTGACAGGAAAACGTTTTCGATTTTTATTATCGTGACATTTTCTTTAGTGTATTGTTTCATGAGCAATAAAAGGGAATTTTGTTCCAAACCGAATTACGCAAATTTACACATTTCCTGACTTGAAAACTTTGGAAAAAAGACACAGGTATGAAAGTGCGATAATTTATGTAACATTTGCTTCAGTATCTATTTACAGGCATATCTTAAAGATCAGTTTCCAAGATTGAAGGGACTCACTGTCGTTCAGTGGGTAGGACTTTGGTACATCAACCTAGAGGTCCCGTGTTTGATTCTTGCTGTGACCAAGGAAGTGCGGGGGATTGGGATGGCCTAGTGGTCTAGAGTGCCGGGCTTCGACCTCTAGCTAGCCGGTCACCTCTGGCTTGCGGCTGTGGTTTCGAGCCCTGGTGTGGGCGTATGTGACATGGAGATAGGGGCGCCTTTTCAACCTCGTGGGTTTCCTCCGGGCACTCCGGTTTCCTCCCACTGCTAAAGACCCCTACGCGCAAGCGAATTATTGAAATAAAATTAAACCATATGTTAGTCCCAAAATGACCTAGTTTGTGTCGAGTGGACGTTAAACCCCATTTCTCTCTCTCTCCCGAGGAATTGCATCGGGCGTGCCCCCCCCCCCCACCTCCGACAACCCTTGGTCAGTGGTGTGTGGCTGACTGCATGGTAGGGTGCCCCACCATATATAAATATCTCCAAATAGCTAAACAATTACACCACAATATTTATATATATAACATGTCTTAAAACTATTTCACAAATTTATAGTCACTAAATAAACGGTCATGTTAAACTTAATAAGCTATGACCATTTAAACATCATAAATAATACACTGAAAAATGGTTCGGAGCGTCGTCCATAACATCCAGACACTTTCGAGTAAAAAATAGGTTACGTGCCCTTGTTTTGAAACTAGTCTCACTTCACCAGCCTACCGACCATTCTCCGTCTGATTGACAGGCCGGGATAATCCAGACTACTTTTTACGAAACGTGACTGAAAGCTGGAACAAGAAATCGAATTTATAAATAACACACAGTGTTGACTCAACAATTGTTTTTTCTAACCTTGTAAAAGTAAAACGAAACTGCTGCTGGTATCATGATTCTGTACAACCCAAGTTATTCATAGATATTATTTGTACTAAACCAAAATATGTCGCTTCTAACGGTTATGCGAAGGATAAAGCAATTTAAAAAATAAAACGAACGTAATTTCTAAAGATGCCGTAATAACCAAAACGATAAATATTACTGCTACTCAGAATCGTCAACAATAGATTTTTTACGACTGTAATAGTTACCAGTGTGTTTAGAATTTCCACGGGCTGTTGCTATTTATAGACTCAACTAGTGTGCGAGACTGTCAGAAAATTAGTAGTAGTGAACCAAGTAAAGCGTGCATATTCAACGTGTCTAGTACAACTTTTCAGTAGGCACGTGGGGCACCCTATGCATGGCAAGGAAAAGCGCGTAGTCATCCGGATTATGTCCCGTGTTACATTATGGGAGATCAGATAAAGAGCTGGCAGTTCTTTCTATCATATCTAAGCTATTAGCTTGTAAATATAATCCCTTGGTAGTTGGAGGAATTCGCTATACGGGTAGACCATAGCGCCGCTGCCCGGGTCAAATGTCTCTCATAGCAAACTGTATGGCCCGTTTTCGTTAGCCCAGTTTACGTGCAGAGCAGTGAGACGTTAAACACCGTTTCACGTCCTTGTAAATATAATACAGTGGACTCTGTCAAATCCGACATCGTACGGGATCGTGACAATCTATCGGAAGTCACAGAAATCCGTAGGGTGAACAAACATTGAGCTGAAGTGAGCGAACGTTACGTTCTCAGCGGCCGTTTTATGACCTTGACCGACCCTTATCGCCGAAAACTGCGGTCAATGGTTAAAGTAATTCTCTGTGAAACAGATTGGGTTAAAATACTACGGGGCGTTTGTTATACATTTCTGTGTTTAGTTAACCGCAGCTATTGACGATGGGGGTCAAGGTCATTAACCGTAACGTCCTGTCATTTCAGTTCAGTTCAACATGGACAAACTTAGGCTACGTTATTCGGGTTCAACGAATGTTTGTAACGGGTACTAGGAATAATTTGTACGACCGAATTCGTGGGAAAATTCGTAGATATTCTTGAGTATTTGTCACAATTACTGTTTTACAAGAGATTATAAAATTATCAAGGTAATCAACAAAGACCTACACGATAGCGAACTTTAATCTTACCGATAATTGATTGGTGATCGCTTGTTAATCTTTTATGGCTTCACACCCATTAAGTTTTAATCTAACGGACTATTGATTGGTAATTGCCTGACACCTACCGATTTAAGGCCGGATTATACGGTGACGATTCAATAGAAATTATGTGACGGGACGGCTGATTGATGTCGTAATCCGGAACTGACAGAATCCGGACATATCAGATTTCTTTTGGCTGAAGTAATAAGGAAATAAATCGGGACATGAAAATCATGTCGGATGTCACAGAAATCCGGAGTGATCAGACATCGGATGTCACAGAGTGCACTGTATATTATTTAAGCCATTGCTTTGCTTACACGACGTTAATATTGTTTCAACCTTGTGCAGATGTATCTGAGCTCTTGACGGAATAATGTCAATGTTATACTTAGCATGCCCATCACTATAATGGCTATTTCAACCATTACATGTGCATATTCATCAAGGCTCTTATCTTCTTATTGTTATAAAACAGAACCGATATTGTTTAAAACATGTGCAAACATTCCCATTAACTTTGAGGACTTGAAAACAACTTGTCGATTATTCGTGGAAATCGGAAGCAAAATAACAAGAAGTCGATAAACAACAAGCTGGGTGGTATAGGCTTTAATATAATGCCAATGCGATCAATTATCTTCCACGTTAACCCCAGGTCGCCTGGTTAACGATCCAGCGTTTTTGTTTTTCGAGTAAATATTTATTCACAAAATATACTAAGCGCCACAGAAAACGCATATTCCTGAAGCAATGGCCCGAGAAATCCCTCTCTGACCATTGCTGGAATAGCGTCTGTTTCTTGAACTTATGCGGGAGTGTGTCTATTCTTTCCGTTCAATGAAAGCTATCACTTAAGTACAGCAACATGACAGTCCTTCGTTTCATCTGGGTCTTCCCTAAAACTTTGGACAGTGATTTAAGGTATTAAAACGGTGAAAGTATGTTCGTTTCCAAACAGTATTGTTTACACTTCATTCGACTTGATAGCCTCGTTTGTCACGCAGTTAGTTTTACTGCAGTATTCTGCTATGCACGGGTTAATTAGGCATAATAAAATCGTGAGTCATGACGTATACGTTATGTAAACGTATTTGGTCCAGTATTGACAGCTCGTGATTGGTTGGTAGACGGACTACTGATCAATCAAAATTTAACACAACAATATCCACTCATAATAGCAGTGTGTAGTTGGATTACCTCTAATCAGACGCAACACTGCGCGGAGTATGCAGAAAACGCATCACTTAGTTTTTCGTATAACAAAATGAAGCTGTAAACATATCTTATTTATTTATTAATCAACAGGGAAAATATCACAGAGTAACACTTTTAAACGTTGTTGTTTTATTGCCTTACTTTGATGGATGATCGAATAGTTAGCACGTGCTCGATGTTTCTATCATAATGCCTGTCATTGAGTCCATTGGCGTGGTTTCCATTCCACAGTTGTAAGTGACAAGGAGTAGGATCGCCTGTCCAACCTCGTGGGTTTCCTCCCACTGCTAAAGATCCCTACGCACACATAATAAATTTAGATAAAATTGAACCATATGTTAGTCCCAAAATGACATAGTTTTTTGTCGAGTGAACTTTAAACCTCGTGTTGCTCTCCCTTTCGTAACTAACTAAATCACCAAGGGTCAGTTTCTAAAAGCTTTGTTAACTATTTAACGACTCATTAACATTGAGTAACGAAACGTTATCTTTAATGATTTTTTTGGTGATTTATTTTTTAAACTTCTAAGAACATACACGACTTTCTACTTTAGTGTTCATGGAGTTAACATGAAATGTCCATTATCTCGAACAATGGAATACTATATGTGTTTTGGGAAGCTGTATCTAATGTCGGTGTTGTTAAAATTGAGAGCATTTTGAGAGGGTTTTTTTTTAAAAATAAAACAAGCTTTCTATTCTGTTTCAGTTAAAATTAACATCCTAAATCAATTTACCGGAAAGACATGTTAGAAACGTCATCGTTAAGACTGGGTTGGCATAAAACACGTCTCGTCCGCGACAGTCTGATATTGAAAGTCATTAATGTAAATGCGAAACAACGTTGGGCCTAGGACTGAGCCCTGAGGAACCTCTGCTCCAATGGTTTTATTTTTAATAACTACAACCTGTTGTTTTTCTCAAAGATAATGTTCTATTATCATAAATATACATTTATCCCTGATTCCTACGGCATAGAGTTTGACCAATAAACATGCGACTTACATCTAAAAATGCGACTGTAATTACATGTCCAAAAACCATAGCTTTAGTGAGAGAGAGAAATTAGGTTTAACGTCCATTAGATCATTTTGAGACTAACATGTGGTTTAATTTCATTTCAATAATTCGCTTGCGCGTAGGGGTCGTTAGCAGTGGGAGGAAACCGGAGCGCCCAGAGGAATCCCACGAGATTGAGAAGGCGCCCCTATCTCCATGCCACCATACTTTTAGCAAAATTAGCATTGATATCAAATGGCATATAGTAGAATCATTTTGTTTAAAAGCCAAATTTATATAAGTATTTATGAAGACGTTTTTCAATACTTTGCCTAAAAAACGTGATCGTCGTTTGGTGCGTCATGAGGTATTACTTTTGGGATTCCCTACCTGTCTCTGGTTGTCGAAAAAAATCTGTTCTGCTTTCTCACCGTTTCCGATAAAGATATTATTGTCTGCTTTCAGAAGGTGGTGGGGGGGGGTGTCTTGCTTAGTGTGTCCACATTGTACAGTATTTACGTTTATTAAATGTAACACTTTTCGATCATTTAATTTAAAACTAATATTATCAATAGTACTAAAATATTCTAGCATACATTTCCTCATTTCACTCACAACGTTGTTACGGAATTCAAACCATGAAGATGCGGTATTATATTTCATCATCGGGGCCATGGAAATTTCAAGATATATATTGTCTCGACAAACATTTGCAGTAGCACTGACTATATAATATTTCAAAGTGAATCAAATTGCACGTCTGTAATTTGGTTTCAAATATTACATAAACTACAAGCCTATAATCAACTCTCTCGGCAATCGGATGCCTCCGATTACAAGCAGATTAGGACGGGTCTGCCATTTTATGATTTAATTTTGAAAAAGTAGAGAAGCGAGACTAAAGAGTCGAAAGACAAATGTGGTGTTACGATCAATCCCGCATCTTGTCAAAACCAAAATGAATAAATGAAAGCTTCGGCCATTTTATTTAATTGAAAATTTTTACGAAAATAAACCACAAATGAACAAATCTTGTCAAAACAACAAGAAGAATAAAGTAATTTGAATGACATAATATTATTTATTCACATTATATATCGTTGGGGGGGGGGATGGCCTAGTGGTCTAGAGTGCCGCGCTTCGACATCTAGCTGGCCGGTCACCTCTGGCTTGCGGCTGTGGTTTCGAGCCCAGGTGTGAGCGTATGTGGCATGGAGATAGGGGCGCCTTCTCAACCTCGTGGGTTTCCTCCGGGCACTCCGGTTTCCTCCCACTGCTAAAAGACCCCTACGCACATGCGAATTATTGAAATAAAATTGAAACCGTGTGTTAGTCCCGAAATGACCTAGTTTGTGTACCATATGGTAATGCACGTAAAAGATTCTGCGCACAGATATCATCTACTTCATACTACAAGAATAGATCTCTAGCCTAAATTAGTATACCATTGTAATGCGGCTCCACTAAATAAACTTTTTCAATTTTATTAAATGGAAGCACAATAGATACTTTACAAAATTCTCGAAGTATACTTCAAGAATAGATCTCTACCCTAAATTAGTATACTGTTTGTAATGCGGCTCCACTAAATCATACTCCGCGCAGTGTTGCGTTTGATTAGAGGTAATCCAACTACAAACTGCTATTATAAGTGGATATTGTTGTTTTAAATTTTGATTTGTCAGTAGTCCGTCTAACAACCAATCACTAGCTGCCAATATTGGACCAATAATGTTTACATAACGTTACGTCATGACTCATGATTTTATTATGCCTAATTAACCCGTGCATAGAAGAATACTGCAGTAAAACTAATTGTGTGACAAACGAGGCTATCACGTCGAATGAAATGTAAACAATACTGTTTGGAAACGAACATACTTTCACCGTTTTCAATACCTTAAATCCCTGTCCAAAGTTTTAGGGAAGACCTAGATTAAACGAAGGACTGTCATGTTGCTGTACTTAAGTGATAGCTTTCATTGAACGGAAAGAATAGACACACTCCCGCATAAGTTCAAGAAACAGACGCTATTCCAGCAATGGTCAGAGAGGGATTTCTCGGGCCATTGCTTCAGGAATATGCACTAAATAAACTTTTTGAATTTTATCAAATGGAAGCACAATAGATACTTAACAAAATTCTCGAAGTATATATACTTCGCGGTTTCGACTAAAATGGTCGATTCGGAACTTAAAATGTCGGTCAATTAGCTTATTGTATGGACTTGAACCAACTAACTTATTGTTAAGACTTGGACCCATTAAAGTGTCTGCAATAGATTCCCAGACAGTTTGAAATTTATGAACAGCTATTTAGCTACTGAAAAGCTATTGGCCAGGGCCCTAGCTGTTTCACAAAAACTTACATCTCCTTAAAATCGTCTTAAACTTAAATTACATCCTAAATTAAGATAGATGAGTTTCACAAAACGATTTTAAGCATTTTAGTAATTAAAATCCACTAACAAAATATTTTAAGTTAAAATATAATCTTAACTTAAAATAGTGTCGTTTTACAAACCCATTTTAAGGACAATTTTAGCTTATGATAGCCGTCACCCTGTCCTTACTTAAAATCAGGACATTAATAAACATTGCTTAGAGCTACATTGTTACATATATTGCGACATATAGATATAATTGGAATAAAGATAATTTTGTGAACGACCCGGGTCACATAATTTAATATTCCAACCATCATTCACAAAAACAATTCCCATTCCAATCCTTTTCACCCGTTTATTTTATTGTAAGACAATATCAGCATTTGGATGGCGCTCCATATTAGAACTCCAAGAAAAAAACACACTCAAAACCTCAGTAAACTAAAGAAAATCAGTTATTCATATCCAATGTCTTGGACAGAAGAGCTCTCTCTTATCTATAAAGAAAATATGTTGTGTACAATGATTTAATGTGGCCCATTTCTTGGTTTTAGAAGGCCCAAAGGCCTATAAAACTAGGCAAACCATATGTAGTATTTACGCATACATTTGAGGGTTATGATGATATGTAAATACTAAAGAGATAAATCAATAATCTCAAATGTGTTTATTGAAAAATGTTATAGGCCTATTTGAAATTAAATTTTAATATAAATTTATTATTATTTCTTAATGAAGTTTTACGTTAATAAAACAACAAAAATAATTGGCAATTTAGGGGCCAAAGCTATTTTATCTTGGGGGAGGGGGGAATCATTTAATTGAGTAAGTATCATTTTCAAAGTATCATTGAAAGGGTGGGTCTATGAGAATGACATATCAAATCTAGGCAACGGAACATTGGCTATTTGGTGTATTAATTTCAAAGTTGATAAATACTTTTAAAATGCGACGAAAAATTACAACCTAGATTAGCCGCTTGAGTCACAAATACCATAATATGTTTGTGTCAATTCTCCAAAAAACTACAAATCCATGCGATTTAGTTTATCGATACACATTATTTCCATTGAGGCCTGCGAGTAAATCAAATTCCCGTGTCACGAATCAAATGCCAAGTTCAAGGCCAACCCACCGATACTTTTCGAATCACATATTTCGCAGTACACTCATTTAATTCACCTCTCTACGAATGTCTGACCGTGTGCAAACATTGCTTCAAGGTATGAAACTCTCCCCATTGATATTGCAACCGTTAATTCAACCTGCCAACAGTTTTCAGTTTCGAAGCGTATTTGCTTTCACCGTAGGTACCCGGAGCGGAAATGTGCACTGCACGGCCGCAAGCGATTTTAACTAAAATCTATTAAAATCTCATTTTAAGTTACAATCAATCTTCGTGAAACGCATAAAATTTAAAATTTCATTTTGATTTTAGTTAAAATCTATTTTAGTGATTTTAGCTTAATTTTTTGTGAAACAGGGCCCTGGAATAGATCCCCTTGTTCGAAACCTACACTTAACCGTAGAAATATACAATAATTTAGTTTCAAAATAACCGTCATATTTCAGTAACGCAAATATAAATACGGATATTTGGTTATCAAATGGCACGTAAAGGATCCCGTGTCAGTTGAATTCCTGGAGCCCGGACATGGGTACACTATTTGCAGTTGAATTCCTGAACCCCGGCCCATTAGACACTATTGGCAGTTGAATTCTTGCACAGCTGACAATAAGTGGTCTCAAAATAACTGGCATACTGAAATAAAGAGATCATAAAGGCCCCGTGTACACATTGGCGTGCACGTAAAAGATACCTTGTCAGTTGATTTACTGACAATTTAGTTACAAAGTTTGAAATGTTAGTCTCATAATGAAAGGCATATCGAGGTAACGCGATTATAAAGGCCCCATGTACACATTGGAGTGCACGTAAAAGATCCCTTGTCAGTTGAATTCCTGACAATTTAGTTACAAAATTTGAATATGTTACTCTCTTAATAAACGACAGATCGAGGTAACGCGATTATAAAGTATATTCAATTATTTACATGGGACTAACACCTGAGAACCCATGTACGGATTGCCGTTCAAATAAAAGATCCCGTGTTGGTTGAATTCCTGCAGCTCTGGCAATTTAGTTACAAAGTTACTCTGAAACTTACCGCCATAACACACCATGCTCTGAATAATCCCTCATTCCATTCACATTGTGTTCTGGTAGCAAAACTATTTTCCTTCTGAACACCAGCTTCCAGGAATGTGACTATATACAAGGACTATACACATGCCAGATAGAATCGATGATTCCTTATCAGAAAGCGACTAACTTAATGGTTGCTCAAACCGCACTGGAGTCAAACCTCTTTCTCTAGTTACATATTGGATGTACAGAAGCTTAAAAATGTTATATTGCAATGAAATAAAATGGGGTTTAACGTCTTACTGTTCTGCTCAGGCTGGGGTAAATAAGACAGGCATATACCATACAGTGTGCTATGGGGAAAGTTTTGTCCGGACAGCGGCACTACGGCCTACTCTTATATCGAACTCCAACTGCCAAAGGATCTATTACATACACGCCAATGTGTACGCGTGGTCTTTGGTTTTCGTCCCATCCGAATGACTAGATGAGTGTCCTTTATAAGCCCCCCGTCCTTCACCACTGACAAGGCGGAAACCCGCGGGAAAACCACAATGAACGTACTCGGCCGGCCTTGCTGACTACGCTATCCCGGCTCCCTGTTACACAATCTACACACAGATATCCATCTATTTCATGTTTCGATCCTCGGTGTGAGCTTATGTGGCATGGAGATAGAGGCGCCTTCTCAACCTCGTGGGTTTCCTCCGGGCACTCCGGTTTCCTCCCACCGCCAAAGACCCCTACGCGCAAGCGAACTATTGAAATAAAATTAAACCATACGTTAGTCCCGAAATGACCTAGTTTGAGTCGAGTGGACGTTAAACCCCATTTCTCTCTCTATTATATTATATTATTATATTATACATACATTTCTGTAGCGCTACTTTCACAACAATGTTCAGAACCGCTTTACAATATGACACTCACAAGGATGTGATAAAATACAAAAAATAAGAAATAACAAAAATAAAAATATAAAATATATAACAAGAATATAAAATATAAAAGAAATTTGATCTAAAATATAGGAATAGAGGTGACAAAAGTTAAAATCTGTTAAAATATAATATATAAAATAAATTTGATCTAAAATATAGAAATGACAAACGTTAAAATCTGTTAAATATAGAGTATAAAATAGATTTGATAACAAGATATATATGACAACAGACAGCATCCCGGGAGCTAGTTTAAAAAGCTTTCTTAAACAAAAAAGTTTTAAGTTGACTCTTAAAAACGGGTAAGGACTCACTGCTGCGAATAATATAAGGAAGTTTATTCCACAGTTTAGGTGAAGCAACTGAAAATGCTTTATCACCAAAAGACACAAGATTTGCTTTTTTTTCTCAACAAGGAGGTAACAATCTTCATATGATCTTAGTTGACGACTAAGTTTATATAAGATCTGATAAATAGGAAGGGATCAAATTATTTAAACACTCATAGTTTAAAAGTAAAATATTATATACTCATAAAGAACAGGTGTAATATGATCTCGATAATATGATCCTGAAATAAGACGGGCTGCAGAATTCTGTAGTTTTTGTAACTTATCCAGATGTTTAGCTTGAGTGCCATATAAAAGTGAGTTGGAATGGTCAATTCGAGAAGTTTTCATTGCATCAGTTGAGACATATTTTTAAATTTTACTAAAGTTACGGAGATTAAAATTACCGGTTTTACAAATACTTTTAATGTGCGATTCCATAAACATCTGACAATCAAAAATTACGCCAATATTTTTGGCTGATTAAGAAGGAGTTATATAAGTCTGACCAACTTGCACAGGCGTTTTATCATCATTGAGCTTTAAAAAGTGGTTGGATATCCACATTTTAATATCTGATATACAATTCTGCATATTGAGTTTAGAATAGTTAAAATAACTTTGTGACGGGCTAAAAGAGATATAAAGTTGGATGTCGTCAGCATATAAATGAAAAGATAAACCATATTTTCTAACAATATTCCCAAGGATATAGGCTGAAAAGAATGGGATCAAGGACGGAGCCTTGGGGTACCCCAGATGTCAAGGTCCGAGGAGCAGAGGACATAGCATTCACCACAACACATTGTGACCTTCCGTTGATATATGATTCCAAAAGCTTTAGTGCGTTTCCTGAAATTCCAAATTCTGATTCCAATCTGCGAAGCAGTATATCATGATCCACAGTGTCGAATGCCGCAAACATTTATTAAAAGATTAAAGGCAGAAAATCTTGTATCTGTAATAACATTGATGGTAAAATTGGTCCTAAAGAAATAAGTTCTGTATTTTTTAACAAATATAAAGATTTATTTAATTGTGTATCATTTCAAAGTCACGAAATGCAAGAGTTAATTGGTGATATTAATAACAAGATAGAATACTGTCAAAACAATACATGTACCTATTGCCATACTGTATCTGCTAATGAGATTGCTGAGGGTGTAAAAAAGCTTAAGTTTGATAAAAAAAAGATGGAAATCATGGGCAATCAACCGAGCACTTACGCAACGACCCCCATATTTATTTGATCCATTTGGCTATTGTTTTGATCGCCATGCTTAGACATGGGTTTACTCCACATAATTTTGTATTCTCAACAATCAATCCAATACCAAAGAACAAGAGAAAATCCCTTAATAGTTCTAAAAATTACAGAGGTATCGCCCTCAGTAGCCTTGTGGGCAAACTATTTGACAAAATATTGCTTAAACGTAACTGTTCTGTGTTGAAGTCATCTGACCTACAATATGGTTTTAAAAGTAATCACTCGACATCACATTGTTCATTTGTCTTGGATGAAACTATCAATTATTATAATTCCAAACAATCTGATGTTTAGCGTCAAGTTTTGTAATAGCGTTTGTAATAGCGTCAAGTTTTCCTGTTAAAGTAAACCGGTAGCCGCATCGCAAATGTATGGGCGTAGGTACACATCACTTACTGTCATACAGCCGAGACTAGATGTAGGTTCCGGAAAATGTCGAGAATTGCCGAGTGGAGCTTATTGTAGACAATCAGCGTAAGTTTAGTATTCCGCTTACATTGAAAATTGTATCTCTTAACGGACTAAAGGGAGATAACTCCACAGGTAATTATTTCAACAATGAACTCCAAATTTGAAATACTCTCTCTCTCTCTCATTACATGACAAGATTATAATCAACTCTCTCTGTCCTTAAAATTTAACCATATCTCTCCCTCTCCCCCTTGCTTCGTTACAGATGTATTGTGTAGTTCTCGCTATAATAGTTCAAAAATAGATAACGAATCAATTGCTTTTTTAATTCAGTAGGAAATCGGGCCCATGGGATGACCTAGAGAGTTGATTATGATCTTGGCATATAATAAATGTATAATTAATAAGATATATAACATCTAAGGAAAGGCTTAAAGTCGGCAGATTTAGCTCTGGAATAATGCGTCTATAAACAATGAAGCAGAAAATAGAGACATCGTTGACTATCGTAGCAATGGTAATTGGCAATCGGAACGATTTACACTAATTTTGTCAAAACATCGAACACTCATAACTTCGCCCAGATTAAGATAATGTTACCGAAATTCACTGTCTATTTTTATGCGAGCGAAGTTATGGTACCTATATCGTATCAATGCCAGTTGACAATCGAGTAAATTTAGACTAGTTGTGTGAAAACATCAAACACTCATAACTTTGCTCAGAATAAAATACTGTTACTGAAATATACTGTCTACTGTCATGTGCTTGTGTTGTTTCTGAAGCCTGTATAGCAGCTATTTCGTAGCCATGGCATTTGACAATCGTGATTATGTGCACTCATTTTGTGAAAACCTCAAACACTCATAACTTGCTCAGAATAAAATAGTTTTAATTGAAATTCAGTTTTATGTGCGTGTGTTGTTTGTGGGGACTGTATAGCTGTTTCAATAAGTATGTATTTTTATTTTGACTATATCCAGTTACTTAATGCCATATCGATTATTCACTTGTATGTATGTATTTTTATTTTGACTATATCCAGTTACTTAATGCCATATCGATTATTCACTTGTTGATTCGTGGGGCTTAAAAACCCCCTTGCACTTGGGAGATACCCCATTAAACTCCCTTACAAAGGAACTATTACCACTTAATCGCTACATCAACTCTAAACAATAAGGACAATGGCGTCTCACTACTGACTTCAAATGTTTAAATGTTGAAATTTTAATTGAACAGTTAATTACCGTGTTACCATGGTTATTGATGGATGGCTGTCTGTATTGACAATATGGCTATTGTATTGTGTGACATGTCAAGCTTCGTGGGGTAAGATTTTTTCTTTACATGCATTTACTTAAAGGGCCAACCCCGATAATATTTTGGAAAATAAAACTGCTTTATGTTGCGTTAAAACCCTTGAAATCCTCTACCTAAAGGCAAAACAACTAACGCATATATGAGATACGTTTTCAAACAACTTAAACCCGTCTGAATAAACAGTTTTGACGTTCACGTCCAAACGACTCAATATCTTGAGCTGAAATTTTCAGACAGGGTAAATTTATACATACTGGGACTTTTATGTTTCAGACTCTGTTAATTGCGGTTTCTTGGAATCGCAAGTTAGAATGTAAAAGGATTAAAGGTTACTTCACACTGACATCACACTGACAATACGAGTTAGCGATCGCAGAGTATAATATGTTAGAGTGATTCCAAGATGTCTTTCCTTACTCATAGCTATACCAACACTCCTTTAATATATGATGGGGTATATATGGGTGCTAGTCCTGAGATATCACCCATAGTCTGCGATATCACGTATGTGGAAGCGGACTTTAAACCACCAGCTTCTGTAAATAAGTAAAAAAGAGACATCACCCATCTTCTACGCTATCAACCTTGGTGGAAGCGGACGTTAAACTCCAGAAACCAACGAGCGAACGTGATTTCGCCCATTGTCTACGATATCACCCTTGGTAAACGTGGACGTAGAACTCCAGACCAGAAACGACGCGATATCACCCCCTGGTGGAAGCGGACGTTAAACGATATCATCCTTGGTGTTAGTGGATGTTAAGCCACTGGAACCAACGAACGGCCTTCATTGTCTTCGATATAACTGAAGGTAGAAGCGGACGTTAATTCTGACGAAGAAACGAACGTTGAGATTCATTGTTTATAGTATAATATATTAGGTAAGTGTATGTTATATTATTATATTATATTAGGTAAGTGTATGTTATATTATTATATTATATTAGATAAGTCTACATTATATTATTATAATATATTAGGTAAGTCTACATTATATTATTATAATATATTAGGTAAGTCTACGTTATGTTATTTCTATATATTAGGTAAGTCTATGTTATATTATATTAGATAAGTCTACATTATATTATTATAATAATATATAAGGTAAGTCTACGTTATGTTATTATAATATATTAGGGGAGTATATGTTATATTATTATAATATATTAGGTAAATCTAGTATAAAATATTATAATAATATATTAGGTAAATCTACGTTATGTTATTATAATATATTAGTGGAGTATATGTTATATTATTATAATATATTAGGTAAGTCTAGTATAAAATATAATAATAATATATTAGGTAAGTCTACGTTATGTTATTATAATATATTAGGGGAGTATATGTTATATTATTATATTATATTAGGTAAGTCTAGTATAAAATATTATTATGATATATTACATAAGTCTACGTTATAGTTTTATATATTATCATAATATATTAGTTAAGTCTATACTATATTGTAGACTGAAATATTGTTATAATATATTAGGTAATATAGAATAAAATATTGTTATAATATAATAGATAAGTCTGTGCTATATTTTGCTTTATTTATTATAAATTTGTTGTGAGAGAAAGAGTGGTTTTGCGTGGCGTGTGTGTAGAGGGGTGGGGCTTCTAGTGCTTTAACGCGTGTGCCTAAACTCATAAGGGCTGATCGAGTGAATCTCAAACCACATCTCCTCCCCTCCCTCCTTCTCTCTCTCTCTCTCTCTCTCTCTCTCTTAGTGTCTGGTTTCAAGCGGAGCTTATTGTAGGCAGATAGCTTAGGTTTAGTATGTTCAACGCCCCTTTTTGTTTGTGTATGTTACGGTTCCCCTGTACTTACTATAGAATTGATTTCATTGAAGATACATTATGGGAGATTAGATAAAGAGCTGATAGCTCTCACTATATTACATGTGTTAAAAATAATGCAAAGGGAATTCGCTGAAAATTTCAGTCAAATTGGTCGACTCTCAACCGAGATTTTAGTGATTGACATTCCGGTTGAGCCCCGATCATCATGACTAATTTCGGTAAGATAAAAAAAGACACTGTCTTGATTATCCAGTAAATATGCATATTGTATAGACCTTACATAATGTATGTTTAAAAAATAGTTTTACTTTTCTTTCGCTAGGACAGATATGGGTGATTGTAAATTAAAAAAAGACAAAATACAGGTTCCCACCATAGCAACAGAGTTCCAAAAACCTGATGTTTCTCAAAAAACATTTATTAGCCGACAGCGTGTCACGATTTATTCTGGAATCAGACCACCGTATTCTTGTGACGTGTGTGATAAGTCATTCGTCAGGAATTCGGAACTTATGAACCATCTCGGAATCCATTCTACAGAGACAAATTTTGTCCATCGTGACGGGCTTTTAATTAAACATTCCCGAACTCATATTGGAGAGAAAACGCATACTTGTAACGTTTGTAAGAGAACTTTTACTACTGGCAGCTCGCTAAAGTTACACATGAGAATTCATACTGGGGTGAAGCCGTATCAATGTGATGTTTGTGAAAGGTCATTTCGCCACAAAGCCACTCTAAAAGATCATTCGACAATTCATACTGGAGAGAAACCACATAAATGCGTTGTTTGTGCTAAGTCGTTTCGCCTGAAGTGCATGCTAAAAGATCACTTGACAATTCATACTGGAGAGAAATCATATAAATGTGATGTTTGTAGTAAATCATTTCTCTCGAACACTCGTCTGCGGAACCATCTCCGGTCGCACGAAGCCAAAACATTTCAATGTGATTTTTGCAGTCAATCGTTTCGACATGAGAGTACCTTAAATTCGCACATTAAGCGCCATATGCAGTGAAAAAGATTTGAAAAATGTCTTGTGTGCAAGACAGGGTGTGGTTATTTACGCGGTAGGCTAGCAATTGTTCTTAAAACATTTCTTTAAAATCAAAAAAATAGCTTTTTGGGGTTTTTTGTATAATTTTTTTAGGGAGCAACGCAGGCTCAGTGAGTAAGGCATTGACTCGCTAAATTTATTTCGGGAGATGTTCGTCCACGTCCACGTCAGTTGTGCATTACCGAGGCACAATGTATGACGTAAGCCGTTCTTTATTAACTCAGTCGGAGCAGAAAAGTAGGACAGTGCCGCGCTTCGACCTCGAGCTGGCCGGTCACCTCTGGCTTGCGGCTGTGGTTTTGAGCCCTGGTGTGAGCGTATGTGGCATGGAGATAGGGGCGCCTTCTCAACCTCGTGGGGTTCCTCCGGGCACTCCGGTTTCCTCCCACTGCTAAAGACCCCTACGCGCAAGCGAATTATTGAAATAAAATGAAACCAAATGTTAGTCCCAAAATGACCTAGTTTGTGTCGAGTGGACGTTAAACCCAATTTCTCCCTCCCCCTCTCTCTCTCTCTCTCTCTCTCTCTCTCTCTCTCTCTCTCTCTCTCTCTCTCTCTTATATTTGCAGACATTTTGGATTTTGTTACATCCGGTTCTACCACAGCCGTTATAAAAATTTGGTAGAAACCCAAAGCCTGTGTAACTAACTACGAAACTTCTTTCCATGATTTGAAATGTTCTAGTTCTGTTATACAATTAAATGAAGATAATTGGCTTAAATATAAAATTGAAAACGTGTTAAATCTATAATGTATATAAATAAGAAATGTAAGCTTTTTTCATACGAAATTGTAGTAGTTGTAACTGGAATATTGAATGTATCAGAACTACTTTATATGGGGTCGCGACTTCAATTATGCGTGCTGTATCATGAAGCCTGTCATTGAGTCAACTGACGGGGTTTCGAATCCCCAGTTGTACGTGACAAGGAGTAGTTCGAATCCCCGGTTGTACGTGGCAAGGAATAGGGTCGCTTGTCCAACCTCATGGGTTTTCTCCGGGTCCTCCGCCCCCCCCCCCCCGCCGCTAAAGACCCCTACGCGCAAGCGAATTATTGAAATAAAATTAAAAGCATATGCTATTCCCGAAATGGCCTAGTTTTGTGTCGAGTGGGCGTTAAACCCCATTTTTCTCTGTCTCCCCCCTTCCAGTTGTACACGCTTCTAGTTGCAGGTACCAGATGAGGGAGAGAGAGAGAAATGGGGTTTAACGTCCACTAAACACAAACTAGGTCATTTCGGGACTAACAACATATGGTTTTAATTTTATTTCAATAATTCGTTTGCGCGTAGGGGTCTTTAGCAGTGGGAGGAAACCGGAGTGCCCGGAGGAAACCCCCGAGGTTGAGAAGGCGCCCCTACTCCATGCCACATAAGCTTACACCAGGGATCGAAACCACAGCCGCAAGCCAGAGGTGACCGACCAGCTAGAGGCCGAAGCGCGGCACTCTAGACCACTAGGCCATCCCAACCCCCCGGATCTAAACAGATGACCGCCCTGTAGCCATGTAAACGTTAAAAAATAAGCGCAAGGTCTCTTTCTCTCCCTCACTCTCTCTCTCTCTCTCTCTCTCAACTACGTTTAATCAGATTGGCTCAATGTGTCATGTGATTTAAGTACAGATCTATATTTCGTTTCGTTTTTTATACTTTCGATGGCCTACACTATATGAAAAACTGACCGGTTGAAGTGGAAAGTCGGTTCATTTGTTACAAGAGGGGCTTTGACCTTTTGGCGTCAAAATTGATTAATCAATCAGTGTCGTCGTTTCTAGTTGATTACCAACAGTTACAAGAGGGGCTTTGACCTTTTGGCGTCAAAATTGATTAATCAATCAGTGTCGTCGTTTCTAGTTGATTACCAACAGTTCCGTGCATCAAAAGACCACAGACTCGCCGTAACAGACCGTTTCATTGGCTATTCCCTCACATCATCCAGAACACGTCAATGATAATAACTCTTCCAGATCCTAGTGAAGTAAAGACGAGTAAAACGAAATATTAAATTATAAAAATGAAACGAAATAGGATCTGTGTTTTAATTGGATGGCGGCATTGAGCCAAAAGGAATCTATAGGCCTTCTTAACTCCGGAATACTTTCATAATTCATGTATCGCCTTATCCTTCCCGTAAATATCACGAATAGTGACGAAAATCACGAATGTTCACGAAAATCTCGAATATTCGACATATTCACGAATATTCGACATAATCACGAATATTCGACAAAATCACGAATACTCATCAAAATCACGAATATTCGCCAAAATCATGATTATTCACCCAAATCACGATTATACACCATAATCACGATTATACACCATAATCACGATTTTTCATCGAAATCATGAATATTCATCAAATCATGAATATTCGGCACAATCTGCTGGAAAATGCCAACGCAAACACATTTCATAAGCTAAATACCCTGGATGCGTGGAATCAGGGGAGATAACTACACTAGTCTTAATTGGAGGCAGACCACCATTAATTTCCCCATTGACTTCAATGTTAATTCTGGACTCTTTGCCCACCTCCAACTTATCCCCAAATTTTCGTTGGGCGAAATGCTTTTCACTATAGACAGAGGAACACATGGCCATGTCTTTGCACTAAAATTTTTATGAGGTTGACCACCAAAATTTTGAGATACACGAACTTGAAGAAGCATACTCAAAACATGTATCTAGTTGCCGTACATATCACCGTAGCCAACCTCATAACGCCGTTATCCTTCCGCCTCAAAATCATGAATATTTACCAAAACCTAGCAGAAAATATTAATTCAAACCCTCTTAGTCCATTCTAGGCCAAAAAATCAACAAAAATGGGCATGCAAAAGGGGGGAAAAGAGACAGAGAGAGAACTGCTATAAATAGACGAACTACAATTTGTGGGTACCGAGATGTAAAATTTAATGGTGGTCTGCCTCCTATATGTTTTTAAAAGTTCATATATCATCAAAATTCTTTTCTTTATAGCTTCACATTTATTTTTGCAAAATTATTATAATACAGAATCAAAAAAAATTAATTGCAGAAGAAATGGTGACCCTTTAAAGTTATGTACTGTTTTGTATGCTGGGTTGCAGATCAGGTCCATGGGCCTTTTGTTCTAGAATTGAAGATTCTTTCTTAATTTTGTCAAAATGTGAGTTTTGCAAAAAGATTTAAAGAGTTTCAAACAAGTCTCATCAAAAATAGTCAAAATATTGGGATATTTTTCAAAAATTGACTTTATTTTACCTTTTTTTACAAAATGGCCTATTTTTTGACACTTTGTATGTCTCAAAATGCCAATAATTCCCTATTTCTTGGAAACTCTGAGGTGAAAGGCATTTATTTCTAGAAACCTTGGCCAGTATACAAGAAGACAAGCTGCAAATTGGTTGCATTGAGGGTAACTGTAAGGAACTATAATGAAACTTGTAAGCCCACCCCCTGAAAATGTTGCTTTGATAACAAATCCAACCTGTGTCCACATAAGTAATACTGTTGATGGAATATGGCTAAAAGCCACATTTTTCTATCCCTGGCTTGTATACATACATACAAACACAGGTACTTGTAAGAAATATGAATCATTTATTAAAATATGGATTGATAAATGTAAAATAAATGCTGTATTTAGTTGACAACCAGCCACTCCAACAAAAGGGTCACAAAGCACTATTTTTTTTTTAAAAAATGGGAATATTTCAGTATTTAAAACACTTTAACAATCAGAGGTATCCTTGGAATTATATAGTGTCAATATTTTGTGGAAGCAAGTTGTTTTAATCTTTACATCAATTTCCTGACAAAATGAGGTGGAAAAAGGGAGTTATGACATAATTCATTGCATAAAAGGAGTATGAAAAGGCTATTAATTAATATTTCATTGCTCTGTAAGTGCCACATTTTAAAAGATCACTACAAATAATAGATTTACATCAAAAATGTCAAACATTAAGCTGCAAAAGACACATCTACAACATATCCATTTTGGGGTGTGGACTCATTTGGGGAAAATGTCATAGAATAACATGTTTGGCCATAAACAAAAAGTCTTAAAAATTCATGGAATCTATTATGTAACTATTTGTTTGTGCAAAATAAAATGCTCGGTTACAATTCAAGCACAAAATCCAATTACTGTTAATTTGGAGTCAATATATTTTCAATTGAATATCCAAATATCATGTTCAAGATAATGGGTGGGGTGGGGAGGTTGAGCCAGTCTAAATGAAATGAAGACAGAGAAATTTCCCTGCAGACACACAGATTTTACTTTCTCAAGAAGGGAAATGCAACAATTGCAGGTTTTAAAAGATTAAAATTGTGTTAAATCTGAGGAACACCCAAGAAAAATGCAGTTCACTCATGTTTTGAAAATTCTAACATGCCTCAGCAGTACATAATTAGACAAAATTTCTTAATTTTTAAATTTCTATTAAACACATAGATACTTTTTCAATATCTGACAAACACATGGCTCCTTTCCAAGTTATTTAACAATGGAAATAAAGACATGCAAGACATTTTGTTTCATTTTAAAACAGATGAATAATTAAAATTTTGACAGTAATATTGGGGGTAATCTGAAGAATTTCAGACAAATTATCATGATTTTTAGGCAAAATTGAGTGAAATTATAATACTTTCTTCCCATCTAACCTTTACGATGCAGAAAAAGTCAAAATTACACATTAAAATATTTTTCACTAATTTTAAAAAGCAAATAAACACTGAAAATCACAAAATTTGGACTAAAATCAAATATTTCCCTCACAAATTTGTCAAATATTTTAGAAATTTTACCATTTCACTTTTTTTATTATCAAAATGTCATATATCACATTTTCTGACAAATTGGAGATCATAGCATCAAATTTAGGCCTCTTATACACCGTCAGTTTGTTTACATACAGGAGGCAGACCACCATTAATTTCCCCATTGACTTCAATGTTAATTCTGGACTCTTTGCCCACCTCCAACTTATCCCCAAATTTTCGTTGGGCGAAATGCTTTTCACTATAGACAGAGGAACACATGGCCATGTCTTTGCACTAAAATTTTTATGAGGTTGACCACCAAAATTTTGAGATACACGAACTTGAAGAAGCATACTCAAAACATGTATCTAGTTGCCGTACATATCACCGTAGCCAACCTCATAACGCCGTTATCCTTCCGCCTCAAAATCATGAATATTTACCAAAACCTAGCAGAAAATATTAATTCAAACCCTCTTAGTCCATTCTAGGCCAAAAAATCAACAAAAATGGGCATGCAAAAGGGGGGAAAAGAGACAGAGAGAGAACTGCTATAAATAGACGAACTACAATTTGTGGGTACCGAGATGTAAAATTTAATGGTGGTCTGCCTCCAATTAGATAGCATATTATTGAAATAATACTGAACTATACATTAGTTCTGACATTACCAAATTTGTTGCGTGGGTGTTAAACTTCATGTTATATATAGTTGTTCCATCGAAAGGCGGGTTGGATTATTTAACCCGGGCAGTTATCTTTAATAACGACGGGGAGATTGGTTAATGGTTAATGCGTGGACGATAGATAATTGTTCCATGGAAAGACAAGCTGGGCTTGTGCCAATCGAAATATGGCGAAATATGCAGGGTATTACGTGAAGAGCTTGATAAGATGTATGTAGTTAAGCCAAGATCAAGACTTAAATTGAAGATGGGGTACAGGTTTCTTCATAGTATAATGAATGACTTCATCACCCAATCTGGTCATACTTTTGATGACCTACACGACATGAAGATCTGACAAGTTATAGTGGGAGTTCATGTCAGATGTCAAGCGAAAGGCTTTTGGCCCCTTGACGTTAGACATTGATTAATCAATACGCGTTGACATTTCTGGGGGTTTTTACCACAGTTCCGCACAGAGAACGCCAAAACGTCGCTGTAACAGACCGTTTCATTCGCTAATTTCTCACATCAATTAAATCGCATATTCTATAAAAACGCTTTCAGATCTGAGTGCAGTAAAGACAAGTAAAACGAGATTTGGAACCATAAAAAATGAAACGAAATAGGATCTTTGTTTTAATCCGATTGCTGGGATCGTCCATTAGTAGCAGGCTCTCTCTCTGGGAATTAAATCAATAAGTGCACGTCATGCTAGTTCTTATCAATAGGATATTGCCAGGAGAATGCAGCATAATAGATATTAATTGTTTTATTCATTTGACTTAAAGCAATAAACATAAAATATTAACATAAAACCCCTCTATTGGGTATTCCACATGAACAATTTAAAGTAAAAAACAAGTCAGAAAATAGATGATATCCAATACTTCTTAGTAAACATTTAAATTATTTAATATGAGAAAATGGTTTCCACTGAAAGCCTATATTGTTCCCATTGTGTGGGATATCTGTTGACAACATGGTCGGCAGGTTTGACTCGCTTGATGGAATGAAATGAAATGGGATATAACTCGCTTCATTTACAATTATTCTGCCTGCGCTGACGGGGCTAATGGGGCCAGGTCAACAGTGTGCTTGCTATGAGAGAAAAGTTGACCGAGACAGGTCCTCGGGATGTTTCGACATGGCGTTCCCTTGTCAGTAACGCAGGACAGAGGGTGTGGTAAGAACCAGTGTCTAGTCCTCTGGATAATATAGAAACACATTTACACAGGGACGGGAAATGTCCGGCTACAATTTACCTCATGACGTATGCCTATCTTCATTAGTAAGTGGGCGGGGTCTATTGGTTTAATGCGTGCACTGATGTATCATATGATCTGTCATTGAGACACCTGACGTGGTCTCGACTCCCCGCTTGTACATAGCAAGGAGTAGGGTCTCCTGTCAAACCTTGTGGGTTTTTCTCAGAGTTTCATGCGTGAAATCATAACGTCTGTCGTTGAGTCAAGTGGCGTGGTTTCGATTCCCTTTTTGTACATGATATGGAGTAGGGTCTCCTGTCAAACTTTTTGGGGTTTCTCCTGGTCCTCCGTTTAATCACGTGTTTCATTTTATTTGTCACAGATAACAAATTTTCTTACGTCAATCGGGAATTCAGGAATTCAAAAATTTCTAGTAGAGAAAATAAAGTTATTAATAATAGAAGGTAATCATTGATTTTTTTTTTCTTTTTTCGTAGGTTCGTGTAGAGGCATTTGTGATACAGGCCAAGATGACGTCATTTCACTACAAAAGCATGATCATCTTCACTAAAACAAAATCTGTCAATTTTAGCAATCAGTATTATGATCAGCTTAACCGGAGTGGGTCCCTTGGCCTGACAAGAATCGCGGTGCGCCTAACGCCGTGAAAAGATTATTTCATATCCTTTTGAATGGAACGCAAATGTAACAAACAATTAAACGGTCTGTAATACAAGAATGATTACAAAATATCTGATAAAATACGAAATCTGTTCAGTCCCACATGACATGCAATGCGCGGAAATAATATATACAACGCGATGTCATAGTTCTGAAAGGTCTTAAGTCTCAAAAACTGTTGGATTTAGTTTTTGAGATATGAGAGGAAAACCTATTCCAATCCTAATAACGCAATAAGGATATCAACATTTTAATAGCAATGTTTTTATGAAAGTTACGACCTTACAGTTCTGAAACTAAATGTGATTAGTCATCCTATGCAAAAAAAGCTATTTAGGTCATGAGTGGCACTTACAACCTTCCAGAACTATGGCATCGAACGGCTGGAACTAACAAGTTAAATCACCGGATTGTGTTGTTACAGAGTTCAAAACAATTTTCGTCTTTTTGTTTACGACTACTGAGCTTATCGATTATCATCTTATCATCTAGTGTTCAGAGAAGTTCATTTTCTATAGCCACAAGGACTAAAGCTTGAGGGTTGTTCCTTTCTCACTTTTCAGGATCGCAAGTACAATGTACACTGACAAATCTCTCGGCGTTGGCGGCCAGAGTCATCGTGAAACTTACATCTGAAATTTGATTTTTCCAGTAAAGCTAAAGCTTGAGGTGTCCCGTGGGTGAGGGTTGATCTTTCTCGGGTCCATGCCTAAGCTGAGCTTTGAACATGTAGATTACTTACAGAAAACATTAACAAAAACTTGGGTGTGGTACCACCCAAAGGTATCACGTCATTTGGGACTCACGTCATTTGGGACTCAACACAAACGACATTTGGGACCCAGATGACGACGTTTGGGACTTCATTGGCGTCATTTGGGACTCAACACAAACGACATTTGGGACTCAATATAAACGACATTTGGGACCCGATATAAACGATATTTGGGACCAGAGTTCGACACAAACGTCGGAGGATCCCTAGCTGCGTGCATATTTTGTGCATTTCGCTCGGGAAAGCCGACGATGCTACGTTTAATTTTAGGTAGCATGTGCCGTTATAATTTTTTTATAGGCCTACATATGCTGACAGAGGCTTAGTTTTAAACATACATGTATTGTCGTTGTTATTATTGAAAGGTATCTGGCATAGTCGTACGGAATTTCATTTATGGTTGTCACATGATCACTGTGCCGTACGTGTGTCTATCATGTGCGAATGAATAAAAACATTTGAAAGTTATCACTGACGTGTTCTGAATGGTATGAGGTATTAGCCAATGAAGCAGTCTGTTATGGCGATATTTATAGGCGTGTTTTGCACGGAACTTATTGCGTTATTAGGATTGGAATAGGTTTTCCTCTCATATCTCAAAAACTAAATCCAACAGTTTTTGAGATATGAGAGGAAAACCTATTCCAATCCTAATAACGCAATAAGGATATCAACATTTTAATAGCAATGTTTTTATGAAAGTTACGACCTTACAGTTCTGAAACTAAATGTGATTAGTCATCCTATGCAAAAAAAGCTATTTAGGTCATGAGTGGCACTTACAACCTTCCAGAACTATGGCATCGAACGGCTGGAACTAACAAGTTAAATCACCGGATTGTGTTGTTACAGAGTTCAAAACAATTTTCGTCTTTTTGTTTACGACTACTGAGCTTATCGATTATCATCTTATCATCTAGTGTTCAGAGAAGTTCATTTTCTATAGCCACAAGGACTAAAGCTTGAGGGTTGTTCCTTTCTCACTTTTCAGGATCGCAAGTACAATGTACACTGACAAATCTCTCGGCGTTGGCGGCCAGAGTCATCGTGAAACTTACATCTGAAATTTGATTTTTCCAGTAAAGCTAAAGCTTGAGGTGTCCCGTGGGTGAGGGTTGATCTTTCTCGGGTCCATGCCTAAGCTGAGCTTTGAACATGTAGATTACTTACAGAAAACATTAACAAAAACTTGGGTGTGGTACCACCCAAAGGTATCACGTCATTTGGGACTCACGTCATTTGGGACTCAACACAAACGACATTTGGGACCCAGATGACGACGTTTGGGACTTCATTGGCGTCATTTGGGACTCAACACAAACGACATTTGGGACTCAATATAAACGACATTTGGGACCCGATATAAACGATATTTGGGACCAGAGTTCGACACAAACGTCGGAGGATCCCTAGCTGCGTGTATATTTTGTGCATTTCGCTCGGGAAAGCCGACGATGCTACGTTTAATTTTAGGTAGCATGTGCCGTTATAATTTTTTTATAGGCCTACATATGCTGACAGAGGCTTAGTTTTAAACATACATGTATTGTCGTTGTTATTATTGAAAGGTATCTGGCATAGTCGTACGGAATTTCATTTATGGTTGTCACATGATCACTGTGCCGTACGTGTGTCTATCATGTGCGAATGAATAAAAACATTTGAAAGTTATCACTGACGTGTTCTGAATGGTATGAGGTATTAGCCAATGAAGCAGTCTGTTATGGCGATATTTATAGGCGTGTTTTGCACGGAACTGTGGGTAATCCACGTGTGCATGTCAGATCATTATGGGGATGCTCGATTCACAGTTCTGGAATTAAATCCCAAAACTGGTGTCAATCGAGTGAAAAGGAGAATTTCGGAGTACAACGCATGCGTCGACTGTCGGATCATGGACCAAATCAATAGTTGCTGTCCTTCGGATATATGAGATGGTATACCAAGTTCCAAGATAGTCCAGTCGGAATTGTGACCTTCGGGCGCTCAACATGATCATATATTGTCCCTGTAGGTTGGGGCATTAACCAAAAACAACAATTGCCGCCTTTGTGCTATGACGAATACATAATATGACAAGTTCCCGTAGACGATAAACATACAAATTGGGCATGGCTCTACCAATCAGGAGTGGGGATGCGCCAAAACCAAACGCCACAATTCGAAGGGTATACGGAACAAGTATGCAAAGATTTGAGAATATCCGTGAATAATTGCTGCCTGTATACATGGCGGGTCGGGCATGCACGAAAAGCAATAATATATCATCCTCACAGTATATTTAATAAATATGCAAAGATCCATTAATACTTAGACCTTTTGGCGACCAACAAATACATACAAAATGGTGTGCGTGACTCTGCCTCTCGAATCGGAAATGCACCCAAAACAATTAGTGATCATCCTTAGTGTATAAAGAATAAGTATGTAAATGTTCGAGACACATTATTCTGTAAACGATGAAAATAGGGCGTGGCTATGTCCTTAGGGTCCAGGATCGAACATGCACAAAGCAGTAGGGATCATCATCGGAGTATAAGTATGAAAAGTTTCGAGATGGTCAGTTAAGAATTGCAGCCTGTAGGCGACACATACACATACACACACACACACATACATACAGATAGAGGCGACGACATAATAATTCCACCTTTAAATAAGTGCAGGAATGTGGACGTATACAAATGAAAATAAGACAACTTGTCTGCGACATCACCCTCGGCGGAAGTGGACGTTAAACACTAAGACCAAATCCATCCCCATTGCCAAAGACAGCCAAACTACATGGTCTTCAGTGCCTCCTTAAGTAGCCTAAAACCAAAAAAGGAATCAGAGATCGTACCTTCGTTCGCAGCTATTTGTGTGCTCCTACTGACCTAATGAAGACGGACATTCGCCGTGCATTGTAATGTGAGGGAAATTTTGTCAGGGGATCATTAAATACACGGGACCTCGGTTTTTCGTCCCATCCTAACGTCTATACGCTGTTCCATGTCAGGCCCTTGGTCCTGTACCACTGAAATGGTTGCCCAATGCCACCTGACGCAATCCACTTATTGGATTTAATGGGCTAATTAGTGTACAGACAAAACAAGTTTTCTTTTAGGTCGGAGTAGATTTGTTTACATAATTCTTATTGAACACAACTTAATTCTATCTTTATCTCGTTTTATCTCGACAAATGTACCCGAATCAAAACTAGAACATGCGTTTGATTAATGCTTCAAACGGCAAACCTTTTAAAAGACAAAACAGTCGGACCTTTATGCATGCGAACGCACGTTAATCATTCATTAATGTAAATTAACAAATATTGATTCCTGCAGGTGACTGCTTGTAGCCTTGGCTACATTCTTTAAATTAAAGATGTTCTTATTTACTGTTTGAAATTCCAGGAAATGTACATACCCCTCGCAGTGTTTGATTAGAGCTAATCCCACTTAACACTGCTGTATAGGAAACAAATTTATGTTCCAAATTATGACAGGGAAATAATCCGATTAACAACCAATAGCTATCTGACGTAACAATATTATTACGGTTTAAACAGAGCTCCAAAGTGGACAAATATGTTTAAATGACCCACGATCGTAGTATCCCCAGTTATTTCATGTGAGATTGCGGGAATGGATGGCCGAATGGTGTCCTCCCACTGCTAAAGACCCATACGCGCAAGCGAATAATTGAAATACAATTTAAAAATCATATGTTAGTCCCGAAATGACCTAGTTTGTGTCGAGTGGAAGTTAAACCCCAATTCTTTCCTTCTCCAAGTCACATACGCTCACGCTAGGGATTAAAATCACGACCGTAAGCCAGCTAGAGTTCAAAGCGCGACATTCTAGGTCATACCAAACCTGTATACATCATTTAATTTCTGAATCATAATTTGACCAATCATCCGTGACTATGTCCGTCATGGCAACCGATCTAACATCTACTAGGTACATCTAGTTACAGTAGGTTCACCTAGTTTTATTAGAGATCAAATTCTGCGATATATCCACCATGGTATTTGTTCATGTCGATGTGTTCAGAGATATAAAAATGAAACACTGGAAGAAAACAAACAGATTTAATCGCTAAAGAAATTAAATGAAATGGGGTTTAACGTCCTACTGTTCTGTCCCGACTGGGCTAAAGACGACGGTCATGCGCCATACAGGAATAGTTTGTCTTTACATAGGTTCTTTTACTTGCACAACAATTTGTACACGGGTCTCCGCTTTTCGTCCCATCCAAACGACTATGCGTTATCCTTTGTCAGATCTTATGTCCTGCGTTACAGGAGACATAGTGTCCACTCGACACAAACTAGGTCATTTCGGGACATTGTTCAATTTTATGTCAATAATTCGGGTCTTAAGCAATGGGATGAAACTGGAGAACCTGGAGAAAACCCACGAGGTTGGACGGGCGACCCTACTCCTTGTCACGTACAACCGAGGAATCGAACTCCCACCAGCACTCTATGATTCGCGCATGCTACCCCCCCCTCCCCTGGATACTGTGGGATTGGGTTTTATTTTGTTTTACAAATGTATCATTGTTCGTAGTTCATATTACAAACCTTTGTGTCCCGGTACGAAATCGAACGCGAAAAAGAACAGATTATCGTTACGTATGACGTCACCCCATACATTCTTCTGCGTCGACTGGAGAATAATATCATCCATAATTTAGATAAAATAATTTTTTTACTTAATGCATCGGTTTCTCGATAATTGAAGCAAGAAAGGACAATATGTAATGAATAATAAGAACGTGTTTCTTAAAAATGTAATTATCTTACTGTTACATTTTACAGAATTAATTTGATAATACCAAAGAAAAAAATCTTTTGGGTAGGCCTATAAGCCAAAATCATTTTATTTTTTCGATAAACAAAACCAAACGCAGCTTGTTATTTTTTTCCTTTATGTTCTATTATTTTTATCTGATGGATGGAATATATAGCCATATTGAAAACGATCTAGAACCGTACCTGTAATTGTTCGTGTATCATTCAGAAGTAGCGAACTGAAACATAATCAAATGGGTCCGCCTAGTAGTATGTAATTATCACGACAATCGGGCTTATTATGATCCATGTAATACCATAAGATAATCTAGCTATCTTTTGAAATTATTAAAGTGACAAAAACTTAACAATTTCATGGAATGAATAACTGAATAACAAGACGTTCATTTCATGTTATTGTACATCGATGCATTGGTATTTTGGTCAATTAATACCTAGAAGCCAGACTAAGAAATGTTGTATTATAATTTATACTTTAAAACTTTTGTTGTGTTTTTACCTGATATTTTGTTATATTTTGTCAAGGTATTCTATTATTCCACGTTTTGTATAAAATTGCATGGCTAATGTTTGCTACTTGATATAGATAATAACGCATGAGGACGCTCAATTAAGAAATGAAATGAAATGGGGTTCAACGTCCTACTTCTCTGCTCCTGACAGAGCTAATAAAAACGGACACACGGTGTGCTATAACGGTAATATTGCAGGAAAGCGGCACCAAGGCCTACTCTTATATCGAATTCTAGCTACCAAGAGATCTTTAAAGTACACGCCAATGTGTAAATGGGACCTCGGTTTTCCGTCCCATCCGAAGGACTCTATATTATCCCCTGCCATACACTCTGTTCTGTTCCACTGACAAAGGGAACCACGCCGGAAAATCTGGATGAACTTTCTCGCTTCAATGTCCGCTCGAAACAAACTAGGTCATTTTGGGACTAACACATGGTTCTATTTCATTTCAAAATTTCGCTTGCTCGTAGGGGTCTTTAGCAGTGGAAGGAAACCTGAGGACCCAGACAACACCCAAGGTGTTGGACAGGCGACCCTACTCTTTGTTACGCACAAGCGGGGGATTGAAACCAAGGCACTTGACTCGAGACTTAATGATCTGACATGCACACGTGGATTACTAGTCTCTATCATCCATACAAATATTCTACGAATATTAGTCTGGATGGGTCCTCAAAATTTGACGGAAAATAGGTCATTGTCTGGATTATCCAGTATTTTAAGTTACCACGTACTGAATCTATCAAAACAGCTCGCTTGTCAACGATGACACTCTTTAAAATTTTGTTGTGTAAAGGTTTCAATTGAAATGGTAATTTTCTCTCGTCATGAATCAGACGTATGGCTTCTCACAATCTTCTTAATTCTTCATCTCGATGCATGCTTATTCCTCGTCTCTTATTTTGTTTCTAATAATAGATGTTCCAAGTGAATTGTGTGATATATTTCAACCATGCTTTATAGAATCTAGCAAAATCGGCCCGGCTTCATAAGATCTAGCACTTACCGATACTTTCATTGATTACTTTAGCCAAAAGGTTCCATTGCCCATGCGTAACCAAATGTTTGGTTTTTTATGTGGTAGATTATCCAGTAATTTTCGTCAAAAATTGAGAACCGACCCAGACCCTCCGTGCGTTGAAGACTAGGGGGTTCTGGGTGACAGAGACTAGTGGATTACCCACAGTTCCGTGCAAAACACGCCTATAAATATCGCCATAACAGACTGCTTCATTGGCTAATACCTCATACCATTCAGAACACGTCAGTGATAACAACTCTTCCAGATCCTAGTGGAGTAAAGTCCAGTAAAACGAAATTTGAACTATAAAAACGAAACGAAATAGGATCTGTGTTTTAGTCCGATTGAGCCAGTAAATGGATAGGGAAATTCAATAGGGGAATTCAGTAGGGGATTCAATAGGGGATTCCGTAGGGGTATCAGACTGGAGGAAGTTAAGCACAGTCGAATTATTGAAATATAACTGAACCAAATATTAGTCCCGAAACATTAAGTAACATGTTTAACAAAAGTCTAATCTTGTCTGTACAATCAATATTAAATCACAAAAAAAAACAGAGAAAGTGGTCTGAATCCTGTAGGATATCAGCACCCGATCAAGTAATTCGCTTTATGATAGCGAATCAATGATTCTATATGAAATTTGTTAACCGACACAGTTCTTGTAGGTGGTGTTTAGAATGGAAATAATTTTATTGCCAGAATGCAATGTGAGTGGAATAATGGATCAGCCACGTTCCTTGTATATATTCACGGTCCTGGAAGTCGGTACTCAGATTAAAAATAGCTTTGCTACCAGAAAAGAGTGTGAATGGAATGAGGGATTATACAGAGCATGGCGTGTTATGACGGTAAGTTTCAGAGTGGGTCAAACTTTTTAACTAAATTGTCAGAGGTACAGGAATTCAACTGACAAGGGGTCTTTTACGTGCACGTCAGTGTGTACATGGGGCCTTTATAATCTTGCTATTTCAATATGACAGTTATTTTGAGACATTGCCAACGGTGCGGGAATTCAACTGACAAAGGATCTTTTACGTGTACATGGGGCCTCTATAATCTCGTCACTTCAATATGTCGGTCATTTTTAAATTAACACATGGATCTTTTAAGTGCATGGCAGGCTGGCTCACACTTTGTAACTAAGTAGTAATATGAAATGAGGTTTAACGTCCACTCGACAAAAACTATGTAATTTTGGAACTAACATATGGTTCAATTTTATTTCATTAATTCGTTTACCCCTAGCGGTCTTTAGCAGTGGGAGGGGTGAGCCAGGAGAAAACCCACGGGGTTGAACAGGCGACCTTGATCTGTACAACTGAGGAATCGAAACCACGCCACCTTACTCAATGACAAATCTTATTATGTAACGGACCTATAACGCCAGACATTTCATTAACCAATCAGCTTTGACGTTTTAAGGGGTTATCCACAGTTCCGTCACCTCACGACAAAAGCTAGCCGTAGCAGACCGTTTTATTGGCTAATCCCTCCCTACGTATCCACAAAGCGTCAGCGCTTGCAACTCTTCCAGATCCTAGTGTAGTAAAGACAAAAAACGAAATTTTGAAATATAAAAACAATGAAGAAGAATCTGTGTTTTAATTCAATTGGATTTTTGGTGGATCGTAAATCAGTAAAATTCAATCGATAATCGGAGATTGTGACATCCATGTGATAAGCGTACTGATTATTTTGAACGATTATATTATTTCCTTCAAATCATTTATATTGAATATTATCAATTCAATATGTTTGTGATTTATAATATACTGACTGAATCAAATTAGGAAGAAAGGTATTTTGTTTATTTCAATAGAATGGCGCATCTGAATTCATGTAACATTTGGCACGTAAACGGTTCTCCGCCCCTGTGCTACTTAGTTTCGAATAAAATGTATACAATTGTCATGCTCAAGCCATTTGTTTGATTTATACAGAATTGTATTCGCGATAATAGACAAATTATTCGTTATCTTAACATTACCAGTTTGCATTAAATCAACATAGTTCTTAGTATTGCAAAAAATATGTACAATAAGACATTGAATAACGTTAATGGAGGAGTATAATTTTGCCATTAGCGAACTACTTCAATCGTATTTTATTTTATCTTGACTTACAGCTGTGGTTGGTGATTTTATTAAAGAAATAATAGAGAATGAAATGGTTCCACATTATTGTTAAAAGGTTTTTAAGCTTTAGTCAAGTTTTGTTTCATGGCTTTGATATTAATGGCGGGTTCAATCTGGATAAAACCATTCGAGCACATCTGATTGTGATGGTTAAACCAAAGAATTAAAAGTTAAATTTGGAACTATGATAAACGAAACGAAATAGTACTCTTATTAATCCGATGTCTATTGTTTCACATGTACGCAGCTAGTATAGAGGTGAGCGACAGTTTTAAGTCTGACCCTCTTTTTGTATAATCTTGGGTTTCTGCTCAATCGTGATGAATGGTTTGCTGGAGTTGTAAGTTCGCGCCCCACCGCCTTTGTCAGTGGGTCAGTCGTTTGGATGGGACATAAAAATCCGATACCCACCCAATACTCTTTGACGGGCACGAACGAAAAAGAAACCTTGACAGTTGGAGTAAGCATAAACGATGGTGCGCAGACAGAGAGACAGAGAGAAAAAGACAGAGAGGGAGAGGGGGAGAGAGTGAGAGAGAGGGAAAGAGAGAGAGAGAGAGGGGGGGGGTAACATCCACTCGACACAAACTAGGTCATGCCGCGAAACCCACGAGGCTACACAAGCCAACTTACTCCTTGTCACATACAAGCAATACAACGCCACTTGACTCAACAGGCGCGGATCCAGAGGGTGGGGGGGAGTCCAACCCCCTTCCCCCTGCTCAGCTACATAAAAAAAATAATGCCTTGCATCAATGAAATTACATCACAAAGTGATGCTACATCAGTATAAAAATGATTTCTCTGTTTAAAAAGCTCAATTTGTATGTATGCCTATGTAATTTAGAGACGATGATGGCAGATTTCCATAACAGAAACCTGGCAAACCCCCTCCTGCATAAATTCCTGGATCCGCCCCTGCTCAATGACAGACATTAAGCTCCAACGCGCGCACACACACACCCGCCCCACAATACTACCACATCTGTTTTAGCCCGTAGGATGGTCAGTTCCATTTTCGTTTCACTTAATTCATTACCCCAGTCGGTGCAAATCAGTTAGATGTTTAAACCTCCCATTTTATTTGTAAGCTCTTTATTTAGTGTTCTTGATTCTTATTTCTACCGTTTTATCGTTCGGCACAGCCGTTTGATATTCCATCCTAAGCGTCCTTGGGTTAAAGGAATTTGAATAATAAAATGTCTTTGATAATGATTTTGCAAGATTGGCATTTGGAAATTTATTGCTCAAGATTGGTTTTCCGTTGTATGTTACTGGTAACATTTAAATGTCACTTTTTGATTTTCAAAAAGAAATTTTATCATTATTTTGAAATAAAATTAAATCAAACAAACGCACAATTTACAGAACTAATATGACAAATGTTTGATTTGTAAAACAAATATTGATTTCAAGATACAAATGTTAATTTAAAGATACAAATGTGGATATGAAAACAAATGAAGTATTAAGGAATATGAATTAAGAACTAAGAATTAAGAAAATTGAATATAAGACTGTTTGGTCATCCATAATTAAATTCCCTTTTATTGATATTTTCCATTAAGTTGTGTTTCAAGAGATATATTTCTAAGGATTAGAAAAAGAAACAATTTACTTAATTTAAACGATCTAGTGGTGTTCTTCAGGCAATTAAGAAATAACATTTCTGTAAGTTTTTATTGTGTACAGGCATTAATGGAAACGTTGTTTAAACCTTGCTACTTCAGCTGTTAGAAGAACATTAGTGAATTCTGGGACTAAAGTACTAAACTCATAACAACCAAAGGGCCGTGGATAGCCGAATGGATTGCGTGTGCGCGCTGCAAGGTCTGTCATTCGGTCAACTGGCGTGGTTTCGATTCCTCAGTCGTACGTGACAAGGAGTAGGGTCGCCTGCACAACGACGTGGTATTTCTCCGAGTCGACCAATTTCCTCCCACTGCTAAAGACCCTACACGCAAGCGAGTTATTGAAATACAATTAAACTATATATGTTTGTGTCCAGTGGACTTTATCTCATTTCTCTGGATGGGGTTAGATTGTCGAATAGTTAACGCGTGTGCGCTGTATAAGAAGGGTGGGTTTTCTCCTGGTCCTCCGGTTTTCTCTCTCGTACTGCTAAAAAAAAAAACACGCAAGCGAATTATTGAAATAAAAACGAATCATATGTCAGCTCCGAATTGAACTAATTTCTCTCTCTCTCTCTCTCTCCCTCTCTCACGGACTCGAGTCCCAAGCCATTTCATTGCGCGTAAGGCAAGTTAGAATTATATCACCTCCCTCTCTCTGTCTCTCCCTGTCCGCCTCTCTCTGTCTCTCTGTCTCTCTCTCTCGCTCTCTCTCTCCCTTTTGTGTTGGAAAGCATATAAGAACTATTTTCCTACAGTATAGACAAACACGGAATTGAGTTCACTTGAATTTCTTATTCTTGTTTTCTGGTGTTATTTACCGTTACAATCATGAAAGATAAATACATTCACATTGAATAGCTGGAGTAAAAAGCGTGTAGCCGTTAGGATGGGTCGAAAAATTGAGGATCTGTGTACACACTGGGGTACAGTTGGCATTTGAAAAAAAGGTAATCTTTGGCGCCCATGTCCGGACAATGTTTCTGTCATAAAAACGCCGCATGAGGTGTGCCCATCTTCATTGGCCCAGATGGAACAGAACATTTGGAATCATAACCTTAATTTCATTTCGCTTCAGTTTTGAACTTATCCCTTGTATCGACTTATCGATCAGGTTGTTTATAGATTTTGTTATTAATCCTCGACACATTACCAGGATGTATCGTAATAATCTCTCCATTTTTTTTATTTCTTTATAATTAACACACGTGTATATCGATCATAACTTTCAAGCTTTCGATAAACATAAAATTTACTATCATCAATCTTAAAGTGATTATCCCGTTTTGAACAGTGTCAAAAATAAAAGTCCCAGTACGTATGAAATTTAAGCGCCCAAATGTAGAGTAATGGTATATTTTGCCATGTCTCAAAACTGCTTAAACTAATCTTTAAAGATTTCGGGTCATTTTTTTTCGTTGGTTTTATCTAGACACCAAATAATACAGCTTTGGACACCAGTTCCCATTTCCAGACGTAGACGGATAGGTTTCAATTGTTTAAAAACGTAACATATATAGTTAGTAGCTCGTAACCAGGGTAGAAGATTTTATGGGATTTTAGCACAAAATTAAGCAGTTATATTTTCCAAAATATTATCGGGTTTGGCCCTTTAAACGGTATTCAAATACACCATCAATAGCTATGTCTTGATACGGCGATTGTTTCAAGAGCGCTTTTAGCTAGCTAAACTAGATGTACGTAGAACCAACCACAGCAGGGACCTGTTTCATGAATTTTAACTAAGATAAAAATCCGAATTCTAATAATTTGATCGGATAACATTACATAGATTTTAGTGCTTATGCAATCAAAACTCAAGTACTACTAAATTCTAATAATTTGATCGGATAACATTACATAGATTTAGTGCTTATGCAATCAAAACTCAAGTACTACTAAATTCTAATAATTTGATCGGATAACATTACATAGATTTTAGTGCTTATGCAATCAAAACTCAAGTACTACTAAAATTTGGATTTTATCTTTATTTAAAATTTCGGGGACAGGCCCTCAAGGTTTTATGATTTATGACTCCTTATGGTGTTCTTAGTAATCAAACAAAAGTGGGACGAGGGGCGTAATAAATCCAAGATGGCGACTGTCTACCAAAGGTCGTGAATATCTTAAAAACAGCTGCCGTCTTGGATTAAGACCCATCCCTCCAACATCGACCGGCCACAAATCAGGAGGTTGTAGGTGTCAGGCCATACAATTCCACAGGATTTTAAGTCTTCCACGTTCGCATGTACATAAACCAACCTTCCCCTATCTGGTGACAAATTCTTGAAGAGTTCACTTTCAAATCAGTTCGTTTATCTAGCATTCAATGATTTACAACTCAAACAATGGCGTATACTACTGCTACTGTTGGTGGAGTCTCAAAGGACCGTAGTTTGCAAAATTCAATAGTTTGCTTCTTCTGAATGAGAATTTTCTTGTGCATCTTTTCTTATATAGTCGGATCACAACCCCCAGATCCGTGAACAAGGTTTAGTGATGCTAAATCCAGGAGAGCCGAAAAGTCAAGAATGGTCTGAAAAATTGACCTTGAGAAACATTGTTGGTGAACTGACCCGTGTAAGATATCATCTGATAAGTTTTGCTGATCACGGGTCTCATTGTTGGACAGTTTCCGATTCATCTCACAAACTGTTAATCCAATATGGCCGTCAAACTCCAAGATGGCGACAGAAATTGGATCTAAGGACCCCTGCTGAAAATAAAACTGAACCGTAAGGTAGCCCTGAAATGAGAACAAATTCCTTTCGAGAAGAGATACCCATCTCTCCCCATCTCTCGCTCTCTCTGTCTCTCTTTCTGGTATGAGTTCTGACGTGACCTTCCACTGCAACTGGTCAGATCTCGAGGAGAAACCATCGAGGGGTTTGGGATGGCCTAGTGGTCTAGAGTGCCGCGCTTCGTCCTCTAGCTGGCCGGTCACCTCTGGCTTGCGGCTGTGGCTTCGAGCCCTGGTGTGAGCATATGTGGCATGGAGATAGGGGCGCCTTCTCAACCTCGTGGATTTCCTCCGGACACTCCGGTTTCCTCCCACTGCGAAAGACCCTTACGCACAAGCGAATTATTGATATAAAATTGAACCATATGTTAGTCCCGAAATGACCTAGTTTGTGTTGAGTGGACGTTAAACCCCATTTCTCTCTCTCTCTCTCTCTCTCTCTCTCTCTCTCAAAAGCCATCGAAAGTATACAAACACGAAAAGAAATATAGATCTGTATTGTAATCAGATAGCAAAACACCAAGCCCCAGAATTGTTAAATGTCCCATCATAGATGATAATATATTGTACAACCTCACGACACAAGCGGAAGGTAATCTGGCTGAACTAATTTAGTTCTAGAAGCTACTGATTATTTTCAAACCTTATATTGATTTATATATTACTGATCTTGTCAAACTAAATACATTATTTATAAAACATACAGTTATCTTCTCAGGCACTCGTTAATCTTAATCTCTGATTCAGGACCGTATTTAAAGGTGATGCTGCTACCGAATTGCGCCTGTCCTGCCTCGTGGGTTTTCTCCGGGTACTCCGGTTTCCCACCACTGCTAAACACCCCTACGCGCAAGCGAATTATTGAAATGAAATTAAACCATATGTTAGTCACGAAATGACCTGGTTTGTGTCGAGTGGACGTTAAACCCCATTTCGCTCTCTCTCTCCGCTACCGCATTTTAACACCTTCATCGATGAAGAGATGTTTTGATACTCATCACTCCAATAAACAGACATACAGAGAGTGAGGGAGAAAGAGAGAGACAGAGAGGGGGAGCCAGAGAGAAAGATTGAGAGAGAGTTTTATTTGTTTGCGCATAGGGTCTTAAGTTACGGGAAGAAAATGGAGGAGGGAAAAACCAACGGAGTTGGAGAGACGATTAAGTACTGTGAACAAAAACGTCTGATTTACACGTGCAGTTCTCCTTCAGCGATTTATTTTTTAAATTGTTAGACCCCCATACCTTTGGCTTGATTCTGAATTCTGCGTATTTTCTTGGTGGTGTTTGAATCGTTAGACCCCCCCCCCCCGCCTTTATACCCTAGGCTTGATTTTGAATTCTTGGTATTTTCTTGAGCAATACCAGTCACCAGTGGCTGTAATTCAGTAGCTTCATTTCCTCGTAAGAAATGGTTTTCCGTTTTTATTAGCTATTTTTCTTCAATCGGTTTTATTTCTTTGAAATCGACACATAAAGAGTCAATCAATTTATCGAATGTTACATATCTGAAACCTGTCTGTGCAACATCAGAAATTACTATTATTGATTCGATTGAAATACGATAAAACATAAACCAATGTCTTAATCGAAAATGATTCGAAATTGCAATTGCATAACCTTGTATAATAATCCAAATAAAATGAAAATGAAATGAAATCGGGTTTAACGTCCTACTTTCTGCTACGAACTGGGCTAATGAAGACGGACATACGCCAAAGAGTGCTATGGGGAAATTTTGTCGAGAAACCTCCCCTTCTCAGACCTTCCGTTCTGCATCACTGGCAAGAGGGAACCACGCCGGAAAATCTGGATGAACTTTCTCGGTCAATGCAGGGATGGAACACGTATAACAATCCCACTGTCAGCAGTAAAGTTGCGCCGTGTAAGATCTACATCCGATTATTGCAGGTCTTACTGCCTTCAAACATTTATTGACATGGTAAGTCTATAATCAATTGTCTAGATCATCGCATGGCTCCGATTTCAAATACGTTAGAATTCAGTCACAAATTACGTGTTTAGCGATTTCAAGTAGATTAGAATTCAGACGCCATTACCGTGTTAAACGACAACATAAAATAGATAATCCAGATTAGGTCTCAATTGGCGCGTAATTTCGCACAGAATAAAGTAATTTGACTTAAATTGTCGGTATTCTTCGTTATCTATTTCTGAACAGTTATATCAAGAGCAGACAACTCTTATCTAAATCTTATGTAATGCCTCGTTAACCATTAACAAATTATTCGTTATTTCCTCATAATCAGGACCGGTTGTAGAAAATGAGGGGCCCAATATGGGAGGCCCGAAGTTACAGCTTTAGTTAGAAGCAGTTATAAGTTATATCGTAGATAAATAGCGTGCGATTCAATGGGTTCGCACATGTAGGATTCAAATTGGTTCGATCCATCAAAATAAATATTTTACATGTATAAAATATAGTCTTAAACATACATTATGGAAGAGCAAAAACTGACTTTCGTCGGTCTTCCTTTGAGCCTCAGATGTCACAGAAATTATAAATTAGATCTTTATTTAAACAACAAGCCCAAAATGAACACTGTAGACCCAAAATGGCTTGGATTGGGCTCGGATTAAAATAGGATTTCGTCGACTGATTTAATCACTATGGCGTCGTGGGTGGGGTTTCTCCGTGACGTTGACGTCATCATACTTCCGGAAATTATTCATAAAAGACAGTGATGACCGAGGCTATACACAAGCTTCACTAGATACCGTTTAAACATTACTTGATGATCGAGACTATGTAGGTGGAGTTAACGCCTGTCAATCAACAATCGGCCATAGTGGGAAAAGGGTGTCGATGAATTTAGCTACCATTTCTAGTAAAAAATTATAGTGGTAACAACTTTGTTCAGGATAAAGTTATTTGACTGAAATTTTCAATATATTCTTGTTTCAACATCTATTTTTGAACTTTTATAGCAAGAATGGCTAACTCCTTGTCAAAATCTCCCATAATGTATCTTTAATATGATACAAGTTATTGAGAACTTCCTCACATCAGGCTTGGTTTTCACTTGTCGGTGGTGCAGGGATAAAGGGTCTTGCTAGGAATAGCAAAGGGCCGAGTCCTTCAGATGGAACTAAACGCGAGACCCCAATTTACGTTAAAGAACCGTTGGCAGTCGGAATTCGAAATAGGAGTGGATCGTAAAGCTGCTGTCCTGAAATAATACACTCTATATCACACAGTATGGCGCATGCCCGCCTTCATTAGTCCTGGTACAGAAGACATTTAACACCATTTCTGTTCGTGCCTCACTTAGCCAAGGGGGAATACATTGAGAAAATCGAGGTCAAGGATTTTTAAATAGTCCACGTATTGAATTAAGTTCAATATTATATCAATTAATCAATTAAGAAGATGATCCGATTATAAGATGATCACATTGAGTTTCCGTTCTCTATCACACAACACGACTACTATTGATCACATTGTTGTATGAAGTAACCCCGTCCCACTCCAGCTTATAGACGTGCGCGCTGTATCATAAGGTCGGTCATTGAGGTGTTTCGATTCGTGGGTTTTCTCCGGGTCCTCCAAGCGACTTGGGACCCTACGCGGACTTGATGGCCCGCGATTTGTTCCAACCTATGCAGGTATGATAAAGTTTGTGTCCAGCGGCAGTTAAACATCAATTCCCACTCTCAAATGGAAATTAAAACTTTAAAATCTCTCTCTCTCTCTCTCTCTCTCTCTCTCTCCTCCATTTATGCAATTTGCATACAACCCCCAGAATAGTGTTTGGATGTGGATATTGAGCGTTTCGCAATCTTTTGTTCCGTTGTTACGATTTGTCGCACCGCATCGACATCGACGCTAATCAATCAAACATACGAAGAGGCCCCAGTCCACAATTTGCTCGGTCTCTTATGTAACTATATATAGTGAAACCGCATTCATCATTTACGTTAGCTGTTTTCACAAGGGCCCCATAGTATACCAACCGAATATTTATTTGTACTTACGTTTCATCTTTTATTGCCTTCACGAGGATGCCAGAGCAATATCAAATTCGCTTATATCAAAAAACAAGGAGACATTCTGTAGATATACATCCATTATATATATTTTTCCGAGATTCAAGTTTCTCGACTGCATAGGCATCCTCTTTTATGATGTCTTTTGTTCGGTTTAGAACACTGATTTAATCAAATGTGTTTTGGGGACATTCTGTAGATATACATGATTACAATCTGTATTTTTGAGATTCAAGCCTGAAGATCGACAAACGAGGATCGTTTTCCGAGATTCGCCAATATCAACAAACAAGGAGAAAGAGCAGTTTTTATGAGAATCAACTGAGCTATCCTTATTTATGATATCTTTAGTTCTTTTTACAAAACTGTTTCAATCAAATGTGTTTTGGAGACATTCTGTAGATTTACATCCATTAAATCTGCTTTTTTGAGATTCACGTTTGAATATCGACATTCGCCGTCAATATCGAAAACCGAGTTAGTAGTTTTTCGTTTTTCGCCAATATCGAAAAACGAGTAGCTCGCTTTTTCGATATTCACTAATATCGAAAAACGAAAAACGAAAATCGAGCTAACATCACACTGCCCTCTGGTTAATAATGTTTTGACCGGAGTAGGACCAAGTTACTTCATACCGTCTGACAAATAGCACGACAATGCTTGAAGAATTAGACGAGATTTAGATATTCGAGCTTTATTATATAAATATGGATTTGTTTGGGAACACCAATCAGTTTGTAGTAATAGAGCTTTCGTAGACCAATTCAAGCAACGCTTAATAGATTGTAAATCACAAGAATGGTCTAGTGACATAGAATCCGATTCAAAAATATTTAATTAATGAAAGTACAATTAATTATAAAAACCCGTGAAATACTAGTCAAACATTTATTTAAGTAAATGTTGAATAACTTTTCTTATTTGAGCACCATTAAGCAATTGACACACGTTATAAACACAAAAAATTAATTAATAGTCATTCTGTTCCATTTTAAGTTTTTTGTGTTTATTATAGACTATTAGGCTTTGGTTGTGGTAATCACAATTTAGCTAATTAACTCAGACAGAATATGGATTGTATATTAATATTATTATTATTATTTTTTATCATTATTATTATTATTACAAAATTCACAGAAGGGTACTTTATAGTGTAACAAAAACATACGTTCAAAAAGTAAATAACATCAAAAATACATTAAATAAGCAATTATTTCTAAAAAGATACATACCTAAAAACTAAAATAGACCACGTCATGTAAATATCGTTTAATTATATCAAGCAAAATCACGTTGTAGACGAAATTCATTTTCTACATTTTTTTGTCCATTATATACAAAGCAGCAAAAGAAATGCCAGGTTGATGTGTTACTCTGAATAGAAGCATTGCATAAAACTTGCCAAATTTTTTTATTTTATATTTGTGACCACATCTCTAACTTTACCTGAGCAATCGACTCCTTCCAAAGCTCAGAATTGAACCCACGAAATGTTCTCAGAAACTCAACCTGACTTCTGAGATGGAAATGAGTTCTCCGCGCTGATCACCGGTACCAGCCCTATAAAATGCACCTCCATATCTGGTTGAATCATTCACACTACGCCATGACTCACGACAGCTCAGAGGAACCAGACACTTGGGAGACACGGACCATCTACAGGCTTCAGCAACGCCTTCGGGTCACCAACACCACGGCATCTATAGCCATTCCATGAGCTATTTGGCTGATATTTTCGTCTAAGTCAGTGCTTCTAAACCTTTATAATACAATTCCCCACTTGAGAAATATTTTCTCCGCTATTCATCCCTGGCAAAACATCAAATTACTTAAAACTAAAAACTGAAACCTGCAAATTAGGTATCGTTTCAAACACATATTTAATGAACAGATGCCATGGATTTACACATTAAATGCACAATGGAGATGTCATGATCCCTGTTTAATGAGCACCTTGTGCTTGGTGTTTTTGAACAAGGGTCCTAAACTAAGCGATCGAAGATCTATCTTACCTAGCTGCCTATAGTCTATTTCCCACTGAGATGAAACTAGGTAACCGATTTCCCGGACAATCAACAGTATAGAGGGATAGGATAAGGCCTCGTTATACTCAGCATCGAAATTAATTATGCTAGTGCTAGTCAGTCATTTAATTTCCGACTAATGGCTACGCGGGTTTGTGGTCGGTAACATCCATCAGGAGTCTGAAAACTCAATTCATGGTAATTCCCCCTATTCACAAATTTCACCCCTTTGTGTATAATTCACCACCAATTCCCCCTTTATCCAAATTCCACCCCGAGCATTTCGAATTCACCCCTTGGGTGCACATGGGTGCACTGGTCTAAATAAACGTTAGGAACGGACATATTTGTGTCTGAGAAAATACACTTTCAGCAGTAAAAAAAGGTATAACACAATGACATATGTCATAGAAGCGTCCTGCCATATTAAAATACGTGTTAGTGATTGTAACATCAACCTGTTATCAACACCCGACTGGAGATCTTGGTAGCATTCCTTATGTCATTGTGTAACTCTAACTTGTTGTTGGCATGTCTTATCTAACTTTCTTTGTCTGATAAACTATACTGAATGTTAAACCTGATATGATGCTTGATACACTAGACAGGTGTCTAATGAGCTCCTTTGTCTTGGATACGTTTATAAACTCAGAACAGAAACGAATCTTCATGGGGTCCAGTCAGGGCGAGGAATTAGGTCCGGCCAGGACTGAGCGAAGGCCATGGGCGCCTTGGCACGAGACGAGACGAGACGAGACGAGATCTTCTGGAGTTAACACACTCGTGCTAAGCCAAGCTAAGACATTCGACTACCTCCATATAAGTTAGTTCTACGGTCGTTTACATTATGATGTTTGTACCTAATATTGTAAGAAGCAGAATAAAAGTATTATTAGAAGTTATACCAGTGTTGTCACAAAGGGCACTGTCGACAATTGGGGGGGGGGGGCTGGTTTGCTGGTTAGGATTCTATACTCGTTAAGAGATTATATTTGGTATTCCGTGTAAAATCATTATTTAAATGCAACAACTACACAATTATGCAGCTCGGCTGATAACCTGAACGTATGCAGATCATAGAACTCCAGTCTTGTATAAAATACACTTGCTACCAATAGTATTTAGTATTGAATAGGCGATTGTATCAATAATTTTGTAATGTCTGAATCATCAGACCTGTCAACACTTGCGTCCTTCAAATGATCTGTTTCTTTTTCAGGGGGGTAATGGCAATCTTGTTGTGGGAGAGCATTTGTTATCAATTCCAGATAACATTTAAAATAGCATTATGCAAGAGCAAAATCTGCTTATTACAGGTCTTTCTTTAGGCCTGAAATGTTATCTAAATAATCAATTAGACATTATTTAACATATCCAGACCATAATAAACTCTTGATGTCAAGGCTAGCCTTCGATGTTGGCGGATTGAAATCCTATATGCCGCTTAATGGCCGTTGATAATTAAATCCATCAAGTGGATAATCGAGACTATGCTGTTTATATTAATGATTTGAGTAATGATGACCGAGGCTAAGTTAATATTTCAAACGCTTTTTTCTCGGCTAATAGTGGATCAATTTGACTGAAATTTTCAGCAAATTGCCTTTACGCTATCTAGTTTTTAACTATTATAGTGAGAATTAACTGCCATCTGTCTAACTTATCTCCCATAATGTAACTTTAATTATCAAACTTTAAAAGAGGTCTTATAGATTAATTATCCACGTTTTATAATCTCTTACAACCATTGTAAGTATCAATTTATATTAAACATTCCTGATGTTCTGTCTTTGAGGGATTTTTTAAATACATTTCTTTCTACTTCTTACATTCACAGTTTTACCGGTTGTTTATCGTAAATCACCTTTGAGAAGAGACGATAAATAGGGTTGGAAAACAAAGAGGAGCTTATAAAGTGAGCTATCAACACAATAAATTTGCACATGTTTTAAAATACCTTTCGAATGAAATTGTGACACCATAGCCACAACATCGCAGATGAATGAAAATTATCAATTACTATATTTGCAGAAGTAATATCATTACCATTGTTTTCCTGCTTAAACAGATCAATGACGAGGATATTTATTTAATGTGTTTTTATCAAGAAACTTGGAAAATCTTAAAATACTTGGCATATTGATCTTGTGCCAGTGTTTATTCTTCAAATATAATTTAACAATAGCGTGTACTCGATATTTTAAAGTCAGTGGGTTTCAAAATAAAAGTGTTTTAATGATACGAAAGCAGGATATTAATTTGACCTAAATTTGACCTACAGGAAATAAATGTGTTTGTAGCAACAGTGTGTGGTTGATTGTTTTCCCCCTGTATCAAAACATATGACGCAGAATTAAACACACACCTGTCGTCCAATTCAAACGTCAAGATACAGTTTTTTTAGGACTTCATATTTTGTTTAATGGTTATAATTGTTCGTACTTGGCTTTGTACAAAATAATAGGCCAATGTCTCACATATAAAACGTTTGGTACGGTATTATTTTTTCGCCATTTAGAAAGGTAATTCTACACTCCCAGATAGTATAAATAATATTTTAATATGTCTCACACATAAACGTTTGGTACGGTATATTTTTTCGCCATTTGGAAAGGTACTGTGATACTTTATGATTATATACTGATACTGCGTGAACGTTCAAAACTAACGTGAAATAACAGAATAATTGATGTTTTCAAAACGTTAACATTAATGTTTTCAAAACGTTAACATAAACGTATCCTGTAAAGTTTGTAAAAACGTTAACGTTACGACAACAAAACTTTCCTGGCTTACGTCAGATGAACATTCAAAATTAACGTGAAATAACAGAATCATTGATGTTTTCAAAACGTTAACATTAATGTTTTCAAAACGTTAACATTAATGTTCAGTAAACTTATCCTGTAACGTTTGTAAAAACGTTAACGTTACGACAGCAAAACTTTCCTGGCTTACGTCATATGAACATTCAAAAATAACGTGAAATAACAGAATAATTGATGGTTTCAAAACGTTAACATTAAATGTTTTCAAAACGTTAACATTAATGTTCAGTAAACGTATCCTGTAACGTTTGTAAAAACGTCAACGTTACGACAACAAAATTTGCCTGGGTCACGTGCCATAAACATTCACAGGGAACGTTAAATAACGAAAAAATAATGTTTTGAAAACGTTCGGAAAACTAAATTTTGTTAGCTGGGTATCCACTTAGCCACCGTGACCCGCACAACTTATGAATGCCACGTATTTAATAAAGATGATTTGAAATTTGTATATATTGTTGTCATAATGTAAAATATTATTGAAATTAAACCATAATGATTACTATTTTTATTTTATTTTAATAAATTTGCAATTTTAGATATATTTCTTAAGGAGAGAGAGACATGGGGTTTAACGTCCACTCGACAAAAACTAGGTCATTTCGGAACTAGTATATAATTTTTAATTTTGTTTCAAAAATTCGCCTGCGCGTAGGTGTCGTTAGCAGTGAGAGGAAGCCGGGGGACCAGGAGAAAACCCACAAGGTTGGACAGGCGACCTTTGTCCTTGCCACGTACAAAACTACGCCAGTTGACTAAATGACAGGCTTTATGATACAGCGCACACGTGCTAACCATTCGGCCATCCAACCCCCCCATATTTCTTAGGTACGGTGTACTATGGGCCACGGGCCTTGAGTAAAGTTATTATTATTGTATCTGAATAATACAGACCATTGAGTCGTAAGAAAGCTTCCCAGAAGAACAATACACAATGACTAATTTATATAAGCAGTCTTCCGAAGAGCATTACCACATTGTTTATTATAATGTTTATGAATAGATGAATAGTGCTGAATAAACATTCGTTGTCGATGTGAATTTAAAGGGGCTAAATCTCTATCTCACCATTGTCCATAATATGCGCAATTAAAAATACGAATGAGAATTAGAATTCATCATTAGTCCATTTCAATCGGTTTTGGTGATGTTATCAATCAGCGAAAATGGGATCCTAAATTCCAATATTCAAGATACGCTGAATATTCTAAAATGAGCACACGAGTCGTGTACTCTGTAGTGTCCGGTTCCATTTGTAATAAACAAAGAAAGATATATATTCTACAAGACAATGCTAAAGTAAATAGTAATGGCTGATTCACAACCAACAAACTACTTTTAAAAACAAAGGCGTAGAGTTGATTGAGCAGGAATAAACTACAGGCACCTTAAGGAATTAAAATAAAATTTCTTACATTATATCGTTTGACTATATATTACAGTATTAAAAAGTTTCATCACCCGCCACTTATGGTACAACGAAGTTTGTTAATGGTCACGTGATCCTTTGGATATAAAATATCAAACTGATCCCGCAGTGAATATTCGCTTGGCCGCTACAATCACTGATAAGCATGACATCGACGAGGCTTAATGAGTACGGCATATTAACTTTTTTACTCCGACAAATTAAATTCTCAAACATTTTTTTGAGGTAAATGAAAAATATATAAAGACGTTTGAAGTATTTGTAGTTAAAAAATATTTCCTATTTAGTGTAAATGGGTATTAAAATGAGTAAAATGCATCATTTTGCCCGAAGCAGTTGGGTGTTAAGTAAACATTGCACGAGCCGTTGAGCCAATGACAACTGCCGCGTGCAGTCAACGCACGAGTTGTAGACAGTCATCTTTTACAGAAATAATTCGTAAGTAATTCTCTGTGAAAGAGATTGATAAAATATATGTTAACTTTCATTAAAAACAATAGATTGAAATTGTGACCTCTTAGTATTACACGCTTTTACACTATTGCGCACGAGGTGGGCCTTTTTACTTTCACGTTTGGTCCGATTATGTACCATTGTAACTATTAGAGTACGAGGTGAGTGTTCACAAGTTAAATACGCGATTTGTCGTACAAGCATACACCCTATTCCACGTCATTATCGAAAAGAGCCGAGATCTTTTGCAGATAAAGCATTATTTTAAGTTTCGCCACAATCGGATAAAAATTGTGACCTGTAGACTGTCTACAAACAAATTGTGGACGGGCGGACATTGGCGACGACAATATACATCCACATGAAAATATGGGCATATAAAGAATTGAATATACATCACTTTTCATATTACCATAATATTTGTTTTAGACCATTTATTTTTCCACAGAATACAGCACTGCCCTTTAATTCATCTAAAATCTTGTTCATCAATCCATTTCAATTTTTTGAATAAAATTTTGTTTTTTAAAGAAAATAGGATGGTGGTGTAATAGATATAATCATTTATCTAATAAAGATATCGGAATACGCACAGGTAATCAATCATGAAATGCAATACACCTGGGAAATGCTAACCGCTCTTCTTGACTTTAGACAACCTACCTATTATAAGTATACAAAAATATTTTAAAGTTCCAATAGCATATTTTCTAATAAAGTCAAAACATAATTATTTCTATTTCTTTTGCTCAAAATGTTGTCAACTCAATATTGTACGATCATGGGCAAAATTTCATGGGGGTTAAAATGGTTGAGACAGGCTTATTGAGGAGATAGTAACTCAATTACCTCCCTTGTTTTCCCATTCCTCTCCATGGACGGCCATCTTCAAACGTTTGAATTTGAAGTTGAAAATGATATTTGTGCCAATTTCTCAACTGGCAATAGTGAATTATAGGATTAATAGGATTATTCTTTAACAAGGTAGGACTGTTTATAGGTACAATCTATTTTAGGGCTTTATTTTAATACATTTTAAAAATATAACCTAAAAATATGCTATTGGAACTTTAAGCGTTTAGATAATCCTTGAGTGGCATTTAGCGATTGATCATACAATTTGTATGGTAAACAATCACTGGTGTATATAGCGGGACGTTTCGATAAATATTTTCTTATCTTTTTCAGCTACAAATGTCGAGGGGGTTGGGATGGGCTAGTGTTCTAGAGCGCCGCGCTTCAACCTCTAGCTGGCCGGTCAGCTTGCGGCTGTGGTTTCGAGCCCTAGAGATAGGGGCGCCTTCTCAACCTCGTGGGTTTCCTCCGGGCACTCCGGTTTCCTCCCACTGCTGAAGGCCCCGACGCACAAGCGAATCATTGAAATAAAATTAAACCATATGTTAGTCCCGAAATGACCAAGTTTGTGTTGAGTGGACGTTAAACCACATCTCTTTCTCTCTCTCTCTCATTTCCGCCCACCCCACCCCACGTGAATAAACAACGAATCAATTAATTGAATGGGTAGTATACAAAAGACGGAATATAGATAGTATTTAAAGGAAGGAATATGGATGGTATTTTCAAGAAGGAATATAGATATTATGCAAAAGAAGGAATATGGATACTGTGTAAAAGAAGGAATATGGATAGTATATAAAAGAAGGAATATAGATAGTATATAAAAGAAATAGGTGAATAAATAACAAAAAAATTGAAGACCTAATGGACATACGTATATACACTTATTGACCCTTTTCCACTTCGATGCATCGATCTGCAATCTTGGATTAAATAAATAAATTATGAATTACCTTAAAATAACGATGGTTTGGGAATAATAACATAGGTGTATTGTACCATCCAATATTCATACACAAACGTCACATAAATTATTTAAGTGTTTTTCGAAGACTTCATCCAGCGGGGGAACCACGATTGTTTACTGAATTAGACGCTGTATGATCGGTAATAAATCGTTGTCGCTGCTGTGGAGGTTTGATGTTCTCGTTCAAAGCGTCTCCATTGGGATTTGGGTTATTGAGAGATTAATACAAAAAGATCACATCAATATTTATAGTTTTGCTTTGTTGCTAACCTTTTATCAACTCCATCGATGCTTCTTTTAATTTGTTACTTGTATCCCGTTAAGACAAATTGAAGAGATAACAAAGACAATTCAATTTTGTTAATGATTTTGTTCTTCTTTTAATGTTTTGCATTTAAACTGGTTACGCTCATTTTCTAATCAATTTTTAAAAAATAATTGAAATAAATTGGTTGAGTTAATTTATTCAAAAGTGTGTGTCTATATATGTTTAATCCTACGTCATCTGGAAGTGGAGCGTGTTCATCCATATTCCCTTATTCCCTATAGTAATGTGAGAGAGAGAGAGAGAGGGGATAAGTAAACCGCAGGACCCAGAGAAAACCCGCGAGGTTAGATAGGCAACCCTATTCTTGGTCACGTACATCCGAGGAGACCTTATGATACAGCACGCACATGCTATATATTCGACCATCCAAATCCACCGTTATGATATTACAAACAAACATATTCCAGTAATGTTTGTAGAATATCTCTTATCAACATCTGTATATCCGCCTTTCAATCTGGAAATACTTGTACACCAGTTTCTGGATATTCAAATTGATCGAAGACATGTTCGCTAGCATGGACGTTGCGGTGTTGGTAAAGAAAGGTAATTGGGACTTTCCGGTGTGGTTTCCCTTTTACAGTGATGCTGGACGAAAGACCTGACCAGGGCAGCTGTCTAGTTGTCCGTATGTGACGAAAATCCGAGATCTCGTGTACACTTTGGGGTGCAAGTAAAAGACCCATTGGTAGTTGGAGTTCGATGTAAGAGTAGACTGTAGCGTCGCTGTCCGGGCAAAATGTCCCTCATAGTATACTGTACCGCCTTGCCGTCTTCATTAGCCCAGTTGGAGTAGAACAGTAGGATGTTAAACCCCATTTCATTTTCATTTTTGTTAAGACACATTTTTCTTTAAACTTTTGGCATCGAAAAATGTCGCTTTTCTTTTAAATAAACGATTTTTTGAGCTGCTGCTATTTTTCCATGTCAAAGTAACTGAGAAATTATTATGTTCATTTTTACATCTCCACGGATGTGATTCTGAATGTAAACTCATTAGCTTCATTATTTATCCTAGTTTATTTGGGAACACCGGTTCCGTCTTTGGATTGAGAGTTGGCTACTCACTTGACTTGTTGCTGGACGAAAGGTTCCAGAATATAGCCCGGCATCTCTACCATATGTAACCTAGTGAGTTACTAACACAAGGTACAATTTTATGGATACATAATTACTGAGTTTGATACTAAGCGACGTTTCGACGAGGATGCTCTCGTCTTTATCAAGCATTGAGTTACTGTCAAAACAGGAGCAGTTGCATAAATCTGGACATTGATTTAAAGATACGTTATGGGAGCTGATAGTTCTCACTAAAATAGTTAAAAACTCAATAACGTAAAAAGTATTTGCTGCAAATTTCTTCAGTCAAATAGAACCACTCTGAGTCGATATTTTAGCGATTGAATTTTTGACCCAGCATCGGTCATCATTACTAAAGTCCGTACGATTGAATCATGAATGAAAGTTGAGCAACAAATCGGATCATCATGCAGTAAATATCGTATAGCGTTGACATCGGGAGTTGAATTTGGTCTGGACAAGTTAATTAATGTGTAATTTAATGATTATGATTTAGATAATATTTCAGGCCTAAAGATGGACCTACAATAGGCAGATTTAGCTCTTGAAATACTGTATCTTTAAATTGTAATTAATTTGTGATACCAAGCAACGCTGGTGATACCACGCTTGACATAATTATCTTGTGGGTTGCGGTCAGAAAAGGTAATTTTGAAACCAATCCGTTGATTGCCAGCAATGGTTGCGTGTTAAATATTTCCTTTTTGAATACAATGATTTTACTTGTATTCAAAAATTTCAAATCAATCGACCATTATTTGTCAAAAATTGTGTTGATATCCTTAAACTTCTCATTGATAACGTAATCCGTTAACACCCGGCTCATCTGGCCTGGCGCCACAATAGTGAACATTTTTTTCTGGATTTGGAAAAACTTTTATGATTATATTATTAATTTAAAGATTATCTTATTCAAAGTTTTTAAAACTCATCGTGTTTGTAGTTTCTGAGTAAAAGATAACTTTGTAACATAAAAGGTGGATACAGTAACCGTATTGTAGTTACTTGGAGAGAGGGAGAGAGAGAGATAGAGAGAGAGAGGGGGAGATGGGGTAACATCCACGCGACACAAACTAGGTCATTTCGGCACTAACATGTTTGTTTTTTATTGGATAAAACCCACGAGGTTGAACAGGCGACTTAACATCAATGTGTTTCCGATTGAAAATGAAGCCTGATGACGTTTCAATATGGTATCTAATGAATAATCTCGTTTGTTGTTATTTCTTTAGTTGCATAAATAATTAATTAGGAGCTGAATAGATCCAACTGTCTCCGCTACGACAGAATAAAGCAGGCTACCTTTCAAGACAGCTGCCGCATTCGCATTTCTTCATTCAGTGGTATGATCTTGAAGGTTTTTTAGCTTCGTTAAACTTTCAAAATAGAATAAAAATTGGTACCAGGGGTTCCGCAGGAATAGCAATTGATTAAAGATACAAATATTTTTAAATGATTTTATTTATTTCTCGTTTCAGATGTCTTCGAAAAGGAATATTTAGTAAAATAAAGGAGAAGGGGACGTAATAATCCCTGAATAAGGATTGGTACCGGGTCTATGAATAGCAATAAATTAAATGCATGTAGATACAAATGTTTTAATTGGTGTGATTTATTTCTTATTTCAGACTCTTTGAATAGGAATATTTAGTTAAGTAAAGAAGAGGGTCATAATGATATCTGAATAAAGATTGGTAACAAGTATATCGATGACAATAAATTAAATAGATACACATGGTTTTTTTTTAATTTGTGTGATTTATTTCTTATTTCAGGCGTCTTCGAAAAGGAATATTTAGTTAAATAAAGGAGACGGAGACATAATAATCTATGTGATGGTGATTGGTCGTCTACGAAAAGGAATATTTAGTCAAATAAAAGCGGAGACATAATAATCTCTGTGATGGTGACTGGGTTTTAATTTTATACACTAATAAACTGCATACAACAGAAGCAGCACCACAACCTTCAGCAAATGTTTCTAATTTCTGTGCGTTTCTATCCCAAGGAATTGTGAGTTTAGTAACTAGATGTAGTGACTGGATTAGTGTCTGAATAGAGACTGGATTTAGTGACTGAATTGTGACTGGATTTGGATTTGATAAACTACACGGGTTAACTGAACAACAACTTAAGGAGTGGAACAAATGATAAAGGAACATACCCTAAACAACACAGTCCCGGATGAGGCAGCGCAAACATAATGTAGTGTGGTAGAGTGGCACGTGTTATTCCGCCTGGAACAGGATTTATCTCCGTCTTGTCTGCGATATCATTCTGGTGGAAGAAGACGTTGAATAAAGCTATTTCAAGTGTTAGCATTAGGACTGCAGGTCTTGAAGGAGCAAGAGTTGAATACATATTCCCTGGCACGGATAATATTTAACGGAAATTTAAAACAATGTGATCCTATGGATTTACTTTCATCTACTTAGTTTGCAATCTTCGGCTTCTGTATATTAGCAAAAATTGTAGGAGCAAGAGTTAAAGACATATTCCATGGAAACGGAAAATATTTAACCGAAATATTAAACAATATGATCCGGTGGATTTATGTTCGTCTATTTTGTTTAAACTTTATGAGATACGAAAACGGTTTTGAATTTTAGCAAAAAGTGTAAAACACGTAAACTTTATAGGAGAAATGTAGACAACATACAACAAAGCAGATAATTCACGTATTGTGAATTTTATTGAGAAATTTTAAATCTAGAGACTATAAAAGTAGAAGACGTGATAATGGATGCCAATATGTTGTTAAGATATAGAAAGTATTTGATATCTATAGAGATGATATTACTGTGTTTGATTGGGATCATATCATCAATACAAGCCTCCATTATAGACGTACCGGCTACAGGTAAATTATTTTATATATATATCTAGAGAGAGAAATGGGGTTTAACGTCCACTCGACACAAATTAGGTCATTTTGGGACTAACATGTGGTTTCATTTTATTTCAATAATTCGCTTGCGCGTAGGGGTCTTTAGCAGTGGGAGGAAACCGGAGTGCCCGGAGGAAACCCACGAGGTTGAGAAGGCGCCCCTATCTCCATGCCACTATGTTATATATAATATGATACGATACGATACGATACGGTACGGTAAGATACGATACGATACGGTGATCCACTCGGCAAAAAGAGGAATTTGCAAATCAACTTAAAATAGCTAAGTTTCAGTGTCATTCAAGTCTTACACGATGAAAACACGAATTATTTGTCAGTTCAAATCAACATTGATGTTGTTATCATACCTTGAAAAGGTAGGCTTCTGATATCCTATATTTAAGACAGAATAAACATTTTGCCATTGGTACACGAATCGTGTACCATAGTGCGTTTCAGTGTCAATTGTAACAAGTGACCAGAAAAAACGGGGCTAAACATATCCCACAACTCACATCAAACGGCGACTCCATAACGTACATGTATCTGGAGAGCATGGGATGACCTGACACTAGAAATTTCTATTCGGTTGAGACTCATGCCGCATTTTGCTGGACATAGCTGATTTGAAATGAGATTCAAAACGGAAACAGTTGAATGTAAATCAATTCTTATACAGTCAGATTACACTGACCAATTTGGGTTAATTTCTAGGTCCCAAAAATAGGAGATTTGGCCCCTTTAAATATCATAACAATTGGTAGTGATTATCGTGGAACCAAGGCAATGTTTTGGGCAGGAAAAAAAAATAGCTTTCACGATGGAGTTCATTGCGCACGTCCACGTGGCTCTTGTGGGTTAAATATGTCATATTGTGTACGTATATGGTATCCGTATAGAAATGACACAGTAGCTTCATCCATTTAATTATTTTTATTTAAAAACAGAGAAGCAAGACTAAGACTAAGTCTCCTTTAACAAGTTATGTTGTTACGACCACAGATGGCCAAAACTCGGAACAGCGGTAACATTACTTTATCGAAGATTTTTTCTTGCATGCACAAATAAATAAATATAATTCTTTGATATAGATTTCACTTTTACTGAATCTGATTACATTACAGCGTAGTGATACATTATTTTTTAACAGCAGTTGACCTATTACAAAGTCATATATATTATATTCCTTCAAGGTCAATTAAATAAAAAAAAGGTACTTTTTATTTAGAATAAGTGGTTTCTTTAAAATGAAAGAAAATAGTTCTTTTTTAATTGACTAATCAAATTCATATAAAGCGATAACTAAGGAGATATCACAGTAGAATATAAAATTTATCACACAAGAATGTGTTATTGGCTGATATATACTGAGCAGAGCACAGTGAGAGTACTTTATTATGCCAGTGGCTAAGTGGGTAAGACGCTGGCTCGCTAGACTGGAGGTCGGGTGTTCGATCCTTGCATTGACCGAGAAAGTTCATCCAAATTGTCCGGCGTGGTTCCCCCTTGTCAATATTGCAGGACGGAAGGCCTGACAAGGGGAGCTGCATAGTCATTGGGATGGGACAAAACACCGAGGTCCCGTGTACACATTAACGTGCACGTAAAAGATCCCTATGCTGTAGTGCCGCTGTCCGAGCAAAATTTCCCTCATAGCACTCCGAGGTCTCGTGTACCATTGACGTGCACGTAAAAGATCCCTATGCTGTAGTGCCGCTGTCCGAGCAAAATTTCCCTCATAGCACTCCGAGGTCCCGTGTACCATTGACGTGCACGTAAAAGATCCCTATGCTGTAGTGCCGCTGTCCGAGCAAAATTTCCCTCATAGCACTCCGAGGTCCCGTGTACCATTGACGTGCACGTAAAAGATCCCTATGCTGTAGTGCCGCTGTCCGAGCAAAATTTCCCTCATAGCACTCTGTATGGCGTATGTCCGTCTCCGTTAGCCCCGTTCAGAGCAGAACAGTAGGACGTTAAACCCCATTCCATTTTGTTTCTATTATATGATTGTATGTCAGCTGACAGTGTGAGAGGAAAGACCGTTTTTTCGGCGACGAGTAAAGTGACATTGTATATTTCAGCTGACAGTGTAAGAGGAGCAATAGTTTATACATTATATACCGGGAGGAAGAGTTGGAAGGAGGCGAGGAAAGTGTGTCGAAACAATGGCGGATATTTAATTAATATCGAAACGGAAGCAAAATATCAACTATACATATCTATGAAAACGTCTGTTTTTGCTTCGGAGTAAGTAGACCAGATAATCAGAAGAAACCGGACTGCATCCCTAATCGGGATATCCGTTTAATAATGGCGTTTATTTTAATCAAAGCGAGAGAGAGAAAACTAGTAGGTCATTTCGGTACTAACATATGGTTTGATTTTATTTCAATAATTCGCTTGCACGTAGGGGTATGTAGCAGTGGGAGGAAAGTGGAGGACCTGCAGAAAACCCACGAGGTTGATTGAAAGGCGACCTTACTCCTTGTCACGTGCAACAGGGGATTCAAAGCCACGCCAGTTGACTCAATGACAGGCTTTATGATACAGCACGCATCCATCCCCAAATATGGATAAGCGACCATCCGGTGTTTTAGCCAGCAGGAATATCTTTGATGTGTAATTTGATGTATAAAACTGATTTGAACGCAATATAATCTATAACGTATATTTCACGTCTCAGTATATGTCATTTTTATTTGTTGTGAATCCAAGCGTTCATAAGGTCATTTCGGGACTAGCATATCTCAATACGGTAATTCACTTAGGCGTAGGGGTCTTTAACAGTGGGGAAAAATCAGAGTATCCTGCGAAAACCCACGAAGCTGAACAAGCGACACTACTGCTTGTCACATACAATCGAACCACGCCGGTTGACTCATGGACAGACCTTATTATGCAACACGCACGCGCTAACCATTCGCCCATTCACCCACAACCTCTGTGTACAAAGGGATCTAGTCCTTTGGATTGGAAGAAAATCCAATGTCCCGTCTACACATAGGTGTCATTGTAAAAATACCCATGACAGCTGCAATTTGAAATAGGCTGAATCTATTGTTTAAATCTTTACAGTATTGGTACTCCGTGGACCGGATTACATTGGAGATCGTCCACTTCCAGACATTGGGATGGTCCCGGATGTCCACCTCCCGAGGCGCATATGTCAGCTTCGGATCACTGGAGGAGTGTCAGTGATTTCAATTATGATTCTGGTGACATGTGCTATAGAGAGAAAGACAATGGATTTGAGAGCCGTGATTGTAGTGAAGACAACACATTTATTTGCGAACATTATAAAGGTGAGTTTTAAAAAAGAAATCATTATTTTTAAAACATGCATTATGCAAGAGCTAAATGTGCTTATTACAAGTTTTTCTTTAGGCCTGAAATATAATATAAATTATTAAAGATACATTACGGGAGATTATATAACGAGTTGGCAGTTCTTGCTATAATTAGTTAAAAACTAGATAATGTAAAGGCAATTTGCTGACAATTTCAGTCATATTGATCCATTATGAACCAAGAATTAAACGATTGAAAGTTCTGCCTAGCCTCGATCATCATTACTAAAATTGGTAAGACAAATAACATAGTCTCGATTATCCAATTAATCATTAAATCGTGAAGGAATCCAACAAATATCGCAGGCTAGCGTTAATATCGAGAGTAGATTATGGTCTGGATAAGTTAATTAATGTCTAATTAATAGCTTAGGCAGAATTAGCTCTTGTATAATGTTTAATAAGACATTTATTAACATGAAAAACTCATTATCAACTCTCAGAGACATCTATTGTGTCGGGTTTTCATTGTTTTTGAATTCGATCTGCTGTTCAACTTTCATTGATGATTAAACGCAAGACTGGACAATCGAAACATTGTTAATAATCGTGACAGCTTTAACGGTGACAATTGAGCACCCCTCCCCCACCCCCACCCCCCACTATAAAAGTATTATGTTTTGGTCTTATTCTATTGTCTTATTTTCAGATGGAACATGTAGTTATGACGATTCGACGATCACATCGTTTTCATATCGCGAGGCCACTTCACCGACATTAGATGAGTGCAAAACAAACTGTGACGATTCGCCTGGCTGTTTTTTGACGGGCAATGTAAGCAACGTATGTTTAATGCTGGTAGCTACAGATGCCGGTAATTCCACAATCGCCATTAAAAAATGTCCATCTGGTTTGTATTTCTCTTTATTCCCGAGCGGGCTTCAATCTGATTAAAACACAGATCCCATTTCGTTTCGTTTTTGTAGTTCAAATTTTCGTTTTACTTGCCATAGCTACACTAGGATCTCGAAGAGTTTTAATCATTGACGTGTTCTGAATGGCATGTATTAGCCAATGAAACGGTATATTACGGCGAACTTTAGGCGTGTTTTGCACGGAACTGTGGGTAATCCACTAGTAACATCAATCATGATTGGTCAATCAAATATCTGAGGTCATAGGTCAAAAGCCGCTCGTATGACGTGACCTATCGCAACAATCGGTCAGATCTTCATGTGGAGTAGGCCATAGAAAGTATTAATAAAACGAAACGAAACACGGATCTGTATTTTAATCAGATTGTGCGCCCTTTGAATTATTCGCTAAAATATCAAATTTTAGATAATCTCCTTTGTCGGGGCTTATGTCGACTTTGCAACCCAAAGCAACTAGTTGCAGTCAGTTGCAGGAGTGCTTATGTCGATCATATCAGCAACTGAGGACAACTGGGGGCAAATGAATTCGGAGCGCTTATGTCGACTCGGAACTGCTAGCAATCACACTTAACACTGACTGTTAATTTATTCGGAGCGCTTATGTCGACTCGGAACTGCTAGCGATCACACTTAACACTGACTGTTAATTTATTCATCACGTGATCAACAAAATGACGAATAACTTAAAAGAAGCTACACAAAGGCATGATCGGTCTTACTACAATTCTATTAGTATATTATTGTCTACATCATCAACGTTTGAAAAGTGGGTGTCTTCGTTCGCTTCCATTTGCTTATTTATAAAGTCACATGACACGTCTCTTATCACGTGATGTTATTTCCATGGAAACGAATTGACTCCTGTTGCAAGAACGCTCATGTCGACTGCAACTAGTTGCAGAAAGTTGCAACGAGTTGCAGAAAGTTGAACATGTGCAACTAACTGCAACTTGTTGCAACTGACTGCAACTAGTTGTAAGAGGCGCTCAGGTCGACTTTTTTCAGTTGCATTCAGTTGCTCCCAGTTGCCGAAACGCCAGTTGCTTTCAGTTGCAAGGTCGACATAAGCCCCCCTTAAGCCTTTAATAGCTGTGGGTGAGCAGAGAGAGAGAGAGAGTGAGGGGGGAGTGGGAGAGAGGGGTAACGTCAATGCAACACAAACTAGGTCATATCGGGACTGACACATGGTTCAATTTCATTTCAATAATTCTGTTAACACAGAAACCAGACCATATTCATATTAGAGATTCGTGTTTCGAAATAGGGGAGCTAACTGGGCAAGACGCTAGATCGCAAGCTTGGGGTCGCATGTTCGATGCCTGCATAGGCCCAGAAACTTCACTGGGATATTCCGACGTGATTCACGTTTGTCAGGGGTGCAGACCGGAGAGTCTAACAAGGACAACTGTCTAGTCGTTCGAATGGAACGAAAACCGGGGTTCCGTGTATACATTTGCATGCACGTAAAAGATCCCTTGGCAGTTTGAATCCGATATAACGGTAGGCCGTACTGCCGCTTCCCGGGTAAAATTTCCATCATAGTACACTGTATGGCGTATGCCCTTCTTCATTGCCCGGAACAGTAGGACGTTAATCCCCATTTCATTTCATTTCCTTCGAAATATTGTGGTTTGTAACTGATTCCTATTTTGCTAGAATGACGTAATATAACGGGGGTTTAAAGGGGATACATGTATTAGGTGAATCTAGCATATTGAGCTGGGTTGATCTGACGTTTTATTTATAGTCTCCAGTGTTATAGGACATATGATGCAGTTCTATGGAACGCATGGTGGATTTCTATGGAAAGCGTGATGCAGTTCTATGGAACACGTGATTCAGTTCTATGGAACACGTTATGCAGTTCTATGGAACACGTGATGCAATTCTATGGGACACGTGATGCAGTCATATGGGACACGTGATCCAGTTCTTTCTGGCATTTGGAGGAGTTCTATGCGACAAGTGGTGCAGCTCTGTGGGACATATGATATTGTTCTATGGGACGCATGCTGCAGATCTATGGGGCATATGATTAAGTTCTTTAAGACATGCGATGCAGTTCTATGGGTTGTTGTGTGTGACATTGGTGTATAATATGAGACATGATGTAGTTATATTATGTGTTTGTATATTGTAGAAAATGCAATTGACAGGACGTCACATAATGTGGGCAACGATGATTCCGATCCTACAAACTGCGCTGCCTCACCATCAGGTAAGTGATGCACACGAACCAAACCTCGGGTACTGTATCCGGCGGGGTAAGGGGGTTGGCAAGTGGTCTAGAGTTTCTGGCTGCGATCTCTAGCTGACCGGTCACCTCCTCGTGGTCAAGGCTTCGAAACGTTGGTGTTGGTGTATTTGCTTGGGGTTAACTCCACGTGCACCGGTTTCTGCCCACAGGAAAGATATCTGGGCGTGCGTTAAAATTGAAAATGAAGCAACTTGTCTGCGATATCACCCTCACTCCTGATTTGTTATTTAGACTTAGAAACATGGGGACCGACTGTACAGTATTGTTAATACAGTTGGCAGTGCCATCAAAATCAAGAACCAAATATGGAGATAGTGCTTTTCTGCGATGTGGTGTAGTTTTGTGGAAGAGACTTCCCATAGACATCAAAAGATCCGAAACATTGAACACGTTTAAATCACAGCCAAACACACCAATCTTCAAGCAAATATATGACTAGCGCTCTTGAGCAGTTTACTGGAAAGAATTGCGCTCTACAAATTCATAATTTATTGTTAATTTAATATATAGGCCCATACACTTCACACAATTCAACATTTCAGTGTCATCTTCGTCAACATGTACAGCTGTCACGAGCACAGAGACGTCAACAGCTACAGAGACTTTTACTGAAACGTCCACTGACACAACAACGGATACATACACAGAAACGTCCACCGAAACCACAACGGATACATACACAGAGCATTCTACAACGACAGAGACTTCGACGATAACATCCTTTAGTACGCATACCGAAACGACTACAGAAACGATAACTATTACACCAGGGGTTCCTCCCGTTTCCACAGTTGTCCAAACAGTAGGAAACATTATAACAACGGTATTACAGATTAGTACTGTGACAATTGGTGGCTCCTCGTTGGTTGTTTCCACGGTTACAGAAACACATACCCAGTCGTGTGATACCGTAACAGTTGACGTCACGGGATCGTGTTCGTCAACATTTCTGTTCTCCTCTTCTCCGTGTCCTTCAGAGACGGTCCAATCTGTGGATACAACCATACAGTCGTCGTTCAGTTCCCTTCAAATAAATGATACATCTGCTTCTAGTTCTACTGGGATTCAAGGTGTTATTGGATCCGACGGGATTATGAGGAGCGAAGTGTGTCGTGAAGTCATCGTTGTGACCCCTGACCCCGTCGCGGAGAAAGCAGCAGTAGAAAGTATCGTGAACGAGTTAACGGTTGACAAGAAAAATATAACGGCTGTCGTTCAGAAAAAAGTAAGTGCCCAAGATAAACGATCAAGTTCTGTTGCTATTGGTTACATGGGAATAGCTTTTCTGATACTTCCGTTAGTATTAATCATTGCTGTTGATATACCGACATGCATTCAGGGCGGAAGGGACGTAATCAAATTATGTAAGGACGAAGATAGGTTTTAATGTGTGTGTTAACGGTGAAATAAAACAAACACAATTATGTGAGGAATACTCTTGGGACGGTTTTTTTTAATCCAAGGAACTATACGAAACGAACTTGTTGGCTATAAGCAATCACGCTGTGTGTGGACAAACATGTATCCATTTCTGTGATATAACTAATGTTATAAATTCGACATATTGAGTTTTGTTATAAATTTATCTTATACATTCCAGATAATGAGTTTTGTGGTATATCCAATGTTATATATTCGCTATAATGGGGTTTGTTATATTTCTAATGTTATATATTCGAGATACTGAGTTTTGTTATATATCTAATGTTATATATTCGGGATACTGATTTTTGTGATATGTCCAATGTTATATATTCGAGATACTGAGTTTTTTTACTGACCAAACTAATGTTACACTAATGTTAAATGGTAGGATTAGTGATATACATTTGTGACTCTAAGTTTTGTGATAGATCTAATGTTATGCATTCGAATACTTCGAGATACCGAATTCGGTGGTATAATTATTATGAGTTATGCTCATTGGAGATTCACAGGTATGGGTTGGGATGGCCTAGTGGTCTAGAGTGCCGCGCTTCGACCTCTGGCTTGCGGCTGTGGTTTCGAGCCCTGGTGTGAGCGTATGTGGCATGGAGATAGGGGCGCCTTCTCAACCTCGTGGGTTTCCTCCGGGCACTCCGGTTTCCTCCCACTGCTAAAGACCCCTACGCGCATGTGAATATTGAAATAAAATGAAACCATATGTTAGTCCCAAAATGACCTAGTTTGTGTCGAATGGACGTTAAACCTCATTTCTCTCTCCCTCTCTCTCTCTCTCTCTCTCTCTCTCTATCTCTTTTGTTACGATTAATGACATGCACGTTCATGACATGTTATATATTCAACAATGTAACTTTGGCATACACGAATCTTGATCTTCGCTCAAGCTTTCCATAAAATTAATTTGAAATTGCCTCACAATCTGTGGATTTCTATTACCATGAACAATATTTAAGTCTATTAATCAATTAATGACAAAGTACCATCTATGTATTTATTCCAATAGCGTATTAATAAGAAAAGTCTGTTTTTAATGCGGTCCTACTCCCGTTCACACTTGTTATACTCAAAACAAGGCTAAATATACCTTTTCAATTTCATTAAATGAAACCAGTATATATACTTTTCAAAATTCTCGACTAAAATTGTCGATTTGGGAATTTAAATGTCGGCCAAATAGCTTCGTGTCTGTTATGAAACTGAGTTAATAGTAAACAGGCAACATCAGTTAAGTATGCGTTCAAGCGTTACCCATAGGTTTAAAAATAGGTAAGTGACCATAAACTCTACTAGCTTTCAAAATGGATACATAGTGACGTGTGTTTTTAGTCTCGAAATAATCTGTTTCCAATTGCCGTTTTCCAATACGTGCTCACCAACGCACTCTTTCATTAATATGTCGTTTTTTATGGGATTGTCACCTTATAGCTGTTATCAGACCATTGAAACTGATGGAGGATCTCTTGTTACCATGGTAATACTACCTTTACTACTTGATTGCTATTGTGTTTGTAATTAAAATTGTATTATTGTTCATATAGACTTTTAAGTAAACAGTTCTTTACCGGAGATGGATCAGTCAACCCGAGAATTATGTTGACAGCGATGTCTAGATTTTATAAGGATGTCCCTTCAAGACGTCTGACATCTAACGGGGTTTCCAAAAAGGTGGATAGCTGTGCAACAGAGTAATCCGATTAAAACACAGATCCTATTTAGTTTCATTTTTATAGTTCAAACTTCGATAAACTTGTCTTTACTACACTAGGAATGGGAAGAGATGTTGGCGATGTTCGATTCACAATTCCGGAATTAAATTCCAAAACTGGTGTCAATCGAGTGAAAAGGAGAATTTCGGAGGACAACGCATAAAAAATATTTCAACCAATCATGACAGCTGAAACATATTTTTTTACTAGGAATACGTCACAGTTCTGTCACTCCACCTCAGCTATCGGGACTGGCAGAACTGTGACAGGACTGAATTCCGCGTCACTCGATTGTAATTCTGTCGATTCTGGACGTACTCCGAAATTCTCCTTTTCACTCGATTGACACCAGTTTTGGAATTTAATTCCGGAACTGTGAATCGAGCACCCCCCTAGTGTTGTTGCATCGACATGAATGTGGTAGTCAAGTCCATAGAAGTTTGGTACTACGATGATCACAAGATATGGATTAAATCTAGAGAATGGGCTACAAAAAATAGAAATGAAATGAAATGGGGTTTAACGTCCTACTCTTTTGCACCTAACCTTGGCTAATGGAAGACGGGCATACGCCATACAGTGGGCTATGAGGGAAATTTTGCCCGGGCAGCGGCGCTACGGCCTACTCTTATATCGAATTCCAACTACCAATGAATCTTTTACGTGCACGCCACTGTGTACACGGGACCTCGGTTTTTCGTCCCATCCGAACGACTAGACAGCTGTCCTTGTCAGGCCCTCCTTCTGCATCACTGACAAGGGGAGATCAGGCCAGAAAATGGAGATGAACTTTCTCGGTCAAAGCAGGGATCGAATACCCGACCTCCAGGCTAGCGAACCAGCGCCTTGTCCACTTAGCCACCGTGACCCCCACAAAAAATAGAACACCGCTAATTATTATAATGGCAAATACATAATGGTCTACATCCTAATCTTAAATTGGATTACCTCCCATTGTACGGTATTATAGCCGTCGGGATGCTCGATTCACAGTCCAGAACGTCCCGAATCGACAGAATTACAATCGAGTGACGCGGAGTTCAGTCCTGTCACAGTTCTGCCAGTCCCGACAGTTGAGGTGGAGTGAGTAGAATCGTGACGTATTCCAAGTAAAAAATATGTTTCAGCTGTCATGATTGGTTGAGATATTTTTATACAGTCGACACATGCGTTGTACTCCGAAATTCTCCTTTTCACTCGATTGACACAAGTTGTGGAATTTAATTCCAGAACTGTGAATCGAGCATCCCCGTCATATGCTCGGCTGTCGCGACTGGCAGAACTGTGATAAGACTGAATTCCGCGTCACTCGATTGTAATTCTGTCGATTCGGGACGTTCTGGACTGGGAATCGAGCATCTCATACACTCGGCAAATGTCGGCAGATTCCGGAACATAGATGTAAGGTACTGGGGCCAATTCGATTATGCAGTCCGGACAGTCCGGACTCTCCATTTCCATTCGTTTATTGGTCACGTGACCATTTTTGGAGAGTTCGGATCGTCCAACCTCTCCAATTTTTCGACCGGTGCGATTGCGGAGAGTGACGTAACAAGATGGCGGCAAGGTAAGAAATTTCCTTCCAAATTTTACAAATATTTTACAAATATGGATCAGTTTCGTTGTTTTCTGACGATAATCTCACCCTACAGTCGCCTCAATCGCTTTGTAATCTTATTTGTCGATAGAATTTTGCCTCGCCTCACGTCAAATCGCTGCATTTCAGCTAAAAACAGTTGTTTGTCTCAAAATCAGGCATAAACTAAATTTGATTTTGAATTTATTTTTTTACCTATCTTCAAAATACAGCCCATAACCGGAGATTCAGATATTTATTATACCCCCAAATGATTAATTTAACCGACTTACAATGTTGACAATACAGCAATACGTCGTCTTCTTTTGACGTGCTCTCGCTGGCAATTTGATGGATCCAGGAGATTCTCTAGAATCAAAACTAGAGTTACAGTCGCCATTTTGGTTCTCCACCTGTACTCGATTACACCGTAAACGCGGACAATCCGGATTGGAGAACGTGGAGAGTCCGGACTGCATAATCGAATTGGCCTCAGGAATCTGCTGAGGTTTCCCAAGTGACGTCATCTAGTATACATTCTATGGAATACAAATACTGCTTATTACTGAGCGACGTGTGGACTTCTCTAGTCATTATCTGTATAGTCCAATTGCTAAACATCATGACAGTATATGTCATGTAGTGCTCAATAATTGTAGGGAGTGGTCGAATGTTTAAGAGTGGTCGAGTGAGTAGAATCGTGACGTATTCCTTGGTAAAAAAAATATGTTTCAGCTGTCATGATTGGTTGAGATATTTTTTATACAGTCGACGCATGCGTTGTACTCCGAAATTCTCCTTTTCACTCGATTGACACCAGTTTTGAAATTTAATTCCGGAACTGTGAATCGCGCATCCGACTGAGTGGCTCACTAAAGAGCAGCTCCAAGGTTCGATCCCGACGATGGCCGAAAAAGTTCCCCGGGAATTACTTGCATGGATTCCCCTTTGACATGATATAACAGAAATAAAAATATATCAATGTCGATATATAGTTACACCACTTTCCAAAAAAGGAACAATCGAAAATTAACGTGATTTAAGAGAAATTAAAATATTATGTTGATATATAGTTACTCCTCTTTTTAACAAAGCAAAGCAACAATAGAAAATCAAGCTATGAAATATTCACACACGCTTCGTCATAATATGATATATAGCTTCTAGATGTCATTACATAACTGAAAAGAAACAATATAAATTCATACCTGCGTGTTTTGGGGTTTTTTTCTATTCGTATGTCATATGAAACCATCACCATGTTGCATGTAACAAAAGTAAGAACACATTTCCTTTTTTAGCTGTAAATCTACCTCCATTTCAAACAAAGTGTATAAAATATTAATTTGTAAGACTGAACAGTTTGAATGGGTACATGGAAATATATATCATGACACTGAATGTAAGTTTTAGATTACAATCAAATGACTACAGTTTTCCATTCATGTGCATTAATCGTTTTCCGCTAAAATTTAATCATGCCGAAGGTAGTGAAACGTATTGGAATTTTATCGATAATGTTTAATCATGCAGAATGTTGTGAACGTTATTGTGATTTTTTTAGTAATTGAACATAAAACGATGTTATGCTGGTTAAAAATGCATTATTTAAGAGCTAAGTTTGCCTATTGCAGATTTTTCCTTTTGACCAAATGTTATATAAATCATTAATCAAGCATTTATTTACGTGTGATGCCCATAATCAACTCCCTAGAACCTCGGATTTGATTTTCAAAGGAATTAGATTTAATATAAAGATGACAATCGACACTACACTGTTCTGTATGGAAGCGTATAGGGGTCAATAGCGCGATAGATACCGCAATATTAAGTTGATAATAAGTCAACATATTGTGATTTTTCTGACGATTTTATCTCTGAAAAGGCAATTTTTGCCGAGTTAATTGAATAACTCGCTAATTTGCATGTCGTCATATTGTTTTAGATGCACACGTCGACATAGCGCATGGCAATATGTCGACATATACTACGACGAAATGGAATATGTCGCCAAAGCTTCCGAATAGCAATATCTTACCGCAAACGTGTACTTTTAAGACGAAATGGGGACATAAAACATAGCGTGTTGACTCAATTACCTCGGCAAAAATTGACTTTTCAGAGATATCTAACATTGCGGTATCTATCGCGCTATTGACCCCTATACGCTTCCATAGTTCTGTACACGACTCCTCTCAAAATCAATTAAATGATTTGACTAAAATCATCAACGTATTCCTTATCATAATCCATTTTTTAAAAATGCGAGAACTACCACCGCTTTATCTAAATCTTATCGGAATCTTGCGTAATGCATTTTTAAAAATGCGAGAACTACCACCGCTTTATCTAAATCTTATCGGAATCTTGTGTAATGCATCTTTAACTTTCCTTGATTGGTCACCAGGTTATTCTATATTAAAGCGACAATTTCATATTTTCTAAGAAAGTCAAAACATAATTATTTTTATGTGTTTTGCTCAATAGGTTGTCAATTCGCTATTATACGATCACAGGTATCAATCATTCACACACTTAAAAATCATTCACACCGGAAATAATAACACACTTACCCCCCCCCCCATATGTTTCTATCCTCCATGTGAATAGCCTATATTCAAATGTTTGAATTCGTGTAGTTGAAAATGATATTTTTGCAAATTTCTTAACTGACAATAGTGAATTATAGGATTAATATGATTATTCTTTGAGTGCTGTATATAGATACAATCTAATTTAAGACTTTATTTTAATAGATTTTAAAGATATGACTTAAAAATATGCAATTCGCGCTTTAATCGTATGGGATACCATTACACAACTATCTGTTATGCACCAATAGATATATTTGACTTTTAATAATTCAGAGACAACAAAGAGAAAGCGGATGTAATTGATACTTAGTATTTAATCAAGCATATATAATATAGATTATAGAATAAAATAAAAGACCATGCAATCCGATACATCCGTTGTCTTCTAAAAGTCACGGCAAATGTTCCTGTAGTCAGAGATAGAGAGAAATGGGGTTTAACGTCCACTCGACACAAACTAGATCATTTCTGGACTAACATAACGTTCAATTTTATTTCAATAATTCGCTTGTGTGTAGGGGTCTTTAGCAGTGGGAGAAACTTAGGTCACCGGGTTTGAAGGTGACCCTACTCCTTGTCACGTACAACCGGGAAATCGAAGTCAGTTGACTCAGTGACAGACCTTATGATGCAACACGCACGTGCTAACCCTTCGGCCATCCCCTTTCCCCGCCCAGTAGTCACCTAACATAATATACCAGTATATATTTAATTTTATTGGGGTTTTTTTTCGGGGGGGGGGGGGGGGGGTATGGTGTGTGTGTGCGGGGGGGGGGGGGCAATGTTTTAACGCGTGGCGTAGTTTCGAAACCCCACATTTTCGTGACAAAAAATAGGGTCGCAATTTAATCTCGTGGCTTTTCTCCTGTTCCACTGGTTTCCTCCTGAAGCTAAAGTTTGTGTCGTGTGGACGTAACATCTCTCTCTTTCTCTCTCTCCCTCTCTCTCTCTCTCTCTCTCTCTCGATAACATTTACTGTTTATTAATTCAAAACATTTCGACTAGGATTCTCTAGAATTGTGTAAGCGTTTGATACGATTACACAAGAGAATCTTTGGTTATGCATCGTTCACTACTATACAATAATTATACTATTCAACAGACAAGATGTATTTACAGTTCAATTACTAAAAGCAATTAAAGGTATTTGTTGCAGCACGTAACATAATTCAATATTCATGGACATATCCGCTCATTGTTTCACTAGCTGGTACTTTGAAATGTTGCCTCTTTATTCTACGCCCACATTTTTAAATTTGTCGTGTAGCATTGTGGTAATGAAGGGGCAGACCCTACCGATATTCAGTCTTCCTCGACTTCCCGTGCCGGAGTTATCCCCCTGTCCCAAAATAAATTCTGAGGCTTTCAAAATTCTGTGACTTTTCGTTACGGGAATATAGACATCATTGACGTCACGAGAGGATGAACCCTGACATTATTTAACTTTTTCGACTTTCCTTTCGGGAGTGATCTCTTCCTTGACAAAAATTTGGTGATGGTTTTGTTTTAGATATCTTTCAAATTTGCTGGGGAACACACTGGGAAGATGAACCATATCAAGTGTTTTGCGACTTTTCGGTCAGAGTTTTATCCCCTTTGCTAAAATCCTTGTGAAAGTGATCGAGGGTTTTGCGGGGAAGCTTGGGCCGTGAGTGGTTTTACCCTTTCGACATAAAGCTTTCTTTAACTTTCCGTTTCGAAGTCATGAAATGTAAAATGTACTCAACATTCAAGTAAGCCGTTCGAATAAACTGCAGTTTAGACGAGGCTGCTGTGTTCGTGTTTTTATTGATGCAGTACTTTTTTCATGATTTAGTGGCTTTCATAATTCAGGTAATTCGACCGGAATCTTTTGTATCAGGTTCCACATTAGAATAGTCCCTTGGTTGTCTCTGATTGCATAAATATTACACAAGGAGCTGAAAAGATTCAACTGAGTGTTTCATCCACAACAGGGTATAACAGGATCTTTTTCTCGACTGTTACACATTTCGTTTTCAAGTAGGCAATGTTAGTGTCTGTAAATCTAACTCATTGCGATTTCATATTTACAAACATTTAAGAAGCATAAAACTCTTAACAGCAATAGCTGTATAGATATTCCTACCGATGGAAAATATTTAATGGAAAGATACAAAATTTTTAATCTGGTGGACCTACGTTCAACAACTTTGTTTAAATGTTATGTAGATAAATACGTGCTCGAGTCGAATTCTGAATTTTCGCAAAAAGTTTAAAACTTGTAGATCAAATGATAATCTAGACAAGAGAGATAAATCTTCTAGACAGCATTTAATTCAGACATTTTTAATTGATTGAATTTGAATTGTTTTCAGGATTCTGAAATGTAAAGACAATGGATGGCAATATGTTGTTAAGATATAGAAAGTATTTGATATCTATAGAGATGATATTACTGTGTTTGATTGGGATCATATCATCAATACAAGCCACCATTATAGACGTACCGGCTACAGGTAAATTATTTTATACATAAAAACAAAAAGAAATGAAATGGGGATTAATATCTTATGTTCTGCTCCGAACTGGGCTAATGAAGACGGACATACGCCATACGGTGTGCTAATTGTTATGTGGGAAATTTTGCCCGGACAGCGGCGCTACCGCCTTCTCTTATATCTAATTCACAATGTCAAGGGATCTTTAACTTGCACGTCAATTTAGTGCGTAGATAACAAAAGCACCTGCATGTAAAATGTTTTATATAATATATGATATATAGTATTAAAGGAGCTAAATCGCTAACTGTTGGGACCTAGAAATTGACAAAAGTGGGTCGCAACGAATATGAATGTATATAACCTGGTTTACAATCCATGGTTTCCGTTTTTCAAATCAGTTATGTTCCGAAAAATAAGCCAGCAGTCTCAATCGAATGTAAATTTCTAGCGTCTGGTTATTCGGTACACTGTATCTAGCCTCGTCCCCTAGTCTTTTGCTAGAACTGGGTCCGAAACGCATTATAGTACACGAATAGTAAAATGTTTATTTTGTCTTAAAGATTGGATATCAGAAGACCATATTTTTTCCGGTAAGATCACAGCATCAATGTTGATTTAGATTGACAAATAATTCGTGTTTTCAAAGTTGAAGATTTTGGATGATATTGAGTTAGAGACTTAGCTGTTTTAATATAATATATGAGGGTTGGCTGAAATCTTAAACCTATCTGTGAAACACCTTATTTTTCCACATAGTCCCCTCCAGGTGTACACGCTTGTAGTTGCCGGTACCAGATGACCGCCATGTAGCCATTTTGTCCATTCCTGGGGATTTCAGTGGATAGGTCCACAAAGATGGTTTAATACGAAGACATAAACACAACAGTTCTTATGTCTATCATCCATTTAATGATTGTGGTTGCTGGAGAAAAATGTTTGTTTCAACCCAACTGATTTGCCCGCTCATTTTCTCTTCCCTCTTACCCCACGGCGTTACCCATATTGTCCATGAAAAGGTATTAAAGTTGTTGTCCTGCCCACGAGGGCTGAAAACATGTTATTAATATACAGTAATAATAATGTCAGAAGAAAAAGATCCGATATCTCCTGGGTCTTTCTTGGTGAGCTGTACTCTGCGATTGATTGTATAGTTCAGCTGCTAGTCTAAGATCTCCTGGTGAAAACAGTAATAATAATGGCCGAAGAAAGAGATCCAAGATCTTCTGGTGAAGGAGCTACGGTCTTACATGATGAGCTTCACTCTATGATTAATTGTATATTTCAGCTGCTAGTCTAAGAGGGACGTTTTATACATTATACACTAAACAGAGAACTTGGAAGGAGGCCAGGAATGTGTGTCGACAAAATGGTGGATATTTAATTAATATCGAAACAGAAGAAAAATACCAAAGATACATATCTATGAAAACGGGTTTTTTTGCTTCAGAGTAAGTAACATTTGATTGAACAACATTAGGTGATCCCACCCACTTAATGGCGATTGCCAGGAACAGAAGTTTTCTAACCTTTAGTTAAAGATACATTATGTAAGATTTAGATAAAGAACGAGCCATTCTTGCAATAATAGTTCGAAAATAGATAATGTAAAATGAATAATTTGAAAATTTCATTCAAACTACTCTATTGCAAGCGAAGATATTAGCCTTTGAATGTTTGACAGACGTGTGCAATAATTTCAACCACCGTACTGGTTGACCGAAGCTAAGTCTCGGTCCTCCATATTTGATTAAATCAAAGTATCGTTGAACCGTTTTAATCTATTTAATATCGGAGAACTCTGAAGCCACCGGGAGTTGATTAAGGCCTGGATCAGTTAATTAATGTGTAATTAATACTTTAGAAAACATTTTAGGCCGAAAGAAATACCTGCAATAGGCCGATTTAGCTCTTGCATAATGTATGTTTAAGGTGGGGTGACAGTTGACACACATATATTGTGTCTATTCCTTACGATGGAGCGAAAACTAGGAAATATCCCTTGGTGGAATGACCGCTCTTTCTCTCGGGTGATTGTAAGTTAGGTTTAGAGTAAGCGTTAGGGCCAGGTACAGGATCAGGGTTAGGGTTAGGATTAGCGTTAGCCCTGTTTACATCTGGTGAACTTTGACCAAACTTGAAGTTGGCCTTATCAACTCGCACACCATTTCACTAACGTCTCAGTCATCGTGCTGTATTCTCCTCTGTTGTGTAGAGAATTATTGTAAGCTAGGTTGATTTTCGCTCATGTCGTCATAATGTTCCGGTTCGATGAAGTTTTTGGAGAAATGTTATTGAAAAAATGTTTTTGGAGAAATGTTTTGCAAGATTTGTATTTGGAAATTTGTATATAGAAATTTGTTGTTCCAGATTTGTTTTTCATTGTATGTCTATGATGAAATATAAATGTAGATTATTTTTTTGATTTACTAAAATATATTCTTTCTCTTTATGTTAAAATCAAATTAAATTAAACCACAATACATTTTACAAATTTGATAGGACAAATGTCTGATTTGTAAAACAAATATTGATTTTAAGATACAAATGTTAGTTTTAGTATACAAATGTCGAAATACGACAACAAATGAATAAATAAGAATTAATAACTATGAATTGAGAACTAAGAATTAAGAACACCGAATAAAGAGCTGTTTGGTCTTCCATACCAACCTCTTCCATAGCTTGGATGGCGCGTGTGCGTTGTGTCATATGATCTAGTTTTGATCCACCGGTCGGAGCAGAACGTAGGGAGTGAGAGAGAGAAATGGGGTTTAACGTCCACTCGACACAAACTAGGTCATTTCGGGACTAACATATGGTTTAATTTTATTTCAATAATATGCTTGCGCTTAAGGGTCTTTGGCAGTGGGATAAAAGCGGAGAACCCGGAGAAAACCCACGAGGCTGGACAGGCGACCCTACTCCTTGCCACGTACAAGCAGAACGTAGGACGTTAAACCCAATTTTATTGCAATTCACAATGGAGATCATCCACGTCCGGGGGGGGACTGAATGGTAAGCATGCGCACGCTGTATCATACGACCTGCCATTGAGTCAACTGGCATGGTTTAGAATCCCCGGTTGTACGTGGCAAGGAGTAGGGCCGACTGTCCAACCACGTGGGTTTTCTCCGGGTACTCCGGTTTCCTCCCACTGCTAAAGACCCTACATAAAATTAAACCATATGTTAGTCCCTAAATGACCTAGTTTGTGTCGAGTGGACGTTAAACCCCATTTCTATCTCTCGTTCTCATCCACGTGCACACACTCTACAGCACACGTTTTATTCATTACAGTATTGTTTACCCATGGACCGGTTTATATTGGAGCTCATCGTCTTCTAGACATTGGGATGGTCCTGGATGTCCTCCTCCCCAGACGCCCCTGTCAGAATCGTATCGCTGGAAAAATGGTAATCAGTTCGGACACGATGCAAATAAAGTTTGCTACAGAGACCATGGTGGATTAGAGAGACGCAAATGTAATGAAAACAACACATTTATTTGCGAAAGTTATCTAAGTGAGTTCATTTTGAATTTTATAGGAGTTCAGGGTGTATTCTATATAAAGTTTTTCCGGTGTGATTTCCCACCATGTCAGGGTTGCAGGACGGAGGGCCTGGTAAGACTCTAGTTCGCTAATCTGGAGGTCGGATATTCCATCCCTGCATTGGCCGAGAGAGTTCATCCAGATTTCCCGGTATAGTCCCCCTTTGTCATTGATGCAGGACGGAGGGCCTGACAATGACAGTTGCCTAGTCGTGCATTGGCGTGCACGTAAAAATTCCCTGACAGTTGGAATTCGATATAAGAGTAGACCGGGCAAAATTTGCCCCAACGCAAACTGTATGGTGTTTGCCCGCCATTCATTAGCCCTGTTTGAAGCAGAACAGTAGGGCGTTAAACTCATCTTCATCTGATTACATTTCTACATTAAGTGAGTTCTAGACGTAGTTCATATAAATGAGAGAGGAATGCAGTCGCCTACCGCCACCACTGAGAGATTAATACATTCGATGACCATAACCTCCATCGGTGAAGGAAGAACACATTCATCCACTACCACCCCTAACATTAAGGCGGGTGGGGTAGGGTACAGTCGACGACGACCACCATCATGGAGAGAGGAATTGATATGACGTCACAATTTCAAAATGGCTGTGTTGACGTCTGCCCCTTTCATAAAGTATAGTACAGTATAAATGAAATGAAATGAAACGGGGTTCAACATCCCACTGTTTTGGGATATTGACTGTGGTCATATGTCATAGAGAGTGTTATGAGGGACAAAGCACAGTATACTGTTTTTAAAGAAATTCTATTGTGTTAATTTCAGATGACACATGCAGCTATACTGAGACAGCGATAACAGGCTTTACGTTTAGAGATCATGGCAATGGGTCAACGCCAACATTAAATGACTGTAAAACTAGCTGTGATAATACTTCTGGCTGTTTTCTGACGTTTAATTATTCTCAAGCATGTTTAATGCTGTTAGCTACAGATGTTAGTGACACCACAATCGCCATTAAAAACTGTTCATATGGTAAACATTTCTATTCATCTTCTTCGATTGGCATTTAGTAAATGAACATATTAACACAACTTCACAGGGTACAATTTTATGGATTACTGAGTTTGACTCTAAGCGACGTTTCGACGATGATACTCTCGTCTTTATCAAGCCAATGATACAATTATGTGAATAGTAGGCAAATATATACAGAATATGAAACAAAGATAAGAATCAAATACAATTTATTTCCATTTATTGCAAATACTTAAACAAGCTACATCTCTTTGTATTTGGTTAAAATACAATCTGATAAAATTACAGATCTAAACTTCTTTTCGGTTTACATATGTATTATATTTTTCATGGTCTCTACTACTTAAAGCTCTGGCTGATTTTAGTGACAGGTCGCGTCAAAAGTCATACGGGCGACTTTTGAGGTATAAGCCAATCAAACGGTCTGTTACGTGGAGACCCATGATACAATTCTATCGGACACATGGTTCAGTTCTATGAGATACATAATGCGTAGTTCCATGGGACACATTATGTAGCTCAACACGTGTTGCGTTCCTACGAGTCTGACACATGATACATAAGACACATAACGCAATTCTATGGGACACATAATGCAGTTCTACGAGACACATGATACAGTTCTATGAGATACATAATGTAATTATATGAGACATATCGTCATTATGCAGTTCTATGAGACACATATTAAGCTCTATGAGACCCATGATACAGTTCTGTTGAAGATATGCTGTAGTGATTATGTTTGTGTATTGTAGAGACTGCAATAGAGACCTCGGAACAGTGTGTAGCCGATGGTTCCGATCCTACAGACTGTGCTGTCGCACCGGTGATACCAGGTAAGTGACATACACCAAGGGCAGATAACTCACAGATAATACACTCATCTTACTTCAACCTTCACAACTAACCAGCGAGAACCACGCCGTAAAATCCAGATGAACCATCTTAGTCAACACCGAGGTCAGCAGGTCAGCCCCCGCACCTCATGTAAAATGAAATCAAAATCTTTAGGTATACTGCGAGATTTATTTGACATTTGAAATCTATGGACACTGACGTGTGAAGATAGAGAATCCAATCAAACAGTGAAGTTACATTTTTTTTTTAAATCTGAAATTATGGTTGTTAATTTTGATATACAAGCTGTCCAACTTAATAATCACTAGTTTGGGCGCATTTAAAATGTCTCCCTTCCTAACTTTTCCAGTACTAGGGCCCAGACACAAGTTGTGAGGGAATGTTATCAAGGAGTTATCGTCAGGTATCACCTGGACTTGCTGTAGGAAACGTTCAAGTGGGCTGATCTGTCATAATACCAACAGTCTGATTTGTCATGTTGTATACGGATATACTGATTTGTATAGATGAACCTGGGGAATGGTTCATGAAGTTTTAACTAAGATAAAATCCAAATGTTAGAAATTTGATTGGATAATATTAGATCGATTTTAGTGCTTAGCAACTCAAGATTTGGGTATCTATTAAAATTTGGATTTTATCTTTAGATAAGTTTTCCAGAAACAGGGCCCTGGTTTACTACTAAAAAAAATTCCAGCTGGCCTATCGGTCATAACGTCCATCTTTAGAGAGGTGGAAACTGTCTCTGCTTTTCCCCACATTGTCACGGAGTTAAATGACGTAGTTTTTTATCACACATTGTCACGTAATAAGGAGAATGGTCGCCGTCCGAGCCTCGTGGGTTTTCTCTTTATTCCTGGGTTCTTACTCACAACTAAAGACCGCTATGCGCAAACGAATAATTGAACCATTTATTAGTCCCGAAATGACCAAAGTTGTGTCCAATGGAGGTTACAATTCTAGCTCTCTCACTTTCTATGTTCTATCTAAAAAAATTATTTCAGTGTCATCTACCATAATGTACCCAACAGAAACGTCAACAGTTACAGAAAGTTCTATTGAAGCGACTACGTTTACAGAAATATTCAATAACACAGTAACGGAGTACTCCACAAATTGGTCTACAACTACGGAGTTTGTAACAGATGTTAGTACATTTACCGTAACGACTACCGAAGCCGTAACAGTAGGAAACATTGTATCAACGGTGTTACAGATTAGTACTGTGACAATTGGCGGCTCCTCGTTGCTTGTTTCCACGGTAACAGAAACACAGACTGCGTCTTATGATACCGTAACTGTTGACGTCACAGGATCGTGTTCGTCGACAGTTCTGTACTCTTCTTCTCCGTGTCCTTCAGAGACGGTCCAATCTGTGGATACAACCATACAGTCGTCGTTCAGTTCCATTCAAATAAATGACACATCTGCTTCTAGTTCTACTAGTATTAAAGGAGTTGTTGGGTCGGACGGGATTATGAGGACAATGGTGTGTCGTAACGTTATCGTTGTGACCCCCGATCCCGTCGCGGAGCAAGCGGCAGTAGAAAGCATCGTGAACGAGTTAACGGTTGACAAGAAAAACATAACGGCTGTCGTACAGAAAAAAGTAAGCGCACAAGATAAACGATCCAGTTCTGTTGCTATTGGTTACATCGGAATAGCTTTTCTAGTAATACCTTTCCTTATCATCATTGCTGTAGATTTGCCGCGATGCATCCAGGGCGGAAGTGACGTCATCAAATTATGTAAGGATCGAGACATATTTTAATCTGTTGGGTCAGATATGATACAGAGAATAAAACCATCAACATTTTGTATGGATGGCCCCTTGGTCACTTTATTCAGGTTACAAGGAACTATATCCTGGAGATCAGTGATGTAGTTTTCACTGTCCCTTGACGTTGGATTATAGAAGACCAAACAGCTGTATATTCAATGTTGTTAATTCTTAGTTCTTGATTCTCAGTTCAGCGTTTGGTGTGGACGATTCTTGGAACTCTGTATTAAGCCGCAAGGCACTATCTGAAGATCTATGATGTGGTTTCCAGCATTCCCTTGACGTTAGATAAGGCCTTCTTGGCTAGCAATCACCTTGTGTCTGGACAGTGTCTACAACTTGTGTCTGGACATTGTGTCAACAATTGAGCCGGGTGTGTAAAATCGTCCCGTTTTACTTTCATTTATTGGCGTAATCGCGAAATCTTGACTTGATAACACTCACTTTGCACGTTTTGAAACCATTCTACCACAAACCTTCACGGAAGGGACGGGGCGGCTGGCCGAATGGTTAGCACGTTTGCGCTGTATCATACAGTCTATCGTTGAGTCAACTGGCGTAGTTTCATTCCCCATGTAGTACGTGACAAGGAGTAGGGTCCCTGTCCAACCTCGTGGGTTTCATCCGGGTCCTCTGGCTTCCTCTCACTGCTAAAGACCCCTACGCGCAAACGAATTATTGTATTAAAATTAAACCATATGTTAGTCCCGAAATGACCTAGTTGGTGTCTAGTGAACGTTAATCCTCTCTCTCTCTCTCTCTCTCTCTCTCTCTCTCGCTCGCTCTCTCTCTCCCTCTCTCTTCTCTCTCTCGCTCTCTCGGGGATTCGAAACCACGTCAGTTGGTAATGAGGCACCACAGAATCTTTGCTTTGTTATATATGCCAAATTTAGAATATTGAATTAAAATTAACTAAACTTTCAATTAGTTTTTAATTGTTTTTATCTTTTCACACTGTAACCTGTTTTATCGCAATTAATCATGACGTGAATAAAATCCTAGAAAAACTCCTATCATGTGGTTTATTATTGTTTTTATTTTGAGGGGGGCACCAAAAATCTTTTATGAGTTGTGGGCCTTAATTCGACCCTGCATACGATCCTGCATCTTTGGAAACAAATCTTGTTGGGTTTTGGGGGTTTTTTTGGATTATTTTTTCTCTGTTCTTCATTAGATATTTATTTGTCAAAAGATTAAAATCTATTATACGTCCACAAAGTTATTCACTGGAAGTACAAATCCAACATCGTGCAGAGTGTCGGAATACCCATTTTTGTCAAAGTCATTCACTGGAAGTAATAACTAAGGGAAAACATATCATATCAGAATAGCCATTGGCTGGAAGTAATAACTGATGGAAAACATATCATATCAGAAGATTTATTCATTAGTCTCAAATATTTGTCAAATCAATCTATCCTACAGTCACATCATAATTAATTCATTCAATATAGCAATCTTGTCATTTGTCGTCTGTAAAGCTTACGTTTCCGACATTTCCTGTTTTGTTGGTCAATAATGATCTAAGTAAATATAATAATTCATTGTTTTAGTGACAAAAGTCGTGTTTTGTTTTGTTTATTTTTTTTTTATTGTTTCCCCTCGGGGCATGGTCTCACCTTGTCAGTGGCGCAGGACAAATGAAATGAAATGAAATGGGGTTTAACGTCCTACTCTTTTGCACCTTACCTGGGCTAATGGAAGACGGGCATACGCCATACAGTGTGCAATGAGGGAAATTTTGCCCGGGCAGCGGCGCTACAGCCTACTCTTATATCGAATTCCATCTGCCAAGGGATCTTTTACGTGCACTCCAATGCGTACACGGGACGTCGGTTTTTCGTCCCATCCGAACGACTAGGAAGCTGTCCTTGTCACGCCCTCCTTCTGCATCACTGACAAGGGGAAATCACGCCGGAAAATCGAGATGAACTTTCTCGGCCAATGCAGGGATCGAACACCCGACCTCCAGGCTAGCGAACCAGCACCTTATCCACTTAGCCACCGTGACCCCCAGTGGTGCAGGAGAGAGTGCCTGGTAAGGGAAAACGTATAGTCGTTTGCATGGGTCGAAAAACCGAGGTCCCATGTACATATCGGCGAGCACGTAAAAAAAACCTTTCTAGTTGAAATTTTATAAAAGAATAGGCCATTGCGCCGCCGTCCGGGAAAAATTTCCCTTGTGGCACATTGTATTGCGTATGTCAGTCACAGGGGGGGGGGGGGTTAGCACGTGCGTGTTGTATCATAAAGCCTGTCATTGACTCAACTGGTGCGGTTTCGAATCCCCGGTTGTACGTGACAAGGAGTAGTGTCGAGTGTCCAGCCTCGTGGGTTTTCTCCGGATCCTCCGGTTTCCTACCTCTGCTAAAGACCCCTACCCGCAGGCGAATTATTGAAATAAATTTAAAATATATGTTAGTCCCGAAATGACGTAGTTTGTGCGAGTGGACGTTAAACCCTCTCTCTCTCTCTCTCTCTCTCTCTCTCTGGGCAAATCTCCTACCCATCCCAGTTCTGGAAGCTTAAGGGTATTACGTTTACCCAGTGGCGGATCTAGGAATTCTGGGAATTTTGAAAGATGGGGGGGGGGCGCCGCAAAATGAGGGAACTGACCGTGGTCCCCCAAGATTTATTATCCGTCATTTCCTTGCATTTGTAGCCATTCCGAGACGAACCAAGAGCTATTTGCGTCTGAGAAAAGGCACTTTTAGCAGTAAAAAAGGGCACTTTCGAAAATTAGAGGGGTGCGCGCCCCTTGCGCCCCCCCCCCCCCTTAGAATCCACCTCTGGCTATATTTCGTTTGGTTTTTGAGGGGCGGATCTAGGAATTTTGAAGTGGGGGGGGGGGGCGAAAAATGAGGGCACTGACTGGGGCACGCTGTCATTTCTTTGCTTCTGTAGCCATTCCAAGAGCTATTTGGCTGATATTTTCGTCTAAGAAACGTTCGGAACGGACATATTTCAGTCTGAGAAAAGGCACTTTCAGCAGTAAGAAAGGGCACTGTTTTTTGGGGGGGGGGGGTTTTGACAGTAAGTGATATGTACCTACGCCTATACAATTGCGATGCGGCGCCAGTTTACTTATTACGAAAACTTGCCGCTTTTAGAAAGAAGTTCTCAAAATTGCGTCGTTTGAAGGGTGTGTAGAATTTTCAATGCAAACTTGTCCCTGTTTAAAGAAAATCGGATAAACTTGAAAGAAAAACAGCTTCAAACTTTGAAAACTTTGTAAGATAAAACATTCTTCAAAGCCGTCGTCATGGGCAACGCCGTTGGTAATCCGGGAACTTGAAATTAGTTCTAATGGCTGACTTTGTCATGCAGCCGAGGCTAGATGAGGGTACTAGAATCTGCTGAGATTTGTCGAGTTCTACACATTGACGTGTTCTGGGTGATGTGGGGGATTATCCAATGAAACGGTCTCTTACGGCGAGTTCTCGGCCTCTAAATGCACGGGAATGTGGGTAAACCACTAGAAACGCCAACACTGATTGTTTAATCATTGATTGTCTCGTCTGGCGGCATAGGGTCAAAAGCCCTTCGTTTGACCCCGACGTGAACTCCCACTATAAAATTGTCAGGTCTTCGTGTAGTGTAGGCCAGAGTCTTTATATAAAGCTCAGGGCCCTGTTTCACGAAATTTTAACTTAAGATAAAATCCAATTTTAGTAGATACTTCAATTTTGATTAGCTAAGCACTAAAATCAATCTAATATTATCCAATCAAATTACTAAAATTGGGATCTTATCTTAGTTAAAATTTCGTGAAATAGGCCCCTGGTGTAGGCCATCGAAGGTAAAAAACCGAAACGAAATATAGATCTGTATTTTAATCAGGTCTGTAATATTTCTATTAGTTAATTGTGACATGTTGGGCTCTCTGTAGTTCTAAAGATTAAGGTCATCGGAATGCTAGAAATATTTTTCACGGCAACGAAACCACAATGATCAGCAGTGTTTATTCGCAAGGCCGCTACAATCGATGCCGAATGAGCCACAAATATTACCCTTTTCCTCCGACAAATTATATTCTGAAACATTTTTTATGTAGGCCTATTATTATTTCCTATTTAGTGTAAATGAGTATTACAATGAGTAAAAGGTACCATTCTGCCCGCACTAGTAACGTCATATGTGACCACCTTTGCTTGATCATATTGCGGGACATCATTATCTTTTTAAAAAGGACTGAGGCAGTATGCATAACAATGTTGATATATAGTTACTTCACTTTTCGACATACCAACAATAGAAAATCAAACTATGAAATATTCATGTAAGCTTGGTTTGTATTCGTATGTCATATGATAGGCCTATATAATTACCACAATTTTGGGGGGATAATAATACATAACAACAATATATATTATTCATATCGTATGCCAGCATCATCTTGCATTTCAAAAAAGCAAACACAGTTTCTTTTGTAGCTGTAAATAAATAAATTATTAATTTGCACGACAGAATCGTTTGAAAGGGTGCGTGTAAATATCATAACGTTGAATGAAAGTTACAATCAAATGGCTGCCGAATTATCATCCAGGTACATTAATTGTTTATCGCTAAAATTAAATCATGCCGAACGTAACTGAATCGTATTAAGATTTTATCGCTGATGTTTAATCATGCTGAATGTTGTGAAACTTATTGAGATTTTACAATAACTGAGTATTAAGGATGTTATGTTGGTTAAAGATGCATTAATTAAGAGCTAAATGAGCCTATTGCAGATCTTTCTTTTGACCTCAATGTTATATAAATAATTTATGCAATATTTATTTACATACCGGGCCCATAATCAACTCTCTAGAACTTCGGGTGGGTTTGATTTTCAACGCATTTATGATTTAATTTAAAAATGACAATCAACACTACACTGTTCTGTAAACGACTCCACTCAGAATGAAGTAATTTTACTGACATTTTTAACATATTCCCTTTTCATTATCCATTTTTTTAAACTATAATTGCCAGAACTGTCGGCTCTTTATCTAAACCTTACGTAATGAATCTAATAACTTTCCCTGATTGATCACGATGTCATGTCATATTAATAATACAAGATACCTTTACACCATCATCTGTTATGCATCAATAGGTTATTTGAATTTTAATAATTCAGAGACAAGAAAGTGAATGCAATTGATACTCAATTAGATTAAGTGTATATAATACAGAGTAAAATAGAGAAACAGGCAATTCGATACATCCGTCATCGTCCAATATTTTATATATATATATATATATATATATATATATATATATATATATATATATATATATATATATAAAATAGAAATGCATACCTAATAATAAAAATGCCCCAGTTATTGTTCTGGGTTTATGTTATTCACCATGTAACAAATACTAGTATTTATTTACTTACTTTTATTGTTCTTTAAGTAAGAGGTGTGTGTGTGTGGGGGGGGGGGGTCGGTTAACCTTTGGTTTTTCTCCTGGTCGAGTGGCCTAAAATCCCATTTTTCTTTTTCTCTCTCCCTTCTCTCTCTCTCCCTCGACTGTTTTGAGTTTTAAATGACCCACTGACAATGATTGACTTTGGTTGTTTATTCCATGGAAAAGGTCTACCGTAGGACAAAGCACGTTTTCCAAGTTGTAAGTTAATAGTTGGAGGTTTTAGAAGATATATTTTTTACAAAATTTATTCAATTATAAAATGTTAATTATATTCATTTAATTTTATTTTCTTTGTGTGGTGTCAGTCGTGATGTTGTCGGTTGTGCTGGTGGTTGTAGTTGTAATGCTAGACAGGGGGTGGGGTGTCAATGTTATATAAATTATATTCGTTGATTTCTGTCTTGGTTGTGTGCAATATTTTCCAATTCTTATGTTTATTACATATATAAATGTAAATGAAATAGGGGTTTAACGCCCGACTTGGCTCACGAACAGGTGCATACGCCATATTGTGTCCTATGAAGGAAATTGTGCCCGGGACCGGTGCCACGGCCTACTCTTATATTGAATTCCAACTGCCAAGTATTTTTTTTTATGTCTCATCCGAATGAGTATACGTTATCCATGGCCCTCTGTGTTGCAACAGTGGCAAGGGGGAACCGCACCGGTGGATTTCGGTGGATTTTCAGTATGATGTACCGGGAAAGGTCATCTATAATTGCGAGTTGGTACCAAAAGACCTTCTAAAGGAATTTGTGGTGGGTCTTTCAGTATTTTCACTAAACTAATACTCAAATAGACTATCGCAAGACTAGCTTCACGCATATTACTGTAATAGAAATCGTCCATGTGAGGAATTGCCGGACATTTTGACTGATATTCGGGACGCGGGACATGGAAACATTTTGCGGGACGGGTGGTCACCCTAGTATGTAGACGGTGCGCGTACAATTAAGCCATGACACCGCATGGTGTGCATGTTCCTTTTGCAACGTCTAGAAGCATTCTTCACGCAGGGATATTTGAAGATTTTCGTAATTCTCTGTCAAACAGATTTCCACAGAACGTCGTGAATTTAACATCACAGAACGTCGTGAATTTAACATTGGGAGAGAATTACTAGTCTCGATTCTTTTTTTATTATTATTTGGACTAAGACTAGTAATTATTGCAAGTTATAAATAGACAATTTTTCCCTTATTTTTTTTCTCCCCTCTTTCTGCATTTTTGGGTTGACTTTTTGGTCTAGAATTGGAGAAAAGGCACCAAATTTTCAATTTCATAGCAGTTTTGGGTAATACTGAGGATATTACAGCGGAGGGATAGGGGGTGTAAAATGTCTTTCTTCGGAGCAATCATTGTGTCGGAATTGAGATTTTCAGCCCAATCAACTTAAAATCCCCGTACCAAAAAATCTAAACGGTCAACCCCCTACAAATTTATGATGAGGAGATTGGCAAATGTGGTCCCCATTGTGCCTAAAAAGATTGGAAGCAACGGAACGTTGAGAAAAAAACCTACAGCCTGTGATGTTACAGGCATTTGGACACAGATCACTAAATATTCATGGGCCGAATGTAGGGCGAAGGTTATTTTTAGTCCTTCTCTCCCTTTCCCTTTTTCCCCCTTTTGCATGGCGATTTTTGTTGACTTTTTGGTGTAGAATTGAAGAAAAGGGTTTAAAAATACATTTTCTGCCAGGTTTTGGTGAATATTCATGATTTCGAGGCGGGAGGATACAAGGGTTGTGAGGTTGGTTACGTTGAAAGGGAGGGCCGAAAATTGCTTGTTTAGTTGTCTCTACTTCCAGCCTGTGTATCTCAAGTTTTTCATGGTAAACCTCATACATGCTTTTGGGCCAGAGTTTGCCACATGTTGCTCAATCTGTGGCAGAAAGCGTTCTACCCAACGCATATTTGGGAAAAAGTTACAGCCGGTCTAAGAGACGAGAATTAACATTAAAGTCACACTCGGCAAACCTCGGAGGATTTCGGACAATCTAAACTCGGCTGTTTGATGAATTTCGCCATATTGGAACTACTTTAAAGGTCCCGGATGAAACATGGCTGCGCCCATTCCGAACACAAGTTTGCGACCTATTCGACCGATCCAGCTGACGAAATTACACTTCTATGAGTCTGAGCTAAAGGAATGGATAAAAAATAATATATTTTACTTTCATTTGATAGACATAACGTTGGATTTTATTGGTTGATAAATAGATGAGTTATGGCGACTGTTGTCTTTATTCTAAATAGGTTTCCAACGAACAGGTTGCAGCTCGATCGGTCAAATAGGTCGCTAACCGAATAGGTTCCCAATTTGTGTAATAGCGTCAAGTTTTCCTGTTAAAGTAAACCGGTAGCCGCAAATTAGATAACAAATCTTATCTCTCCACACTCCGTGTTTCGAGATAAGATTTTGGCCTATAGTCTCCAATGTAGCACATCCCGTCGTGATTCACTCCTGCTGCGATTAAACAAAATTAACAATATTTTTCATCAAAACAACGATTGATTATTGTTATTTATAATATTTCTGCCACACTCAATTACAATTAAGCATGTAATCCTACCTGGAACGGGTATAAATCATCGCATTTAAAATCGAGGCGTTATGCCGTTACTAAGACCGCCATCTTTTTTAGAGCAGTGAAGTCTAACAGCTGTCATAATGTGGGCGGGCGCTCAATCTTAGGCTTTATAACAGCCAATCAAAAACGCAATTACATGTGGAAATACTAAATGACATCCACGTGTATATCAATGGAAGTGGATGTCTGACAAAATATAGATTCAGTAATTTAAATGCGAATATTTGGAGTTAGGCGATAGTTGTGCCACCGCATTGGCCTCTGTAAGTTTAATTAGTGATAAGAGTATTAACTTATCTTATTTTAAAGATGTTACATGCATTAATAAAGAAATTGAGTTTGCAACATAGAACTAAAGCGCCTCAAATCGTAGCTAAAAACAAGAACATCAGTATATCTCAACGTTTTTAGCTACGTTCTCGTAGCTAGCCGCAAATGTGTGGGCGTAAGTACATATCACTTACTGTCATACAGCCGAGGCTAGATGTAGTTTACGGAATCTGCCGAGATTTGCCGAGTGATTAAAGTCAATGGGGAAATAATTAGTGATTTGTGGCCATTTAACATTGAAGTCAATGGGCAAATAATTACTAGTCTGAGTCCATTTACGATTATTTAATAAATAGAGTTGCCTCCCTTCTTTAGAATATTCCCGATTCAGTCGGAAATGACGAAATGGGAATCAACTAACGCAAGCGCAATAGAGTCAAGGTTTGCATCACACACGTGCGGGGAAAGGGCACCTTAGTATTTCTCTTTCAAAAAATTCATTGAAACTCAAAATGTTGGCCGCAAAAAACATCACAGGGCAGTGCCTGAAGAAAAGCGTGGTTCTAATCCAAGGAAAACAGCTCTCAGAATTACTAAAGGTGAGATAGATATGCAAAAACTTGAATGACTTTGAAGTGATGCGTAAATCGGCTGGGTCGTTATACAACAAGCAGACAACAGCAAGAACTGATGAAATTATTATTACAAGCCGACTTAGATCAGTCACAATTTTTTGTCGCTCAAAGATGATTAAGATATTCATTTATTACATTACCGATGAGATGTATTTGTTTATAATATTTGGTATTTGGAAATGAGATAATTTTTCTTAATGAATTAGACATGGGTCGTGCAGAATTACAGACAACAGTGACAACACCTGATAAGTTTTAGAAAAAAAAACGAGCTTAGAACCTAATGTTGTAGTTATGTAATTTAAAAAAATAGAGAATTACCATGGATATTGTATTCATTACGTCAATTTACTTGTAAATAGAGGTCAGGGTTAAAATTTAAAACCTTGATCGAAGTCTTACATAATCCAGCTCTGAATGTAGGTGTCATTACACTTGCCTTGTACTCCCCACGGCCAGAGACCATGCTATTGAACCCTTGTCAAAAAAATTTTGCTTACCAGTCAATTGTACTGGACAACTTTTTACTGCTCAACGGTTGCACGTCTGTCCCCGTAAACGCCTGACCAATGTAACTGAACATCTTAGTGAGAATATGAGATGTGGATGTATTTTTTAACGGCCTGTTTTGTTGCACATACTGGTTTTAGCGAGGTAAACAAGGTCCTATTTTCTCACTAATATGTTCAGATACACAGTCCTTCACGTTTATAAAATTGTGCGGGAGCCATAAAAAAGCTCCTGGTACCTTGAATGTATGCAGTTTAAAAGTAAACAAAAACTGAAAGTAGTTTATTAATCTCAATATTTAGGAGAGCGATTAAGCCAATTTGCAGGAGTCTTTAATGACCCCTCGAAGGAAGCTGATGTGCATTGAGAGGAGCAGGAGCGAAAGCTCCCCTTAAACGTGAAGGACTGGATACATTTTAGTTCAATACAAACATGATCCTCTATTGATTTCTTCACAGGTTCATATTTATTGTTTTTTTTACTCAAATTTCTGCGTTTTTCTTCAGAATCCAGTTTATAAGAATTTACTGGGAGAACATGGATGGGTTCATAAAAGATTCAGGTACAGTAGATGACTTGTTCGGGGGCCACAGTGGCCAAGTGTGTAAGACGCAGGCTCACTAGCCTGGGTGTTTCTTTCTTGCATTGGCCGAGAAAATTCATTCAACTTTTCCGGCATGGTTTCCCCTTATTACTGATGCATTGGGTAGGGTGCTGGACCGCTAGCCTGAAGGTCGGGTGTTTGATCCCTGCATTGGCCGAGAAAGTTCATTCAGCTTTTCTGGTGTGGTTCCCCCTTGTCAGTGATGCATTGTCGTGCATGTTAAAGATCCCAGGGCTGTTGGGATTCGATATAAGTGTAGGCCGTAACGCCACTGTCCGGGCAAAAACCAGAATCAATCTACCACTCAATTTTATGGGTTTTGGTAACAAAATGATCTAATGCAAGTCCCGCTTGTATGTGACAATGTGTAGGGTCTCCTATTCAATCTGGTTGAGTTTTCTTCCAATTTTCTCCAACTGTGAAAATAGAAATGAAATTGAACCAAATATTAGCCTTGAAGTGGCCTAGTTTGTGTTGAGTTGACGTTAAACACCATTTTTCTCCCTCGCTCACCATTTTTAGGCCATCATTAGATATAGACCTACAGGTCTTCTACTCATAAATCGTCATGGAAAATGATCAGTCTAGCAAAGTGATCCTCTGTATAGGCGGAGATAAAGAATTTGCCACAGCTTGCCATCATAGTACTGAACACCAAAAAATGCAGTTGCTGCCTCAACTTGTTTAAAGATTCAATAAATATATGAATTAATGATGTTGCTTTTTGTTCCAGGTCCGATAAGGTGAAAGGCCATGTAATCGGTATAGATTTGGGCACTACTAACTCCTGTGTGGCTCTCATGGAAGGAAAAACCCCCAAAGTTCTCGAAAACTCAGAAGGTAACATTTACTTTGATCGTCAAATATGCATCTTCATTAGCTCAGTCGAAGCAGTGTGACATCAAACTTCATTTCTCTTAATATCTTGCTGTTTGTAAGATGACAATTCAACCAGGTCGTTTTGCATTCTAATTGTAAACACATTCGTTTTCTCGAACCTACTCCGCAACAATTGACCCTCTTCCAATCAATAAGCCCAATGGCTAAGTGAGTTAGACGTGGGTTCGCTAGGCTGGAACTTGCAGGATCACCGGTGCTGTCTTTTTTAGCCCAGTCCGAGTAGGACGTTATATCCCACTTCACTTCTCATCCAATCAGAGTTTACATAAGCTTTAGAAAGAGTACAATAACTCTAAAATGTTAAAGCTCCAATAGCATTTTTTTAAGTTATATTTTTAAAATGTATTAAAATAAAGCCCAGAAATAGATTGTACCTATAAACAGTCCTACCTTGTTAAAGAATAATCCTATTAATCCTATAATTCACTATTGCCAGTTGAGAAATTGGCAAAAATATCATTTTCAACTTCAAATTCAAACGTTGGAAGATGGCCGTCCATGGAGAGGAATGGGAAAACAAGGGAGGTAATTGAGTAACTATTTCCTCAATCAATCGGTGTTAGCCTTTCTAATGCCCCAAAAATTTTGCCCATGATCGTATAATAGTGAGCTGACAACCTTTTGAGCAAAAGACATAGAAATAATTATGTTTTGACTTTCTTAGAAAATATGAAATTGGAACTTTAAATATGATAATGTTGAACTGTTGTTAATTTTATCATATATATATTATTTACCAATTTCCAGACGGATGTGTTTCCTCCCTCCCGTCTAGAAATGACGTAGTTTGTTTTAAATGGACGTAAAACCCCATTTCTTTCTCTACATGTATTAACTAATTTCAAAAACTTTTTTCCCAGGAGCAAGAACTACCCCTTCAGTAATTGCATTTACAAAAGATGGAGAGCGATTGGCTGGAATGCCTGCCAAACGACAAGCTGTCACTAATGCTGCTAATACTTTCTCCGCGACTAAAAGATTAATTGGTCGTAAATTTACTGATCCAGAAGTACAGAAGGACATGTTAGTATACTTTTATAACTGTTTGTCGGTCCAGTTGTCCATTTTTCACATTTTCTTGTGAACACTCTATACAGAATATGTTTATTATTTGATTGTTTTGAAATTTGTCTTTTTTTTTACATTAGTGAAACAAAGAAAGTCTGTAATTTCGTTCTTCAATAGAATGCTTGATCTTGTTCTTATAAAGTCCTTCATGTAACACTCTTGATTTCGGCATTTATTTCGATTGTCCTCTAAGTGAATTTTATATGCAAAATTCGGGGTTTAATTGAATTATGTATTTTTAGGAAGAATGTCTCTTATAAAATTGTGAAGGCATCCAATGGTGATGCTTGGTTAGAATCCAATGGCAAAGTTTATTCCCCATCCCAGATTGGGGCTTTTGTTCTTATGAAGATGAAGGAAACTGCAGGTGGGTAAAAGTGTTATTTATTAGGATTAATAAAAAGCCATCTTTATTCCACTGGTCCAGGTCTAGAAATAACTTTTTAGATGTTCCTGACAAAATGTCAGACACCAATGAAGTAGTACCTGACATTTTCAACTTAGTGCCAGACATGTATTAATAATATCAGCAAAAAAACCCCAACACTAACGAAATAGTGCCTGACATTTTCTACTTAGTGCCGGACATGTATTAATAATATTGGCAAAAAAAAACAAATCGGTGTGGGACAAAATAACAGGCACCAGAGGTTGTATACCTGACAAAGCCTGAATCGGTGCCTGTCATTGTCAAACGGTGCCTGACATTGTCAATCGATGCCTGACATTGTCAATGACAGGTGCCTTATTTCCAGGCTTGCGAGACTGGTCACCAGTGTTGTTCCTTCTGCAGTGTGTATGTCCAGTGCTCTTTTTTTTCCCTTAAACTTGTGAAAAAGAGATCAGTCTTACGTTTCGCTAATTATATGTTCTCTATTGGTTGTCCATAAATCAACCGTGTATGGGTACTGTGTCGAGTGGACGTTAAACCCCATTTCTCTCTCTGTATGGGTCACCTTTGAATTGTTGATATCGTTGTAGAAGGAAGCGTGTAGAGTATCTATTCAAAAGTGTATTTGTATTGTCTATATTTTATAGTGAGTTATTTGGGTAGTAGTGTAAAATGTATATCATTATTTGGATATTAGTATTGTCTATATTTTGTGAGTTGTTTGGGTTGTAGTAGTAAAATGTATATCTATATTTTGTGAGTTCTTTGGGTAGTAGTAAAAACTGTTATACTGTGTATTTTTTGTGAGTTATTTGGGTAGTAATATAAAGTGTACATGTATATTTTTCAGAGAGTTATTTGGGTAGTAATATAAAGAATGCTGTGGTCACTGTTCCAGCTTATTTTAATGATTCCCAGAGACAGGTAAGATACCAATCTTTTTCACAGAGAATTACTTACGAATTATCTCTGTAACGGATACCTGTCCAAAACTCGTGTGTTGACTGCACGCCTCGTAGTCATTGGCTCAACGGCTCGTGCAATGTTTACTTAACACCTAACTGCTTCGGGCAAAATGATGCATTTTACTCATTTTAATACCCATTTACACTAAATAGGAAATATTTTTTAACTACAAATACTTTTACCTCTAAAAAATGTTTGAGAATTTAATTTGTCGGAGTAAAAAAGTTAATATGCCGTACTCATTAAGCCTCGTCGATATCATGCTTATTAGTGATTGTAGCGGCTAAGCGAATATTCACTGCGGGATCAGTTTGGTAAGATACAAGTACTTCTATTTCCTAATGATTCAGGTGATATTTCCTGATAAAAACCTGACAAGGAGTAGGGTCGTCTGTCCAAACTCATGGATTTTCTCCGCGTCCTTTATTGAAATGAAACTGAACCATATTTTGAGGGGGTGTTAAACCCCATTTCTCTCTCTCTCTCTCTCTTATTCATAGTACATTGGGCCATGGTGACTCAGTGAGTAAGATATTAACTCGCTGACCTTAAGGTCCCATGTTTGATAACTGTATATATATTTATTGTCTGGTGAATGCTGGGTGTTGAACAGAATTTGGTGAGCAAACTGGTCGTGTAAACAACCATTGGCAGTCGGTAAATTGATGTATAAGTATGGCGTATGCCAGGCTAAATTAGCCAAGTCGACGCAGAGGTGTAGGCCCTTAATCCCTCTACCCCCATTTCTTTGTAAATTTCAATACTACGACGAGATACCCCCATGATCCAGTCAGCTGTGGTACTTGATTATCAAGACACAGTGTTACGATTGTGGTATATTATAGTCTAGTTGTAAGACTGGATGTTAGGAGCTCTGTTAGTTTCTAACAACCAGTTGTCAACTGTTTACTGATCCTGCGAGCCAATTGGACGATTTTATTGTTGCATGTGGATCTAACATTACAAACTCGTTAAAACTGAAATAACTCAATGGGGAAGGAGAATGGCATACATGTACAAGTCTATATCGGATACCGCACAAAGTGGTATGTCCATGATACGAATGGGGATGGGGTGGACGGCTCAGCAAGTTGAAATCTGAAATCGTACAAAGTTCTTTGAGTTGACTTCTTGATACAAATGGGGAAAGGGGGGTGGGAACGGCACAGCAAGTTGAAATCCAAAACTGTACAAAGTTGTATGTTCTTTGAGTTGACTTCAATAGGAACAGGGGAGGGAAACGGCACAGCAAGTTTGAACTGCAACTTTACAAAGGAGGGAGATGGAATAGCAAGTTCAGATCTGAAACCCTACAAAGTTGTATGTTCTAAGTTTACTGCAATATGAAACAGCATAGCAAGTTGAGATCTGTAACTACACATGGTAGTACATTCAATGTAATTTGGGTAGACACAATAAGGTTATTAATATAATAGTAACTGTTATGTTTAGATCAACTATATTCACAGGCCTCGTCAGATATTCTAATTAAAAGATATTTTTTTTCAGGCTACTAAAGATGCAGGTCAGATTTCGGGGTTAAATGTTTTACGTGTTATAAATGAACCAACAGCTGCTGCCCTGGCGTACGGAATGGACAAATCAGAAGATAAATTGTAAGTTTGATAACCTGTTATATTTCATTCTTGTTTATTCCCTTGTATGTATATTAAATAGGCTGGGGGGTTGGGATGGCCTAGTGGTCTAGAGTGCTGCGCTTCGACCTCTAGCTGGCCAGTCACCTCTGGCTTAAGGCTGTGGTTTCGATCCCTGGTGTGAGCGTATGTGGCATGGAGATAGGGGCGCCTTCTCAACCTCGTGGGTTTCCTCAGGGCACTCCGGTTTCCTCCCACTGCTAAAGACCCCTACGCGCAAGTGGATTATTGAAAAAAAATGGAACCATAAGTTAGTCCCGAAATGACCTAGTTTTGTGTTGAGTGGACGTTAAACTTAAACCCCATTTCTCTCTCTCTCTTTATATAGGCTGTCTTTTCCCCAATCCCATTCACACATCCTGAATAAAAATCTTGGGTATTTAAAGATACCTCTCTACAAAGTAGGTGATTTGATAATATATTTTGACTATAAAACATATTCAAACTAATTATATTGTCAGATTATCCACATACTCCGCGCAGTGTTTTGCATGATTAGAGGTAATCCCACTACACACTGCTATTTTGAGTGGATATTGTTGTTTTAAATTTTGATTGGTCAGTAGTCCGTCTGCCAACCAATCACTAGCTGCCCTACAAAAGCTTTACATTTAAAACGAGTGCCAATATTGGACCAAATATGTTTACAATTTTATTATGCCTAATTAACCCGTGCATAGCAGAATACTGCAGTAAAACTAATTGCGTGACAAACGAGGCTATCAAATCGAATGAAATGTAAATGTTTGGAAATGAACATACTTTCACCGTTTTTATACGCCCACATTTTCATGTGGACGTATTATGTCGTCGCCCCTGTCCGTCCGGACGTCCGTCCGTCCACAATTTGTTTGTGGACTCTCTACAGGTCACAATTCTTATCCGATTTTGACGAAACTTGAAATATAGGTTTATCCCCATAAGATCTCGGTTCCTTTCGATATTGGCATGTATCGGATCAAAACTTCATGGATTATGGCCCCTGATTGTACGAAAAATCACGTTTTTAGCTTGTGGACCCTATAGAGGTCACAATTTTGAACCGATTTTGATGAAACTTGACATGCATGTTTGTAACCCAAAGATCTTGGTTCCTTTCGATATTTGCGGCTATCGGAATGTAATTTCCTGAATTATGGCCCCTGATTGTCCGAAAAATCACCCTTTTTAGCTTGTGGTCCCTCTGGATGTCACAATTATTATTCGATTTAAAAAACCGTTTGATTATATCACCGTTACACCCTAAGGAAGGTTGAGTTCGAATTTCGGGAAAATCGGACGAAAATTGCCATACAAAATGGCCGCCGTTTGTACGCGAATACTGTTAAAAAATGGTATATCAAGGTTGTGGACCCTGTGGAGGTCACAATTTTGATTCGATTTTGATGAAACTTCAAATTCATGGTTATAACCCAAAGATCTTGCTTCCTTTCGATATTTGCGCATATCGGATCGTAACTTCCTGAATTATGGCCCCTGATTATACGCAAAATCGCCTTTTTTTTTAGCTTGGAGGTCACAATTATTATTCGATTTAAAAAACCGTTTGATTATATCACCGTTACACCCTAAGGAAGGTTGAGTTCGAATTTCGGGAAAATCGGACGAAAATTGCCATACAAAATGGCCGCCGTTTGTACGCGAATACTGTTAAAAAATGGTATATCAAGGTTGTGGACCCTGTGGAGGTCACAATTTTGATTCGATTTTGATGAAACTTGAAATTCATGGTTATAACCCAAAGATCTTGCTTCCTTTCGATATTTGCGCATATCGGATCGTAACTTCCTGAATTATGGCCCCTGATTATACGCAATATTGCCTTTTTTTTAGCTTGGAGGTCACAATTATTATCCGATTTAAAAAAACGTTTGATTATATTACCGTTACACCGTAAGGAAGGTTGAGTTTGAATTTCGGGGAAAATCAGACCAAAATTGCCACACAAAATGGACGCCGTTTGTACGCGAATACTGTTAACAAATGGTATATCAAGGTTGTGGACGTTGTAAAGGTCACAATTTTAATTCGATTTTGATGAAACTTGAAATTCATCGTTATAACCCAAAGATCTTGGTTCTTTTCGATATTTGCGCATATCGGATCGTAACTTCCTGAATAATGGCCCCTGGTTATACGCAAAATCCCCCTTTCTTTAGCTTGTGGTCCCTCTGGAGGTCACAATTATTATCCAATTTAAAAAAACATTTGATTATATCACCGTTACACTGTAAGGAAGGTTGAGTTTGAATTTCGGGAAAATCGGACCAAAATTGACAGACAAAATGGTCGCCGTTTGTACGCGAATACTGTTAAAAAAATGATATATCATGATTGTGGATCCTGTATAGGTCACAATTTTAATTCGATTTTGATGAGGATGGTTGAGTTCTAATTTCGTGAAAATCGTACCAAAATTGACGGACGAAATGGTCGCCGTTTGTACGCGAATAGTGTAAAAATATGGTATATCATGGTTGTGGACTCTCTACAGGTCACAATTCTTATCCGATTTTGATGAAAAGTCACATTTCTAGGTTGTGTACCGTCACACCATAATCATTGTCGGTTTCGAATTTCATTACTATCAGACTGGAACTGACCAACTAAATGGCTGCTCCCAATACAGTATGAAATACAGGACTTAAAGATGTAGGAAAAATCACTTTCGGTATTGCTTGTTTTCTGTCCATCTCTAGAAAATGTGGGCGTATCCTGCCTGGCAGTGCCAGCCTATCTTTTAATACCTTAAATCACTGTCCAAAGTTTTAGGGAAGACCCAGATTAAACGAAGGACTGTTATGTTGCTGTACTTCAGTGATAGCTTTCATTGAACGGAAAGAATAGACCCACTCCCGCATAAGTTCAAGAAACAGACGCTATTCCAGCAATGGCCAGAGAGGGATATCTCGGGCCATTGCTTCAGGAATATGGATTATCCACTGCCACATCCTTTTCGTGTTTCAATCTCGGAAACGTAATCCTCACCATCAATATTTATCAACATGACCACTGAGGGATCAGACAATCATCACATGCTACCCTTGACGTCACTCAGCAGACATCCCTAATTGTCAAGTTGAATGTAGGGGAAACCCTTATATTTTTGTCGTGTTAGCTTCTCCATTGGTGTTTCTCAGGGGAACCTGTATTTTTTGAATGATAACAGATGTTTCTACTTTTGTTATATACGAAAATTGTCATACTCTAATTTGAAATAACTACCCGAGAAATACTTTTGTGTGAATGTATCTTTGAAGAGCTAAATGTCTGTTTCATCCTTCTAACACATCTTTAATATTTATCTATATGTCTACTGCCATCCCACTCAGCAAATCTTGACAGATTCCGAAACGTTCGGAACCTACATTTAGTCTCAGCTGTATGACAGTAAATGATATGTATCTACGCCCATACATTTACGACGCGGCTACCGGTTTACTTTAACGGGAAAGCTTGACACTATTACAAACAAAGAAGACACCATGGACGCAGCCATGTTTCATCCGGGACCTGTGAAGTAGTTCCAATATGGCAGAATTCGTCATACAGCCGAGACTAGATTTAGGTTCTGAAATCTGTCGAGATTTGCCGAGTGCTGCCATCCATGATCTAGTCAGCTGTGGTACTTGATAATCAAGACACAGTGTTACGATTGTGGTATATTATAGTCTAGTTGTAAGACTGGATGTTGGGGACTGTATTAGTTTCTGACATCCAGTTGTCAACTGTTTACTGATCCTGAGAGTTGATTGGATGATTTTATTTATCCTTTTATAGTTTATGGATCAGACATTCTCTCTCTTTTTGACACACACTCTCTTTTTGACACACTCTCTTTTGACTCACTCTCTCTTTTGAATCTCTTGCTCCAACTCTCATTTGACTGTCTCTCTCTTTTGACTCTCTCGCTCTCTCTTTTGACTGTCACTCAAACTCTCTCTCTTGACTGTCACTCAAACTCTCTCTTTTGACTCTTGATCTGACTCGCTCATGAACTAGAGGACTCTAGATCTGAGGTTATTTTCTATGGTTAAATAAATCCCTATTATATATATTTTTTAGAATTGCTGTATATGATTTAGGAGGTGGTACTTTTGATATTTCTATACTCGAGATACAGAAAGGTGTGTTTGAAGTCAAATCAACCAATGGTGACACTTTCCTTGGAGGTGAAGATTTCGATAATTTATTGGTTAATTACTTGGCTGCAGAGTTTAAACGAGATGTAAGTGCTTTAAAATGAATTGAATAAAAATTGCAGGAGAAATATACATATGTACCACAAAACAATGAAACAGTAAAAATAACACAACAGAATTTTATATTGAAAAGAATCACTGGTTTATACACGTTCTACAAGTATTCTCTTAAGGCACAAGGTTTCAAGAAGTGGCCTCGTTTAATCATTTGTACTTGATAAGGATAAGAGAATACTTGTTGAAACGTCGTGCTATATGTGTATAAACCAGTGATGGGTTTCCATATAAATTGTGTTGATTTTTATGCGCTCAATCAAAAAAATGCCACTCAACGATTATAATTAGGAGACTCAGAAAGATAAGGCACTGCCACAGGATTCAAGCATAGTAGTATTTTGTAATGTAATGATATATGATATATCTTTTACAGCAAGGGCTAGATGTATCAAAAGACAGTATGGCCATGCAGAGATTACGTGAAGCTGCAGAAAAAGCTAAAATAGAACTTTCATCATCACTACAGGTAGGTTGGGTTATAACTTCTTATACATGTATATTTCTACTTGAGGATTTTGCGGATAAGCAATCTATAATTTTCCTAAAGACCAGGGTCCGTATTCAAAGGTTTTCTAAAAGTTAAGTAAAAATACTTAATTTTTCCACTTAACCAAGTGTCTAACCTTAAATCGGTATTCAAAGGTTGCATTTTTCATATACTTGGCTATGTGAAAACTTAACTGCACACTTAAATTATGGAATACTCACATTTGCCAAAAAGCATGAATTTTCAATTTATGGAATACTCTCCACTGCCAAAAATCAAGAATTTCTAACATTGCAAGCAAGTTATGCCCCCTTAAGAGCATTACTATACTCTATTAAATTCTTAGTGTACATCACTACGAAAATGTTTGTCGAAATATTATATTGTAACCCATGAAAATAGTTTGATTATAATTTAGGATAAATTATGAAAGTGTGCATCCTTTGCCGAAACAGCTGTTTTCATAGACTTTTAAAAAAAAAAAAAAATATATATATATATATATTCCAATAGATTACAATAAATAGTGGTAGTATAATGATGGATAATGTAAAGTTTAATTTATTTAACAATATATCGCGAATAGAAAACAACATATTATTAGCAATACACAATGACCCTTGCCTAAGTTAGACTGGACAAATTATACAGTTTTGTTCATAAATCTATCATTTGAGAAATTCATAGATATTGTGTGACTATCTCCATGTTAGATTTTGACTGGCCTTGTATTGACGGTACATTGTGTGTACGAAAAATTCATGTTGCATTATATTTTACCTAAATAAATACTACCGATTATGTATATATGGGAATGAGTTGTAAAAAATAGATCATGCCTTGTAGCGGTAGTATAAATAATTTGTGAAATCTATAAAGCCATGTCATCTCAAATGAATTCAACTTAATTATATGACAGTCATGGAAACATACAAACATAACATGATAAATGATTGGGAAAAGATATCCTAAACTATCTCGGTGGTAATAACCTTATACTCTATTATGGCACTACAACATCAAAGTTGACGACGAAAAATATAAATTTGAAGTCAGCTACGCTCGGCGACATTGTCTTTGTTTTAATCTGAATCCCCTATCTTTTAAAATCGCCATTATGGGACTACTTCTACAGTATTAAAAGAAGTCATTATAATCTCACTTAACTTTAAGGTACCTCCCATAGGTCACTTAAAGTTAAGTGGTTATTTCTCACTTAAACTGGCCTTTGAATACCACTTAAGGACTTACACTTAAAAGTTAAGGCAGCTTAACTTTAAGGGAAAATTTGATACTTAACAGTGTCTTTGAATACCACTTGCCCGTAACTAACAGGAAGTTGCGTATATTTAAGTGAAAGCTAGTAGTTAAGTGACTATCTTAGACTTAAGATATCCTTTGAATACGGACCCTGATATTTTTTCTGCTGTCCATGATCTAGTCAGCTGTGGTACTTGATAATCAAGACACAGTGTTACGATTGTGGTATATTATAGTCTAGTTGTAAGACTGGATGTTGGGGACTGTATTAGTTTCTGACATCCAGTTGTCAACTGTGTACTGATCCTGAGAGTTGATTGGACGACTTTATTTGTCCTTTTATAGTTTATGGATCAGACATTCGCTTATCCAACCTCGTGGGTTTTCTCCGGGTCCTCCCATTGCCAAAGAACCCATATATTGGTCCGGAAATGTCCTAGTTGGTGTTAAGTGAACGTTGGACCCTATCTCTCTCGTTTTCCATTCTCTCATTTTACTCGCAGTTGAATAGAGTTAAGATGTTTGTAAAATAACGTCAAATTCTTTTTATATTTTTATTTTTATCCAGACTGATATTAACCTTCCTTATCTTACTATGGATGCCAGTGGACCAAAACACATGAATTTAAAACTCTCCCGTTCGAAATTTGAATCGTTAGTGGATAGTTTGATAAAAAGAACGGTTGGACCATGTCAGAAAGCGTTACAAGATGCAGAAGTGAAGAAATCTGACATCGGAGAAGTTATATTAGTTGGTGGTATGACCAGAATGCCAAAGGTACGGTTACAACATTCTATTTGTGATAAGGGGGGGGGGCTTTCATTCTGACATGGCACAGTGTTTGATTTAGCATGACAAAGAGAATATGTCACATTACAGTAATGTGTATTTGTACAGTTTCTTCCTGCAGTGTGCAAATAGAATATATAATTCATGACATGTCAAACCCAGTGGCTAGAAGTTTGTCCTCACATCATGGATTAAAAAATAGATTTTGTCGAATGAGATATCAAACTATTTCTGTTACTTTCTCTGCTAGAGAACACATGGCAGGATTAACACTGTGTGGGCAAAAACAGAGACATGAATGATGCTATTTTGAAAGATTGATTGTCCAGTCCGTAACTGTAATATTTTACTGGAAGATTTGTTGTCCAGCCTTATTTGTAATACTGAAAGATTAATTGTCCAGCCTTATTCATAATCCTGAAAGATTAATCATCCAGTCCTTATTGTACTGTTATATTTTTAGGTTCAATCTACAGTACAAGATTTGTTTGGTCGTCAACCGAGTAAATCTGTTAATCCCGATGAAGCTGTTGCTATCGGTGCTGCTATTCAGGTGAATTTCACATTGTATATTCTGTTACTGTAATTATTTACAATTAGCATTATCTTAAAGTTCCAATTTCATATTTTCTAAGAAAGTCAAAACATTATTTCTATGACTTTTGCTCAAACGGTTGTCAACTCAATGTTATACGATCACAGGCTGATTGAGGAAATAGTTAGTCAATTACCTCCCTTGTTTTCCCATTCCTCTCCATGGACGGCCATCTTCAAACGTTTGAATTTGAAGTTGAAAATGATATTTTTGCCAATTTCTCAACTGGCAATAGTGAATTATAGGATTAATAAGATTATTCTTTAACAAGGAAGGACTGTTTATAGTTCAATCTATTTTAGGGCTTTATTTTAATACATTTTAAAAATATAACTTAATAAAATGCTATTGGAACTTTAAATCTGACTTTCTCTCAGAACAATTATTTCGTCCTCACCATATGAAATGAGGGGATAGATGTGGTAGTTGAACGGTCAAGAGTTGGGACTTTTGACGTTTGAATCTAAACATAATGCATCTGAACATACATTATGCAAGAGCTAAATCTGTCAATTACAGGTCATTTTTAGGCTTGATATGTTATATAATTTCACTTACTTGATTTTGGGTTCATATTGGATCAGTTTGACATTTTCAGCAAATTGCCTTTACATTATCAAGTTTTAAAATATTATAGTAAGAACTGCCAACTCACATAATACATCTTAAACTAATGTTTTGTGTTTATTTGTATAGGGAGGTGTGTTAGCTGGAGATGTTACTGATGTATTATTATTGGATGTTACACCACTATCTCTCGGTATCGAAACATTGGGTGGTGTCTTTACTAAACTTATCAAACGTAACACCACTATTCCTACCAAAAAAAGTCAGGTGAGTAAATAAACAAGTACGATAGTTTTACGTGGATCAGGAACTGACCATGAAATCGTCGCCAACATGTTAGAATTATAGTGCTGCCCTCGCTGCAAAATTGTCCAAGGAACAAGCCTGCGAAGTTTCATGTAACTAGTCTGCCATTGAGTCTAGTTTTGATTCCAAGCTGAAGAATAGGGTCGTCTGGCAAACTTCGTGGATTTGACCAAAAAAAAGGGCTCCTTTGTACACTTTGTCGTGCACATAAAAAAAAACCTGGGCCCTGTTTCACGAAATTTTAACTTAAGATAAAATCCAATTTTAGTAGATACTTCAATTTTGATTGGCTAAGCACTAAAATCAATCTAATATTATCCAATCAAATTACTAAAATTGGGATCTTATCTTAGTTAAAATTTCGTGAAATAGGCCCCTGGTTGTTTGATTTCTACAGAATAGGCATAGAGACGATTCAATCGCCGCGATTGTCTACATCGTAACTGGTTGGTGCAGGAAAATAGAATGTGTTCTTCCAACCAAAATATGGAACATTTCCCTCTTGTAGATATTTCTTCCAACTAAAGATGAAATATCGATCTGTTTCACAGAGAATTACTTACGAATTATCTCTGTAACAGATGACTGTCCACAACACATGCGTTGACTGCACGCTGCGTTAGTCATTGGCTCAACGGCTCGTCCAATGTTTACCACCTAACTGCTTCGGGCAAAATGATGCATTTTACTCATTTTAGTACCCATTTACACTAAATATGACATTTTTATTTAACTATAAATACTTCAAAAGTCTTTATTTTTCTTTTACCTCAAAAAAATGTTTGAGAATTTAATTTGTCTGAGTAAAAAAGTTAATATGCCGTACTCATTAAGCCTCGTCGATGTCATGCTTATCAGTGATTGTAGCGGCCAAGCGAATATTCACTGCGGGATCAGTTTGACATTTTTTATGTAGGCCTTATTCAGTGATTGTAGCGGCCAAGCGAATATTCACTGCGGGATCAGTTTGATGAAATATATGTATTCTAATAAAGAATTATTTTTATTTTTTTTTGTTTTAGATATTTTCTACTGCTGCTGATGGGCAGACACAAGTAGAGATTAAAGTTAGTCAGGGTGAACGTGAAATGGCCAATGATAATAAACTCCTCGGACAGTTCTCATTGGTAAGTAGAAAAATATGAGTTAGGGCTAGTGGTCTAACACATACTTTAGATCATTAGGCCAGTCATTGAGTCTTAATTTGTGTTCATCCCAAACTTGTATACTTGTATGTGACAAGTAAATCGTTAGCTGCCAAATCTAGTGTTTTTTTTCTCTCGGACCTCAAATTGACTCCAACGCACAAGCGAATTATTGAAATATAATTTTATGGGTGTAAGTTGCAAAAATGACCCAGTTTTTGACGAGCCGACGTTAAACCTCATCTCTCTCACCAACAATATTTGACATCTATGTTCTGTCAAAAGATTGTAGACAAAATCACGTTCCGATATTTTAATTGTAGTGATATAACTTTGGTGGAAGTGACAATTAAATAAAGCTATTTAACAAGACCATATTCTACTGGCAATGTTGCGTCTAATGTTGTCAAGAGTTCGTGAAAATATTATTGTATGCAAATTTGATGCTTGTGAAATATATCTGTTATAATTATTTGATTCCTAACGAATATATTAGAAATTTTGTATGAATTTATTTTTCCCAGGTTGGAATTCCTCCAGCACCACGAGGTGTACCCCAGGTTGAAGTAACGTTCGATATTGATGCTAATGGAATCGTCAACGTATCGGCCAGAGATAAGGGTACAGGAAGAGAACAACAAAGTAAGTTTATTTATATGCTTGGATGAAATGCAGGGATCACAGTGGCTTAGCGGGTAAGATGCTGGCTTGCCTGGCGGTTGGATGTTCGATCCCTGCACTGGACAAGAAAGTCCATTCAGATTTTCCGGCGTGGTTTCCCCTTGTTTTTGATGCCGGACAGATGGCCTGACAAGGACGGCTGTCTAGTGGTTTGGATGGAACAAAAAAAAGGTTCTGCTTACACATTGGCGTGCACATAAAAGATCCCTTGGCAGTTTGAATTCGATGTAAGAGTAGGCTGTAGCGCCGCTGCCAGGGCAAAATTTCCTCCATAGCACACTGTATTGCGTATTCCCATTAGGACGTTAAACCCCATTTCATTTCATTTTGATGAAATTTATGATTTCATTTCACTTTGATGAAATGGACGATTTCATTTCACTTTGATGAAATGTATGATTTCATTTCACTTTGATGAAATGGATGATTTCATTTCACTTCGATGAAATGGATGATTTCATTTCACTTTGATGAAATGTATGATTTCATTTCACTTTGATGAAATGGACGATTTCATTTCACTTTGATGAAATGTATGACCGCCATCAAAAATATGATGCAGTGCCAGATGGCCTCCATCAAAAATATGATGCAATGTTATATGACCTCTCAATCAAAAATATGGTGAAGGTGAATAATTATGTTAAAAAGCTAATTGGCCCTTTAAATGGGGTGAGGATAATTTTAAATAACAGTATTAATTTGATGAAACAGTATTTAGATATTCGTATTTGAATATGATTTACTATAATTTCTGTTTTTCTATTCTAGTTGTGATTCAGTCGTCTGGAGGTTTATCTAAAGAAGAAATTGAAAACATGGTAAAGAACGCTGAAGCACACGCAGAGGAAGACAGACGAAAGAAGGCAAGTTAATTCAAAATGTTGCTTGTGGTATTTTAATTGCCTGGATAGGGATAAGTGGAAGGTCTCAGCTTCACTCACTGCGGTGTTGTGCACATGATAGAACCTTTTACAGTTACAAATCGCAATTAGAATAGGCCATAGTACAGCTGGTTGGATAACATTTCCTTTTAGAACATAACATGATGTATGCCCGTCTTCATGATCCCAGTCCGTGCAGAACAGTAGGACATTTAAACCCCGTTTTATTTCTTAAGCTATATTTGATATATTGCCTACTTTTTTAGGATGTTATTGAAGCCGTGAATCAAGCTGATAGTATCATACACGACACAGAAAGTAAGATGGAGGAATTTAAAGATCAACTCCCCAAGGAAGAGGTAAATTATAATAACTGGTTGTTCGCGTTTTTCAAGCAAAATCTAATTCTTCAAGGCTTAAACCTCTTAAAATTTACTGAAATTGAATACTCAACATAAGAAAACAAAATCCCAACATGAACAGCTTGGTTTTCAATTGATTAAAACCAAGGATGCCAGATGTTGAAAGTTCCCTTTTCTTGATCCTTTAAGATCCTGCTTGTAACCCACATTTATATTAGAAATACAGACTTTTATTCAACTTTTGATGTTGGCTTTCCATTACATCAAATAATGTACGGGAAAAATGCCAATTTATATTATGATATATATTGTATTGTATTATAATTATAACCAGTATGTATTTATATTATATGGGGGTTAAGATGGCCTAGTGGACTAGAGTGCAGCGCTTCGACCTCTAGCTGGCCGGTCACCTCTGGCTTGCGGCAGTGGTTTCGAGCCCTGGTGTGAGCGTATGTGGCATGGAGATAGGGGCGTCTTCTCAACCTCGTGGGTTTCCTCCGGGCACTCCGGTTTCCTCCCACTGCTAAAGACCCCTACGTGCAAGCGAATTATCGAAATAAAATTAAACTATTTGTTAGTCCTGCAATGACTTAGTTTGTGTTGAGTGGACGTTAAACCCTATTTCTCTCTCTCTCTCTCTCTCTCTCCCTCTCTCTCTCTCTCTCTCTCTCTCTCTCTCTCTCTCTCTCCCTCTCGTATTTATATTATATTTATATTGTATTTATTTATTTCTTTGTACAGTGTGATAGTATTAAAGAGAAGATTACTAAAGTCCGAACACTTTTAGAAAATAAAGATAATGAAACCATTGAAAATATCAAGGAAGGAACAAATGACTTACAGCAATCTTCATTGAAACTGTTTGAAATGGCCTACAAGAAGGTAAGCTACAAACAAAATTAAGAGTTGCAGGGGTATTCTGTTGTTTCAAATTAGAAACGTCAACAAGTGATGCATCATTAAGCATGTAACCCAGTCAAACACAGATGATTCTTGGTGCTATCCGGGTTTTGGCCGGGAAAGTTCCACTGGATTTACCAGTCTGGTTTTACCCCTTATCAGTCGCGAAGGACAGAATGCCAGACAAAGTAATCGCCTAAGTTATTCATATTGGATAATAGTTGGCATACACGCAAAACCTTGAACATGGGAAATGGATTTATATATTGAGGAAGAGAACGATCAGGAAAAAAGCAACTAAATAGGCAATACAATCTATGTTCTACCAGGGTGCTCAGTGTTATAGCCAGTTGACAATTGTGGGGTGGGATTGTCAGTGGTGCCCTAGATTTGGAACTGCCCGCCCACAGCAAACATTAAATGAAAAATAGACATAGGATAAACGATGCTATTCTGGCAAAATTCCTCTTTGAATTACTGAATGGGGTAGTTAATCTTCATTATATTAATCATGTGCAAAGAATAAAGACATTCACCCCAAATATAATTTCTATCTACATTTATTTGAAATCTTATTTCCATTTATTCAAGATGGCTTCTGAGCGTGAAACACAGGGTAGCAGCAGTTCAGAAAATACAGAAAGTTCCGACAGTTCGTCGACTGATGAAACAAAAACCGAGGAAGAGGCCAAGAAGAAAGAAGATAAAAATTAAATTCTGTTCATTGACTCATTGTTCATCATGTGACCAGAAATCACCATATATGGAAGTTGTGACTTGATCATGTGATTTAGTCATGTGATGTGTTTATATAAATAGACTGAAAGGTGTCATGTGATATCATTTTGTAATATATATATATTATTAAATGTGTTTAATATTTGTATTATATATGTGTCCACAACCACTCTTGTTTGAAAAATAGTCATTTCATGATTTTTGTTGATTGGAATTTCATATTAGTGTGTCTGTATGCTCAGATTCTAAATGTACAGTCTCTACAGATTTGGTGATCCCTGCCAGATTCTGAATAAGCTCACAAAGTTTTAACATGATTTTCAGACAGCATTCTCAGACTTGCGTTAAAAATTTACTCAAGCTTTCAATCACTGTTTATGAGAAATGTCCAGAAATACAAAACTTTGCACATATATAGTTTCTTATTGATGTATTTCATGAATTAAAACAAAAGTTTGTGCCGGGGGTTGGGTTGGATATCCCTCACTCTAGTTAAAGCATAGATTGAAGTGATTCACGTCAATAATAAGGAACATTAATTCTGTATAAAGCCCATGTGTAATAGAGAATGATGAACATTTGTTGAGTTATGTCAGTAGTTTGAAGTGATTGCATGTTCGGGTAGATTGTACTAGATTCGTATTATAGGTAAGGCCAAGCAAAAAAATACCTGTGTTTCAAGTCGGTCAGAAAATTTTCTTTTATTTTTTTTCGTGAGCTTTGTATTATCCTTTTACTAGCATTTCTAGCTTAATTACTGAGTAAGCCTGTAAGTTTTTGGGAAATAATCCCAAAGTGTCAGTGTTTGAATTTGGCAAGAGAAATCGCACCAAAACCCAGTTGCAAGATCAGGGAAATTAGAGAGAAAAAAGTGTAGGGTTGACGATTTTGGCTAGAACAAATGAGGTCGGTCAGGTAACTAGGTAAACCAGGTATTTTTTATTTTGGCCTTATTGATATATACATATACATGTTTGTGTGAGATTTGTAAGACTGGATTTCATTGGTTGCTTGATCATGGTAGTAATAAATTTAAAATTGTTGAAAATAGATGGGTTTTAATAACTGTTAACTTGCATTTATATAAAGCGAATCCATTATCACTTTGTTTGTATCTTACAACCATTTATTTAAGCAGAGACTTTATTTATTCATAGACTTAACAATACTTATGTAAGATTTAGATAAAGAGCTGCGTTTTTGGTACTAGATCTTGTGCTTTTACCTCCTATTCAATTACCATTTTCTTCCAAAGAATTGATTGTGAAAATTTTTAAGTTTATTTGAATGAATTTTCTAGTTCATTTAATGGCTCTGTTTCACCAGAGTTATTTTCCTTATGGCGTAAAAATCGTGCCAGAATTCTTTTCTTATGACGTAAAATCAAACAAATCACAATGTACATCCACAGGAGTAAAAATAATTAATGTAAATTTAGACGAGTGTTTAGTTATAAAATATTTTATGAAGAATTTGTAGATAATATTTTGTGGAGAAATCATTTGTTATATTAGTGTATATTAATCAAGTAAATAATCAGACAAAACAATTCTAGCATTTTTGGGGATTTTTCCCACGTCTCCTATCCCTTTTCAGTGGTGCCAGGACCAAGGGCCTGACGAGGACAGTTTTCTAGTCGTTTGGATGGGGATGAAAAATCAAGATCCCATGTTTACTTTGGCGTGCATGTGAACTGTCCCTCTGCAATTGGAATTCAGTATAAGAGTAGGTTGTAGCGCCACTGTCGGGGAAAATTTCACTCATAGCACACTGTATGGCATATGCCCGTCTTCATTAGACAATTGGTCGTTAAACCCCCCTTTCATTTCTATCATTTATTGTCCACCACCAGAGCCGAATTTACCTGGGGCCAAGGACCTGTGGACGCCCCATCACATTACTAGGCATATTACGAAAAGATCCCAAAAAATAAAGATTATTGTAAGGAATGCTTGTGTCGAGTGGACGTTAAACCCCATCACTCTCTCTGTAAGGAATGCGAAAGGATTGTAAGATTTAATAAACTAGGAAGATGCAGTGGCTTGGTGTTAAGACATTGGGGATTAAAGTCCTACAATGCGATATGAGGGGAATTTTGCCCCTGCAGCAGTGCTATGTCCTACTTTTATATCGCATTCAAACTACCAAAGGGTCTTTTACAGGCACACCAATGTGTACACATGATTTTTTTTTGTCCCATTCGCACAACTAGAGAGCTGTTCTAGTTGGGCTCTCTGTCCTGCACTGATGAACGCACGCCCTCACTTAGCAACCGTGGTTCAACGCTAACTAGGAGGTTATGTGCCACGAACTCTGATTGGACAATGCGAATTAGCCACATGAAAAAACAACGGGTGTGAAGTTAGGGAATTGCTGAGTATTGAAGCAATGGTTAGATGTTGTAAAACTTGCGAACGTTGCTGAAGGAACAGCATATAGTCATTTAGTTTGGACAAAAACAGGCCCAGTATACACATTGGCTGTTGAAATTCTATGCCAGGACAAGAGACAGAGAGAGAAATGGGGTTTAATGTCCACTCAACACAAACCAGGTCATTTCGGGACGAACATATGGTTTAGTTTTATTTCAATAATTCGCTTGCGCATAGGGGTCTTTGGCTGTGGGAGGAAACCCACGAGGTTGAGAAGGCGCCCCTATCTCCATGCCACATACGCTCACACCAGGGATTGAAACCACAGCTGCAAGCCAGAGGTGACCGGCCAGCTAGCGGTCGAAGCGCGGCACTCTAGACCACTAGGCCATCCCAACCCCCCTGCCAAGACAAAGTTTCCCTCACCGCACACTGTACAGCGTATACCTGTCCTCATTAGCCCAGTCAAAGCAGAACAGTGTATTTTCGTGGCGTGCTGTAGCCCCTCCAAACACCTGATTGTCTAGTACAAAGGGGAGGGGACATTATGTGGGCTCAACTCGGGACATAACAGATCAATGGATGGAATTGCAAGACAGTGTGCGATTCGGATCTGTCATTGCATCAAGTGGTAAAGAGTCCGCAATCCACTTTGGACCCCCATAGAAGATGTGGACGCTCATAAAACAAATAAATCACAAAAAGTCTGTAACACAAAAAAACAAATTTTATTGTCTAAACCTCAATTACAAAAATACTCTCTGATCATAAGACTATCCTTCATTTGATTTCTACAAACATCTAAAATAATCCACTGGTATACATCCATGTCATAGTTCTTAATGGTTGTCAGTGTCGTGTCACTTTTGGCCCAAACAGAGAGAGAGAGAGAGAAATGGGGTTTAACGTCCACTCAACACAAACTAGGTCATTTCGGGACTAACATGGTTTAATTTTATTTCAATAATTCGCTTGCGCTTAGGGGTCTTTAGCAGTGGGAGGAAACCGGAGTGCCCGGAGGAAACCCATGAGGTTGAGAAGGCACCCCTATCTCCATGCCACATACGCTCACACCAGGGCTTGAAACCACAGCCACAAGCCAGAGGTGAAGGGCACTCTATACCACTAGGCCATCCCAACCCCCTCGGCCCAAACAAATAGCTTTTTTGGCATAGATTCACTAATAACAATGAGGGCTTATCTATGCAAAATTTCAGAACTGTAAAGTCGAAACTTTCAGTGTCACTTATGACCCAAATAGCCTTTTTTTTTTTTTTTTTACAAAGGATCACTAATAACAATGACGGCTTCTCTATGCAAAATTTTCGGACTGTAAAGTCATAACTTTCACAAACAAATTGCTTTTAAAAATGTTGATATCCTAACTGCGTTATTAAGTTTGGAATAGGTTTTTCTCTCATATCTCAAAAACTAAATCAGACATTTTCTTGGGCCTAAACACCTTTCATAACTATGACATCTTAACAGTAAAATTTACCCGAACCTTTTAAGTAAAAAAAAAAAAGGCTCTAGCTCTCGTAATTTAACGATTGTACCGGGTCCAATTTGATCATCAGAAACAGACAATCACAAACCAGGGCCCTGTTTCACGAAATTTTAACTTAAGATAAAATCCAATTTTAGTAGATACTTCAATTTTGATTGGCTAAGCACTAAAATCAATCTAATATTATCCAATCAAATTACTAAAATTGGGATCTTATCTTAGTTAAAATTTCGTGAAATAGGCCCCTGACCTTTAACTTTTGCCACATTTGATTAATAAGTCTGTTGGTTTTTTTCTAAATACATACAACCTACAGAAATTACAACATTACAACTCACAACAGAACCAATCATAGCAGGACAGTTATTGTTAGTCATATTGAAGGAGCTCAAGTTATTGTTTAAACTAATTTTTAGTCATATTGATAAAAAACCTTGATTAGTTATTATTTAAACTAATGTTTGGTAATATATATTTCAAAGCTAGTGTTATATGTTCATACATACATCAACCTGCAGAAATTACAACATTACAAATCACAACAGAACCAATCATAGCAGGACAGTTATTGTTAGTCATATTGAAGGAGCTCAAGTTATTGTTTAAACCTTAATTAGTTATTATTTAAACTAATGTTTGGTAATACATATTTCAAGGCTAGTGTTATATGTTCAAAATAGTTGGCAGAATAATTTCACCAGGATTAAGCAGGGCTCATAAATAGGATCAATTTTTAGGAGAAGTGACGTTTCCCTACAGGCAAAATAGGGAGACTAGAAGGGGAGATCAGATTTCACCAATTGCCATTCAATCTTGTTCTGCCATTACACCACCTTGATTTAATTTTAAATAAATTTTAAGTTTTTATTGTGGGGTTGTAAAATCACATGAATATCAGTAAATTGCCCCCTAGTTTGAGCCCTGGAATAGGCAGCGTCCGCATCTTTTTTTTTAATTCCAACTGTCAAATTTCTCTAGGAAGAAGACATTTTATCTAAGACAATGGAATATCCAGCAGTCACAGGATATTTTAATTTGAGATCATTTTTTAATGGATTCCATTCCTATCAGTATTACAACACATGACAACATTTTAATTAGAAGACATAAAAGAAAACTGATACATTAGAAATATATAAGTAAGTCAAATTAATAAAAGTTTAAATCAATAAAAAAAAAAGATTTCTGCAAAAGTAAAATGGAACGCAAGTTTATTAAGCTGGACAGGAATGAGAATTCCATAAAAACCAAAAATATATTAAACAATAAATTAAGTACATGTAGTATTCCATCATTCTTAAATTATATTTGTTTTTAACAAATTTACATTCACCCACAACTTACAATTAAAAAGTTTTTCTTCATCAAGTGGTACTTAAGACAATAACACACCAAAAGCTATTTATGGTGTGTGAAAGAGGAGGGAAATGGGTTTTCATGAAACCATGTCATTTAACTCAATGTCAGACCTAATGACCTAAAGCACAAGTTCTAGACCATTTGTCCAACCAACCCAAACTCTCTTTCAAAGAACTTAACCACCACCTAAACATGACATTCTTGGGTGGTTTTTTTTACTAATCAAGCCCAAACTATTTAAGCTGTTGTCCTAGGTCAATAATGGACAACATCATAATTCCTCTTTTCAGAGTTTTTGCCAAGAAAACAAAGTAGCAGAATATTCACAAGCCTGGACAGAAATCAACAAAGAAGTTACTTATGAAGTTTTAGCTACACAACCTAAAGTTCAACAAAGAGACACCGGTAACATCCAACGATACATCTAATTACAGGACAATAAATGCAATTACCAAAAGTAAAACACAGAACATTTGTGCAAATCAAAAAGTGTTCCATAGTAAAAAAAATAAAATGACTAGCTACAATTCTGGATTTCAGACCAGTCATTGAAATTGTCGTTGCCTTATAAAATCACATAAAAAATTTTGCAAAGCGTAAGTTGAAAGCAGAATCTTAAATATGATTAGATTACCGGTATTTAACAAGACAATCACCTGGGGCCTTTTTCATGAAATCTGTAACTGAAATATTCTTAAGATCCAGTCGTTTCATTGATTTAGGTTTAAAGTCCTAGTACAAGATTTTGCTCTGATTTAAAATCATAATACAAATTCAGCAACTGAAAGGGCAGCATTCTTAAAAAGAAATAGTTCAAATTTTTATGAATCAAACCTCAGGTGCTTAATTCGGGGCTCTACTCACAAAAACTTTGTTTAAGGAGAGATGGTTCATTCATTGATTGAGAGCTAAAATCAGAGTACAAATTTTTGGTATTGACCAATGAAAGAGCCAATTTCCTAAAATACTTTAGTTTTAAACTAATTTACGATATCTATATAACTGGTCCAATACTGATCCCTACAACCCTGTCATCCTTTAATAGCTGTCAGTTAATCACATGCACACATAATCTATTTAAAGTCTCTGAATGACATTTAGAGGTCTTTTAATCTTTTAAATTCTCTCAACGATATTTGGAGGACTTTTAATTGTTTAAAGTCTCTGAATGCCATTTGAAGGAATCTTTATAGTCTACTAAAGTCTCTAAATGACATTTAGAGGACTTTTAATCGTTCAAAAATCTCTGAATGCCATTTCAAGATCTCTTAATCATTTAGAGTCTTTGATCGTCATTTGGAGGACTAATAATTGTTTAAAGTCTCCAAATGATATTTGGAAGACTCTTAATATTTTAAGGTCTCTGAATGACATTTGAAGGACTCTTAATCTTTTACAATCTCTGAATGACATTTCAAGGACTCTTAATCATAAAAGTCTGTGAATGTCATTTGGAGGATTCTTTTCAAGTCTCTGAATGACATCCGAGTGATTGATAATTCCTTACAAACTACAATATCATGAATGTTAATTCTCCCAAAATAAATGTCAGTGCAAAAATGGTTCAGTATTTACAAAGTTATGAAGAATTGAAATTGTGTCAACAATCGTCATCCTCTTAAAGACGAAATATATGGATATGATCAAATGAAGCCTGTGGTAAAACCCTTTGATGGGTCTCTCTTAAATCAGATGCGTATCTTTGTAAGTTTCGACAACTAAATAAAAGGTTACCAGATTTCTATATATACATTTAACAATAATGGTTTTAAATTGAATCTAATCCACTTTTAACATTTTACTGTATTCTTCCTGGGGTTTCTCTTTCCACGAATCTTTTACTTTAGCTCGTTTTAACTGACCGTCCCTAAAAAAAAAAAACAAACACACCAATAAAACATTTATAATTCAAATCAACATATACAGGGACCCAGTAACTCAGGGTGTGCACAACTCGGAATACTTAAAATTCCAGGAGTTTTCCCGGATTTATTTACAAGATTCCAGGAGTCCCTGTATAGAATCCTACATCTTAAAATATGTAAAGAAGCCACAAATGTTAATTTTCCATGAGTTTTGAGGGATAATCTTGTTTTTCCAGTACTGGAAATCACATTTTCATATGTCGATGTTTTTCCACAAATACGTGAACCATGATTCTACAAACAATGGAAAATCTGGTCTTTAGCAGTAGAAGGAAACCTGAGGACCAAGAGAAATAAATGAAGTTGGAGAGAGAGAGAAATGGGTTTAACGTCCACTCGACACAAACTAGGTCATTTCGGGACTAATATATGTTTTAATTTTATTTCAATAATTGGCTTGCGCGTATGGATCTTTAGCAGTAGGAGGAAACCGGAGTGCCCGGGGGAAACCCACGAGGTTGAGAAGGCGGCCCTATCTCCATGCCACATACGCTCACACCAGGTATCGAAACACAGCTGCAGAGCCAGAGGTGGCCGGCCAGCTCGAGGTCGAAGCTCAGCACTCTAGACCACTAGGCCATCCGAACCCCCCAAATGAAGTTTGACAGACAACCCTTGTTCAATGACAGACCTTATGATCTAAGGTGTATGCATTAACCATTCGGCCACCCAACCCCTCTCAAAACAGAGGGACATTCTAGTCGATATTCCAGCATCATCATCTATCAACGACTAACATACAATCATCTGTAAGCAATCTAATTATTTAGGTTTATGAAATTCTAACCCACCATTCAAGATCAACCAATCCACCTTTTCTAGCGATTTCACTTTTAACACGATTAGCAAATTCTACAGCATCTTCTCCATCCTTTGTAAAACAAAAGATAAAATAAATTATCAGATACAATATTTCCTATGTCCATCGCCCTATTGAATTACCTGCTTTCTTGATGATTGTTGTGGCTTCAGGTAATTGAAATTTAATGGACTATTATGGTGTACCCGCATCTTCCATGCCCATTACAGTCGTTGTTTTTTGTATTTTAGAGGAGAGTCGAAAAAAGCTCCCCTTAAATGAAGAAATTGAAAAAATCGCTCTCCTAAAAAAAGCTCTCCCAGTTTCGATAAGAAGAGTGATTTAGAAGTTAAGGAGAGTGATCTGATATTAAAGCCCCAATAACACTCTTGTTGTAACTGAAAAATATGTCCCAATCTTCATTCTGGTCAACAAATCGTATTATTTTAGAATATTCCAATTAAATGATGATATAAATTTCATCTTAACACACCTAATTTAAAAAATTGGAAAAATTCAACCAATTGATTTGAAAAGTCTAACGTAAACCTTTTCAAATGTGACTTGGATTTTAAAATATTTTCGAACCCTCTGGACAAATAAAATAGGTTGTAATGGATAATTTACACAACAGGTAGGACATTTAAACATCTAGTACTTAGAATAAGGGTATTATTTATTTTCTGGAGCTACCAAGCCAGCAAGAATGTTATTGTCCCTTTAAGAAGAGTGACTAGTTTTCTGTATATGGAAAATGGTTCTTAAGATCAATAACTTGGTGCAAGGGGTCATTCCTGTTTACATAATTGATAATATACATCGTCTGCTAAATAATATCATTCGTTCGTAGTCGTACGGTCAAGTAAAACTTCTGCTATCGTCTATAACTACTTACGGTATTCCAATAGAAATACTTGTCGAAATTTCTAAATATATTTAGCTTGTATAATTATTTTTAGTAAACATAACCCCCATTCAAAATATAATCATAAACGCTTGAAAATTCCATCAAAATATAATCTATTTCTTCCGAAATTATTCGCATTAGAAATTTTTACGTGCCATCTCTTGTAATTTCTCACGTCTCGCGAGAGTTCTACTTTTCATTTCAGTTAAATTAACCAATAATGGCGCTTTGGCGCCATCTATTTTTAGCAACATATTCATCAGAATTTTATTACCATGTGCGATCACATAGTAATCGAATACACCAAATAATTTAATTTCACAATGACAGTATGGCGGAGATCGAATACATGTCCATGATTTACAAAAATGGAGAGCGATTTTCAATTTTAAGGCGAGGGAGAAAAACCGCCCCTCGGCCGACATTCAGGTGCGCGGCAGGCGCTCGCGAGCGATCGCGCACCTCAAAAAACAATGACTGCCATTACTCATTACATGTCCATCACAGATTACGTGTCCATTACCAATTACCTTAGACAACATCGCCATTACCCATTACGTCTCCCATCTTCCATGCCCATTACTCATTACATGTCCATCAAGGAATATGTACCCATAAACACACATGCCTATAACTCATCACCTGTCCTTCTTCATACCAATCACCCATTATGTGCCCATTCCCTTACCCAACACGTTCATTACCCAAAACATGTCCATTACCCACTACATGGACATTTCAAAAAAGAGAATCAATTGATCACTGTATCGAACACAAGAAATCTTAGCTAGTCACACAACATGCTGGACCATTTGGATATTCTCCCCTCTCCATTCTCCACGACATCCTTAAAGTTACATTATGGGAGATAAGATAAAGAGATGGTGGTTCTGACTATTATATCTAAAAACTAGATAGTGTAAAGGTAATTTACTGAAAATTTCCGTCAAATTGATGCACTATTAGCTGAGAAAAAAATGTTTGAAGTATTCACTCGGTCATCATTACTCAAATCATTAATATAAACAGCATAGTCTCGATTATCCACTTGATTGATTTAATTATCAACGGCCATTAAGCGGCATATAGGATTTTAATCCGCCAACATCGAAGGCTAGCCTTGACATCAAAAGTTTATTATGGTCTGGATATGTTAATTAATGTCTAATTGATTATTTAGATAACATTTCAGGCCTGAAGAAAGACCTGTAATAAGCAGATTTTGCTCTTGCATAATGCTATTTTAAGAAAATAATACTTACTAATTTGGACATTGGAGGGAGATACCATACATCACAGACAACAGCCCAACTGGTCATAATATTTAATAAGTGTTGAATCATTCCTTGTTTACTGCTGTTCCAAAACGCATCACCAAAACGATGATCGTACTAAAATATACACATAAAACATGGATTTATAATTCCTTCTGTTAACATGCATTATATAAGATTCTGATAAAGAACTGACAGTTCTCCCTATAACACTTAAAGATATATTATGGGAGATTAGATAAAGAGTTGGCGGTTCTCACTATAATAGTTAAAAACTAGATAGTGTAAAGGTAATTTGCTGAAAATTTCAGTCAAATTGATCAACTATGAGCCGAGAACGAAGCAGGTGAAATTTCCCTCTAGCCTCGGTCATCATTACTAAAATCATTAATATAAACAGCATAGTCTCGATTATCCACTTTTTACATTTAATTATCAATGGCTGTTAAGCGGCATATATGAATCCAATCCAGTCAACATCAAAGGCTAGCCTTGACATCCAGAGTTTATTATAGTCTGGATAAGTTAATTAATGTCTAATTAATAATTTAGATAACATTTCAGACCTAAAGAAAGACTTGTAATTGGCATGTTTAAGAAATTGAAAACTGAGCGAAGTTGTGACCTTTTGAAGAATATAGTAGTCTCAATTGTCATTGCTACCGTAAAGAAAATTATCAACTGTCAATCGTGTTTAAATCTGTTGAAAATCAAAACCATCTCCACCCCCCAATATTATAAAACTTACTTTAACTGCAACAGGATATATCGTTGTACCCACTTCAAAACTTCCTTTTTTAAACATCATGACTGATGTATTATTTATACAAGTACCTGTTAAACAATATAAATATACATATGTACACACACAACCACCTGTCATCATTCACATAAAATCATGATAATTTGGGGAGGTGGGGGAGAGAGAGAGAAAGATAACACTCAACACAAACCAGGTCATTTCGGGACTAACACATGGTTCAATTCTATTTCAATAATTTGCCTGCGCGTATGGGTCTTTAGCAGTGGGAGGAAACCAGAGTGCCCGGAGGAAACCCACGAGGTTGAGAAGGCGCCCCTATCTCCATGCCACATACGCTACCACCAGGGCTCGAAACCACAGCCGCAAGCCAGAGGTCGAAGCGCGGCACTTTAGACCACTAGGCCATCCCAACCCCCGGGAGGTGGGGGATTAGGAGACATAAATTGAAGAGGTCTAGTTATTTTAAAACAGGTTGCAAAAGATTGTAATAACGAAAGACACACAATTAGAAGGGAGGGAGAGCGAGAGCTGGGTTTAACGTCAATGCAACACTAACTAGGTCATTTCTGGACTAGTATATGGTTCAGTTTTAGACCTTGTGATATACTGTGCCCACCTTAGACCATTAACCAACTCAAACCTTACACACAAGTAGGAATGTTAGCATAAAAATAGTTCAGTTGATCAAGACGGATCTTGATAGTGTCAAAAATAATGCTACCAGGAAAGGTTTTGAATTCAAATTGATTTACACATTAAGAACTTTCACAATGGATGGTGAGAGAGATAGAGAAATGGGGTTTAACGTCCACTGGGTCATTTCGGGAGTAACATATGGTTTAATTTTAGTTCATTTGCTTGCGCGCAAGGGTCTTTAGCAGTGGGACGAAGCTGGAGGAACTTGAGAAAACCCATGAGGTTGGACAACTCCTTGCCATGTACAACCAGGGATTCAAAACCACACTAGTTGACTCAATGGCAGGCCGTATGAGACAGCTAACTATTTAGCCATCCAAATCCCCCTTCACAATGGATGGTATCAATGATAAGATTTAGTTCTGAAGGGCACCCCCTTCATTTGTCTACTTTTTCTTATTTTAAATACGTTAACATACGTACCCTCTGGAAATATTAACATTGGAAGTTTATCTAAATCGTCCACATGTTCTTTTAGCCTGTAAAAAAACAGAAAACAGTTAGATTACAACACAATCAGAATTCCAAAAATGTCAAAAAATGAAGCAATTTAAAGAGATAATTTCACATTTTCTAAGAAAGAGAAATGGGTTTAAGGTAAACTCAACACAAACTATGTCATTTCGGGACTAACATATGGTTTAATTTTATTTCTATAATTAGCTTGTGTGTACATAGGGGGTCTTTAGCAGTGGGAGGAAATCGGAGGGCCTGGAGAAAACCCACTAGGTTGGACAGGCGACCGAAACCCAGGCCAACCGCATCAATGACAGACCTTAAGATAAAACTTGCATGTGCCACCGATTCGGCCATCCACCCCGCCCCACTAACAACAAAGTAGGTCTCTTAAGGCTTTATTTTAAAATATTTGAAACATAGGCCTTAAATAATACAACTATTACAGAAATATCATCTAACATCCATACCTTTTTGTGACTAAATGTCTGTCTTTTACCTCTGATCTTTCAAACCAAATATGGGCGGTAGCACGGCCCATGGCACGCTGTAATACTCCAAGTAGACCACCTTGTGCTTGGCCAACCTGCAAACATATTCAATGAATTAAATAAAATAAAATGGGTATAACCTCCTATTGTTCTGCTACTAAACTGGGCTAATGAAGACGAACATAAGTCATACAGTGTGCTATCAGAGAAATTTTGCCCAGGCAGCAGGGCTACAGTCTACTCTTCTATCGAATTCAAACTGCCAAGGGACGTTTTACGTGCACGCCAACTGCCAAGGGATGTTCACGTACACACCTCAATTTTTTGTCCTACCCGAACGACTAGACAGCTGTCCTTGTCATGCTCTCCATACTGCGTCACTGACAAGATGAAACTTCGCCGGAAAATCTAGGTGAACTTTTTTCCGCAAATGCAGGGATCAAACGCCTGACCTCCAGAGTAGCAAGCCAGCGTCTTACCTACTTAGCCATGTGATCTCCCTTCAAGATTAAAACCTGTAGGTTAGGTAGTCAACTTTGGATAACTTGAGTGCCTGAAATTCTTTATTTGGGACACTAGGATTTTCGGCAATGCGATAATTATGTCGATTAATTTAAAAAGAAATATGTTAATATACTAACCAGAGCATAGCAATTATCACAGGACAGAACAATAACATCTATAGGTGATGTATGATTAGCAACACAAATACCATTTTTAGCTTTATTCTCGCTGTAATCATAAAATATAACATATAATTTTATTCTTGGCTAAAACAAATTAATTCTAACAAAAATAAAATAAAAATGGATTTAACTGTTCTGTTCCGACTGGGAAAATGAAGAAGGGCATACATCATACAATGTGCTATGAGGGAAATTTAGGCTAGATAGCAACAATATGGCCTACTCTTATATCAGATTCCAACTGCCAAGGAATATATACACAGGATCTCATATTTTTGTCCCATACAAACAACTATATATTGTCCCTTACCAGGCCCTGTGTCCTGCACCACTGACAAGGGAAACCATGCCAGAAAATACCAATGAACTTTCCTAGCACACAAGGATCAGACACAGGAGCTCCAGGTTAACAAGCCAACATCTTTACTCACTGATATACGCCCCTATTTTCAAGTGGTTGACGGAGAACAGTGAAAATCAATAGGTTCGTCTTGTCATGGGTTAAATGCTACAGATCAAATTTGAAGAACCCTAGCCTGCATCACAAGCTGGTTCACCAACAGAGGAACAAATACAAAAATGTACAGGGTAGGTGTGTAAAAAAGAAAACTTACCGATTATGAAATGTGACGATGGCTGAACAAGCTCTGGATAAAATCCGGAAACACATTAACATAACATACTGATTTAATTCTCTCTTGAATCTGGTGGGGAAAAACGAGAACAAATATTTTATTTATTATTTTCGACAATAATTGATTGGCCATAACAATGCATAGGATCATGACTGAATCATGGATTTTGACAGAAATTTGTACTCAACTCTTTACCTCCTTCCCATCAGCAAATCAGACTAACAGTCTCCATAGCGCCTGAGACTGAGAGTCTCCATAGCACCTAAGACTGAGAGAGAGAGAGGGATAGAAATGGGGTTTTAACGTCCACTCGACAAAAACTAGGTCATTTTGGGACTAACATATGGTTCAATTTTATTTCAATAATTCGCTTGTGCGTAGGGGTCTTTAGCAGTGGGAGGAAACCAGAGTGCCCGGAGGAAACCCACAAGGTTGAGAAGGTGCCCGTATCTCCATGCCACATACGCTCACAACAAGGATCGAAACCACAGCCGCAAGCCAGAGGTGACCGACCAGCTAGAGGTCGAAGCGCAACACTCTAGACCACTAGGCCATCCCAAACCCCCTCCTAAGACTGAGAGTCTCCATACAGACTACTGCTCCCTCCAGCCCCTCAGATAGACAGAATCTCCATACAAACTAACAACCCCTCTAATACCTTAGACTAACAGAAACTCCATGCAAACTACTGCGAACAGACCCAAAGCTAGTTGACCGACAGTTTAATTTCTATTTCGACAATTTGAGACGAAAACACTAAGAGAGAGAGGTTCAAGTTCACTCCACACAAACCAGATCATTTCAGGACTCACATATGGTTTAATTTTATTTCAATTATTAACTTGAGCATTAGGGGTCTTTAGCAGTGGGAGGAAATGGGAGGAACTACTAGATAGGAACCATGGAGAGAACAACAGTATATAGAAAGTTCAACCTACCTTCCTGCAGGTAGATAACCTATAAAAGCTGTACAAACAATCAGCCAACCGATGCCTAAAACTGCCAGTATTAATCTGAAAAAAAAAATATAAATATAGTTTAAAGCTTTGATCAACATTTGTATTTATTTAACAATGAGAGATTCAATCAATAATCAGCTATAAGTAGATACATACGATTGACGGTGTTACACCTCTCCCCCCCCCCCCAAATGATTGACAGTGTTACACCATTCAACCAATAACACACCCCTACCCCCCCCCCCCTTATGATTGACACCATCCTGTTCGGCCCCCATTAGACCAGGGTTGCATCCTTACGACGCCGCTGCGACCGTATGGCGACGTGAAAATGCATAAGAGGTACAGCAAACGAGAACACAATACGAGAAAATGTCTCAAAAAATTACAAACTTGACAAAAAGTCGCATTCTCGCAGCTTCGTAGGTCAGATCGCAGAGCCTTTCCGTTTGTTTTGAACATGTTGAAAACAAATGCTGTGACTCGGCGATCATTGGCCACTTTTACCGCGCTTATGACAATCTTGACGCCCTCTGAGACCATTTTCCGTCGCTGTAGCAGCGCAGTAAGGATGCCAACATGGTCTGACGGGGGTATTACACTGAAACTCACCTGAATGGAAGTAGAACAAAATAACGAGCTAAAAATCCTAAGCCCCATATAATAGTTAATCTCAAACTGTAAAATAAAAAACATATAATTTCAAACTTTAAAATAAAAACAATATATACTATTCAAAAAGATAGGTTGCCAGGCAACGAAACATACGCCCACAGCAGCTAAATCGTCCGGGCAGTCAACAAGGGTTGTCGCATATTTTTACTTTTTTTTGGTAATGAAACATTTGTAATACACTAAAATCTGAGTAACAACTCATTATGTAATTATCAGAAAATCATGAGAATTTGTTTGCTTTTTATAAAGTTTTGCCCCACGCTAACAATTAGTATAGGAAACATTTAATATCATGGATTTAGCTGTTCAGTTATCAAAATTCATTGAAAATCAAAATACTTGTTCGTTTCAACACCTTAAACTCTGTGTATCAATCTGAAGTCAATCGGATGATATGTTTGGCATCTACAGAGCAACAAGGTTTTATGAAGTGATCAAGGGAGATAACTCTGGAAGTAATTATTTGAAATTGATGAAAATCAGTAGGCTTCTTCCTCTCAGGACCTTAAACAGTGTGTGTAAATTTAAAGTCAATCGGATATTAACTTTGGCCTCTAGAGTGTCCACAGGATTTTTTGATGTGATCAAGGGCCATCACTCTGGCACTAATTATCGGAATTTGATGCAAATCAATAGGCTTCTTCATCTTATGACCTTAAACACTGTGTATAAATTTAAAGTCAATCGGATATTAACTCTGGCTTTTAGAGCGTCCACAAGATTTTTTGAAGTGATCAAGGGAGATAACTCTGGCACTAATTATCGGAATTTGATGCAAATCAATAGGCTTCTTCATCTTATGACCTTAAACACTGTGTATAAATTTAAAGTCAATCGGATATTAACTCTGGCTTTTAGAGCGTCCACAAGATTTTTTGAAGTGATCAAGGGAGATAACTCTGGCACTAATTATCGGAATTTGATGCAAATCAATAGGCTTCTTCATCTTATGACCTTAAACACTGTGTATAAATTTAAAGTCAATCGGATATTAACTCTGGCTTTTAGAGCGTCCACAAGATTTTTTGAAGTGATCAAGGGAGATAACTCTGGCACTAATTATCGAAAATCGCTGAAAATCAATAGGCTTCTTCATCTTATGACCTTAAACACTGTGTATAAATTTTAAGTCAATCGGATATTAACTTTGGCTTTTAGAGCGTCCACAAGATTTTTTGAAGTGATCAAGGGCCATAACTCTGGCACTAATTATCGGAAATTGCTGAAAATCAATAAGCTTCTTCGTCTAATGACCTTAAACACTGTGTATAAATTTAAAGTCAATCGGATATTAACTTTGGCTCTTAGGGTGTTCACAAGATTTTTTGAAGTGATCAAGGGCCATAACTCTGGCACTAATTATTGGAAATCGCTGAAAATCAATAGGCTTCTTCGTCTTATGACCTTAAACACTGTGTATAAATTTAAAGTCAATCGGATATTAACTTTGGCTTTTAGAGCGTCCACAAGATTTTTTGAAGTGATCAAGGGCCATAACTCTGGCACTAATTATCGGAAATTGCTGAAAATCAATAGGCTTCTTCGTCTTATGACCTTAAACACTGTGTATAAATTTAAAGCCAATCGGATATTAACTTTGGCCACTAGAGCGTCCACAAGATTTTTTGAAGTCGTCAAGGGCCATAACTCTGGTAGTTATTATCGGAAATCGCTGAAAAACAATAGGCTTCTTCGTCTCATGACCTTAAACACTGTGTATGAATTTAAAGTCAATCGGATATTAACTTTAGCCTCTAGAGCGTCCACAAGCAATTGTGGACGCCGGACCGACGGACGGACGGACCGACGGACGGGGGCGACGACAATATACGACCACATTTCAATGTGGGCGTATAAAAAGTAGGGGATATTTGATTTTGGGGGCATAATACTAAAATATGCAAATGACTATGAAAAAAGTCACTATAGAACCTAACAGAAGAAGCATTCCCAGTTACAGTACACGCATCGTGGAGGTTTGACCGGACACGATATTACCGTGTTTTCTATCGTGGAATTTCATGATTTACCGAGTGAATATCGAGGAAATATAGAGGGCCACGATAGCAGTGCCTCGGTGTTAAAAACACCGTGTGACTCGGTGTTTTAATTAAAACATGCCTCTCGTGGTTTATTTTAGGTGAAATACAGTAGCACATTAATCATTATAGATCAGTTACTACGTTGGCATTTTCCCATTAATCACGAATATTTGATGGCTTGTTCGAAATCGGAAAAGGAATAAACACAATTTTCGGTAAACCCCGGATACTATTCATTCTTTTTCTAAACAGAATATGCTTAAGAAACCAATACGTTATTACTTCATAATATGTTCCATATTTTTCATACTTTCGTCAATCGACTATTACAAATCCATTCATATTACGGGAAAAAATAAATGCGCACAAATCAATTCTGGTCTTACCGGGGTGTAGTTTAAATTGTTTTATCCATTCAAATAGTAATTCACATACTGACAAATAAGCCACGTGGTGCATACAGTATTGGTAAATCACACCTCAACTAATATATCTTTTCTGGTTTAAATCACAAATGAATTAAAAGCCTTCGTCACCCGAGACGAAGCACATTTTGCTGAATGGACGTGGACACGTATCATTCCGATAAAGGCGATAATATAATGCTGACTTTTTCATTTCCACATCAGAGAGTCTAGGGAATGCATACTGTCAATCAAGGTTTGATAAAGTAAATTGGTACGTGACATCAAAAGAAACCAACTGACAGAAAATTGCACGCCCATTTTACAACAAATTATTATCCTGTTGTAGTCATCTTGACAGTACAACTTGTATTGTAAATTGTCAGAAGTAAAAACTACCCAAAAAGGTTTGAATCTTTATTTTAAAAAAACAATCACAATTGTTATTAAATTGATTCTGATATATATGCAAATGCTTGGCATTCAAGAGGGGTCACAATGGATTGTTCTTTGCATCTCAATTAGTTTGGGCGTTTTGGTTAAAATTAAACGTAAGAGAAATTTTGAAAAGAGATATCTTGTAAAATAACCCGTATTTATTACTGAAATATTTTCTCAATTAGCAGAATGTCAAATTAAAGAAAACCACGCAACACTTACAATATGACTAACTACGGGGTTTGTATTTGGCTGGACACCCCCACCCCTTCCCTACATGTAAAACCAATATGTAACGAGGAATTGTGATTACTGTTTTACCGTAAAAGTCATGTTTTTAGAGATTGTTCAATTATTTAAATCGGTACAGACTCGGAGGTTGACTCCTGCAGATCATGTAATGGGCAAAATAATGTTTAGTCATCATATTTGCAATTGGCATAATATTCTGTCAATAAAATCACACCGGTGCTCATTAATAATTTATCAAAGTGGTTATTATTTTATTACATTGTGCACAAATGTCAGTCCTTAAATAGCACCAGTCGCCTTTAACAACTTAATAAGCACGTTTTTTGTGTTAGGCAATCCCCTCTCTTCGCTTTGATGTGTTGCATTCTTGGCTAATTGACACCTCGATAACTCTAATACTACTATTATTACTCTCACTATCAAAGAGGCTTCAATTCATAAGAAATGGTCGTGAGATCGTGTTGAGGGGTAAAACAATCAAAATGAATATGACGTGATAATTTTTGGAAACTAAAACGGTTTTATTAATAAGGGTATTTATGGTCTATGGCATGAATACGGTCAAATGTTTGGATGTTTCATTCATATATTGAACGGGTGTCAGTAAACTCGTCCACAAGCAAACAGGTACGCAGTTGTTAGGGCGTCCACGGGGCGTATTGTTTTTTTTTATAAGCAATATTTTTATTCAGATTTGTATCTGAATAGGTATTGGGGAACGGGAATAGCCTATATTAAACCCCTCCGCCGTTGTTGTTGTTGTTTAATAATTTAATTGTATTACTCACTGGTTGTTTATATTGTTTTATTTACCCAATAATACATTATCTTGGCAAGCCGATCAAACCGAGATTAGTTCACCGATGTTTTTGTAATAAAGAGCAATAGTATTATTTGTTGATTAGCTTTATGATTTTAAACATAATAATAAATTCACCAATGTTTTTGTTATAAAGTAAACTCGTATTGTTTGGTTTGTTGATTGACGTTATCTCATTATTTAAAATATTTGGCCCTGGTTAATATCGGGTCAAAAATAATTCCTTAAATTGCGCCGTAGCCCCTTTTAGATAAACTGAATTCGCTTTTTATAAGATGGCAATCATTCGTAGATGAATGACTGACATATGCGACGTGGGTACATGTATATACTTTATTAATATAAACGTTCGTTGAGTTATTTAGGTTACAATTTGTCTTTGATCTTTACACATAAAGAGAAAATTTACTAACAATGCATGCACAAGGGGCAGTAGTTTAAGGTATGATTTTATTGGCAGAATATGCCCACTGCGAATATGCTGATTATACATAGTTTTCGTCATAAGACGCGCTGTTATGTAACAATCTTCAAGTCTGTACCAATTTAAACATTGAATAAACACTTACATCCACAATTTTTTTGAAAGCGTGTATTCGGGGGGGGGGGGCTTTCCATCGTAGTCCGTTCTATTTAACCATGACAACGACAGCTTTTTTGTGTGTGAATCCAGATTGGTCACGTACCAGTTGCAATTGTTCTTTTTTTAAAAATGAGGGCGACAATGTTAGGTAATGCCCACTTACTGACAATTTGCAATAAAAGTCATATTGTCTACAAGACTATTTTTTGTTAAAAGGACTTCTATTTTAGTCAATTATCGTTTCCTTTTGATGTTTGATGGCTCTTTTATATTCACGTTATTTGGAAACTTGATTGACAGTATGAAAAGTTCACCAAGGTGTTATCCGACGGAGACACGTTTTAATGAACATGTATTCCACAACACAAGGTACAATTTTATGGATACATTTTATGGCGACGTGGGCTTAAAAGCAGGAGAGGCAGACTTTTTAATTCATTTGTGATTTAAAACCGAAGATATTACTTGAGGTGTGATTTACCGATTTATTTGTCAGAATGGGACTCCGTTAAAATATAACCTCATAAAAGTACATTCTTTTTATGCAGCGTGGCTATTCGCGTCAGGATTATTGAAAAAACTATTCAACATTTCAAATATCGTGGCAGTTTGATAACATCGTGGCAGTATATCTTTTTGACATCAATTATTTATGACAGATAAACATCGTTAATTTTACATATCAAATTACACCGAGGCCTATCGTGTCACGCGACTATCGTGGCACACGATAGCGACTGCTACACCGAGTTATTTATCGTGGCAATATCGTGTCGTTATCGTGGAAATGTTTAACAAAAAACGACACGATAATCGTGTATGATCAAACCTCCGCGATGCGTGTACTGTACATGTGACGCCCAAACGCACCAATAGCTACCGCATGGAATGCAGGTGATGCTTGGGATCATCATGGGGGTCCAACCCCAGATTTGCACGACTCTGACTTTGAATGTTACAGTCATTGTGGCATTGAATTCCAGGGTGGAAACATCAGTTTAATTGTTTTAGTGACCAGAAAACAAATTTTGATATGCGTCGGCTTACCCAAAATGAAAGGTTACGTGCCCTTGGCATGCTACAGATCGGCACAACACAGGCAGTTGTGGCGCGGACGATGAATGTTTCTCAGTCTCTCAAGCATGCTATGGTCCAGATACCGTGATACACAATCTGTACAGGACAGACCACGCTCAGGTCGACCAAGGGCGACAACTCAAGCCCAGGATCGATTTATCCGTACCTTGGCCTTGAGAAATCGTGTCATCACAGCAAATTAGATCAGCGCTCGTCTTCAAACAGACACTGGTGTGAGAGTGAGTGGCCAGACGATTCGGAATCGACTGCATAGGGGTCACCTTCGCACCCGACGTCCTCGCGTGATCCCTTGTTTGAGAGATCATCACATTCAGGCAAGACGTCGCTGGTGTAGGGATCGTCAACACTGGGATAATCGACGCTGGAGCAATGTGATGTTTTCAGATGAGTCAAGGTTCACTGTTGATTTTTTGGACAGGCGTAGGAGGGTGTGGCGTCGTCGAAACGAGCGTTTCCAAGACTTTAACGTCATCAGACATGATCGATTTGGGGGTGGTTCTGTTATGGTGTGGGGAGGCATCACTGTTGCTGGAAGAACGGCTTTACATGTGGTTGCAGGGCGTGTTACAGGCCAGTACTACCGGGACAACATCTTGGCAGTCCATGTTGTGCCGTTCGCACAACGTAATGGCCGCCGTTTCATCTTCCAGGATGACAACGCAAGATGTCACAGGGCCAGGATCGTTACAGGTTACCTCCAACAACAGAACATCACCACATTACCTTGGCCAGCACTGAGTTCCGACCTCTCCCCCATCGAGCATGTCTGGGACATGCTTGGACAGAGGTTACGTCAACGTCAACAACGTCCTGCCAATGTCCAATAACTTGCTGCTGCGTTGCAACAGGAATGGGACAGAGGTTACGTCAACGTCAACAACGTCCTGCCAATGTCCAATAACTTGCTGCTGCGTTGCAACAGGAATGGGACAATCTGGACCAAAATTACCTTAGACGTCTCATTAGGAGTATGCCACGTCGGATCAATGCTTGTTTGGCAAACAGAGGAGGATTTACCCGTTACTGACTTTGTTGTGATGCTGTGGTAACTTTGCTGTTTGACCCCGGGTATCATTTTACCCTTATAATGGTCAGTCAGTGCTTTACTTAGTCTAATGATCATTTGGAATAAATCGATGAATGTGAACTTCATTTCATTTTGTCATTTGTTTCTTCGTCAGTTTCATTAGGTGACTTTAATAACACTTAAAAATCAAAAATCCCCTACTTTTTTTGAATAGTATATCTTACACAGTAAATAAATATATCACATACTGTAAATTCTTATTGTTGAGGGGTTTTTTTGACATGCATGCAAACATGTACCTAGAGCATCAGTTTCTAGTCACATCTGAATGACGAGACATTGTTCCTTGTCAGATCTTCCATCTTGCACACCAGGAGAGAGATAGAGACAGAAAGACAGAGACAGAAAGAGAGAGACAGAAAGACAGAGACAGAATGACAGAGAAATAGGGTTCAACGGTCTCTCAACACAAACTGGGTAATTTTGGGTTTAACATAGAGACAGAAAGACAGAGACAGAAAGAGAGAGACAGAAAGACAGAGAAATAGGGTTCAACGGTCTCTCAACACAAACTGGGTAATTTTGGGTTTAACATATATGGTTCCATTTCATTTCAATAATTCACTTGCACCTAGAGGTATTTAACAATGGGAGGAAAGGACCCAGAGAAAACCCACAACTCCTTATCATGTACAACTGGGAAATCGAGAGAGAGAGAGAGAGAGAGAGAGAGAGAGAGAGTTTAATATCCACTCGACACTAACTATGTCATTTTGGGTTTAACATAAGGTTCGATTTTACTTTAATAATTCGCTTGCACGTCAGGGTCTTTAGCAGTGGGAGGGAAACCGGACAACCCTGAGAAAACCCACAGGATAGGACAGGTGACCCAACTCCTTGTCACGTACGACCGAAGAATCGAAACCACGCCAGTTGACTCAATGACAAACCTTATGATACAACGTGCACACACTAACCACTGGGTCACCCAACCTCCCAGCAGCGAAGAACATATAAAACCAATAGATACCTGATATAATGATAACCATAACTTGTTCGTGATAATAAATTCCATGATGGTAACTCTGAAATAAAAACAAAACTTAAAAGTACATGTGTAATGTTGCATTATTTTTCCCTAAAATATCATATTTCTCACCATACACAACTTAATCAATGCTAAATATGTGTGATGAGTTACATTTAATAATAAAAACAAAAACAAAACCAATGCCAGATAATGTCGCTGCTTGGATTCAATTGCATTCAAAATAGGTCTACCAATTCTGTTCACCGGCAACAGGGGGTTGGGATGGCCTAGTGGTCTAGAGTGCCGCGCTTCGACCTCTAGCTGGCCAGTCACCTCTGGCTTGCGGCTGTGGTTTCGAGCCCTGGTGTGAGCGTATGTGGCATGGAGATAGGGGCGCCTTCTCAACCTCGTGGGTTTCCTCCGGGCACTCCGGTTTCCTCCCACTGCTAAAGACCCCTACGCGCAAGCGAACTATTGAAATAAAATTAAACCATATGTTAGTCCCGAAATGACCTAGTTTGTGTTGAGTGGATGTTAAACCCCATTTCTCTCTTTCTCTCTCTCTCTCTCTCACCGGCAACAAAATGGCAACCAACTTATTACATGTTGAGTTCATTCATCATCTTTGTAAATACTGAAACAGTGGGAGGAAACCGCAGGACCCGGTAAAAACCCATACCCAAACCCACACCCATGTGTTTGGAGTATTGTAAATTGCCTGCAAAACTTCATAGGTTCATTAGGGGTCATCCAGACCAGTTACCTCCCCCTGCTTAAGAAATGAAATGAAATCGGTTTTAACATCCTACTTTTCTGCTCCGACTGGGCTAATGAAGACGGGCATAAACCATGCTGCGTACTATGCGGTAAATTTTGTCTACTTTTATATCAAATTTCAACTGCCAAGGAATCGTTTACATGAATGCCAATATGTACACTGGACCTTGGTTTTCATATAAACAACTGTAAGTTGTCCCTTGACAATTTGGAACTTTCTCAGCCAACACAGGAATCGAACATCACAGATCCCCATTGCTAAAGAGCCATGCGGGAAAAGGGACAAAAAATTCAGGTACACTTGCGAGAGACCTTGGTTTAACACCTTGTCAATAAAATACTTGAGTTATCTTTTGTCCCAGTTAAATAACAAGACAAACTTGACATACATACAGATAGATATGTAATCATAGCCAGGTAACTAATATAATATACACAAGATAAACTCACAAACTGACACAAACCCAGGTTAACTAATATCATGTTCAGGGGTGGATCCAGTGGGGGGGGGGGGGGGGTCAAACCCCACCCTGCTCAGCTACATAAAAAAAAATAATGCCATGCATCAATGGAATTACATCAAAAAGTGATCCTACATCATTATAAAAATGATTTCTCTGTTTAAAAAGCCCAATATGTATGTATGCCTATGTAATTTTGAGACAAAAATCCTGCTGAACGTTCTCAGACAATAATGCAGGGATTAAATACCAACCTCCGGGCTAGCGAGTCAGTATCTTACCCACTTGGCCACCGTGAATTCCAAGATAAACTGACAAACCCATGTAACTAATATAAAGTTCTACTAGTAGGCCTACTATACACTACAAATCCAGGTAACTAATATAATGTACTACTAGTACTATACACTACAAACCTTCCGCAGAAAATCTTTGCGTGACATCATCTTCGATAATTGTCTGAAAATAAAATTTAGATAAAAATTATAAAAACTCCTAATATCACAAAGTTGGTATTTGATAAAAAGTATTTGTCTGGCACTGATTTATCTTTTTTTGCTGGTAATATTAATACATGTCCGGCACTAAGTTGAAAATGTCAGGCACTATTTCATTAGTGTCTGACATTTTGTCAGGTACATCAAAAACTGCTATTTCCAGGCCTGGCGGAGATTTAAACAGATTGGAATACAATCAACATTAATTGATTGAATTTAAAAATGGAGAAGCTATGCAGAGTCTCTGTTAACAAATACTGTTTATAAATCTTGTCAAACTACAAATAGTGATATTCAAATCAAAATAAATTAATTTGAACGAAAAGTTTCAATATTTTCATTTTGGAATTATCTATTTTGATACTATTATGGTAAGAACGGTGTGTCCTCACTGTGCCCACTTTTGATTAATCCAATTAAGGTCTAATTAGGATTAGTGTATTAAGCGGATTAGGATTAGGTGTTATAGGTAATTAGATGGAAAAAAATCCAAATATTTTATGTAATTTTTTTTTATTTTTCGATGTTTTATATATATTTAATAAAAATATAACATACATGGATATATCATACATCACATTAGCACTTTATAATTTAATGAAAATATAACAATTTTCGATGTTTTATATATAAAATATGTAATAAAAGTATAACATACATTGTACATGGATATATCATACATCACACAAAGACAAGATAAACAACGAAAATTTACAATGTAGTTAAACGGGCTACGCCATCGGCATACTCAAATACAGTCTTTATACCGTTCTGAAGATCTGTTTTCAGAGTTTGGAGTCGGGTTTCTAGTTGCCTGTACTTTCTTCTCTTAGGCCGTAATTTTCCTTTGGCATCTAACTGGAGAATGGTTACTTCGGAGTAAGCTTGTTCATTCTTAAAAAAAGCCACCAACTTAAAAATATTTGGGTGAGGGGTGGCAATAATGGATGTTATCTTGGAATGCCATCCTTCAACATGGTTCGTTGTGCGTGGACCTTCAGTGTGGAAATATGACAGACTGACTTCTGTGTGTCCTTATAAAGACCGTGTAATGTGTAGGCTTACTGAACATAATTCATATTATATTCAAGTGTAATTTTTTGAATAAAATTCATCACTTTAACGATTACAGTGAGTTCATCTCACCAATTATAAGACTGAATATTTAGTCACTTTCAATATTTGTTTTTTTCCATCTAATTACCTATAACACCTAATCCTAATCCGCTTAATACACTAATCCTAATTAGACCTTAATTGGATTAATCAAAAGTGGGCACAGTGAGATGTAACCGGTAAGAACCACCACCTATTATCTAAATCTTACACAATGCAACCTCAGTGTATACACAATGTAATTATTGTGATATTATTATCAGTATCATCACAAGTTATGTAGTAAATCATTATCACATTAACAGTCTTGTCATTATCACTCAATCGTCCTACATGAGCCAATTAGGTCATATTCATTCATACTAGCTGGAGAGAGAGAGAGAGAGAGAGTAGGAGAGAGAGGGGGGGGTACTTGACACAACCTAGGCCATTTTGGGACTTACACAAGTTCAATTATTTTTCAATAGTTTGTATTGCCTTATGTTATATATATATATAATCCACTTACCTCAACTCCACATTTAGCGAAGTACATAATATCAGACAAATCAAATTTTTTTTTAACATCATTAATATCAGTAGATATAGACTGTATTCTAATACCCTTGCTATATGATATCGATATATCTCTTTCAATTACATTTAGCCCTGAAAATACACAATCATTCATACATCAGTACAATCTGATTTATCTCAGAGAGAGAGAGAGAGAGAGAGAGAGAGAGAGCGAGACAGACAGAGACTCTAAAGTCATTTTGGAACTAACATATGGTTCAATAATTTGTTTGCTCGTATGGGTCTTTAGCATTTGGGGAAAGGGAGAGAGCGAGAAATGGGGTTTAACGTCCACTCGACACAAACTAGGTCATTTTGGGACTAACACAGGTGTATGGTTTTAAATTTTATTTCAATAATTCGCTTGCGCATAGGGGTCTTTAGCAGTGGGAGGAAACCGGAGTGCCCGGAGGAAACCCACGATGTTGAGAAGGCGCCCCTATCTCCATGCCACATACGCTCACACCAGGGCTCGAAACCACAGCCGCAAGCCAGAGGTGACCGACCAGCTAGAAGTCGAAGCGCGGCACTCTAGACCACTAGGCCATCCCAATCCCCCAGAGAGAAATGGGGTTTAACGTCCATTCGACACAAACTAGACTAACATATGGTTTTTAATTTTATTTCAATAATTTGCTTGCGCGTAGGGGTCTTTAGCAGTGGGAGGAAACCGGAGTGCCCGGAGGAAACCCACGAGGTTGAGATGGCGCCCCTATCTCCATGCCTCATTCGCTCACACAGCTACAAGCCAGAGGTGACCAGCCAGCTAGAGGTCAAAGTGCGGCACTCTAGACCACTAGGCCATCCCAACTGGAGGACTTGGAGGTAAACCCATAAGGTTGGACATGCGACTCTACCACTTGTTACGTTCAACCACACCAGTAGAGTCAATGACCTTATGATACAACGTGCACACTCTAACCATTCCGCCATTCAAACTCCCCACTGGGTTAATGATGACAGTCATATGACATACTGTGTGCCATGAGGGAAATTTTGCCCCCGCAACGGTGCGCAGTCCTCTCTTATATTGAATTTGAACTGCAAAGGGATCTTTTACATGCATGCCAATGTGTACAAAGAACCTCAAGCTTTTCGTACCATCCGAACGATAAGACAGCTTTCTAAAATATATAAATATTTCACATACATCAATGGAGTTGCAATGAGTTCAATATGCAAGCCAGAATAAACATACATTATACAAGAGCTAAATCTGCCTATTGCAGATCTTTCTATAGACCTGAAATGTTATCTAAATTATTAATTAGACATTAATTAACTTATCACACCATAATCAATTCTTGATGCCATTGCAACTTTTTCGAGCAACTTTCAGGCAACTTTAAAATCGCTGGTCGTTGAAAGAAAAAATCGCTCGTCTGCGCCAGCGGGCAACAATAGCGGCTTGCTGTTGCTCCGAGTTGCTTCTCGTTGCCAAATATCAAACATGTTGATATTCGACAACAGAAAATCGCTCATCGCCGAGAAATTGTTCATCTGTTGCTTCAAAATTGCCTGTCTGCGGCGGTAGGCGACAACAGGCAACAAGCAACTGGTTAACTGTCCAATCAGCAATTGCTATACTGTCATGTGATACTTCAAGATGGCGGCGTCGGAACAGCTAACAATATTAACATGGTCCGTGGAGATCGATTTGTTTCTCCGTCTTCTTCTGCGCATCATTATCAAATAAATGCCAAAAGCTGCCGCGTATTGCTTTTGTTGTTGTATGTACGGCGCCATTTTGAATGATCACGTGATATCGGCATTCCAGATACATCCAGGAAAAAATTGCTTCTCGTTGCCAGTCAGCGCACACAGGAGACCTCGAGTTGCCAATTGCTCAGAGTTGCCAGTAGTTGCCTATTGCAGCAACAAGCGACGAAAAGTTGACCATCTGCGTCTGGCTTTAGCCTGCAATATTTCAATAATCCCCAATATTTTCAGCTACGGTATAAGGTTTTTATCATTACTTTTTAATATTTTGTATGGCGAAAAAAATTGGCTATAACTTATAACGAAGACAAATTGAGAGCCTCCACTAAATGCATAATAATCCTCCCTTGCTATAGGCCTACTTTTCTTTTCAATATTTTAACAGAGAAAAAGTATTGATGGATTTTAAATAGGGATTTAAAAAAAAAAGTTTAAGAAAGGTGTTGGGATGGCCTAGTGGTCTAGAGTGCCGCGCTTCGACCTCTAGCTGGCCGGTCACCTCTGGCTTGCGGCTGTGGTTTCGAGCCTTGGTATGAGCGTATGTGGCATGGAAATAGGGGCGCCTTCTCAACCTCGTGGGTTTCCTCGGGGCACTTCGGTTTCCTCCCACTGCTAAAGACCCCTACGCGCAAGCGTATTATTGAAATAAAATTAAACCATATGTTAGTCCAGAAATGACCTAGTTTGTGTTGAGTGGACGTTAAACCCCATTTCTCTCTCTCACATCTGCTTTTCACCTCATCCAAACAACTACACACCATGCTTGCCAGACTAGCGAGTCAGTGCCTTACCCACTAAGCCACCATAACACCTTGTGGACTTTAATCGGGGTTCCAATAAAAAGTACAAAGTTTAACACAATACATGTAAACAGCAAGCAGACAACCAGGTCAGCAAAATCCCTTATCATTAAGGTAGCCTTCAGTAGTTCACAGGCCACTGACCGAGTAGTAGGTTACTTAAGTACAGTCTGCCTATTTTTAGTCATCTTTTAAAATTTATAATACCTTTCAATATTTACATTACAGCTTAGAGACAAACTACCTCATACATTGGACTGGTATATCTTGCAATTCATTATTCTGAAGTATGGTACAATGAGTTTCTTTCAAAACAAACTTAGACTTTAGTCTAGTCTAGTATTATTATATAATAACCCTTAAAAGTGCATATTTACACAGCTTCTTTCAAAGTCCAGAGTCTCAATAGTCCAATGAATATATGTATATTATTGTAAGAGTATTTATCGACCAAATACATGTCCAAAGCAGCTAATGAGCTCCAAAAAAAAGCTTTCCTTAAAGTCTAGATTCTCAAAATTCCAATGGGGTAGAGGAAAAAAAACAGCAAAAACATGTCTGCATTTTGTCTAAAAATTTGTTTTCCATATTTTGCTCTCAAGCTGCAAAAAGCTTTCCTGAATTTGCAAAAGTCAAAAATGGCTCCACTAAAAATGCACTCCAAGTTTGGATAAGGTGAAGGATTTGGTAAATAAGAACATAACGACCACTGATTTCTTTTCTTCCTAAGGCATGTTGTATATTCTGTATCTACTATTCACATACCTGTATCATTTGCTTGATAAAGACGAGAGTATCCTCGTCAAAACGTCGCTTAGTATTAAACTCAGTTATTGTGTATTCATAAAATTGTACCTTGTGTTCACAATATTGTCATTTGCAAAGGATTCAAAAATAAATAGATGACTCATTAAATATTTGACAATTATCTTTTTTCACGCATTGAGTTGAAAAATCAAATTGCTTCGATGTATCTCTCTGCATCAACAGAGCAGAAAATGCTTGTTATCGAGGTATGATGTTATAATGTACCAAGTCTCATCACACTTAATCAATTAGAATCAAAGTTACTTTTTCCATTGAAAGCTTTGCCTAAGATGAAAATGTCATCATCATCCTTGAACTTGGTTAAAACTTATAAGAGATAGAGAAAAGGGGTTTAACTTCCACTCAAAAAAGCTAGGTCATTTCGGGACTAACACATGGTTCAACTTTATTTTTAATTGTGCTTAGGGGTCTTTAGCAGTGGGAGAAAACCACAAGATCAGGAGAAAACCCACAAGGTTGGACAGGCTACCTTTTTCCTTGTCAAGTACAACTGTTGAATCGAAACCAAGCCAGTTGATTCAATGACAGAACTTATGATACAGCGTGCACGTGTTCACCATTCGGCCACCCAACCTCCCTATAACTTAAGATACATTATGGGAGATAAGATAAAGAGATGGTAGTTCTGACTATTATAGTTAAAAACTAGATAGTGTAAAGGTAATTTGCTGAAAATTTCAGTCAAATTGATCCACTATTAGCCGAGAAGGATGCGAATGAAATATTCATATAGTCTCGGTCATCATTACTAAAATCATTAATATAAACAACATAGTCTCGATTATCCACTTGATTGATTTAATTATCAATGACCATCAAGCGGCATATAGGAATTTAATCCGCCAACATCGAAGGCTAGCCTTGACATTAAGAGTTTATTATTTTCTGGATAAGTTAATTAATGTCTAGTAATTGATCATTTAGATAACATTTCAGGCCTTACGAAAGACCTGTAATAAGCAGATTTTGCTCTTGCATAATGTATGTTTATGAACATCTACACCATAAACAATTTATCTCAAAAAGAAGCACAGTTACACTAAGTTAATTAATGACTAATTAATAGATTATATAACATTTCAGGCCCAAAGAAAGACCTGTAATTGGCTGATTTAGCTCTTGCACAATGTATGTTCAATATTTACATGGTATTTTCCTCCCAAAAAAGACCGGACAGGGGGATCATGTAGCTAAGTGGGTTAGATGCTGCATTAGCATGGAGGCCTGGGCCCTGTTTCACGAAATTTTAACTTAAGATAAAATCCAATTTTAGTAGATACTTCAATTTTGATTGGCTAAGCACTAAAATAAATATAATATTATCCAATCAAATTACTAAAATTGGGATCTTATCTTAGTTAAAATTTCGTGAAATAGGCCCCTGGTATTCAATCCCTGCATTGGCTGAGAAAGTTCGTCCAGATTTCCTGGCGTGGTTTCCCCTTGTCAGTGATACACAACTGAGGGCCTGACAAGTACAGATGTCTAGTTATTAGGATGGTATGAAAAATCAAGGTCCTGTGTACACATTGGCGTGCACGTAAAGGATCCCTTGGCAGTTGGAATGCGATATAAGACTAAGAGTAGGCCGTAGCACAGTGTATGGCGTATGCCCAGGTTAGGAGCAGAACAGTAGAAGGATGTTAAACCACATTTCATTTCATTTCACATGAATAATAAACAAACACAAACTGAAATCAAGACGAACAGGTAAACATTAGATGATCTGTTTAAAGCCCCAATAACACTCTTGTTGTAACTGAAAAATATGTACCAATCTTCATTCTGGTCAACAAATCGTATTATTTTAGAATATTCCAATTAAATGATGATATAAATTTCATCTTAACACACCTAATTTAAAAAATTGGAAAAATTCAACCAATTGATTTGAAAAGTCTAACGTAAACCTTTTCAAATGTGACTTGGATTTTAAAATATTTTCGAACCCTCTGGACAAATAAAATAAATTGTAATGGATAATTTACACAACAGGTAGGACATTTAAACATCTAGTACTTAGAATAAGGGTATTATTTATTTTCTGGAGCTACTAAGCCAGCAAGAATGTTATTGTCCCTTTAAAAAAGAATCCCTACAAACTACTCACCATTTCCGTTTTCACAGGGTTTTTTTGTGTTTTCGTTTGCATCTTCATCATCCGAGTCATCTCCATTCTGTTTATTTTTATTATACGTTGAAATTTTTTCTTTTCCAAACTAAAAAATAGAAAACATTGCCGTCTAAAGAATGATGCTATTTAACAACTACTCCACACAAACATGACACATACATGTATGTCACGCACAACCAGAGAATAAAAAACACAGCTCTTTACTCAATGACAGACAGACCATATGATACAACGCACACATGCTAACTATTAATCCATCCACGCACCCCCCAACACAAAATACAAAAGAGTCTCCTAAAATGCGGACCCTTTACCATTCCCAGATGTCTACAAGATTTAACAGACATGCAGATTACAAAATGTCAGGCAGTATACTAGCTGTGGGATCCCCGTTGACTGCGTAAGTCAGGCGTCAGCTCGCTGTATATCATGAATTTACGGTGTGGTTCCCCCTTGTCAGTGGTGTAGGACGAAGTGCAGAGAACAATGTATATATTCATCCAAATGGTACAAAATACTGAGATCCCAGGCAAACATGGACATGCATGTAAAAGATCTCTTGGCAGTTGGAATTGTATATCAGGATAGGCCATGGCACCACTGTCCGAGCGCAATTTTCTCAAACATAGCCCACTGTATAGGCATGTGCGTCTTCATTAACCAAGCCAGAACAGAACAGACAAAGGCAGATTTAGCTCTGAGTCTTACATGTAATGCATCTTTATGTCAGTTTTGTTAAAGATCCAACAATATGCCATGGCTGGCACCTGAACAATGGGTATTGTCTGATCATATCATCTCCATATTATTTCATTAATTCACTTGCGCGTAGAGGTCTTTAGCAGTGGCAGGAAACTGGAGGACCCAGAGAGGTAAGCGTTTTTTTCCATCCACTGAAGCCAGGTCTTATGACATCATACATGTATGTGGATTGTGGGTTAGAATAAGGGTTAGGATAAGGGCTGTGGCCTGCAGATTTCGCACAGTCTCGAGATGTAGACAGGGCTAGCCCTAACCCTAACCCTGGGCCAAGCCTAACCCTTATCCTAACCCACAATCCACATATGACGTCATAAGACCTGGCTCCAGTGGATGGAAAAAACGTTTACCACCCAGAGAAAACCAACAAGTTTGGACGGCGACCCTACTCCTTGCCAAGTACAAGTGAGAGAGAGAGAGAGAAATGGGGTTTAATGTCCACTCGACACAAACTAGGTCATTTTGGGACTAACATATGGTTTCAATTTTATTTCAATAATTCGCTTGCGCGTAGGGGTTTTCAGCAGTGGGAGGAACCAGAGTGCCCGGAGGAAACCCATGAGGTTGAGAAGGCGCCCCTATCTCCATGCCACATGTTACGCTCACACCAGGGATCGAAACCACAGCCACAAACCAGAGGTGACTGGCCAAATAAGGGTCGAAGCGCAGCACTCTAGACCACTAGGCCATCCCAACCCCCACAAAGAATTTCAATGTGCTGGTAATAACATTGTAGGCCTACTTGTAAGACAACAATATTGAATGAAACAAAACAAATATTGAATTCTTTGTTTTAAAAGGAGCTAAATTGCTAATATTTATATTTGGGACCTAGACATTTACACAATGGAGTCGCAATGCATAATAAGAAATGTGATATGGTTGTATATAAATTTATTAACATGTAAACTGATTTAGCAGATTTACATTCAATAGCTGTTTTTTTCTCTAATTTAAAATCAGTATAAATATTCGTTGAGATATGCAAGAAGTCTCAATCGTATGGTAATAATATTAATTATAATCTAGCGTCTGGTTATTTCAGTCTACACTACACTGATAGTATTTTGTGCATGCTCCCAAGATAAGAACATGATGTCACCATTTAACAGAACTTGTGGAATATATCTAGCCTCGTTCTTTGTGTCCCTTGTTAACCCTTAGAACCCGAAATGCCTCAAAACCGGCTTGACGTTGTATCGCATATACCCGAAATGTCGGTTTTGCGGCGTTGACGTCATAATTAATATGACGTCCTGTAAATCCAGGGAGGGAGGTGCAACACCCCATGTATAGTCAGTGTTCAAAGGGTTAATAATGGGACTGAAATGCATAATATTAATAGTACACGATTCACATACCAATGGTAAAATGTTTTATTTTGTCTTAAATATTGGATATCAGAAGCCCACCTTTTCCCAGTAATATCACAACATCAATGTCGATTTAAATTGACAAATAATTCAGGTTTTCCATGTTGAATATTTGGCATTCATGTTTGATGTGACTCCCAAAGTAAATAAGTAGGTAAGTTCTTCCATATTTTTTTTAAAAATTATGTTGAATTTCAGTGTTTTGTCGACAATTATTTGTTTGTGGCACTATAATGCTTGTTGTGACTCCTTTTTCTATAGGGAAAATGGGAAACTGTGATAGAAATTGTCACAGAACTGATGGCAGATACTTATATTGCTGTTTTTACCACTCTAACCCTGAACTTTATAGGTTTTAATCTTACATACCTGACCCTAACCCTCTGTCGTACCAGCAGTAAAAGTGATAAAAGGAGTAGTATCAAACATGATTGCCGAACGACCTCGGAGGATATAGAGTTAGAGACTTTGCTACTATAAATGCTGTCTTGAACATAATGAAAAACACTGAGTTACGAGTTGAGCTATGCACTATTTTATTTACTATCTTAGTAGTAATATTACTGGACTTGATTTAGGACAAAAGGGTTCTTCTTTCTTGTCAGACTCAATAATGCCAATTATTGAACTAACCAAAGCATCTCTGCGTCTGAGTATGTAATGAAGGCCAAAATAAATTCCTACAGTTCTGAAGCCGTTTAAATTTATTTATAAACCATTAGGAAACATAATTCACTATGTCACTAGTGTACTATGGATGTTTTACGTCGATACGGTCTGGTGGAAACAATCACCCCACACTTTTTGCACGTGCATCGTCTGCTAACAATTGAGTTGAACCGTGTTCATTAACATTCGCCGAAATAAAATATTTCTTACCTCGAACACTTGCAATAAAAGTTTTACATATCGCCGTCGAATTCCAAGTGATTTTCCCAACGAAGCCAAAACGAGGACTAAAATTACAACAGACACTACAGGTGCAAAGCAGAGAGACAATAACGTGATAAATAATTGTTCCCCCATTTTCCCATGTCGAAATTTTTTCTTTCTTTGATGGGCTAATGTCCAAGTTGAAGGTCACGCTTGTTGATTCGCTTCACTTCCGGTAGTCTTGAATTTCATTATGATTCTTCTAGTGAGGCGGTTAGAGTCTTGTAAATCGAGAAAAAAACAAAAGTGGGTCAACTTTAGAATTTCGTAATGCAAATGATCCCGAAACGCAATATTTGTGAGAAACCGTTTAATTATTTACGCATCCTTTGAAGTTATTACGTCATCAGATTCGGATGAGTCAACAGAAGACTGGAATTTATCAGAATAAAGATTGTTTTCGAATTATAGCTTTAGAACAGATCAGTCCAGCTTTGAGATATAATCCAGTACGGTAACTCGATCAAGTTCAATGAACATTGTCTATAGTCCTACGGATGGCACAAAAACATAGTCCCACGTAGGCTTTACGTTCGCGCGCATTTTTAATAAGAACGCTTGACATAGCACAAAAATGAAATGAAATGAAATGGGGTTTCACGTTCTGTTATGCTGCTCCGAATTAGGTTCATGAAGACGGACATACACCATACAGTGTACGTGCTATGAGTGAAATTTTGCCCAGGCAGCGGCGCCCAATTGATCTTTTACGTACACGCCGGTTTTTCGTCCCATCCAAACGACGAGACAGCAGACCTGCTCAGCCCCCACCCCCGTCCTGCATCACTGACAAGGGGAAATCGCGCCGGAAAATCTGGATGAACGTTCTCGGTCAATGCAGGGATCGAACACCCGGCCATAGTACACCTCATATAACGACGAATAATTTGTAATATGAGATTATGAGAGAATATCAGTCCGAAACCAACTATTTATAAAAAGAAATGACTGTCATTTGATCAGTAAAACAAGTAGGCCTATAGTATAGAGAAAGTTAGCACATATTTTTAATTGAATGCGTTCCTTTATTTTCGACAGTTTACGTCCACGATTCATTAAATATTTGGGATCAACGACCTCTACGTTAAAAATGCATTTTGTAAGATTTAGATAAATAACTTGTCGTTCTTGATATAATAGTGCAAAAATAGATAATGCAAATTGAATATATTGAAAATTTAATTGAAGCTACTTTATTCTTAGTGAAGCTATCGCCGTTTGAAGTTTTGACAAGATGATGTGGCATAGATATTTTTCTATTATGAGGGGGTGGGTGGCCGAATGGTTAGCGTGTGCACGCTGTGTCATACGGCCTTCCATTGGGTCAACTGTCGTGGTTTTGAATTCCCGGTAGGAGTAGGTTCCCGAGATAAGAGATAGTACAAAATAGTTTCACGTAGCAACAGGGCTCACACTGTCGGTCGCCAAAGTCGCAATTTACGATAAAAAATATGGAAGTGGCGATTAAAATTTGATTTTGGCGATAATTTTTGCGATAAAGTTTTACGATACTGGCGATTCTTTTTGAGAATCTTAAAATTCTAATCGTATTATCCTGTATTAACCATTATTGAGTGTCAATCACGTGGCTAAACACAATAATAAATTAATCAACTGGCTGATAATCCGGATCGCGTCGACGAGTAATACTAATCAATTGTCTTGCTAGGCTAGCAAAGTACGATGCTAAGTAGTTGTAGCCTACTTCAAGAAGCAAACTGTCACTTTTTTCTTCAAAACAACGACTCACTATTGGTTTCTTTTATTACATTTCTGCCACACCCACCTGCAATTAAGCGTATAATCCAACCTGGCACGGGTACAAACCATCCCTTTTGAATCGAAGCGATAATAGCTGACCGTCCCCGACATATTTTAATATAATGGGGATTGGCGTCTTTTAGTCTCGGTCACCCAGAAACCCCTAGTCTTCAACGCACGGAGGGTCTGGGTCGGTTCTCAATTATTGACGAAAATTACTGGATAATCTACCACATAAAAAACCAAACTCCCGGTTACGCATGGGAATGGAACCTTTTGGCACAAGTCTCGGTAAGTGATAGATATTATGAAGTCGGGCCGATTTTGATAGATTCTATAAAGCGGGGATAAAATATATCCCACAATTCACTTGGCACATCTATTATTAGAAACCAAATAGAGACGATACAACAGCATGCATCGCGATTAAAGAGATTGTGAGAAGCCCTACGTTTGATTCATTACGAGAGAAAATTACCATTTCCATTAAAACGTATAAAACAAAATTTTAGAGAGTGTCATTGTTGACAAACGAGCTGTTTTTATAGATTCAGTACGGGGTAACTTAGAAGACTGGATAATCCAGACAATGACCGACTTTCTGTCAAATTTTGAGGACCCATCCAGACTAATATTCGTAGAATATTTGTTTGGATGATAAGAGACTAGGCGTCTTTACGTCATGTAAGCGGTGCTAACAACAACCAACCAAAATATTAACTTAAATTTACTGATAATGTTTGCAGGTTACCGAAAATTATTTCACTACATGGACCGGCTATGTTCAATTAGTCCTAACTGTAAAATGATGTTACATGCATTGATAAAGAAATTAAGTTTTGCCAGGTAAAACTAAAGGCATCCAATCGTAGTTTAAAACAAACACATCGCAGTATATCTCAACGTTTTTAGTTCCGATCTCGTAGCTACAAATCACTGAACCAGGGTGTTTATATAAATCGTACTTCGTTTACAGGCGCGGATCCAAGTGGGGGGGGGGCACTTGGCGCACCCCCCCCCCACACTTTTTTTATTTTTTATTTGAGGTGGCGAACAATTTTTAACTCCATATATTCTCGCTTGAAAGGAGAACAAAAAAAGTTTAGTTTGGAAATCGTAATTTACCGTACTAGTATGAACTTAGTCCTTGTGGACAGTTTTCCACTCAAAAATCACGGGCCGGGCTTCGCACTCCCAAGTGGGTGCAGCACGCCTCCCCTTTCTGAAAATCCTGGATCCGCCCCTGGTTTAGTATATAGGACTGGCTAGACAATAGACATTAAAACTATTAATTATATCATCCTTAATGGCCGTCGCCTTGCCCCCCCCCACACACACACGCTGCTTATAGACCCTTCTACGCGCAAGCACATTATTGACGTAAAATTGTATCCTATGTTAATCGTACAATGAGTGGACGTAACCCCTCTCTGTCTCCTCATGAACAGGGCCGGATTGGGCCGTCGGGCGATCGCTCGAAGGGCCGGTCGGACAAAAAATGAAAAAAATAATTTTGTCCAATTCGTCTAAAAAAAAACTTTTTCTGCTGTACATTATATGGGAGAGGGGGGTATTGGACCGACCATGGAGCCATGCTGATCATATTGTATGTGGCCGGTGGCTTTAACGGGCCGCCACGCCATCACTGGAGTCTGGAATATAATGGGCTCGCATAATAGACTCTCTGGGCCGGGTGTGCAGGGTGTTGGTCAGAATTCGGAATCCTGCAATGGGGATTCCGAATTTCAACCAAAAATTTCATCGGATTCACCCGACACTGTCGCCCGCAAATTTACTAATTATTAACTGGTTAATCAAATGGTCAAAATTTTCTCAACTAGTCCCATTTTTTAACTAGTGAAATGCTCTTGACTCTAGACGAGACCATGATAATACGTTAATTAATAATATGACGATATGATAATTTCACAGGTTGATGGGTGTAAATCACTTGCAGGTCGGTGTTTTAGCCTAAGTTAATCGATTTATGAAATATATTATTTGACAGAGATTATAATATTATAATCAGATATGCCACCAAATCGCATATTTGGTATTCATTTTTCAAAAATTTCCAGGGGAGAGCTCCCTCCCCTAGTTCAGCTCTGAACGTCGGTCTCATTACACTCACTCTTGCTATAATAGTTCAAAAAAATAATATAATGAATAATAAATATTGAAAATTAATTCAAATTACTTTATTCACAGCGAAGGTATGAATTCTGACACTGACGTAATCTCGATTGTCATTGGTAACGATAATAAAGGAAGTCCTGGGTTTCCATTTTAGCATTAACCGATAAAATGGCGCTTGTGTTCTAATCTAATTAATATCACAGCCAATCGAAATCGTAGAGATTTGATTAGCCTATAGGCTTGCCATGTAAATAAATGTCTAAACAATAGCAATGTGTACACATGACCTCCATTTTGCACCAGTGACAAGTCGAAACCACGCTCGAAAATATTGAGGAAGTCACTTGCCTATACTGCCAATGCCGAAATAATTGTGGTCTGATCCCAGACAGTGACATTTGCGTTTCGTTTTATCGTCAGTTGTAAATTTGACAGTAACCAGTATCCATTGGCCTCATCATGTCTTTACCAGCACCTAAACAAATTTCTCCACTCATTAGGGTAAGATTTAACCCACTTTGACAATTGAATGCATTCAATTCTGGTGGTTATGTAATAGTTTCGATAATTGGTGACCGGAAAATTCTTGCTAAATAGAGAACCGAGTAAAATTACTGCTTGAATCGAGTTCGTAAAAATGTGCACATTTCTTCAGAGTGACGTGAAGGTCATTCATTTGGTTGATAAAATCCTCACCAATCAAGGCTCATTCTAATCGATTAAATGATTTCATAATTACGACTGTATCATCCATTTCTTGAAGCTAATAAAAAGTATTTTTTCATTGTTGTACCCGGATGCACATTTCTAAAGCGGCAGTGACCAACATGATAGCTCAAATAATAACCGGTTATTTTCTCATTGGCATTGATTAGGCTAGACATTGGTTTTCTACTCAACTCAATCCGGTTCGAAACAAAAAATTTTTTGGGGGGGGAGAGGGGGGGGGATCTGTAAGAATTACCAAGTACCGTACTTGCCTAACCAACCGTGTCTCTGTAATTAGCATGTGACAACCAAAATTTTTGTAGCTGGTTTTATATAGCTGGTTTTATATACCCATATGTAAGCACCGTTTTGCAAAATTCTGTAAAAAAACGGGGTAGCACGATTTACCCAAATCCCCAAATCTACCCAAATCAACCCAAATCCACCACTATTTCAACTCATACCACAATAATTTATTATTGATATTTGATAATATACCGTTCTTTATGTGGAATTGACATTTTTAATTTAAAATCGCAGCTTTTTATTGTCAAAATGCCCCTCAAAATGCGATTTCCAAGCAAGTTTGGAAGTCGTAACCAAATCTACCCAAAACCACGTTATTTCCACATATATCACAATTATGTTTATCGTTTTTTAATATACTATCATTCGTTTAGCTAAATATTCCATAATTACTTTAAAATCATGGTCTTCTTGTCTTAAAATCCAACAATTCATGCGTGTTTCGTCATCGTATGTAAGGGACATAACTGGTGTATATACCCACATGGATGCAGACCACCATTAAATTTGTAGTTCTTCCAAAGTTACGTGGAAATCACATTCTGACACAAAAACGCTACAATTTTAAATTTAAAATGACAATTTGACAGAAAGAAGTGTATATGATCAATTATCGATATAAATTGTTGTGATATCATTTGAAATAATGGTGGATTAGGGTAGATTTGGGTGGATTTGGGTAAATCGTGCTACCGTCAAAAACGGGCAAAATTAATAAAATGCGTATTTGACTGACTAAATAAATTTGGAATAGGCTCAGATTTTACTCACATGTGCTAGATATACACATTAACTAAAATCAACCACAAAAATATTGTTTTTAACATTTATATGGACAAAATGTAAAGGAAATTGGCCATATTTTGTACAGAAAAGTAATAAAAATGACTATATGTAATACAAAATCATAAAATAAAAATCATTAGATTTTGAAAATTGGTTTTCTGATTATGGAATAATAAAATCAAACTAGGAAGTAGGTTTTCCTTGACCCGATATAAAATATTAAATAAAATATGAAATTTAATAAAAGGAAATGTTAAATAAAATATGAAATCTAATGAAAGGAAATGAAACAAAAACGTGTTACATTTTGGTAGACCTACATATTGTATGTCTAATAAATTACATAATTACTAAACTATTTCAATATATTCAAATGGGATAATATTAATTGAAATCTTTCTTATTTCTGACTGGAATAGAAAAAAAATAACAATATCACAATAACTAAAAAATGCATTATTTTCTTTCTGATGTTGAAATGATAAAATCCTATACAATGATTTTAAGTTTTATCTAAATAATTATAAAGTATCAAAAAATAAAACTTGATAAATGAACCACACACAAAGCCTGAGTGTAGCAAACTACCAATAACAATAAAAACAACAAGGCAGCTAAATTTCAATCTTTTACCAAGTTCTTGGAACCTGAAAAATTATAGTAAATATGATCAAACAATATTGATAAACAATAATTAAATGAAATGGGGTTTAATTTCTAACTCATTTCTGAAGCAATGGCCCTAGAAATCCCTCTCTGACCATTGCTGGAATAGCGTCTGTTTCTTGAACTTATGCGGGAGTGTGTCTATTCTTTCCGTTCAATGAAAGCTATCACTTAAGTACACAGCAACATGACATCCCTTCGTTTAATCTGGGTCTTCCCTAAAACTTTGGACAGTGATTTAAGGTATTCAAAACGGTGAAAGTATGTTCGTTTCCAAACAGTATTGTTTACATTTCATTCGACTTGATAGCCTCGTTTGTCACGCAATTAGTTTTACTGCAGTATTCTGCTATACACGGGTTAATTAGGCATAATAAAATCGTGAGTCATGACGTAACGTTATGTAAACATATTTGGTCCAATATTGGCAGCTAGTGATTGGTTGGTAGACGGACTACTGACAAATCAAAATTTAAAACAGCAATATCCACTCATGATAGCAGTGTGTAGTTGGATTACCTCTAATCAAATGCAACACTGCGCGGAGTATGCTGAAGCCTATACTATTGGTTTTTTGTTTTGTATTGACACCATGGACCGTGAAATAAAATGAAAACCGGCTTACGTCCTGCGATGAAGAATATTTTTATTTAACACGAATTTGATAAAGCATATAATTCAAACTAATTTTATTTCTTTCGTAAATAAATTCGGTCTCCAAGAATTAATATTGTTAATATTTCAAGTATTTTCTCGCATTCACAGGTGTCTAACAGTCGTCTAACAGTAATTTGGTATATAGTCTCGGTCAGCAGGACTTCCTAATGTAAAGCGTACAGGGAATAGTTGTCTGAGTGATAGAGACTACATTTGACACTCCTTCCGCCATTACAGTATGGCCAATAAAATTTCGGTCATCTCAGAATAATTGATTTTTTACGACTTTCATGTCCACTTATGGAAATAAATGAAGGTGGATCTTAACTAACTGTTTTCGGTTGAATGGAACCGGTATCAATTGCAGGAAATCGACATGGGGCCGTAATACAAGACCTACTTTTCGCGAAAAAAATGTGCCATATTTGTGACAGCCAATTAAGAAAAAACAGTTACGTCCCTTTTTTGGTTGGCACACACTACTGTAATTGTGTTTATTAAATCAAACACGAATTACAACAAAGATTGTCCCTTTAAAATTATGATTACAATGTTGTAGAAATGTCTTTTGATCTTTCAAAGTTCAAGCAATTTTTAAATCAAATATAAGTTATTGGTTAAAATAATTATGTAAATAGAAGTTCAGCATTATTTAATTAATCTCCAGTACAGGACCCTGATAATTTGCCTTTCATTGCCTAAAAAGTTGGCGAAATGTTCAAATGATAACATAGGCTTTTTTCCACATTTATGATTAAAAATAAGGGTTTTTTTCCCCAAGTGTTTTAAACAAAATATGTTTTTTATATGACATCCCAGAACCCTCCATTAGAATATTCGAAAAAACCTTCCCCCATTCCTAATCCTAACAATATTGCTCATTGAAATTAGCTATGACACAATTATCAACAGACACTGACATGCATCGATAGTCAAGTCACCCTTGTTCATAAATATAGCCTGCAAAATTATGATGTAATATACATACCCGGTATATTACCCATTGTCAGAATTTATGACTGGTAATCTACACACAAGTTTGGGGGGTTGGGATGGCCTAGTGGTCTAGAGTGACGCGCTTCGACCTCTAGCTGGCCAGTCACCTCTGGCTTGCGGCTGTGGTTCCGAGCCCTGGTGTGAGCGTATGTGGCATGGAGATAGGGGCGCCTTCTCAACCTCGTGGGTTTTCTCTGGGCACTCTGGTTTCCTCCCACTGCTAAAGAGTAAAGACCCCTACGTGCAAGCGAATTATTGAAATAAAATGAAACCATATGTTAGTCCCAAAATGACCTAGTTTGTGTCGAGTGGACGTTAAACCCCATTTCTCTCTCTCTCCCTCACACACACAGTTTAATTGTTCAGTACAATCTAGGCTCTCTTTGAACTTTCATGATTTAAGACTATTTCTGTTGTTTTTTTCAGTTTGGTAGATGGACAGCTCTAATTTCTGGTGTTATATATGGGGCCTCAAGATTACGTGAGAAATTTATTTATTTATTGATTGATCGTATATTATTATCCTAACCAAGTTCCTATTTTTCATTAGTCTCTTATCATCCATACAAATATTCTACGAATATTAGTCTGGATGGGTCCTCAAAATTTGACGGAAAATAGGTCATTGTCTGGATTATCCAGTCTTTTAAGTTACCACGTACTGAATCTATCAAAACAGCTCGCTTGTCAACGATGACACTCTTTAAAATTTTGTTTGTAAAGGTTTCAATTGAAATGGTAATTTTCTCTCGTCACGAATCAGACGTATTGCTTCTCACAATCTTCTTAATTCTTCATCGTCTCTATTTTGTTTCTAATAATAGATGTGCCAAGTGAACTGTGGGATATATTTCAACCACGCTTTATAGAATCTAGCAAAATCGGCCCGGCTTCATAAGATCTAGCACTTACCGATACTTTCATTGGATACTTAAGCCAATAGGTTCCATTGCCCATGCGTAACCAAATGTTTGGTTTTTTATGTGGTAGATTATCCAGTAATTTTCGTCAAAAATTGAGAACCGACCCAGACCCTCCGCGCGTTGAAGACTAGGAGGTTCTGGGTGACCGAGACTAATTTTTCATGAGAGAAATTCGGTATTATGTCCACTGGACACAAACTGGGTCTTTCTGGAGCTAACATTTGGTTAGATTTTATTTCTATAATTTCCTTTCGTGTAGGGGTCTTAATAGAAGCGGGAAGAAATTGGAGAACCCAGAAAAAAAACATGAGGTTGAACAGGCGACCGTACTCCTTGCCACATACATCCGGGGAATGTTGGCCAAGAAATAAAGTTGTCCTGGATTTTCCCTGTGTCAGTGATGCATGCAGGATCAAGTTCCAATTCGAAATTAGAAAGCCTGTAGTGCCACTGTCCAACCAAAGTTACCACTCATAGATCACTGTATGTCTGTCCAACCAAAGTTACCACTTATAGATCACTGTATGTCTGTCCAACCAAAGTTACCACTCATAGATCACTGTATGTCTTCATTAGCCCAATCAGTACAGAAGAGGAAGATGTTAAAACCCACTTCATTTCGTTTAATCTTTTGTATCTGTCAATTACAGGGTCTTTAACAGCAAAAGAAGTAGACATTCAGAAACATGAGAATGAAATCCGTGCCCGACGAGATGCCAGATTAAAGAGAGAAAGAGAACGAGATTCATTAGGTAAGGTCACTTTGATATTAGCTATAATACACCAGCGACACACGGATGTAGCCTTGCTGCCGGGCGCTTGTGCTCGGCACTATATTTTGCCGCCCAGTACAAAGAAAAAAGCTACAAAAGCCGCCCAGTTGTATTTAAACCCCTTCGTTCTTCTCTGTACACAAACTCAACGCTCAAAATGTACCATGGCAAAAGACAAAGCCGACTTAAGTAATGATGATTAAGGCTAGGCTGAAAATTCAATCGCTCAATTCTCGGTACAGAGTGGATTAAATTGCCTTTACATTATCTAGTTTTTGCTATTACATAGTGAGAACTGCCAGCTCTTTATCTAATCTTCCATATTGAGTCTTTAATTGATACATATAAATAACTATTATAGTGAAAACTGCCAGCTATTTATCTAATCTCCCATAATGTACTAATACAAGATTCAATTTTATGGTGGGGGAGTGGATGGCCGAATGGTTAGCATGTGCGCGCTGTATCATACCGCCTGCCATTGAGTCAACTGGCGTGGTTTCGAAAGCCCTGTTGTACGTGGCAAGGAGTGGGGTTGCCTGTCCAACCTCTTGGGTTTACTCCGGGCACTCTGGTTTCCTCCCACTGTGTGCAAGTGAATTATTGAAATAAAATTAAACCACATGTTAGTCTCAAAATGACCTAGTTTGTGTTGAGTGGACGTTAAACCCCATTTCTCTCTCTCTCTCTCTCAATTTTATGGATACACAATTACTGAGTTTGTTACTAAGTGACGTTTCGAGGAGGATACTCTTGTCTTTATCAAACAAATGTATCTTAAACAGATGATACCTATCCTTAACATCTGTTATTATCAATAATCCTTTTATCATTTCAGTTGAGATGCAGGCTTTAGCAAAAGAAGCTGGTGTACCACAGAATTAGGAATGAAAATTATCTAGTTTTTGTTACAATATATTTAGACATTAAAACAATACATACAAACTTTGTATAATACCGTGAAATAGACCGTTTATTAAAATGACTATTTAAAATGGATTTTTTGTTTTGATGCATTTTACATTATATACTTTAAAGTTCTAAAATTAGGGGTCACGGTGGTTAAGACACTGGCTCGCTAGCCTGGAGGTCGGGTGTTCTGTCCCTGCATTGTCCGAGAAAGTTCATCCAGATTTTCCTGTGTGATTCCTCGTTGTCAGTGATGCAGGACGGAGGGCCAGGCAAGCACATCTGTCTGGTCATTTGGATGGGACAAAAAACGAAAAGATCCTGGAAGGTCTTAGTGTCAGATGTAAACAGACAATTTTTCCCTATATTTTTTCTCCGCTATTCCTGCATTTTTTGGTTGCTGGTTTTGTCTAGAATTGGAGCAAAGGGATCAAATTTGCAATTTTATAGTGGTATTGGGTAATAATGATGATACTAGTGTCTTTCTGCAGAGCAATCATTATGTAGGAAGTGAGGGTTTCGCCCCCAGTCAACATCAAATTCCTGTATCTAAATATCTAAACGGTCAACCCCCTTACAAATGTGGTCCCCATATGCCTATAAAGATTGGAACCAACAGAATGTTGAGCAAACAGCTACAGCCATTTTTATACGCCCACATGGAAATGTGGTCGTATATTGCCGTCGCCCCCGTCCGTCCGTCTGTCGGTCCGTCCGTCGGTCCGTCCGTCCGTTGGTCCGTCCGTCCATCGTCCACAATTTCTTGTGAACGCTCTAGAGGCTAAAGTTAATATCCGATTGACTTGAAATTTATACACGGTGTTTAAGGTCGTGAGACGAAGAAGCCTATTGATTTTCAGCTATATCCGATAATTACTACCAGAGTTATGACCCTTGATCACTTTGAAAAATCTTGTGAACGCTCTAGAGGCTATAGTTAATATCCGATTGACTTTAAATTTATACACAGTGGTTAAGGTCGTGAGATGAAGAATCCTATTGATTTTCAGCGATATCCGATAATTACTACCAGAGTTATGACCCTTGATCACTTTGAAAAATCTTGTGAACGCTCTAGAGGCTATTGTTAATATCCGATTGACTTTAAATTTATACACAGTGTTTAAGGTCATGAGACGAAGAATCCTATTGATTTTCGGTGACCTGTGATAATTACTGCCAGAGTTATGACCCTTGATCACTTTGAAAAATCTTGTGAACGCTTTAGAGGCTAAAGTTAATATCCGATTGAATTTAAATTTATACACAGTGTTTAAGGTCATGAGACGAAGAAGCCTATTGATTTTCGGGGATATCCGATAATTACTACCAGAGTTATGACCCTTGATCACTTTGAAAAATCTTGTGAACACTCTAGAGGCTATAGTTAATATCCGATTGACTTTAAATTTATACACAGTGTTTAAGGTCATGAGACGAAGAAGCCTATTGATTTTCGGTGACCTCTGATAATTACTGCCAGAGTTATGACCCTTGATCACTTTGAAAAATCTTGTGAACGCTTTAGAGGCTAAAGTTAATATCCGATTGACTTTAAATTTATACACAGTGTTTAAGGTCATGAGACGAAGAAGCCTATTGATTTTCGGTGATATCCGATAATTACTACCAGAGTTATGACCCTTGATCACTTTGAAAAATCTTGTGAACGCTCTAGAGGCTAAAGTTAATATCCGATTGACTTTAAATTTATACACAGTGTTTAAGGTCATGAGACGAAGAAGCCTATTGATTTTCGGTGACCTCTGATAATTACTGCCAGAGTTATGACCCTTGATCACTTTGAAAAATCTTGTGAACGCTCTAGAGGCTAAAGTTAATATCCGATTGAATTTAGATTTATACACAGTGTTTAAAGTCATGATACAAAGAATCCTATTGATTTTCAGCAATATCCGATAATTACTGCCAGAGTTATGACCCTTGATCACTTTGAAAGATCTAAAGTTAATATCCGATTGACTTTAAATTTATACACACTATTTACGGTCATGATACAAAATAGCCTATTTATTTTCAGCGATATCCGATAATTACTGCCAGAGTTATGACCCTTGATCACTTTGAAAAACCCTGTGAATGCTCTAAAGGCTAAAGTTAATATCCGATTGACTTTAAATTTGTACACAGTGTTTAGGGTCATGATACGAAGAATCCTATTTGATTTTCAGTGATATCTGATAATTTCTGGCAGTTGATCACTTTGAAATATCTTGTGGACAAAGGCCTTGAGACAAACCATCAAAACTATTCTAATCATTTCTGATAATTATTTAATGGGCTATTACTCGTAATAAGATTATCATGTGTTGTAAATGTTCTCCTTACTGATAAAAGAAACAATATGCGACAACCCTTGTTGACTGCCCGGACGACTTAGCTGTTGTGGGCGTATGTTTCGTTGCCTGGCAACCTATCTTAACATTAAGTCAACAAGCGAATAATTACTAGTCTGAAACCTGATCAGGTGATGGAGTTGTCTCCCTTCCCTTTCCATGGCTAAGGCTGTGTAAAATTGATAGATTGTGTCTTCTCCCCGTTTTTCAGATAAGACAGGCATACGACATAATAGACATTCTGCCAGGGGGATTGCTGAGTTCTGCATCACTGACAATGGGAAACCACACTGGAAAATCGAGATGAACTTTCTCGGCCAATGCAGGGATCAAACATCCGACCTCCAGGCTAGCGAGCCAGTGCCTTGCCCACTTAGCTTAGCCGCGTGATAAGATGATATACATCATTGAATCTGCACAATCGTAAAGCTTATATCCAATTTGATTAAAACAGAGATTCTATTTAGTTTCGTTTTTTATAGTTCAAATTTCGTTTTACTTGTTTTCAACACACTAGGATCTGGAAGAGTTGTTATAATACGGGCGTTTTGGATGAGGGATTAGCCAATGAAACGGTCTCTTACGGCGATTTCTTTGCTTGCCACGCACGGAACTGTGGGTAAACCATTAGAAACATCAACGTTGATTGATTAATTAGTGTATGAACGTCATAGCAATAACCAAGACAGAGTTGTCTTCCCTTGCCGTCCCTAACAGGACGAGACTTGTGCGGAGAATGATATCATAGGTCAAAATCCGCTCGTATGACCTCTGATTACAGCTTGTCAGATCTCCGTGTAGTGACATACTCCGCGCAGTGTTGCGTCTGATTAGTGGTAATCCAACTACACACTGCTATTATGAGTGGATATTGTTGTGTTAAATTTTGATTGATCAGTAGTTCGTCTACCCACCGATCACGAGCTGCCAATACTGGACCAAATATGTTTACATAACGTATACGTCATGACTCACTATTTTATTATGCCTAATTAACCCGTGCATAGCAGAATACTGCAGTAAAACTAATTGCGTGACAAACGAGGCTATCAAGTCGAATGAAATGTAAACAATACTGTTTGGAAACGAACATACTTTCACCGTTTTAATACCTTAAATCACTGTCCAAAGTTTTAGGGAAGACCCAGATGAAACGAAGGACTGTCATGTTGCTGTTCTTAAGTGATAGCTTTCATTGAACGGAAAGAATAGACACACTCCCGCATAAGTTCAAGAAACAGACGCTATTCCAGCAATGGTCAGAGAGAGATTTCTCGGGCCATTGCTTCAGGAATATGGTGTAGTGTTGGCTATCAAAAGTAAAAAAAACGAAACGAAATACAGATCTGTATTTTAATCAGATTAGGCTTTTATCGCTACGTCGTCATAAAAATATCAGAAATAAAATGGGGTTTAACGTCCTATTGTTCTGCTGCAACGGGGCTAATTAGACGGGCATACGCCATACAGTGTGCTGTGAGGGAAAATTTGCCCGGACAGCGGCGCTACGGTATACTCCTATATCGAATTCCAACTGACAAGTGTTGTTTTACGTGCACGCCATTGTGTACACAGAACTTCGGTTTTTCGTAAAATACCCCTTAGCAGTTGCAATTCGATATAAGAGTAGGCCACAGTGCCGCTGCCAAGGCAAAATTTCCGTCAAAGCACACCGTATGGCGCATTTCATTTCTTACAGGGAACAAACCAATCCATTTTTTATCCAAAGTTATTTTTATTGCATTGATGCAATAAAATATGTTCAAGCCAACAACCTTTCCGTCTACAGGACCTCATTTTTTTGTCCGATCCAAACTACTACGCATGTTGAATTTTCGGGTCCTTGCCATATCGACCCCGTTTGCAGTTTTTATGAAAAAAAACAGTCGAATTTTACAATTTGTTTTTGTGAAGAAAACCATAAATTGGGATCAGGGAACCACTGAGGTTCAGAGAGTAAGACGTTGTGTCGCTAACTCGGAGGTCCCGTGTTCGATTCCTGCGCTCAGCGAGAAAATTCATCGGGATTTCCCGACGTTGTTCCTTCTTGTCGTGCGGGGTGTTGTGTACACATTGGAGTGCAAGATAAAGATTCACAGACAGTCGCAGGGGCGTTTTAAGGTTTATCATGGGGGGGGGGGGCGTCTTGATTGATGATTTTTATACTGCATTCTCATTCAGTAATGGATTAGACAATAACATTGTATATAAAACGATTGACTCGGACTCAGGGCCCTTTCCCTTGGCCAGAGGTGCCCTTTTGTCAGACGTAGGACCCTTTTGTCTGCCTTTGGGACAACCTAACTAGTGTGCATTTTCATTTTCTCATCGGTTTTAACATTTTTCTCCCGTTTTACTTTTCCAATTTCTTTAATTTTTTTCGCGAGGAGGCTGGCGTCTCCAGAGCCTCAGCTATAAAACGCCTTTGGACAGACGGAATTTGAAATAAGAATAGGTCGTAGCGCCGGGCAAAATTCCTGCTTAGCACAATGTATGTCCTATGTCCGTATTCATTAGCCGTATAGAAGCAGAATAGTAGAACGTTAAAGCCCCAATAACACTCTTGTTGTAACTGAAAAATATGTCCCAATCTTCATTCTGGTCAACAAATCGTATTATTTTAGAATATTCCAATTAAATGATGATATAAATTTCATCTTAACACACTTAATTTAAAAAATTGGAAAAATTCAACAAATTGATTTGAAAAATCTAACGTAAACCTTTTCAAATGTGACTTGGATTTTAAAATATTTTCGAACCCTCTGGACAAATAAAATAGGTTGTAATGGATAATTTACACAACAGCTAGGACATTTAAACATCTAGTACTTAGAATGAGGTTATTATTTATTTTCTGGCGCTACCAAGGCAGCAAGAATGTTATTGTCCCTTTAAACCCTATTTCAGTTCATCTTCATTTTTTGAAGATCAAAGCAAATATGTAAAGAAAAATATAAGAAGATTTAATTGTGGTTAAAAGAATGGGGCCACCTCGTCTAACCACCGAACTTGTGGTTGTCTATTATAAGAGTTGATCTTTGGCATTACGTCACGTTCGATTGTTTTGTTGTTGTAATAATAGCCTGCATTCATCCTTTTTATATCAACTAAAATAGAGATAAAGAGGCAGTAATATGTGGTTTAAAACTCGGGAATGTGATTTTTTTTTCTTTTAAACAAATAAATCTTTTGAAAGACATTTTGGCGAAAATAATAATAAAGAGAGATAGAGCGACAGAGATAGAAAGACAGAGATTACAGGCGCGAATCCAAGGGGGGGGGGGCATACTTGATTTTTATTGTCGTTTGCTTTGTTACTGTTGTAGTTCACATATCTGCTCTTTAATAGATGATATAAACATGATTTACGCATTGTCTCCGCCCAAGCAATCCAAGGTTGCGACATATTACCCTTTGCACCAATGTGTGCCAACCAGCCCAACCCACCCCGCCCCACCCCTCCCCTCGACAAAATCCTGGATCCGGGCCTGGATTAATTTTATAATGAAAAAATAGCAAACGCTACTTAAACCAGATTTTCGAATGGCAGAGAGATGCTGTGTAAAGTTTACTCTACACCAACTAGATCATTTCGGGGCATTATTCGTTGAGAGAGAGAGAGAGAGGGGAAGGGAGAGACAGAGAGACAGAGAGAGAAATGAAATGAAATGGGGTTTAACATCCTACTCTTATGCACCTAACCTGGGCTAATGAAGACGGGCATACGCCATACAGTGTGCTATGAGGGAAATTTTGCCCGGGCAGCGGCGCTACGGCCTACTCTTATATCGAATTCCAACTGTCAAGGGATCTTTTACGTGCACTCCAATGTGTACACGGGACTTCAGTTTTTCGTCCCATCCGAACGACTAGGCAGCTGTCCTTGTCAGGCCCTCCTTCTGCATCACTGACAAGGGGAAATCACGCCGGAAAATCGAGATGAACTTTCTCGGCCAATGAAGGGATCGAACACCCGACCTCCAGGCTAGCGAACCAGAGAGAGAATGGGGTTTAACGTCCATTCGACACAAACTAGGTAATTTCTGGACTAACATATGGTTCAATTTTATTTCAATAATTTGCTTGCGCGTATGTGTCTTTAGCAGTGGGGGAAACCGGAGGACCCCACGAGAAGTGGAAACCGCGGCGGAAAATCTGAATGAACTTTCTCGGGCAATGCAGGGATCGAACACCCGACCTCCAGACTAGCAAGGCAGCGTATTAGAATTAAAAATGTCGGCCATCCAACTTAGTCTCTGTTTTCAGTGTCCGTAAACCGTTAGAAACGTGGTTATCTACTCTCCTATAAGTACACTGTCTTGAAATCCAGGGTAGCGTCTGTGTAGTTGACCAATCCGATAAAGGAAGCACCTGGTCAATTTCCCGGGGCTCAATTCTGACTCATTCACGTAACCTCTTTATAAGAACATTCGAGAGATTCAAGGGGAAGTTCATACCGTGAGCTGCTGCCCTGGCTCACAGGCCGGATTCAGATATCATGATGAGGCGGTAGAAAATAGGTACCCTTGGGAGGTTGGGAGAACACCACAGCCTTCCCGGCTGAGAGGCAATTTCCTGTACCTGTAACCACTGTAGTTTGCTGTATTTGTTATATAAAAATAGTAACAAGATAAACAGTGTTTTGGACTTAATTGATCATTGGATATAATTTTTTAACAACGTGAAGTCCGAAGAAAGCCCTAAAAGAAAACCCTAGACGATCATTGTCACCTCTGTGGCCTCATAATGTCACACATCAAGTGCAATACATATAGCACCGCGGTGTGTCAGATATTGTAAAAGAATCAGCATACGCAACCTGTGCACGATACGCACGGCATCTTTTAGTTTATTAGAATGATTGTCGGGGATGACGTAAGTAAACGAATGTTTTGTTGACGCGGTTTTATACATTCAGCACGACCACGAGACACAAGATAAACAGGGGAGGTTTTCACTAGAAACTTTAATCACTGGACTGGCCTTCAACTGCACGCGGCCATTGCCCTGTACTAAAAGTACATTCACACCTTTTAACAGGTAATTCCTTCCTTGATGTATAAGACTCCTCTACTTTCACTTCATCAGAGGCGGAGCCAGGTGTGTTGGGGGGGAGGGGGGAACATAAAACAAATTGTAAAACAACCCTTTGTATGAGAAGGGTGTCACGGTCATGGGCTTTATCCTTTATCGTATTAATTTTTAATTAAAAAAAAATGACGCCCCCCCCCCCCCCATGTCTGTTTAAGGGACCTGGCAAACCTCCTTCTGCAAATATTCTTACTTTCGCATCTGTTCATTTTCGATTTGTTTCCAGATTTATTTACACAGTTGGTCACTTTACAAAATAATATGCCAACTTAAAAGCTTGAATGAGAGAATAAGCTGTAAAAAATAACATATTGCACGAAATATCAAAATGACGCGGGGGTAGCGGAGAGAAAATCGTTGGCTCGCATATAGGTTGTCTCGTGTTCCACCTCTGGCCGAAACAGTTCGTCGGAATTTTCCGGGATGATTCTCCCTCGTCAGTCTTGGTGCAGGACGGAGGGCCCGACAAAAGACATTTAGTTCGGTTGACGCGGGCCCGTAGCCAGCTCATAAAATTGGGGGGGGGCGGGGCTACGGATTTTTTTAATTTTTTTTTTTGGGGGGGGGGGGGCTGTTGAGGATGTGGCCGGCAAAGAACACTCCTAAGAAATCATTATTGTTGGCGAAATATTTGTTGGGGGGGGGGGGGGTAAGGTAATTTGATTTTTTTTGGGGGGGGGCGTGGCTACGGGCCCGGGTTGGCGTCGAAAACCAAGGCCCCGTGTATTCATTGGCGTCCACGGAAAAGAACCTTTGACAATTGAAATGCAAACTACAAGCAGGCTATTGCGCTGTGGCCGAGCAAAAGGTACTAAATGACTACAATGTATATTCCCGTCTGCTTTAGACCAGATCAGGGGCGGATCCAGAGGGGGGGGGGGGTGCCCCCCCCCCCTGCTCAGCTACATTAAAAAATAATGCCTTGCATCAATGAAATTACATCACTCCTACATCAGCATAAAAATGATTTCTCTGTTTTAAAAGCTCAATTTGTATGTATGCCTATGTAATTTAGAGACGATGATGGCAGATTTCGGTGACAGAAACCTTGCAAACCCCATCCTGCAAAAATTCCTGGATCCGCCCCTGCAGATGACCTAGTTTGTGTCAGGTAGACGTTACCCCCTCTCCTTCCCTCCCTCTCTCTCTCTCTCTCTCACTCACTCTCTATAATTTGCCCAGTCGGAGTAGAATAGTAGGTCTCTATACCTCAATTTCATTCCATTTCAGGTCCGTGTCTACGTGCAATACTACGTGTCACCTTGGAGTATTGTTTAAATTTGACTTCGGGAGAAACTAAACACATGAATGTTGTCACGGGCCACTCGGGTCCCCTTTCAACCATCGTTTGATGAAGCAACCACAACACACGGTGGATGGTCGTACACTACCGGAAATCGGTAATTAGTCAAATTAAGAGATTAGAATAGAAAGCCAAGTTTGTACAACAAATATTAGCGAGCTTTAGAGTGTACGTTTAGGTTTAAACACTTCCCGACTGGTGTGAATTCTGTTTGTTTAAAGCATGTTTCACAGATAGCTTGCTCTTGTTTAGAAATCGATAAAACCATTGAAGACAGACTACCTGTTCAACATGTTGTCAGACATTCAAAGGAGCTAAATCCCTATGTTCTGACACCTAGAAATGGACACAAATGACTCGTAACGAATATAGAGAATCTCCTACGGATTTTTTTTTTACTTTATCGACTTGTTTTGATATTTTTTGATATTAAAAAAGACGTGTTGGGGATTTTATTTATCACTCAATCCTTTCTTACATGATCAAATAAATAAATATAATTCTTTGGTATAGATTTCACTTTTACTGAATCCGATTACATTACGGCGTAGCGATACATCATTTTTGACAGCAATTCAACCATTGCAAGGCCCTTTCTTATGACCCAGTGTTTACACGTTTTCTCCATGTTCGATTATATAAAAATAGTTTATTTTTAATTTAAAAAAAGAGGTTACTTTTCATAAAAGAAAATGAACAGAGGCCGGTTGCTCAAAGGTCTTTTAACTTTTAACGATTCGTTAACATGGAGTTAACGGATCGTTGACTTTAACGAAGAGATGGATTGTTCCTGGAAGCCCGTTAACTTTAATGTGTTGTTATTTGACGTTATATGAAACGGAGTTGTTGTTAGACCGGGAGCCCACGGGGTTAACCTAGCTGAAAAGTGTACCAATTTTCTTCTATATGTTATCAATGTATGTATGTCTGGTATCATCAAAATGTAAGTCTGCTGGGTTTCTGGCAGTAAATGCGATACCCCTCAACTAGTCTAGATTAGCTCAAAAGTGTACTAAATGAAATTCGCACAGTAGTGTACCGTACATCTTCACAGGCGCGGATCCAGAGGGGGGGGGGCCACACACCCCCCACCCCCCCTCCTCAGCTACATAAAAAAATAATGCCTTGCATCAATGAAATTACATCACAAAGTGATCCTACATCAGTATAAAAATGATTTCTCTGTTTAAAAAGCTCAATTTGTATGTCTGCCTATGTAATTTAGAGACGATGATGGCAGATTTCCGTAACAGAAACCTGGCAAACCCCCTCCTGCAAAAATTCCTGGATCCGCACCTGCTTCAGGTATCACAAAAACATTTCTAGTGGTGAGGTACCCCTGACAGAGCTATGTAATTACCAGGCATGTGTAGTGTTGGGAGTATCCCTGACATCTAATTTCTAGTCAATAGCTAGGCTGGATTAGCTGAAATTTGTACTACCTAAAACAGTTTTGGAGTTGTCCAGTACCACAACAAGAGTCCTGAATGACCATTGCTAAAAGCACGACGCGCAAGCCAACTATTGAAATAAAATTCTACCATTCTGTCATTTTCCGAAACTACAGTCGGGGCAGCTGTCTAGTCGTTAGGATGGGACGGACACAATGAGGCCCCGTGTATACATTGATATGCACGTAAAATATCCCATGGCATTTGGAATTCGATACAGGCTATAAAAGTAAGCCGTAGTGCCAAATTTCCCCCATAGCACGTGTCCATCTTCATTGGCTCAGTTCAGAGCACAAAAGTAGAACGTTAAACCCCGTTTCATTTTATTTCATTTTCGAAACGAAAGAACTACCCCGTAACTAGGGGGGTAGGGATGAACTAGTGGTCTAGAGTGCCGCGCTTCGACCTCTAGCTAGCCGGTCACCTCTGGCTTGCGGCTATGGTTTCGAGCCCTGGTGTGAGCATATGTGGCATGGAAATAGGGGCACCTTCTCAACCTCGTGGGTTTCCTCCGGGCACCCCGGTTTCCTCCCACTGCTAAAGACCCCTATGCGCAAGCGAATTATTGAATAAAATGAAACCATATGTTAGTCCCAAAAGGACATAGTTTCTCTCCGTAATTAACTCATAAGCCTACTTGTTAACCTTTAAATTCCCAAGTTACGTAACCGTCATGATAATAGTCTCGAACGTAATTTGGAATGTAGAAGTGATTAACCAGTGACAGTTTTTTTCTTGAAATGTGTCAGTCACATACCGGCACTAACCGCAAACTAAGTCCTATGTTTTGTGGTATTCACCTTTCTTGGCCAGTCTTTAAATATATTTTAAAACACCTTTAAACAAACGACGAGTTTGGGTTAATTAAAAATAGACTTTTCAAAGCTGAAGGTTTAACGGTCTAATAGTCAAACGACTTTAAATGAGTCGAAACTTCCGTCACTTGTCGCATGACCGCCATGTTTTATTTGCACTTGCATGAAAATCTTAAAATCGGCCGCATTTGTTTCAGCAACGAGTTACCAAAGTTTGACTTCAAAAAACAAAATCTGGTCTAACGGTATTAAACGACGTTCGGTCAACATCATTCACTCTTCATCGTGTTTTGTCGCTTTGTCGGCATTCGGTTGGTCCGTCTTTGTAGAAACAACACCGACCACGGTCACTGAAACAAAATTTAAATTACATTAAATTAACACGGATCGTGTGAAGAGGACTTTGGGGGTGAAACAAAAAATCGATTTTCTAAGGAATCATCATTTTGATTTACATAAAAACGATGACAATGTTCAAATGATATTTTCTCTCCATGTGTTGAAGAAAAAAAGAAAAGTCAACATAAAAGTGCGAGAAAATGGAATCCCCGTGGATTTAAATGTTTACAGTGATTGGTGAAGATTTTTATTCGAATTTTCAAAGTTGAGGATCTTTGGATTACAACTTGAGTGAGAGACGAGTCGATTCGGAGGAGTGTTGTGGCATGAGGAATAATTATATTGGATAATTGAAACCATATCGTGTTGTAGTTCATATTTCTTGATAATTAATTAAATTGTAACAATGACTAAGAAGAAGCCTATTTATAACGTGGTGTTACCCGTGAACCTTGTCCAGTGTTATGTATTCCTGTCTCTGTGTGGTTCCGTGTTGTCCATGGACCGAATGTATTATATCGGAGCCGTGGAATTAGATTGGAATTATGCACCACATGGACAAGCTCTGGTGGAAGACCCTATGGACAAGTAAGATATTTTTTTAAAATTAAAATTTGCATAATAATTGACAATGTGTTCTACTGGCGCCATAATTCACACAATTTGGAAAATAACGGGAATTATATTTGGCCGGCTCCATAATTCACACATTTCATTATGGTGTTCAATGTTTTGCTTCGATTTGGATAGTGAAGACGAGCATACACAATACAGCGGAGCTACGACCTACTCTTATGTCGAATTCCGACTGCCAAAGGTTCTTTTACGTGCACGTCAATGTGTACGGTTGAGGTCAAAAGTAGACACAAAGCGATGAAGTTTTCGTATTCGTTTTCGTGCCGATGCGAAAAGTCCCTGATAATCAGACTTCACGAATTAAATTAACAATTCTAGTGTATTTTATGGTTGACGAATTTAATTTATAGATATTTTGTATAATGCATGTTCTGCATGATGGTATTTGAAATGAAATGTGTTTAAACATCTTAATGTGTTGTACCAACCGGCATAATGAAATCAAACACTAGGCTATTAGGACAATTTCGCCCAGACAGCGGTGGTACCGCGCCCGTTTTTCTTCGAATTCCAACGTCCAAGGTTGTCTTCTGTGCTGAATTAATTCAGTATTGTAAATAATGTGCAGGTATTCATTCAGTGTCATAAATAATTTACAAATATGCATACAGTATTATGAATAATTAACACGTATTCATTAATTTAAATAAATATTCCTTCTGTAATTAAACAGGCATTATACAAGAGCTTAATCTGCCTATTGCAGGCCTTTCTTTACGCCTTTAATGTAATATAAACTATTAATTAAACGTTTATTATCATGAGAAGACCATAATCAACTCTCGATGCCGTGTGATGGGCAGGGGCGGATTGGGTCGTCGGACAAAAAATGAAAAAAAATAATTTTGTCCAATTCGTATAAAAAAAAACAACTTTTTCTGCTGAACATTATATGGGACAGGGGGTATTGGACCGACCATGGAGCCACGATGATCATATTGTATGTGGTCGGTGGCTTTAACTGACCGCCACACCATCACTGGAGTCTGGAATGGGCTGGTATAATAGACTTTCTGGACCGGGTGTGTTAGGTGTGGGTCAGAATTCGGAATCCCGCAATGGGGATACGAATTTCAACCGAAAATTTCATCGGATTCACCCGACACTTTCTCCCGCAAATTTACTAATTATTAAGTCACCTGCACCCTGATTGTGGGGATACGCCAGAATCCAAAATTAAGAAGCAGTTTTTATGATTTTCATTTTCGTCACTCAGTACCAATGTGTATCGTGGCCTTCCATCACAGGAGGAATCAACTAGCGCTCCCGGCAACAAAAATGGGACATTTTTCAATGAAAATATTCCTGCTGATTCAATATTTCTAACTGGTTAATCAAATGGTCAAAATTTTCTCAACTAGTCCAATTTTTCAACCAGTTAAATTCTCTTGACGATACAATGATAATACGTTAATTAATAATATGACGATATGCTAATTTCACAGGTTGATGGTTGTAAATTACTTGCAGACCATGGTTTTGGTCTAAGTTAATCGATTTATGAAATATATTATTTGACCGAGATTTTAATCAGATATTGCACCAAATCGCATATTTGGGGTTCATTTTTCAAAAATGTCCAGGGGAAGAGCCCCCGGACTCCCCCTCCCCTCCATGCTCCTCGGTCAGTAAAAGGGGCCGCTCCGACACAGGAGCCCTGGCCGGTTCCCGGCCCCAATCCGCCCCTGGTGATGGGTCCCATTTTCGACAGATTTGAATCCGACTGCGGTTCAACAGCGGTTTATAATTAAGCGTAACGTGGATAATCGAGACTTTGTTTATTATCGTAACAAAGATAACAATGACAACCGAGACTATAATATTATTGAAATGAAGATTTCTAGGCTCTGATTTGAAATTACAAAAAATTGTTTTTATAAAATCACTTTATACACGTTCAAATTACATTAATATATGCCCTTATACCGGTTACCCTTATACCGGTCTATTATAATGTTTCAGAGATTAGAGCCAAATCGTCCTTTAAAGGCCCTCGAAAGGCGTTGTCCATAAACTCTATATAGAGCTCATTTGGGACCTAAAATTCTTTTCGTATCAGCCACACCCAATAGTCTGACCTACCCTTTGGGTTTTTCCCAAGTTCCTCGGTTAACTCCCACGCTATTATTTAAATATGGTGGTACATTGTTTTAGTCCCGACTTGATCTAATATTAATATGTCAAGTGGACGATCAACCGAATTTCTCTATCCAACACCCACCCGATAACTAACTTCATCCGCCCCATTAATGTTGGAGCCGCGGTGACTCAGTAAGTAATGTTTGGGTTCACCTACGAGCGGGACCCGGTGTTGCACGAGGTGTTTCGTGGATCAACTTTAAGAATTTAGAATGATGGAACCCAGAACATCTACATTTAGTCGATGAGGGTCACTTTCACCATTATGCTAACATTTTCACCAATTTTCTGACATCTTCACCAGCGTACTGACACCTTCGCCGAATTTCTTCCATCATCACTAATTTGCTGACATCTTCACCAATGTGCTGACATCTTCACCAATGTGCTGACCTCATCACCAATTTGCTGACATCTTCACCAATGTGCTGACAACTTTACTAATGTGCCGATACCTTCACCAACGTGCTAACATCCCACCGATGTGTGAACATTTTCACCCATTTGCTGACATCTTCACCGATGTGTAAACATCTTCACAAATTTGCTGACATCTTCAAGACACTAAACAATGTCAAAATATTAACACACTTGTACTGACAGGAAGAAGTTAATCCAGACGTGCTGACAGGTAGAAGGCAGTCCAGACAAAACATCCAACGTTGCCAACACTTAATCTATTTCTAAGCATCTACTGTAATGTGAAAACTTGCCACAATTTAAGCTCCGTATTAGGATGAAATAAAATGAAATGGGGTTTAACGTCCTACTCTTCTGCACCGAGAGGGCTACTAAAGGCGGCCCTTCGCCATGCAATGTGCCATGGGGGGAATTTAGTCCGGACAGCGGCGTTAAGCCCTGCTCTTATATCGAATTCTAATTGTCACGAGTTCTTTTTAGTGCACGTCAGTGTGTATACAGGACCTCGGTTTTCACCCTACCCGAACAATTAACAGATGTCTTTGTGTTCGTCCCATCCTAACGACTAGACAGCTGTACTGCATTTGGATGAATTTTCTCAGCGTCTTAACAATTTAGCCATGGTTATCCCCCCGACTGTAGTTTCGTTAAATGACATATAATGGTTGAATTTTATTTCAATAATTGGCTTGTGCGTCGTGCTTTTAGCAGTGGTCATTCAGCACTCTTGTGGCGATACTGAGCAACTCCAAGGCTGTTTTAGGTAGTACAAATTTCAACTAATCCAGCCTAGCTTTTGACTAGAAATTAAATGTCAGGGATAAATGAAATGAAATGAAATGAAATGGGGTTTAACGTCCCACTCTTTTGCACCTAACCTGGGCTAATGGAAGACGGGCATACGCCATACAGTGTGTTATGAGGGAAATTTTGCCCGGGCAGCGGCGCTACGCCTACTGTTATATCGAATTCCAACTGCCAAGGGATTTTTTACGTGCACGTCAATGTGTACACGGGACCTCGGTTTTTCGTCCCATCCGAACGACTAGGCAGTTGTTCGTGTCAGGCCCTCCTTCTGTATCACTGACAAGGGGAAATCACGTCGGAAAATCGAGATGAACTTTCTCGGCCAATGTATCACTGACAAGGAGACCACGCCGAAAAATCCCGATGAACTTCCCAGACCAACAATATAATCGAACACGGGACCTCCAGGTAAGCCAGCCAGCGTCGTACTCAAAAAAGCCACCATGACTACCGTATCAACATAATGCACAAAAAGTCATCGCCTATGATTTAATACCTCAACATTAAGACTAATCTTTAATATTTTTGCACTAGTATAAGACTAAACTATAAAATTTACAGAAAAGGAATATGATAGAATTATGTTAAAATTTGGTCAACACGGCGGTACTTAGAAGACAAACATATAAAATTCATTTCAATATTTACGTGTTCAATAAGAGGACGAGAATTTAGCCCGGGCAGAGGTGGTTCCGTCTACCCGCAACTGCCATGGTTTCTCTCGTGTATAGGCCAATATGTATAAGGTGGACTTCTGCTTTTGGTCTAGGACTCTAGTTTCGTCTAGTTTTACTTTACTTGTCATCCCCTACAAAATCACGATGGTTTTTCTCGACCAATACCAAACCCTACAGGTATACGACTAAATTCTTGTGCGTTATTTAGGTTATCCAATAAAGAAATTATAAAGTATTAAATTTATTGGATGAAGCCTGATACTTACTGTATTTGAGATAGATAATATCGAATGACTATTATTTGCATTATTTATTTAAATTACCACCTTCGTCATTTCACTTTATTTTAAATTTTATCGTAATGTTGTTAGTGACGGGGGGGGGGGGGGGGCTAGTGGTCTAGAGTGCCCCGCTTTGACCTCTAGCTGGCGGGTCATCTCTGGCTTGCGGCTGTGGTTTCGATCTCTGGTATGAGCGTATGTGGCATGGAGATAGGGGCGCCGTCTCAACCTCGTGGGTTTCCTTCGGGCACTCCGGGTTCCTCCCACAGCTAAAGACCCTACGCGCAAGCTAATTATTGAAATGAAAATTAAACCATATGTTAGTCCCGAAATGACCTAGTTTGTGTCGAGTGGACGTTAAACCCCATTTCTCTCTCTCTCTCTCCTTCTCTCGGTTAGTGACGGTCTTAATTAACCCAGTCGAAGCAGAACAGTAGGTAGCTAGGGAGAGAAGTGGGTTTAATGTCCACTCGACACATTCTAGATCATTTCGGAACTATGGAAGAGTATACAGATCGCAATTTTATGGAATACAATTACTGCTTATTACTGAACGACTGTCTAGTTATTATCAAGCAGTAGGATGTTAAACCCCATTTCATTTCATTTCATTTATTAGTGATTCCATTATTTTTAGATCATATAAATTGTACATACCTTTAATTTATTTATAATATATATTTTTTAAGGTCATATAAACAATTCGCTGAAACAACGGACGAGCGAATAGGCAGTGTTTATAAAAAGGCTATTTATAAAAGATATACTGATGAAAGTTTTACGGAAGAGATAACTAATCCAGCTTGGCAGGGTATATTTGGTCCGACGTTAAAAGGTGAAGATGGAGACAGAATTGTCATCAAATTTAAGAACATGGCCTCTCGTCCCTACAGCATGCATCCACATGGTGTCCACTACGATAAAAAACATGAAGGTACGGAGAATTAGTGGGTCATATTTAAAATGTATATTCTTAGGTCGATTTGAGATTACCTTGTGGGTTTTCTGCTGGTGCCCCAGTTTCATCCCACTGTTAAAGAACCCTACTCGCTTACAAATTAATGAAATAGAATTGAAGCATATGTTAGCAACGACATGACCTAGTTTGTGTGAAGTGGACATTAAAGTCCCCTCTCTCTCTCCCTCTCTAACTCTCTCACTCTCTCTCTCTCAACAATTCGTATGCGCGTAGATGTTTTTAGCAGTTTTAGGAAGCCCACGACCATATGCTAATTGTAACATTGTAATATATGGTAATGTAATCGTAATATTATTGGTACAGTATGATATTGTAATTGTAATATTACCTGTGCTTTATATATTTTGATGTATGGCATTGTAATTGTACCGTATGATATTATAATTGTAATGTGTGATATAATAATGTAATTGTACGTATACTTTTGTAATTGTACAGTATGGTATAGTAATTGTAATGTGTGGTATAATATTTTTATTGTAATGTGTGATATAAAATTGTAATGTATTATATTGAAATTGTAATATATGATATGTTATTGTAATGTATGATATCGTAATTGTAATATTGCAGGTGCTTTATATCTTGATAAAACGAGTGGTAAACCTAAATATGATGACGAGGTACCAGTTGGTGATACACACACCTATATCTGGTTGGTTGAAGGTGAATTCGTACCCACAGTAGATGATCCAGCCTGTATACCCTGGGCTTATCATTCTCATGGTTTTAATGTTATGGCGGATACAAACGCTGGGTTAATAGGAATGCTGGTGACATGTAAAGCAGGTAAGCATCTGAGTTTAGAATCATGTCTTGGGGCAAGTTTAGAATCATGCTGTCCAACGATGTCATGGTGGCTAAGTCAACGTGGGTAAGACGCTGGATCGCTAGCCTGGAGGTCGGATGTTCGATCCCTGCATAGGCCGAGAAAGTTCATACAGATTTTTTGGCGTGACCCCCCCCCCCTTGTCAGTGATGCCGGACGGAGGACCGGACTAGAACATCTGTCTAGTCGTTCGTATGGTACGAAATACCGAGGTCCCGTGTACGCATTGGCGTGTACGTAAAAGATCTCTTGACATTGGAATTCGATATAAGAGTAGGCCGTAGTGCCGCTGTCCCGGTACAATTTCAATGTATGCTGTATGCCATACTCCACGCAGCGTTTCGTTTGATTAGAGGTAATCCAACTAGCTGCCCTACAAAATCGCTAGCTGCCCTACAAAAGCTTTACATATAAAACGAGTGCCAATATTGTACCAAATATGTTTACATAACGTTACGTCATGGCTCACGATTTTATTATGCCTAATTAACCGGTGCATAGCAGAATACTGCAGTAAAACTAATTTCGTGACAAACGAGGCTATCAAGTCGAATGAAATGTAAACAATACTGTTTGGAAACGAACACACTTTCACCGTTTTTAATACCTTAAATCACTGTCCAAAGTTTTAGGGAAGACCCAGATTAAACGAAGGACTGTCATGTTGCTGTACTTAAGTGGTAGCTTTCATTGAACGGAAAGAATAGACACACTCCCGCATAAGTTCAAGAAACAGACGCTATTCCAGCAATGGTCAGAGAGGGATTTCTCGGGCCATTGCTTCAGGAATATGGGTGTATGCCCGTCTTCATTAGCCCAGAGGACGTTAAACCCCAAATCATCTCCTTTTCATTTCTCAACCACGACGAGAGAGATGTTCGGAACCCCTTCACCGAATTCTAAATTTAATCCGTCGAATAAGAGTTAAAGAGCTTTGAAATATTTTACATTTCCAATTCATCATATTATCTTTGTAAACAATGAACAGAATGGAAGTATTTGTCGACAAATTACTTTTATTGTTCCAATTTAAAGTTTCAGACACGTCATCGTCTCATTGAAATTGTGAATGTTCTGTTATATTGCAGGAAGTCTTGATGAAGATGGCAAACGAAAAGATGTGGACAGGGAATTCCCCGTTTTAATGAAAGCATTTAACGAAAATCAAAGTTGGTATTTTAGAGAAAATATGAAGAGATGTTATTCCGAGACGGCGTGTAATCATTTAAATAAGATACGTGATTTACCGTTTGACCATAGCAACAGAATGCATTCTATTAATGGTTATATGTTGGGGAATCTTCCACCGTTTCAAGCTTGTGTTGGTGATAGAGTCGTGTGGTATGTTGTTGGTTTTGGTGGTGAACGAGATGTCCATTCGTTCAGCGTTGAAGGTGAAGCGTATATTACAAGAAATAGGCGGTAAGACTTTCCTATCTTCCAATGTTTTTATTTAAAAAAAAAAACACAATACCGGCCGACCCATACGCTCACTAAGCAGGAGGTCCGTGTGTTGGTCAGTAAAGTTCCTCGGGATTGTTCAGCAGGCGCGGAACAAGGTGGGGGCAGCCCCAATGACATAGTTGATTTTCATTTCCGTTTGCTTTGTTATTGTTGTAGTTCACATAACTGCTCTTTAATAGATGATATAACCATGATTTACGCATCGTCTCCGCCCAAGCAATCCAAGGTTGCAACATATTACCCTTTGCTCCAATGTGTCCCCCCTCCCCCTCCTCGACAAAATCCTGGATCCGGGCCTGTTCAGGGTGGCTTCCGGGCAGTTGTCATGGCAAGGCACACTATAGTTATTCGATTTGGAAGACAAACTGAAAAGAACCTTTGACAATTGGAATTGGAATTGGAAATAAGAGCAGACTGCCGTGCCGTTAGCCGAACAAAAGGTACCTCGTAGCACACTGCAGTGTACATGACCGTCTTCATTAGCCCAGTCGGCCCAGAAAAGTAGGACGTTAAACCCCATTTCATTTTATTTATTCTACTTCAATATTGTAATTTTACGTGTATAACGAACCGTACTATTTTCAGTATAACGGCAGAAGAAATTATAGCAGCTACATTTATATCGGCTGCAATGACGTTAACTAAACCTGGTAAAAGATTGGTCTATTGTGCCGTTAACGATCATTATGAAGGTTGGTTTAACATTATTACACATCCAAACTATATCCCAACAAATTAATTGAATCTCCGAGTTGTAGGTTATTAAAGCCTAATATGTCCCAATCTTCATTCTGGTCAACAAATTGTATTATTTTACAATATTCCAATTAATTGATGATATAAATTTCATTGTAACACATCTAATTTAAAAAATTGGAAAAATTCAACTTATTGATTTGAAAAGTCTAACGTAAACCTTTTCAAATGTGACTTGGATTTTAAAATATTTTCGAAACCTCTGGAAAAGTAAAATAGGATGTAATGGATAATTTACACAACAGGTAGGACATTTAAACATCTAGTACTTAGAATAAGGCTATTATTTATTTTCTGGAGCTGCCAAGCCAGCAAGAGTGTTATTGTCCCTTTAAGTACGCGTTATTTTCTGAGACGTAGGTGTTACAATGTGATTACAAAACACAGAACCTATTTCGTTTCGTTGTTTTTGTCTTTACTACATCAGGATCTGGAAGAGTTGTTATGTAACCCACGTTCTGGATGGTGTGACTTGACTTGTCTGCGATATCAGTCAGCGTATCCGAGTCCTCCCTTGCCTGCACTAAGCATATTATTCTGTTTCCTACATTCACCGAAATGCCGCCAAAACAACAACTTACGAAGCATTATCATGGTGGGGGTCTCACCTCGCGCTTATCCTTTACAATGATTGCGTCTAAATGAGCAGAAATCTTGTATTTGAGTTTCTGACAAATCCCCAGGACACCTCGTCCACTTCCCTCTAGCTGCTTAGATTCCCGAACACCCCCTGATCTCTACCTCGATGGAGAGAGAGAGAGAGAGAGAGAGAGAGAGAAATGGGGTTTAAAGTCCACTTAACACAAACTAGGTCATTTCGGGACTAACCTATGGTTTTTAATTTTATTTCAATAATTCGCTAGCGCGTAGGGGTCTTTAGCAGTGGGAGGAAACCGGAGTGCCCGGAGGAAACCCAGGAGGTTGAGAAGGCGCCCCTATCTCCATGCCACATACGCTCACACCAGGGCTCGAAACCACAGCCGCAAGCCAGAGGTGACCGGCCAGCTAGAGGTCGAAGCGCGGCACTCTAGACCATTAGGCCATCCCAACCCCGTACCTCGATGGAAGCCGGGGTTAAACCCCAAAACCAACCTTTAATATAGAATTATTATTACAAGGATTTCATAATATGTTTGTATTATATTGGGGAGTCGCAATGGTCCAGTGAGTAAGACGCTGGCTCGCTAACCCGGATGTCTTGAGTTCGCTCCCGGTGTTGATCGAGAAACTTCCTGTTCCTTGGGATGTTATGGCGTGCTGTCCACTTGTCAGTGATGCAGGCCGGAGAGCCTGACAAGGTCAGCTGTCTAGTCGTTCGGAGGTCCCTTTTATACATTCGCGTGCACGTAAAAGATCCCTTGTCGGATGGAATTCGATATAAGACTAGGCCAAGTGTTTGCCCTTGTCAGTGGTGCAGAGTGGAGAGTCTGACAAGGGCAGCTGTTCACATTGGCGTGTATCCTCGAAAGTTGGACTTCTATATAAGAATAGGTCGTAGCGCCACTGTCTGGGGAAATTTCTCACATAGCACACACACACTGCATGGCCTATACTCGTCTGTCTTGATTATTCCAGCCGATGCAGAACCCATTTAATTTTTTTATATTTTATTTGAAGATGGTATGAGAGAATATCTGAACGTTGATCAATGTGGAGTTGAAAGCCTGGATGATGATACCTACCTAGATGGAAGGACTCGATCATACAAGTTGATGATAATAGAAGATACGTGGGATTATGCACCATCAGGGTATAACAGATTCAGTGGTCGAACTTTAGTTGAAGAGTGGAGGTATGTAATATTATGTGTGTGGGGAGGGGACGGGGGGGGGGTGCGAATGATTAGCATGTGCGCGCTGTATGATTATGGCCGAATGATTATCATGTGCGCGCTGTATCATAAGGTCTGTCATTGAGTCAACTGGCGTGGTTTAGAATACCAGGTTGTACGTGGCAAGGGTTTTCTCCGGGTTCTCCGGTCTCCTACCACTGCTAAAGGCCCCCGTGCGCAAGCGAATTATTAAACCATGTGTTAGTCCCGAAATGACCTAGTTTGTGTCGGGTGGGCGTTAAACCCCTTTTCTCTCTATATATCATGCAAATGAAATGAGGTTTAACGCCCTACTGGTCTAAACACGACGGGAAAATGTTTATATATACATACATCTGCCAATTGCAGGTCTTTCTTTAGGCTGGAAATGTTATCTAAATTATTTACTAGACATTAATTAACTTATCCAGACCTTAATCAACTCTCGATGTTATTGTTGATTAAATCACAGAATGGATAATCTTGACTATGTATTTTATCGCAATGATGATCGATGCTAGACCCAAAATTTAATCGCCAAATTCTCGGTTCAGATTGGATCAATTTGACTGAAATTTTCAGCAAATTCCCTTTACATTATCTATTGTTTAACTATTATAGCGAGAACTGCCAGCTCTTTATCTAATCTCCCATAATGTATCTTTAATAATTTGTATCATTTCGAGTTGTCATGCATCAGGACGAGTAGCCATATAATTACTGAAAGTCCGAATCATCCTAAATCGTTGCACGGACTGTAATAACGCCATAGATCAGCTTTTCCGGTTATAAAAGTATGATAAATTATTATTATTTTATTGATGATATTTTACAGTATAGAAGCCCAGTATTATGCCGGACGAGCAGACCGAATTGGTAGTCAGTATAAGAAAGCTTTGTTCCGTGAACCAACGGACGATTCGTTCACTGAGGCTAAACCAAGGAAAGTATCGGAGGATTCTCTGGGTATTCTTGGACCGTTTATTAAAATGGAAGTAGGAGAGATACTAGAAGTAGAAGTTATGAATAAAGCAACCAGAGCGTATTCTTTCTATCCCACTGGATTAAGAATGGTTGGAGTGGATTTCAACAACAGAAACACTGGTAAGACTATATTTTAAATTGTTTGTTTTAAATAAAAAATAAAAGTGAGGTTCGTTTGTAACCACGCGGGGATGGGGGGGCGACTGGTTTAATGCGAGATGCTAGAGCGTTAAGTTTATAAGTGGCGTAGTTTCGATTCACCGGTGAGATGTGACATATGAAGCGGGATCGCTTGTCAAACACCGTGGGTTTTCTGCGAATCATCTCGTAGATAAACATTAGATGGAATTCATTAAACGGGATGAGAGAGAGAGAGAGGGAGGGGGGAGAGAGAGGGGGGGCGTAACGCCCACTTAACGCCATCTAGGTCATTTTGGGACAAACCTGTGGTCTATATTATTTCAATATTTCGTTTGTGGGTAAGGGTCATTGGTACATCAGGAGAATCGAACCCACGCCACTTGTCTTAATAACCTAACAATCTTTCCAAGACGAGTTTCAGTGGATCAGTGTAGTCGAGGTAAATTGACCTATTTCTTAAAACAATATGATTAAAATGCAGATCTATATTTCGTTTCGTTTTTTATACTTTCGATGGCCTACTCTACATGAAGATCTGACAAGTTGCACCAAAAGGTCGTGTCTGGGGTCGTACGATTAGCTTTTGACCCTATGACGTAAGACATTTGATTAATCAATGACCATTGATGTTACTAGTGGATTACCCACAGTTCTGTGCAAAACACACATAAAACTCGTCATAACAGACCGTTTCATTGGCTAATCTCTCACGCCAATTATAACTCTTTCAGATCTTAATGTAGTAAAAACAAGTAAAACGAAATTTCAAACTATGAAAAACGAAACGAAATAAGATCTCTGTTTTAATCAGATTTTTTTTAAAAACCAATCCTTGAAGATTTGAATAATCCCATTTTGCAGGTGATTTTGTAACAGTTCCTATACAACCCGGTGAGAAATATACTTATAAGTTTTATGTACCGGACCACATGGGACCGACTCATGAAGATCCAGATTGTGTCACGTACACCTATACGTCTATGGTTGATAAAGTAAAAGATGTTAACTCAGGTTTAATAGGACCTCTTGTTGTCTGTAAAAAAGGAAGTCTGGATGAAAACAACAAACAGGTAAGTCTATGCTAACAATTTAGATATGAAATGGGGTTTAACGTCCTACTGTTCTGCTCCGACTGGGCTAATGAAGACGAGCAAATACCATACAGTGTGCAATGAAGGAAATTTTGCCACGGCCTTCTCTTATATCGAATACCAACTGCCAAAGGTTTTTCGTCCCATCCGAACGACTAGACAGCTGTCCTTATCAGGCCCTCCATCTTGTATTTATTTTATAGAACATAATGGTTCACGATATAGCCCTATTCTTTTTGGGGGGTTGGGATGGCCTAGTGGTCTAGAGTGCCGCGCTTCGACCTCTAGCTGGCCGGTCACCTCTGGCTTGCGGCTGTGGTTTCGAGCCCTGGTGTGAGCGTATGTGGCATGGAGATAGGGGCACCTTCTCAATATCGTGGGTTTCCTCCGGGCACTCCGGTTATTGAGATAAAATGAAACCATATGTTAGTCTCAAAATGACCTAGTTTGTGTTGAGTGGACGTTAAACCCCATTTCTCTCTCTCCTATTCTATTTAGGATTCGAATTGTTCACGATATAACCCAGTATATTGTTAACAATGTATAAATATTGTTTTATTCCAGAACGACATGGATCATGAAGTAGCCTTGTATTTTAGTAATATAGATGAGAATTTATCCTGGTATTTATGGGAGAATATCAATACATATTGTATTCCTGATAGAGTCTGGTATTTAGATCCAGGTTTCATGGCATCAAATGTAAAAATGAGTAAGTTAAACAACTTAGGTTTAGGCCACCTCTGTATTGGGCCTTAAGGCCAAAATCCCAAATTCACGACCGAACCTATTTTGTGGAGCCAAAATCTCCGACCATAAACGTTTCCCTGGACCTATAACTCGGTCTTGGTGGGATTTCCTGTAGACAGATCCCAACAATGAAACTTCGGTATTATTTTCAAGAACCCCAGTAATTAAGCTAGAAATTTCAGGAAATAGATAATAGAAAAAAAGGATTTTTTTTTTCGACCCACCCACCGACCAACCCATCCTATTTTTAGAGGCCGTGTAATCGTAAACAAAGACATTTATTTTCTCAGTTTAAGTTACACAAGTTCAGATAGAGAGAGAGAGAGGGGGAGAGGGGGAGAGAGAGAGAGAGAGAGAGAGAGAGAGAGAGAGAGAAATGGGGTTTAACGCCCACTCGACACAAACTAGATCATTTCGGGACTTAGATATGGTTCAATTTTATTTCAATAATTCGCTTGCGCGTAGGGGTCTTTAGCAGTGGGAGGAAACTGAAGAAAACCCATGAGGTTGGACAGACGACCCTACTCCTTGTCGCATTGACTCAGTGACACAGCGCACGCGTGCTATTCATTCGGTCATCCAAACCCCTCTTAAGTTCAGATAATTCCACTATTGGGATATAAATTATCAGGCGCGGATCCAGAGGGGGGGGGGGGGGTCAAGGGCGTCCCCCCCCCCCTGCTCAGACTTGAAAAATTTTTATGTGATTTTATTGGCGATTTTTAGACCTGTAATTTTGAAATTTACCTTCCGGAAATACGTCAGAATGCACCACATAGAATCTAATTTACCAAATTTTTCTGGAGGAGGGCCCCCAAACCCCCCGTTAATTGGTTGAGCGCCTTTCGCGCTGGCGGCGGTGGGCTACAATTAGTTAAGCAATTATCAAACCTAGACCCCCCCCCCCTGCAAAAAATCCTGGATCCGCGCCTGATTATACAGCCTACGCTCAGATAATTCGACTGGTAGGCTATAATTTTTACAGCCTAGATCAGACCCAGACCTTCCATCTGTTGTTCCGTTGTCGTGGCGCCTTACTGCTATTAATATTAAATTGAACAACATTATTTCTAATGATTATAATTTCTAGATGGACACGAAGAAGATGGTATCTCATAATATTGTAAGTTTAGTCTAATTCCAATTTGTTTGTTTTTTGTTTTCAGCTGTGAATGGTCGAGCTTACTCCAACCTTAAAGGAATTGAATTCTGTCTGGGTAATAAAGTAACGTTCCATATATTTGCCAAAGGAAGTGAATTTGATATTCATTCGATTTATTTTCATGGATTGAATTTTGCGTTTTATAGAACAACACGTGACACGTTGAAATTATTCCCTGGTACGACAGCTACAATAGAAACAACGGTTACACGACCAGGTAAATATATTGGTTACATTTCAAATTTTAGGCCTTGCTCTTGTGAATTAAACAATCGCCATTCACAGATAAACTCCGGTAATTGACGAATGCAATCATAGCATAGTGGGGATTATTTCGCCTACCGTCATGACATTCAGACAGACATTCAGACAGACAGACAGACTGTATTATTAGGGAGCTGCGGTGGTTAAGAAGGTCGCATGTTCGATCCCACATTTTCCGACGTGGTTTCCCCATGTCAGTGTTGCAGGATGGTGTAGCCTGAAATGGACAGAGGTCTAGTTGTTCAGATGGGACGAAAAACCTAGGTCCCGTGTATACATTGACGTGCACGTAAATGATCCAATGACTATTATTGGACCAGGACAGAGAGAGAAATGGGGTTTAACGTCCACTCGACACAAACTAGGTCATTTTGGGACTAACATATGGTTTTCATTTTATTTCAATAATTCACTTGCGCGTAGGGAAACCCACGAGGTTGAGAAGGCGCCCTTATCTTCATGCCACATACGCTCACACCAGGGCTCGAAACCACAGCCGCAAGCCAGAGGTGACCGGCCAGCTAGATGTCGAAGCGCGGCACTCTAGATAACTAGGCCATTCCAACCCTAGTGGACCAGGGCAAAAAGAGTAGGCATAATTTCCCTCATAGCAAACTGTATGACGCATGTCGGTCTTCATTAGCCCAGTTCGGGGCAGAACAACAGGGGCGGATCCAGGAATTTTTGCAGGAGGGGGTTGGCCAGGTTTCTGTTACGGAAATCTGCCATCATCGTCACTAAATTACATAGGCATACATACAAATTGAGCTTTTTAAACAAAGAAATCATTTTATACTGATATAGGATCACTTTGTGATGTATTTTCATTGATGCAAGGCATTATTTTTTTGATGTAGCTGAGCAGGGGGGGGGGGGCAATCCCCTCTTCTGGATCCGCCCCTGAACAATAAGACGTTAAACCCCATTTTATTTTCTGTATTATTATTACAGGTATTTGGGCCATTGCTTGTAGAAATAATTTCCATTATACCCGCGGTATGACGGCTACTTATGAGGTGAAAGATTGTGGCGGATTTTACCAGACATTGAAGAAGCCATTTATGCCCCGACATACGAGGCGGTATTTTATAGGAGCTGTAGAAATATTGTGGGAATATGCTCCATCCAAAACGTCTCCTATTACTGGCGAATCTCTGACGAAGAAATGGAGGTAGGAACATCGCATCTCAGATATTTCATAACAATCTTATTCAATTTTATATCGTTCTCAAGCAAATCTTAAATATATTTTTTTGTAATTAAAGTTAAATATTGGTCTATTATGCCATCTTTTTCTAATGTCTTACAGAATATATATTATAAAAATATTAAAGGGGCTAAATAGCTAATATTTGGGTGGCAACGCATGTAATAATACAATATGAATTTATTTAAATGGTTTCCGCTTTTACGCTAATTTCTAATCAGTTATGTTCGGCGAAATAGTCTCAATCGAGTGACAATCTCTAGCGCGAGCTCTCCAGATAAGAATATGACGTCACCGTTTGACATTACTCGTGGAGTAGGTCTAGCTTCGTTCTTCGTGAACCAATGGTAAAATGTTTATTTTTATCTGAAATATTGGATGAAGGTATGCTGTGTACAAGAGTAAAATGAAACCACGCCAGTTGACTCAATGACAGACCGTATGATACAGCGCGCGTGTGCTAACCATTCGGCCATCTACCCCATGACAAGTCAGACGTTGGCCTGGTATCGTGAAAGTCCCCTCTTCGATCTCAGTTTTGCCCAGACAGTAGCGTTACTGCTTACTCTTTTTTTTCGAATTTCCCCTGTCAAGCTTTATTTTATAGACCCATCCGGACGACTAAACGTGTTCCTGGTATCTAATACGTTACTTGAATGTATTATTTTGTTTTTCAGTCCATCGGAGATTTTTGTAAAAGATAACGATAGATATATCGGTACCAAATATTACAAGGCCATTTATAAAGAATTCACAGATTCCTCGTTTGAGCACGAGGTTGTGCGAACCGGAAATGACGAGCATCTAGGATATCTGGGACCTATGATACGAGCTGAACAAGGTGACATGGTAGAGATTGTATTTAAGAACATGGCCTCGCGACCGTATTCGATACACGCCCATTTAGTGAGCACCGATAAAAATAACGAAGGGTCTTTATATTTTGATAAAACTAGTTACAAAGACGATGATCGTGTTCCACCTGGTGGATTTCACGTCTATAGGTTAGTATGGTAATTTATATTATTTCTTGGAGCCGCGGTGGTTCCGTGAGTAAGACAGAGAGAGAGAGAAAGTGAGATATGGAGAGTGAGAGAGAGAGACATACAGAGAGAGAGAGAGAGAGAGAAAGAGAGAGAGAGGCAGACAGACAGACAGACAGACAGACAGAGAAATGGGGTTTTACGTCCGCGCTATATAAACTAGGTCATTTCTGGTGAGAGAGAGTGGAAGAGAGAGAGAAAGAGAGAGAGATTGGGTTTAACGTCCACGTGACACAGACAAGGTCATTTCGAGACTAACACATGGTTCAATTTTATTTCAATAACTTGCTTGCGCGTAGGGGTCTTTAGTAGTGGGAGGAAACCGGAGTGCCCGGAGGAAACCAACGAGGTTGGATTCCTTGTCACGTACGACCGGGAAATCGAAATCACGCCAGTTGACTCAATGACAGACCTTATGATACAGCGCGCCCGTGCAACCATTCGGTGATCCAACGCCCCAATATCGCTGCCCGGGCAAAGTTCCCTCAAAGCACATTTTATGGCGTATGCCCGTCTTCATTAGCCCAGTCGGAGCAGAAGAGTAGGATGTTAAGCCCCGTTTCATTTAGAAGTTCAAGTATGTGTCATTACGGGGCGTCCATCATTGGTTCCATTGCACGTAAATTGTTTACACAAGACGTTGTTGCTGATTGGTGCCTTTTACTCATTTACAATAACTAGGAAGTATTCTTATCTAGATATACTACAAACACCTTTGTTTATTTTCTAATCCATCAAAAAATATATTTTAGAATTTAATTTGCAGATGGAATAAAGCGCGGGATCATTAAGTCGCGCCGATGTCACCCATCTTAGTGATTGTATCGGGCTCGCAAATATCCACTACTTATCAATGTGGGTTAATCCCTTATAGAACACTAACATCGACAAATAGCTCAATTCCATTCAGATATTTTCTTTTAAATTTTCAACAATCAGCATCCTGTGTAAACAGCATGCCAAGTGGGACTGATTTTCATTTGTTTAAATCTCAAGCTTGGGGTGTTATTTGGGTTTTATTTTGTCATCAATATAAATTCTGATTAGAGTGGATGAAATCCTGACCCCTCCTCCCCCCCCCCCAAAAAAAACCCCTCAGATTGCGCGACAAATGCAACTTTTTTTTAACGAAATCAACGTTTATTTCGCTGTATTCTTATAAGCACATAATCTTCTTAATCCTGCTTGTAGCTTCATGTTGTCTATATAGAGATTCCCCCGCCACCCTTAAATCCCTCCATACACACAACCACCACACACACCCACACCCACGCACACACATCGTGCTCTACCGCCATTTAAAATCTTAATGTTATCTATGGGTGACAATCAGATTAAAATACATATCCTATTTCGTTTCGTTTTTTTATACTTTAAAATTTCGTCTTACTTGTCTTTACTACACTAGGATCTAGAAGAGTGGTCATATTACCTGCGTTTTGGCTGAAGTGACGGGTTCGCCAATTAAACGGCCCGTTACGGCGATTTCTTAGCCTTTTAATGCACGGAACTGTGGTTAAACCGCTATACGTCAACGCTGATTGATTAATCAATGTCTGGTGTGATAGGGTCAAAAGCCGCTTGTTTGACCCTTGAAGTAAACTTCCACTGTATTTAAATCAGATTATTGCTATGGGTGACGGCGTAAGACCAATTAGTGAGCTGCATCAAGTTGAACGGGTCATTATTCCCGACCGTCAAGTGACACGAAGTTTAGTTATATTGTCGGCGGGAAGTGGGGGAGGAGTACGTGCGTGCTGTATTATAAGGTCTGTCACTGAGTCAACTAGCGTGGTTTCGATTCCCCAGTTGTACGTGACAAGGAGTAGGGTCGCCTGTCCAGCCTCGTAGGATTACCCCGTTCTCCGGGTTCCTTTCATTACTAAACAGCCCTACGCGCAAGCGAATTATTCAAATAAAAACCTAGTTTGTGTCGAGTGGACGCTAAACACAATTTCTCTCTCTCCATCTATGTTGTTACCGTGGTGACGGCATGATTGGTCTTTCCATTCCCCCCACGGTTTGTTTTACATGTATTGTATTTTATTTCTATGCTATTTGTATTTTCCAGGTGGGAAGTGAAACGTGGACCTAGTGAAGGCGACCCTGATTGCATTGCGTCTGTGTATTACTCCGCAGTCAATGCCGCACGTGACGCTTATTCGGGCCTGACTGGGCCTCTAGTTATATGTCGACCCGGTTTAATGGGAGAGAACTCTAGAAGACAAGATGTCGAAAGGGAATTTTTCCTCTTGTTTTCCGCAACGAACGAAAGCATGAGCTGGTATTTCCCCAAGAACGTGCGCGAGTTCGCTCCATCACGTATGGATAACGGTAGAATCAGAAACGATCGTTTATTTCTACGTCATAACTTGAAACATAGTATTAACGGTTTCATCTATCAGACAGTACCCGGTCTCGAGATGAACCAGGGGGATCGCGTCGCCTGGTATTTTGCAGGATTCGGAGCTACAATGGACGTGCATTCTGTGCATTTTCATGGTAACGGACTCATTGAAGAAAATGACGGAAGTCATATTATGGACGTTTTAAATGTTTATCAAGAGACGTCCGCAAGTGGGACCATGGTGGCGGACAACCCGGGCCAATGGCTGCTGCACTGTCACGTGAGTGAGCACTTGGCGGCTGGCATGGAAACAACGTATATGGTTCATTCATCTAGAGCGTATTCCTCTGCAGATATGGTGAGCGGCAGTTCTAATGCCGCTAGTTCAAATCACGGGTCATGGGATAACAATCACGACCAACAACACATCGACAACGATCAAAGTCATGACCACGACCAAAACCAACACATTAACGCAGGTGCAACCGAGGGGGATGGAGCAGTGTGCGTTCCGTCAAGAAAAAAATAAATGCCCAGAAATATTTTGGGGTATTAGAGGGAGGGATATTTTGTACGCTTTTATGGTTTCTTTGACCGTGTGGTCCGTCATTATATTACGAAAGTCTGGAATGGTTCTTCAAATCTTTAATACTGAAAAATTATAATAAGAATTATCTACATACATTTACAGGACTGCGGATAACCGACTTGTACGTAATGCTACTAAGTCGGATAGACCTAAATGACTAATGTATCAAGTACAATCACATATGGAATTACTTCTAATCACTTGGCGGCTAGATCAAGGGTTGACATAAATAGACATTGGTGTAATAATAAACAGTATAAAAAATAAAACAAGAAATAGAATAATTATTGTCCTTAGAGTTTACATATATGCAGAATTCAATTTGATGACTTTCCTTTTTAAAATTAAAGTACGGTTATATTTCTAAAATAGAAATTGCAATGTTTTTGTTTATTTAAAAAAAATAATTGTATTTCATTCATAAAAGTCTTGTAATTATAAAAATGGGTTCTGACAACCTCAGAAGATATATAATGTAGAAGGCGGGCGAATTAACGATCATTATGGTCTTGTGGATCTATTATGCTACCATTTTGGTAAACTGCGAGATTTTTTTTATGTTTGATGGCTGCCATTGATTACCCCTTGTGACATAAAGTCAATAATTATACGAAGTGATTGATATATTTAGAATCCATAGAGCGGGGATTTGCGATATTTTAGAGATCTTTATGAATGAAGTCTTGTTCGAGTTTTTGTTGTTAATCAATAAGCGATTATTGCCAGTCTACTGTTGACGCCACTGATTCTTGTACCGGTTTTTATCAATCATTATTTATATTATTATCTAAAATTGTTTCCGCGAAGCTTGTAAAAGTATTCGGAGCTTATGAAAACCCGTACGGGATAATCGTTTAGATACTCATATTCACCCTAACATTACCAATTAATCTCGTGTCAACGCCAACACAAAACAATTGTATGTCAGATCAACAAAAAGATCGACTACATTTAATAATAAAATACGAATGATACAAAATTCTATGTATTGTTATGACAAGGAACAATGCTCTGATAATCCTGGTAACATCCCCAATTATTGATAATTAAACACTGAATTATTAAAGCGGCATTAGGCAAAATTAGATAAAGAGCTGACAGTTCCCCGCTATAATAGTTAAAACATAAGTAACGAAAAGAGAATATGCTGAAGATTTCGGTTAAATTACTTGACTCATTATAGGCTAGCCGCGATTGTCATTAATACCGTTGTTACGAAAATAAATAAAAGTCTCAATTATCCATTTTTACGGTAACCGCACCCACCATAAAACGGTCAAAACGTATTTTAATCCACTAAATATCACACGCATCCGAAGGCATCGACCATTGATTATCGTCATGGTAAGCTAATATCACATGTATATGTCTAATTAATAAATTAGATAATATTTTAATCCTAAAGAAAATCTGCAATAGGCAGATTTAGTTCTTGCAGTTGCATAAAGTATGTTTAAAGAAACATTATGCACGAGTTAAATTTGCCTTTGATTCTAGTTTCAGATGTTATATAAATTGTAATCCCCGATTGTACGTGGCAAGGAGTAGGGTCGCCTGTCCAACCTCATGGGTTTTCTCCGGGTCCTCCGGTTTCCTCCCACTACTAAAGACCCCTAGGCGCAAGCGAATTATTTAAATGAAATTAAACCGTATGTTAGTCCCGAAATGACCTAGTCTGTGTCGAGTGGACGTTAAACCCCATTTAATTTATATGTATAAAACGTTATTTAGACATATTAACATGACAAGACCCTAATCCGATGGCTCAGATGTTAAATGGATTAAAACAGCCTCGTCATTTACTATTTAATGATGAAATGAATAATTGAGACTATGTTTATTATCGTGTAATGGAACTTGATAATCGCGAATATCTGGTGAAAACTAAACCACTTATAACGTCGCTCAGAATAAAGTAATTTGACTAAAATTTTCAATATATTCATTTTTAATGATGCATTTTTGAACTATTAAAGCACGAACAACCAACTCATTATCTAAATCTTACATACTTTAAATACAATTAAACATCAGATTTCGAGGAAAAAAATATGTGACATTTTTAGAATAAAAAAACCCTCAAAACTTCATCTTTTTTTAATTGTACGTCTCATATGTTTTCAATTCCTTCTTTGTTTTTGTTCCTGGAAATTTACTTTAACAATATCGGTACCATAAAAGGAAGGGAAAGTTAGATATAATTTCCTTAGACTGGCGTCAGTGGTATTTATATTTAATACAGAGTAACGGTAAATTAATATATATTATAATAAAAACAAATGCAAACGCACCTATTCACTTCTTTAATAAACACATACAGATCAGCAGTGAATATTCGCTAGGCCGCTATAATCACTAATAGGGGTGACATCGGTGCGACATAAGGGGCCCAAAATATTTTTTTTTTCTCCGACAAATTAAACTCTATGTACCAGTATAAGAAAAATAAATAAAGACGTGTGAAGTATTTGTTGGTAAAAATTATTTCCTATTTAGCGTAAATTGGTATTAAAATGAGCAAAAGGCACCATTCTGTCTGAAACAGTTACGTCTTATGTAAACACTGCACGCGCCATTGAGCCAATGATTAACGCCGCACGATGTGACGTCACGCGTTGAAGGCAGTCATCTTTTACAGAGATATTAGAAGTCTTTCGTAATCATCTGTGAAACAGATTGTGATAAATACATAAACTGACTCGTGTGGGGGGGGGGGGGGTGTTTAAAGAAAATTGGGTTTAACGTCCACTCGACACAAACAAGGTTATTTCGGGAATAACACATAGTTCAATTTTATTTCAACAATTCGCTTGCGCGTAGGGGTCTTTAGCAGTGGGAGAAAACCGGGGCTGGACAGACCACCCTACTCTTTGTCACGTACAACTGGACAATGGAAACCACGCCAGTTGACTCAATGACTCGTCGTCTCGAGTCCTGACCATCCGTATTACCACCATTAGCCCTTCACACTTATAAATTGTTATGAAACCAGTGTTGAAATCAGATTTTGCAAACATACCATTTATCTTTTCGTCAGAACTAATATAGTGGTAATATGGATGGTCAGGACTCAGGGCGCCGATGATGGGCATAATCATATTAAAAAATGTGAAGAGTAAGGTTAGTGGGATAGAAACGTTAGACCAAAAATTATATCAGCGACAACGATGATGACAGTCCTAATACAAATCAAGATAACGAATAACACATTACAAATTTTAAGCGTGCCAGAGACGGTTTCTGGTATGGCGTGGTTATTTATTTATTTTTTTTGTAGTGTAAACGGGCCAAACACAAGCGTGTCGTAGGCTACCGAATGCCGTGCCAATCTGGCCCACTAAAATGAGGTGGTTTCGGAACCGTACCAAGAACGGTTCGCTCGTAGCGTAAACGATAAACGGTCTGTACACGAATTACTGCGCATGCGCCAAATGGACCTTGACCTTTTTTCCCTGAAAACTTTGACATTTCTATCATCAGTTCTGTCAAAATGGCTGCTCAAACTAAATCAGTCAACATAATTATTTTCATCGAGTAATGTAAACGGGTCAATTTCTTGAAATTTATCGCGGCGTGTTACCGTACCCAGAACGGCACGATTATCGCGGCCACGTGTAAACGGGGCTTACGAGGATGGTTCTTTGGGTAGTAATAATTCAATGAAAACAACAACATCGTATTCATTACACACACACACACATACATAGAGAGAGAGAGAGAGAGAGATGTCCACTCGACACAAACTAGGTAATTTACCGCGAAAGAAAGTGGTGCAGCTTTATGGCTGTGCTAATATTTTTGGATATAATATATAGTTTATGCAATCTCATTGATGGAAGACATTGTGTATACTGTTTTGTTGCCCTAAGTAACAATGCTTCAATATTAGAGACAGAATATAGAAATAGTGTCGAGAACCTTCACTTCGTGGATTACCCGTCTTGATCTTCTCCTTGGTTCCTACTGTGTTATTTATTGTTTGCCTAATAGTCTTCAACGTGCGGATTGCCTGGGTCTGTTTTCAACATTTGACAAATCGTTCCATTGTCCATGCGTAACCGGCAGGGTGGTGGGGGGAGGTATGTTGCTGATTATCCAGTAAATTTCGCCAAGTCAATTCAGAGTTTCGCCCCTTCCAGATGGCCTGGAAGATCAGATCGGTTGTACGGTCGCGTCGTTTGTCAAAAGAGCGGCTTTTGACCCTATGACATCAGATATTTGATTAATCAATCTGCGTTGATTTTTCTAGTAGGATACCCACTGTTCCGTGCATCAAACGCCAAGAACTCGCGGCAACTGATCGTTTCGTTGGCTAATGCGGGTTATAGACAACTCCTCCAGACCCTAGGATAGTAAAGACAAGTAAAATGAAATTTTGACCTGTAAGAAACGAAACGAAATGGGATCTGTGTTTTAATCAGATTGAATCAATTTAAAAACATAGATATGGTCCATGAAGAGTGAAATTTTACAATAAAACAATTAAGAGTCCTGGATATCCAACTGATAATGCAAATGGATTTTCTAAAATGGCAATTCTTAAATTAATTTCAAGGGCGTCGGTATCTTGTTTTAGGGCTATTTATCTCCCTTAGACTTTGTTGGTGATAATGTTAAAGGTTGGATAATTTAGCCAATGACGTATTATTCGCAAATGCTGACAACCCTTGACAAAGACCAGACGATCACATGATAGCACAAACATGAGCTTTGTCGTCAAATGGCAAGTGTAGAAGCATTCGACAAACCTCGGCCGTATGACGAATTCCACCATTTGAACTATTCTTAGGTTCCTGGATTACAAATGGCGGCGCCCTTGAAGACGCCCACCCGTGAAGAGTGTTCTATCTCTTGAAACTGTGTATTGTCTGTTATGTACCTACATGGGCGTCACACATGGGGGGTCCGGGGGGGGGGGGGTAGTTTAACCCCGTAAATTATGCCAAACAATGTTTACAGAAGACCGAGACTTTAAACAAAATTTATGGGGGTACCCCCCCCCCCCCCAATATATATTTGACGGATACGCCCCTGTGTACCTACGACAGCAAATGCTTACAATCTTTCAAGTTTATCCAATTTTCTTTTAACCAAGGAAGGACTCGTGGGTTTTCTCCAGGACCACCGGTTCACCCCCCCCCCCTCCCACTGCTAAAGACTCTCAGGCGCAAGCGAATTATTGAAATAAAATTGAATCATGTGTTACTATAGTCCCCGAAATGAACTAGTTTGTGTCGAGTGGATGTTAAACCCCAATTCCCTCTCCTATTAGACGGGGATCACGATGGCTAAGTGGGTAAGACGCTGACTCGTTAGCTTAGAGGTCGTGTTCGATCCCTGCATTGGCCGAGAAAGTTCATCCAGATTTTTCAACGTGCCCCCCCCCCTTCTTGTCAGTGATGCAGGATATTTAGTCGTTCGGACGTGACGAAAAACCGAGGTCCCTTGTACACATTGGCATGCACGTAAAAGATCCCTTGGTAGTTGGAATTCGATACAAGTGTAGGACGTAGCGCCGCTGCCCGGACAAAATTTCCCTCAGAGCACACTGTATGGCCCATGCCCGTCTTCATTAGCCCAGTTCGGAGCAGAACAGTAGGACGTTAAACCCCATTTTATTTACATTTTATTTACATTTCTCTTACTAGCCAAGCCATGGAGGAAATCCCCGAAAACGGCATTGTTAGGAAAGGTGCTTGTCCTTTCAACTTGACCCGGTAGAATCAATATGTCAATACTAAATGACTAATATCATGATTGTTATCCACAGAACTGTGTTGTGTTATATTATTAAAAGAAGTCTACAGAACTCTATAATTTCAAAAAAATCAAATTTATTTTCAGTTCATTATACAGCATAAAGATAAACACGTTCCTCCAAAGAAACCAGTACAAAACAAAACGAGTCTTCGGTTCACAGACACGTTTCACTTCCGACCGAAGAAAATGCGTAGTGCGTCATCTAAACATGGGTATTCATCCGGAGTAAATATTCCATTTGTGTCTGTGTCACACAGATCGTACATCTGCATAAAGGCTAAATCCATATTGGAACGCTTCGCCACTGTATTCTGCCTGGAAAAAACAAAAAGTTTACAAGACATAAGTCAGAGTTTTAATCGATATTTTTGATCAATAAATCAATTCTTTTTGCCTTCAAAGGAATTGAAAGTTCATCATGATTTCCCCCATGGGAGTGGTGGAGAACGGAGAGTATGACAAGGACAGCTATCTAGTCGCTCGGATGGGACGAAAACCCGAGGTCCCGTGTACACATTGGCGTGCACGTAAAAGGTCCCTTGGCATTTGGAATTTGATATAAAAGTGTCGCTGTCCAGGCAAAATCCCCCCATAGCATATTGTATGACGTATACCTGTCTTCATTAGCTCAGTTTGGAGCAGAACAGTAGGACGTTAAACACCATTTCATTTCCAAAGGAATCATCAGTTAACCGGGATTTGGGGTTCGGTGCCACGGTGACTAAGTGTGTAAGATGTCTGGGCTGTACGATGGTAAGAGATATGTAGCTACACCCATACAATTGGGATGCGGCTACCGGTTTTCTAATTAGAAAAATGGCGTCGTTACACAAATCTTCCTTACACATCTACAGTAGTATTGATCCCTGTGATATTAACATATCTGGAATGTGTACATATTCAATAGTGGCTTACTCCAACGCTGTCCTTTAAACGTCGTTTATTAACAACACACGACATAATTACATCGAATACAAGATACTCAAAATAACGGGGGGGGGGGGGGGTAGCACAACCGCGCTGTATCATAAGGTCTGCCACTGATTGCCTGTTTGTATGTGACAGAAAGTAGGGTCGCCTGACCAACCAAGTAGGTTTTCTCCGGGTCCTCCGGTTTCTTCCCACCACAAGAGAATTTTTGCAAGCAAATTAAAGATATATTATGTAAGATTTAGATAAAGAGCTGGACGTTATTGCTATAATAGTTCCAAAATAGATAAGTCAAAAGTAGTATATTGAAAGTTACTTTATTCCGAACGAAGTTATGGCTGTCTGAAGTTTTGATGAGATATGGCATAGATTGTGTATTATTCTAGCAACGTTATGTTACATATTAATCGAACCCCATGAAATGAAACAAAAACACACACACACCCCCCCCCCCCCCCCGCCCCCGCGAATGCAGATTTAGTCCTTGCATAATACATGTACATGTACTAGCTTGGATTCAATCGGATTTAAATCAGGGGCCTTATTCACGAAATTTTAACTAAGATAAAATTCAAATTTTAGTTATTTGATTGGATAATATTAGATTGATTTTAGTGCTTAGCCAATCAAAACTGAAGTATCTACTAAAATTTGGATTTTATCTTTAGTTAAGATTTCGTGAATCAGGGCCCAGGTTTATTATTATTATTTAATTTTTGTGAACAATTAAATGTCGGCGGGTGTATTACATAGCGAGCAGCATAGATAAATGCAATTTCCATCCCATAAATCTTTGTAAATATATAGGGAGAACTGGGGTTTAACATCAACTCGACACAAACTAGGTCATTTCGGGACTAACATATGGTTTCATTTTATTTCAATAATTCGCTTTGCGCGTAAGGGTCTTTAGCAGTGGGAGGAAATCCACGAGGTTGGACAGGCGACCCTAGTCCTTGTCCCAACTAGGGGAATCAAAACCACACCAGGTGACTCAATAACAGACCTTATGATACAGAACGCACGTACTAACCATTCGACCATCTAACCCCCCAATATACTAAACTAAAGTCGTTTATCCATTTGATAATTAAATCGTGAAGGATAGTTCTGCAGTAAATCGGATCATAATCCACCAAAGATCGCTGGCTAGAGATGCGATCGAGAGTTGATTATGGTCTGTAAATATTAATTAATGTCTAATTAATAATAACTATATAACATTTCAGACGTAATGAAAGACCTGTAATAGGCAGATTTGGCTCTTGCATAATGTACGTTTAAGTAACTTGTATTCCATATAAACGTGTCACGTATTATCCCAGAATCCGCGGATGAATATGTTCTTAATATGTTTTTAATATAAGAAAAAATAAAACTTACAGATAATTTGGATAGTCGACATGAAAGGCTAAAATGGCAATGATCAGTTGCAATAATAACAACGTAATGGCGGCGACTCGACAACAAATCATTACTGTTTTACCTGAAAAATATAAACATTTATACACCATTGAAATATGCACATTTATACATCGCTTAAATAAACAAAGTTATACCTTATACATTTATACCCATAAACATGTATACCCCGCTTAAATATACAAATTTATACCCCGTTTAAATATAAACATTTATACCCCGCTTAAATATAAACAATTATACACCGCTTAAATATAAACATTTATACACCGCTTAAATATAAACATTTATACACCGCTTAAAGATACAATAAGGAAGATAAGATAAAGAGCTGACAGTTCACGATGTAAAAGTTAAAAACTAATGTTAAGGGAATTTGCTGAAAATGTCAATCAAATTGATATGCTTCACCTTATACATTTTCCCTTCCCTTTCATATTAATAATATTCTATTTTAAGTTTATTCAATATTTCAGAGGAGGTGGTGTGGGCGAATGGTTATCACATGCCTGTTGTATCGTAACTTGTGTCATTTCGTCAACTGACGTAGTTTAAAATCCCGAGTTGTGCGTGACAAAAAGAGAGATAGTGAGAGAGAGAGAGAGAGAGAGAGAGAGAGAGAGAGAGAGAGAGAGGGGGGGGGGGGTAAATTAAATTAAAATTTTAAATGGCGAACCAATTTAATCTATATGGTCTTGTTTTGTTAATAAATATATAGTTAACGTAACATTTCAGGCGTAAAGAAAGACCTGTTATAGGCAGATTTAGCTCTTGCATAATGTATGTAGGCCTATAATCGTTGTCGATTGGAAAAGATATAACGTTTGATCCTACCAATCACTGACAACAGCAATTTGGGTCAGTAAAGCACGATTCGCGCTACGGTTGATATCGTGGTTTTAAACGTGTGGTAATCGTTTAAAACCTTATCATACGTTGAGGTAAGTCTGGCAACCGTTTTGATCGTATCGAAACGTAACCGAACGTATCTGCACGTACCACATCGTGGACTTAATAGGGCCATCCATGTCGTAAGGCATAGCGCAACAGTGGAAACCTGGCATAAATCACATTGAAACAAAAGACTTCGATTCCTGATACAAAATCAAATAAAATGGGGTTTCACGTCCTACTGTTCCGCTCCAAACTGGGCAAATGGAAGACGGACATACGCCATATACAGTGAGATATGAGGGAAATTTTGCCCTGACAGCGGCACTGCAGCCTATTCTTATATCGAATTCCAAATGTCAAGGGACATTTTACGTGCACGCCACGATTTTTCTTCACATCCGAACTGTCCTTGTCATCATGCTCTCCCTCATGCATCACTGACAATGGGGAACAACGCCGGAACGGACAATTTGGATGAACATTCTCAGCAAATGCAGGAAACGATGTCCCCCCACACCTATTCCTGATACAGATACGTACAGGTAAAAAATTATTTCAAATATAGATCAATCGACTCACCTGATAAACAACTTCACACCAGATCTCTAAGAAAAAAAACAAGCGACTGACACAAAAATATTTCAAACTTCTCTGATTGCCTGCAGGATACGATCTCAAATTTAAACAATATATTCCTGCGATGAAAATGGTATTAATTATTGCGTCCTTTAAGTGATTTCGTTGTAGTGGCAATTTTCCCAGTTCCCAGTACAAAATTATTCCGGCGAAAAAGTCAATTGTATTTTCTTTATCTGAGCTTTTGCTGTTCTTTCACCGAGTTGTTTTGCCACCTTGCGAGCTACTTAACTAACAAATATTAATATAGCTAAGGGTTCCGCATTATAAACAGTCTCCCACCCACACTCCGCATCCCGTGCCGCTCATAAACAACGTCGCACGCTATTATCATAATATGGCATCACTTAAAACCTCGCGTGAGTGTCACTAATTAAGGTGGTCGACGATGACATAGGTACATGTTTATTGACGGTTTGTCATTAGGTGGTCAGATACATAATTACACTCATACACAGGAAGGTTGTCAACAGTGTCGACATATTCAATGGTTTTGCACCAGTTAAATGACAAGGAAATGGGGTTTAACGTCCAACTGTCCTGCTTCAACTAGCTTAACGAAGACGAACGTGCGCCATGCAGTGTGCTATGAGGGAAAGTTTGTCCCGCAGCAACGCTATGGTCTACTCTTATATCGAATTATAACTGCCAAGGGTTATTTTGCGTACGCGCTAGTATGTTCGTGTGACTATGGGTTTCGTCCTATCCGAATGACTATACGTTGTCACTTGCAAAAAATTCTCGGCCAAAGTCGTGATTGAACACGATTACCCCTGATTAAGTAACCAGCGTTTTGTTCACTCGATTCTTTGTTAAATGAATTGAAATAGGGTTTAACGTCCTACGGTTCTGCTCCGACTTAGCTAATGAGGACGACCATACGCCATACAATGTGCTATGAGGAACACTTTGCCAGGACAGCGGTACAACAGCCTTTTATATCGCATTCCTACTCTCAAGGGCTCTTTTACGTGTATGTAACTGTGTACACGGGACCTCGTTTTTCGACCCATCCGAACGATAGACAGCTCTCCTTCTCAGACTGTCAAGGGCTCTTTTACATTTAACTGTCTTCACGGGATCTCCGTTTTTCTTGTCACCCGAACGACTAGACAGCTTTCCTTGTCAGACCCTCCGCCCTGCGCCACTGACAAGGGGAAATCACGCGAAAAACTCCGATGAATTTTCTCGGCTAACACCGGGAGCGAAGCCGCGGTCTCCAGGCTAGCAAGCCAGCATCTTACAAGCTTGAAAACAATATGTCTGGTCAATTAGAAGCTTCGCACGTTAGTATGTTCGTCCCGCCTCCCCTGTGGACACGCGCCATCTATATGTGTTAAAGACATGTGACGTCATTGATGATGACAGGAAGATAAAGCAGGTGCCCGTCATCCAGTATGGTTAACAGATAATCCACAAGATGAACCGATTGACAACTTATAGACTAATGGTGGTGTTTTTGTGGAAATAAACATCGACGAGGCGGTATTTTTAGACAGACGAAACATTAGAACATGGCCACGAACGTATTTTGAAGGTCGTTTATTTTCCAGATTAACTGTTATTGGAGGGGGCGGATAGTTTTAGACTCCGTGTGACAATAAAACAAAAACAGAATGAGAAACCCACGAACAACGTAGATAAATGCAATCAATCTAAGGCAATTAGCGAACCATCTTTTTTGTTGTAAAAGTAAAGAAGGCGGATGAGTGAACAGAAATACCAATCGGATTAAAACACATACCCCAATTCGTTTCGTTTTTTTTTATAGTTCAAAAATTTCGTTTTACTTTACTACATTAAGGCTAAGTCTATATTAGTTTTGGTCAATTATTGAAATAAAATTTAAAAAAAAAACACATATGTTAGTCCCGAAATGACATAGTTTGTGTCGGGTGGACGTTAACCCCCATTTCTCTCTCTCTCTCTTTGTTTTGGTCAACTCCATTTTCGTCAAGGTCGCTGAGATGTAAATAAGGTTAGGGCACGTTCTTGTTGGCGAAATTGTGGGTTTAGTTAGGTTTAACAAATTTGGGGAGAGATCAACAAGTTACCACATAAGCACTGGCTTAGGGTCAATTTCTTGAAATTTATCGCGGCCTGGTAACTGAATTTAAGCACAATGTGTAATCCCCGTTCACATTACACATTGTTTGTAGCGTAAGCGTGTCGTACTGAGTACCGTGCCAATTTGATCCACTAAAGTGAGGTGGTCTCGGCACGGTGACAGGTACGACGGCACGGTTAAATTTTTTGTGGCGTAAACGCTATCCGGCCTGCCCCTTTTCCCGCAAACCTGCACAGTTCTGTCATTTGTCCTGCCAAATGACTATCCAGACTAAATCAACCGCCATGATTGTTTTTATCCGCATATTTTGCATAGTGAAAGTTCCACATTTGGTGTGTCAGGCAGGGTTCCGCGGCCAAGTGTAAACGGGGTTTAGTATGACATCGTACCGGTTGGTGATGAATGAAAAGTAGGACGTTAAACCATGAACTGGTTCATTTTAGGGTGAGGTCAGGTTTCATAAAACATTTACTCAAAATAGTCGCCTTATTATAGCCCTTTATAAAACTTTTGTTGTTTTAATGTATGAAATGCATCAATACGAAACTATGTTTCTGGATCAAATATATTTCACATAAACAGTTATTGAAAGTTGAGTAAATTCTTCACCTAAATGTAAGAATGTTTTGTGAACTCGGGGCCTGGTTTTTCGTTCCACTATCACGCGTAATAGAACAGTTTGAAAACGAACAGAAGCGTGGGAGGAAACGCCGGTTGCCGATTAACAGTTGCCTCGTAGCACTGTAGGACGTTAAACCACATATAGTGTTTTAGGTTTCCGACGGCTGGATCTTTCCACCACCACAGCCAGTCTGTGAAGCAGTCCCATTTTTAAAATGAGGATGCATGCAGCGGTCTGACGTGAGTCTGTATCATCAGTTCGGTTACAGCAGCGTTATCACTTTTAGTAATAAAACTAATGTAATTAATTTATACCAAAAATGCCGAGAAGACGTTAAACCCCATTTCTCGCTATACCAAAACAACATTAAACTCGCATAATTAATCACGGGAAATTAAATGAAACGAAATGGGGTTTAACGTCCTACTGTTCTGCTCCTAAACTGGGCTAATCAAGATGGGCATATGCCGAGAAAGTTCATCCAGACTTTCCGGTGTGGCTTCCCCTTGTCAGTGATACAGGACGGGTGGTCTGACAAGGACAGCTTTCTAGTCGTTCGGATGGTACGGCGTATGGCCGTCTTCGTTAGGCCAGTTTAGGAGCAGAACAGGACGTTAAATCCCATTTTAAACCGAATAGAAGTATTTTATGTTTACACGGTATAGAGAATCGCAGATGTGTTACATTAAGTTAATTGGTCAATTAAAATTAATGTCGAAGAAAGCTGTCGGCCATGTGGTAGGTTGTCGTGGGATAATTTCATTGTTGGTTAATGTTGAATAATGTTCTTATTTACAATTATTAAATGCCAAGTACAGCACGCTGGTGGACTTTAAATGGCGGGAGTTAAAATTAACGATCACAAATTTAGATAGAAACTACTGAAGACTCAAAAATTATTAAAAAGAATTTACTACTATTAATAATGTTTTTATACAAATATAACTTTTATAGGAAATAGAAATATCCAATGAAATATTAATTTATTACTAATAATGAAATTATTTAGTATTTTATTTTTATAGGATGGGTTGGCTAGCTGAATGGTCTAAGGGTTTCGCAACGATATAGGCCCCGTCACGTGTTCCCCGGCCACATAGAAGTTGGGCGGGTGACCGAATGGTTAGCGCGTGCGCGATGTATCATAAGGTTTGTCATTGAGTCAACTGGCGTGGTTTCGATTCTTCGATCGTACGTGACAAGGAGTTGGGTCACCTATCCTATCCCGTGGGTTTTCTCAGAGTCGTCCGGTTTCCTCCCACTGTTTAAGACCCCTACGCGCAAGCGAATTATTAAAGTAAAATCGAACCTTATGTTAAACCCAAAATGACATAGTTTGTGTCGAGTTGATATTAAACTCTCTCTCTCTCTCTCTCTCTCTCTCTCTCTCTCTCTCTCTCTCTCTCTCTCTCTCTCTGTGTCTCTCTCTCATGAACTACTCTACGTGGCGCTTGAACTGATTATGAAACGTTTCTCGATGCAGATGAAACCAATAATTTTCGAGGTCATGGGATATCCGATCGTCGTGCGTCAATATCGCTTTAAAGTAGCTCCATGTAAAGATGCAAGGTCTTTAACTCAATATTAGTCCAAAGTCGTCTTACCATGAATAGGTAGGCTTCTGATATCCAATTTTTAAGACAAAGCAGGGGCGGATCTAGGAATTTTGAAAAGGGAGGGGGCGCCGCAAAATGAAGGCACTGACCGCGGAGACGGGGCACGTCGCTGAGAGGGAGGTGGGGACCCAAGAAAATTATCCGTCATTTCCTTGCATCTGTAGCCAATTCAAGAGCTATGTGTCTGATATTTTCGTCTAAACGTTCGGAAATCGTAGAAAAGGCACTTTCAATAGTAAAAAAGGGGCACTGTCGAAAATTGGGGGGGGGGGGCATCGAATCCGCCTCTGCAAAGTAAACATTTTACCAAGTGATATGTGATAACAACATGTGGACCTCTTGAGGGTGCAAACGCTTTGTACGCGGTTTTCGTACCATCTGGAGGAACAATTCAGCAAGCTATGTGCCAAAAATCCATCCGAAAACTTTGAACGAATGCTAAAACGGGCGGACATGGGCGACGTCATTAAAACGGCTGGCGGGGCAGACGAATGAAACCCCCAACCAGGGCCGTAAGTAGCCCAGAGCAACGAGGGGGCGGGGGGGGGGGGGGTCTCAGTAGTGATGTAAAATTGACGGACAATGCGTATATATTGTTTTTATGGTCGACATATTTTCACAGGGAGGGAGGGGTGGGTGGGGTGGGAGTAACTGGACCCCTATTCCATCGCACAGAATCGAAACATGCGACCATCAAAGAGATAGCATCGAGGAAGCCCTATTGAAATTATCATCGATAACCCATCTAAACAATTACAATAGTTGTATGTACATATGAATTATTAATAACTTTATTCTCGTATTAATTAGTCCTAAATCTAAATATAAATCTACACTGTCTCCCCTTTTTTAAAGGAAATAACCAATCTCCGGATATACCGTTTAAGGCGAAGAATGACCAATGAATAGCTAATTGTAATAAATCTGAAAATAACTCAGCTCTATTTATGGTATATTTTAATCAATTGATAAAAAATGTTTGTGTCGATTTATCTTTTATTTTGTGTTTATCTATAAACCAACTGAACAAAATCTCGATATTTGAGAATATCTGATTCTTATTTCAAAGCATATCGTTATTTTTATTGGTCTTAAGCTTTTCACTTATTAAAGCTTCAAAAGATGCTAGGATTTGTTGACATCTTAACGTGCACAAATACCCCGCATCAATATTCTAGCTTAAAGATACATTATGAGAGATTAGATAGTATTCTAGCTTAAGGATACATTCAAGCTTAGATTAGATACTATGCTAGATTAAAGATACATTATGGGAGATTAGATAATATGCTAGCTTAAAGATACATTATGGGAGATTAGATAATATGCTAGCTTAAAGATACATTATGGGAGATTAGATAATATGCTAGCTTAAAGATACATTAAGGGAGATTAGATAATATGCTAGCTTAAAGATACATTATGGGAGATTAGATAATATTCGAGCTTAAAGATACATTATAGGAGATTAGATAATATGCTAGCTTAAAGATACATTATGGGAGATTAGATAATATGCTAGCTTAAAGATACATTATAGGAGATTAGGTAAAGAGCTGACAGTTCCCACTGTAATATATAGTGAAAAACTAGATAATGTAAAGGGTATTTGCTGAAATTGTCAGCCAAATTGATCCACTCTGAATCGATAATTTAGAGATTGAATTTTCGACTTCGCCTCGGTCATCATTACTAAAATCGGTATGATAAAAAAATACAGTCTCGATTATCCATTTCATGATTTAATCATGAATGAAAGTTGAGCAGCAAATAGGATCCTAATCCAGTAAATATGGCAGGCTAGCGATGACATCGAATATGATCTGGATAAGTTAATGAATGTCTAATTAATAATTTAGATAACATTTAAGGCCTAAAGAAAGTCTTGCAATAGGCAGATTTAGCTCTTGCACATAATGTATGTTTAAATCTCTCGCATAATGTATGTTTAAAGAAGGTGAGTATCTTAATTAATAATATTTGAAATTAACACAAATTATAATTTGATATTGGTCTATTTCAATCAATATTGATTATCTTAGCAGGAAAATATTGGATCACAATATCAAATATTTAAGACACAAAGAACATTTTATAATCAGTACACGAGGAAATATTTCCTACAAGACAATGCGGAAGTAATAAGTTATGGCTGATTCACAAACGATAAATTAATTCTGGGATGGGCTGAGCAGACGTAGACAACTGTCGATTGATTTGAACTGTTAACGTGTATCACCAAATTTAATTGGTACAAAATAACGATACATTAGTTAAAGCTGCAATTTCATATTTTTCAGTTATGTTTTTAAAATATATTAAAATAAAGCCTTAAGATAGATGGTAACTATAAACAATCCTACCTTGTTAAAGAATAATCCTATTAATCCTATAATTCACTATTGCCTGTTGAGAAATTGGCAAAAATATCATTTTCAACTTTAAGTTCAAACGTTTGAAGATAGCTATTGCATGGGGGGAAATGGGAAAACGAGGTAGGTAATTGTGTTATTATTTCTGATGTGAAGGATTTTAAAGTGTGAAAATACTGAAAATAATGTCTATGATTGTATAATAGTGAGGTGACAACCTATTAAGCAAAAGACATAGAAATAAATATATGTTTTCACTTTCTTCGAAAATATGAAATTCCCGCTTTAAAAGTTTATTAAAGAGTTGGTCATTCTTGTTATAATAATTCAAAGATAGGCTGGCACTGCCAGGCAGGATACGCTCACATTTTCGAGAGATGGGTAGAGAACAAGAAATACCGAAAGTGATTTTTCCTACATCATTAAGTCCTGTATTTCATACTGTATTGGGAGCAGCCATTTTGTTGGTCAGTTCCAGTCTGATATTCATGAAATTTGAAGCCGACAATGATTATGGTGTGACGGTACACAACCTAGAAATGTGACTTTTCGGCAAAATCGGATAAGAATTTTGACCTGTAGAGGGTCCACAACCATGATATATCATATCTTTACACTATTCGCGTACAAACGGCGACCATTTCGTCCGGCAATTTTGGTACGATTTTCACGAAATTCGAATAATTCAGAAGTTATGATCCGATATGCGCAAATACCGAAAGGAACCAAGATCTTTGGGTTATAACCATGCATTTCAAGTTTCATCAAAATCAAATTAAAATTGTGACCTATACAGGGTCCACAACCATGATATACCATTTTTTAACAGTCTGTCAATTTTGGTCCGATTTTCCCGAAATTTGAACTCAAACCTTCCTTAAGGTGAAACGGTGATATAATCAAACGTTTTTTTAAATCGGAAAATAATTGTGACTTCCAGAGGGACCACATGCTAAAAAGGGTGATTTTTTGTACAATCAGGGGCCATAATTCAGGAAGTTACGAATCAATGAGCGCAAATATCGAAAGGAACCAAGATCTTCAGGTTATAAACATGCATGTCAAGTTTCATCAAAATCGGTTCAAAATTGTGACCTATATAGGGTCCACAACCTGATATAACATATTTTCACACTATTCGCGTACAAACGGCGGCCATTTTGTTTGTCAATTTTGGTCCGATTTTCACGAAATTTAAACTCACCTTCATTACCATGTAACGGTGATATAATCAAACGGTTTTTTAAATCGGATAATAATTTTGACCTCCAGAGGGACCACAAGCTAAAAAGGGCGATTTTTCGGACAATCAGGGGCCATAATTCAGGAAGTTACGATCCGATGGGCGCAAATATCGAAAGGAACCAAGATTTTGGGGTTATAGACATGCATGTCAAGTTTCATCACAATCGGTTCAAAATTGTGACCTCTATAGTGTCCACAAGCTAACAACATGATATTTCGTACAATCAGGGGCCATAATCCATGAAGTTCCGATCCGATACATGCCAATATCGAAAGGAACCGAGATCTTATGGGGATAAACCTATATTTCAAGTTTCGTCAAAATGTGGGCGTATAAAAATAGACGATATTGAATATTGAAAATTGCCATCAAATTACTTCATTCAAATTATCACTTTTTGTAGTTTTGTCCAGATGTGTGCATAGTGGTAACCAAGGCACTGGCATATATGCGACTTAGCCTCGCTTTCCTATTTTTAAATCAAATTTTTAAATGGCGGACCGTATTCAATGCCGCCGTGAGGTTATTATGGTCTTGTTTTGTTAATAAATATCTAATTAATGGTTTATATAACATTTCAGGAATAAAGAAAGACCTGCAATAGGCAGATTTAGCTCGTACATAATGTATGTTTAATTGGTAAAAAATAAAATAATTGAATCTAAATTACTTTTTAAAAGTTCATATAACATTATAGACCAGTGTCGTATAGTTCAATGTTCCATGAAAAAGTCCGGGCACTCCGGTTTCCTCCCACTGCTAAAGACCCCTACGCTCAAGCGAATTATTGAAATAAAAATTAAACCATATGTTAGTCCCGAAATGACCTAGTTTGTGTTGAGTGGACGTTAAACCCCATTTCTCTCTCTCTCTCTCTCTCTCTCTCGACATGTTAAAGAGACGCCTTCACGAGATGAAATTGACAATGATTGTATTAATATACTGAGCGTCATAGAAAACGCATCACTTAGTTTTTCGTATAACAGAATGATCCTGTAAACATATCTTATTTATTTTGTTTCTTATTGTAAACAATATTCTAATGGTAACACATCAATAACAACACATTTGTACACTTATGGATGTTTAATCTGTAATCAACGGTAAAAAGTCAGAGAGGTCAAAACCAAAAGTACGACCCAGATGTCAGTAGCGCGTGTGTCCTCTACGGACTCTTACGCACGCTGTGCAGCAACCTCGCATGGAATTAAGCAAAATAAATAAGATATGTTTACAAGATCGTTTTGTTATACAAAAATCTAAGTGATGCGTTTTCTATGGCGCTCAGTATATTTTAGAACATGATATTTCTACGTTACATGGTCTATTGCATGAGAACTTATATTTTCGGGGAGTTTGATGTTCGAATGGTTAGGGCGGGCGAGTTGTAACATAAGGCCTGTCATTGAGTCAAATGGCGTTATTTCGATTCCCCGGTTGTATGTGACAAGGAGTAGATTCACCTGTCCAACTAGTTGGGATTTCACCCACTGATGAGACCCCTACGCGCACGCGAATTATTGGAATAAAATTGAATCATATGTCAGCCCCGATATGACCTAGGTTTCGTAAGTTGACATTGACTCACACCCTCTCCCTCTCCCTCTCTCCCTCTCTCTGTCTAAATACGATAGATCTCCATAGGAACTGGAATCGATTAGCAGGTCACCCAACGAAAGAATTGACTCGTAAATCTTAAAATGGCTACGTGTCCGGATAAGCATTTCTGATGTTAACGTCCCGACGACTCAATATTTTGAGCTGAAATTTTGAGACAAGGTAAATACACCATTAGTCTATGTTTTGGCGCTTATATTTCATACATACTCAGACTTTTATTGTCGAGACTCTATTTATTCAAATCGGGGTAGTCCCTTTAAGTTAGGGGGTTCGCGTTGCTAAGTGGGTAAGACGCTGGCTCTCTCGCCTTGAGGTTGGGTGTTCGATCCCTGTATTGGCCGAGACAGTTCAATTATATTTTGGCGCTTAAATTTCATACGTACTTGGACTCTTATTGTTGAGACTCTATTAAAATCGGGATGCTCCCTTTAAGTTAGGGGGTCACGTGGCTAAGTGGGTAAGACGCTGGCTCGCTAGCCTTGAGTTCGGGTGTTCCCTGTATTTGCCGAGAAAGTTCACCCAGCGCCGTTTCCCGTTGTCAGTTATGCAGAATGGAAGGCCTGACATGGACAGCTCTCTAGTCGTTCGGATGGGACGAAAAACTGAGGTTCCGTGTACACAATGGCGTGCACCTAGAAAGATCCCTTGCAGTTGGCATTCGCCCACTGCCCGAGCAAAATTTCCCTCATATCGCACTGCATGGCGTATGCCCATCTTCATTAGCCCAGGCAAGGAGCAGAGCAATAGGACGTGAAATTTCATTTCCCTTTAAGTTAGGGAGAGAGAGAAATGGGGTTTAACGTCCACTCAACACAAACTAGGTCATTTCGGGACTAACATTATTTCAATAATTCGCTTGCGCGTAGGGGTCTTTAGCAGTGGGAGGAAACCGGAGTGCACGGAGGAAACCCACGAGGTTGAGAAGGCGCCCCTATCTCCATGCCACATACGCTCACACGAGGGATCGAAACCACAGCCGCAAGCCAGAGCTGACAGGCCAGCTAGAAGTCGAAGCGCGGCACTCTAGTCCACTAGGCCATCCCAACCCCCACTTTAAGTTAGGAATACCTCCAAATGATCTGATATCAAGGATATGCATGGAATGTTTATACGCAATATGATCACATAGCCGCCAGTAACTTTTCGTTCATGAATAATAGATGACACTGAGAACTGCAATATTAACAAAATGTATTTGCTGAGGATGTCATTTTTTTGCCAATCATAAAATCAAAGTTCGAGTGATTAAATTTCACTATTTTTGTTTTCTTTTTTGGGCATATTTATTTGTAACAAATTATATTTTGTGATTTTTTGAAATGACTAAAGATGTCAAAAAGTGTTCAATTGAGATTAGAAAAAATAGAGTAAGAACTAAGGTTTAAGTCTACTCGACACGAACCAGGTAATTTAGGAACTAACACGTGGTTCAATTTTATTATAATAATTAGTTTGAGCGTAGAGGCCATTATTTGCGCGTGGGGGGGGGGAATTAAAATCCACATCCACGAGAACGACACTGGCGCCAGTGTTATAGCCATTATGTTGTTAACATTCATAGTGGGTGCGATTAACGATAGACTCTAGATTTGGAACCTACCCACTCCCATCCCCTATTACCTATCATCTGTGGTGCTCGGTCCATGACTGCGTCACTCATATTGCTAAACAGCCTCAAACAAAAAAATCTTTATATACGTCCTTGTAGATATTTACAAGCGAGGAATAGAAACCGCCCCAATCGACTCTATGACACATCTTATGATCGAACGTGCGGGCTACCCAACCCCGAGATAAGCCTAAAAAGGATAATTTGGATGAGATAAATGTACTCTTGAAATGTTTACTTTGTCATTGAAAAGATAATTTTCTTTTACACTCACCTCTTACGTTTTTTGGTAATATGGGATGACAAAAATATTGTTTAGAAAACTTGAACTAAATATAGCGCATAAAACCTTGAGGGAATATCAAAATATTAAAAACAAACGTTTTTAATTTCGTTAAATGTATCAAATGTGGAGATTTTTTTTAATTTTGAGAAATGCAATGAGAGAGAGAGAGGGAGAGAGAGGGGGGGGGGGGTAACGTCCACTCGACACAAACTAGGTCATTTCGGGACTAACATGGTTTTTTTTTACAAGTTTATTTCAATAATTTGCTTGCGCGTAGGGGTCTTTAGCAGTGGAAGGAAACTAGAGTGCCAAGAGGAAACCCACGAGGCTGAGAAGGTGCCCCTATCTCCATGCCAAATACGCTTACACCAGGGATCGAAACCACGGCCACAAATGTAGCACCTTTGGTCTTTTTGTCAGACGTGGAGAGCGGACATGTACCAAAACCGGTCGCCACATCCTACGTATGACCCATGCATCTTTTCTTACTACATATTTTCGTAGCCTTGTGATCGTCTAGGATTTATCTCAGATCGTCTTTTCTTCTCCTTCACGTTGTGTTTACTTCTTACTGGTTTCTTAAGACGTTTGTCTTCTTCAGTTATAACAATGCAACAGTTCGTTTTTACCTTTTATGTAGCATAAGTATACATACAAGCATATTACAATTACAGTCAATGCTAACTAAACTCTTCTCAACCTAGACACCTCGCGGTGCCTAGGACTCTTAGATGGTAACCCTCTGGAATCTAATCGAAGTCTGATTTAAAGACATACTATAGTTCCTTTATAGCCGCAAGGGTATCACGCACAGTCGTGCATGTTCATGACCATGAACCTGTGCAATCCACGTAATGATTGGTTAAATAAAACCAAATGATGCAATAGGAATATCTCGAATCACATGTATTTTGTTGAAAGATAGAACTAGTTTGTTATGGCTATACAACTCTTTTTTATGTAACCATGTCAATCATTGACTAAGTTGATTTTAGTACACACCTACATATATGTGAACCAAAGATATTAATTAATGAAATAATATGCCATCTTATTTCTCGAGCAAAAATTCTTCTAAAAGTATTACACAAACCAGAGGTGACAGGCCAGCTAGAGGTCGAAGCGCGGCACTCTAGACCCCCCCCCCCCTCCCACAATTCGATATAAGAGTAAGTCTTAACTCCGTGTAAATCTATTCTAATATTTGGGATTGTCATTTCTTTGTTCGGCGTTGGCGACTGCACTACGGCTGTCCCGAGGCTGCAATTTGATGTATAGGGTAGTGGACGATAAACTCCATTTCCCTCTTTCCGTGAATTTAAGACATAGAACCTTTAAAAATGGACTATCCCGATTTAAACAGTCTCAAAAAAAAAAAAAAATCTTAAATTTCATACATACACGGGCTTACTTAAAAGCGCCCAAATATCGTGGAATGGTGTATTTAACCTGTTTTAAAATTTCAGCTCAAAATATTGAGTTGTTTGGACGTGAACGCCAAATCTGCCTATCGGGACAAGTAACCTTTTAAGATTTCGTGTCATTTTTTTCGTTTGGTGACCTGACAATCGATTCTTGTTCCTTTAGAGGTTTATGCAATGAATCACCCATGTGCTGTACTTGATAACGAAGGAGCGGATCTAGAAATTTTGAAAAAGGGGCGCCGCAAAATAAGGGCACTGACTGCGGAGACGGGGCACGCCACTAAGGGGCGGGTCCCCCAAAGAAAATTATCCGGGCACTGTTGAAAATTAGGATTGAATCCGCCTTTGGACATGGGGTTTAACGTCCTATTCTTGTGCACGTAACCTGCACTAATGGAAATCGATCATACTGTGTGCTCTGTAGGAAATTTTGCCCTGGCAGTGGCGCTACGGCCTACCCTTATATCGAATTCCAACTGCCAAGGGATCTCTTACGTGCACGCCAATGTGCACACGGGACCTACTTGATACGCCTACACATTATTTTTTATAAAAGAGAGAGAAATGGGGTTTAACGGCCACTCGACACAAACTGGGTCATTTCGCGACTAACATATAGTTTAATTTTATTTCAATAATTTGCTTGTGCGTGGTGATCTTTAGCGGTGGGAGGAAACCAGAGGATCCAGAGAAAATCCCTGAGGTTGGACATGCGACCCTACTCCTTGTCACGTTCAAACGTAGATTCGATACCGCGCCAGTTGACTCAATGACAGGCTTTATGATACAGCACGCACGTGCTAACCATTCGGCCATCCAACACTCTTTTTATACAAGGAAAGTCTGGTTTTATCCAGACACCACATAATACAGCTTGGGACACTGGTCCTCATTTTCAGATGTAACTTAGTTGCTCGGTGCATAGGTACAGATTTTTTAACAACAGTAAGCAATTTTATTCTCCAAATATCAGCGGGATTGGCCCTTCAATTAGTTATATTGACTGATCATACGTACATAACCCCGTCAGCTGTCATCGGAAGTGTCACTACTTATGATGTCATCAAGCAAATCATCACGCGCCTGGTGCTAACTCAGCTTGATACAAAAATAATTCCGTCATCACGCAAACCTATTACCGTTGTCGTCATTGATTTATCGCAAGTTTGTTTGATACCCTTATAAAATGCACAGACGAATTGGGGTCCTTCTGGTGAACCTTTAAACCCCCAATGTTTACGGAGACTCCTAAACTGGGATGTGGGAGAAATAAATGGTGGGTTGGTGTGGAAGGGGGGGGGGGGTCTGCGCCAACGATACACTGTTATGTGTTGCCCCCGACCTTGTCACTATGAGGTACACTTATTTTAATTTCTGACAGAGATAGAAATGCTAACTTCCACTCGACACAAATTAAGTCACTTTGGGATTAACACATGGTTCAATTTTATTTTAACAATCCGCTTGCTGAAGGGGATCTTTAGCAGGTGGGTAACCCTGAGAAAACCCAAGAGGTCCTCTAAATTACGTCACTTGAGTCGATGACAGACCTTATGATACAACACGTACGCAATAACCATTCGGCCACCCAACTCTCTTCTGACGGAAACACGCGACGGAACCTCTATCACTGCGCATGCCTCAGACCATTCAGCTACCCACCCACCGAATAAAACAATAAAATGATCAAGAACAAAATTATTATTCGTAGTAAATTTTCTATTAATGATTCTTTGGATATCATTCCCGATAAAGGGTACATTTGTATAAAAGCATATAAAATACATTTGTATAAAAACATTAAAATACATTTGCATAAAATATAATATTCAAAGACAATGTAGGAACTGATGTCCAAATACAACAATACATGTAACTCAAAAGCGGCTTAACGAGGTTCAATTACAACAATACAATATACAGGTAGACGACCTTCATATAATTTGGATAACGGAGACATCGGCTAGCATACATGTATTACAATGTTATTTGAGTAACAGAGAGAAGCTGCTCGTGGTCGATCTATCTGTTACATCGTTAAGTATGCTTCGGGAACCTCGGTTACTAAGTGATCATGACGTTGGACCATAAAGTGATACATGCACCAAGTTTGGTAAAGAACCCCGAAGAACTTTCGCGGACAGCACCGAGAACCCCTCGTAAGCACCAAACACAATATGAATACTACGGCACGAGAACTCTTCGTTAGCGAGACCGCACCAAACACAATATGAACACAATAGCAAATGAGCACAATTATTTAGCACATCGTCATCATAATATCCACAAAACACGTAAATCGTAAAGGGGCACACAATATTGCACTAGCATTTATTCACATAATTAAAATAATGATGCCGCCCATGGGAACAAAACATTGATCTAGGACCGACCACGCTTTCCCATGGTAATAACACATAATTGTCAAAGGACTGCAACTCCGACCATTTTGATTTAAATGTGATGAAAATTCATAATATTAATATGTTACATCTAATATTCGCCATGCCAACCAAAGACACGTCGTTTTAATCATGTCCCGACTGATTGTGTTTCTGATTCAGGAAAAATCGCGCATTTCACCATCAGTTATTGCAGAATAGTCCACATTAAATATATCAATGGAAGCACAAATATTTAAACGAACAGAATTGATTGTTAGTGCCTCGCCTCTCATCTGCCTTTTTTATCGGAGAGCTAAAAGAAGAATTCTAGCAACTTCAGCTGTGCCTCTTTGATTCAAAGTTGCATCACCAGCATATAGGAAGCGTTCTGAATGGAACCGTGCCGGACAAAATTTATGGACCGATATTCAAGCGATCAGAATGAATTGTTAATGTCTCAGCATACAACAGCTTTTGAATTTGAGAGCTGAAAGAAGTAATCTAGCAACTTCGGCTGTGCCTTTTTGATTCAGAGTTTTATCATCCGCATACAGAGAGCTCTTCAAGGCACCAGAGACAGACACAAATGATGGTTCAGATGAAATATATTCACAGTTGAATTCGCAACAGAGCATCTGCAACATATCGTTGATTCGTAAAATGGATCGATTGTATGAAAGTGATAGGCGTGGTATTAAGCCAATAAACTTGATGACTGCTCGGGGAAATCTCTGTCTGATAGCCAAAATAAGTTGGATATAATCCGCTTCACATCGACCCACATTAAGTCCTGGACCTGCGAAATTAGTCTCGGCCAAGATTACAAAGTTTAAAGTGAAGAAGGAGGCGTCACATCTGCATACAAAGTCATAGATATCGTTTATGGACGCACCGGGTAGGGTGCGTATTTCTGTGTTCCCGGTACTATCCAGACGCCAGGGGCTGACACGCTGCATAACAGTCGTGCCAATTAAAATATTGGTTTTATCGTCTAAGGGTCTGATGTGATCAAATCGCGTTATCTGTTCTGTATTTAAAGACTGGTCAATGCTGTAGGAATAGTTCTTCCATGACATTGTACTACCTCTGACAGTTGTCTTCTTCTCCTCGTCCTTCCGAGAATCGGCGACTTCCTGGTTTAGCACGTCGTTGGTGGCGGACAATTCTTGTATTTGACCTGTTTGTAATCGTATTTGTTTCTTCAGCTCTGTTACAGAATCTTCGTACTTTTTGTTTTGCGTTTCCATTTTAGTTTTCAGCTCCTTTTGACTAATTCTGCCATCCTTGAGCAACAATTCTGAAGTTTTGTTGATGTTCGACAGTTTGTCGACTTCGTCTTTCTGTAATTGCACTTGGATACGAAGCGTCGCGATGGACTCTTCATCGTCAAGATGCTTGACTTTTGTCTCAAATTTACTACACATAACATCTACGATTTTCTGTTCAAGCTTCTTGTTGGTGGTGGACAATTTATTGATCTCATCTTTCTGTACTTCCATCTGCTTTCTGAGATCCGCCACAGACTCTTCACATGGCTGACTTCCTGAAATCGATTCCTTCTTAACGTTAGTTTTACAAACAATGCAATCTATATTTTTCTTGTTTAAGGATGACAATCGGTTGATCTCATCCGTCTGCAGCTGTACTTGCTTCTTGAGCTCAGTCAATTCCATTTGAGACTCATCATATTTCTGGTTTAAATTGTCCATTTCATTTTGCATTTCCACGCTACCAACAACGACATCTTTGTTTTCCTGTTCTAGTTTTTGGTTGGTGATGGACAGTTGGTGGATTTCTTCCTTCTGGATCTTTAACTGGTGTCGAAGCTCTGTCACCACTACCAAGGACTCTTCATAACCAGTAGTCCCATTTATCTGTTGATCCGGGAGGTCCGTGTCAATTGTTACTCCAGTTTTGCAAATACAGCCTTCTTTGGTTTTTTGTTCTAACGTTTGCTGGGTGACGGACAACTGTTCAAGTTCCTGCAGATGAATCTTTATCCGATTTTGAAGTTCGATTAAAGACTCCTCGTACTTCTTGACTTGTTCATTATGCTTATTTGTCAGCTTTTGGATAGTTTCAGTCAGGGTTTCACAGGAGTTCTTTAGTTCCCAGTTCTGTGCCTGCAAACTGACGTACTGTGAATTTAAGTTTTGCCTGTCGGTATTGGCCTCCGTCAGCAGGTTTGACTGTAAAACTAAATCCTCATTCAGATTTGTAATGACGTCTTCTAAATCCGAAATGGTTTTATTCAGGTTCGAGCTTTGGGAATGGGACTTCGATAGTTTGTCCGTCTTTTTAATCTGGAATTTTGATTTAAACTTGCTGGTTAAAGATCTAAAGGATGGTCTTCGTCTTCTGGATTCTACATTAGACGTGTTGTTGTTGTCGACGATCGAGGACACGTCTTCCGTAGCATCACAATTAGTCCTTTCATTCTTTGTTACAAAGTCGCTTGGGTTGAGGTTCTGTTGGTCGTTTTGTATATATAAACCAATCGCAGTCGAATAACTGTCTGCCATTTTTGGTTTCAACCTGTGGGAAATGTCCGATACAGCAGAACAACCTTGGTCCTGAAGAGTCTTCCGCAAATTTCTTACCTCACCAAATCATATTATTAGGTTACAGAATGGGCCTGGATCCATCAGCTATCGGTCTCGATAATGCTTGAACTGTTTTATATTGGAGTCTGTTCTGAAAATACAACAAAGTGAACATTATAATGAATGAAATGGATAACGTCCTACTTTACTGCACCAACTTGGCTAATAGAGAAAAATGGGGTTTAACGTACACTCGACAGGTCATTTTGGGACTAACATATGGTTTAATTTTATTTCAATATTTCGCTTGCGCGTAGGGGTCTTTAGCAGTGGGAGGAAACCGGAGTGCCCGGAGGAAACCCACGAGGTTGAGAAGGCGCCCCTATCTCCATGCCACATACGCTCACACCAGCGATCGAAACCACAGCCGCAAGCGAGAGGTGAACGCCCAGCTAGAGGTCGAAGCGCGGTGCACTCTAGACCACTAGGCCATTCCAACCCCCTAGAGTGTTAAAATACTGCTCTAAAATTTGAAGCTTGTTATATTTGAAATATTTGTAAGTGTCATGAAATGTAATTGACGATTACATGGTTTCGGAATGTAATGTATTACATTTCCAGTACTTTTTAAATCTCCCATTACTCAGTACAATGTCATTGGATATTTAAAATTTCTAATCAAGAAAATATTGTTATTCAAAGGACATGTGTCCGTATATGTCTATGAACTTATATCAGAATTAAAATGCAATCACGATAAAACGGATATATCAATATATCCAGAAAATACACTAGCGGCAATACAATATATTCGATGTTTTTTGTTAGACAAAACATCTCAGTGATCCAATCACACTTAGTGGGCGTGTGATAAACACATGTTTAGATACGCCTGCATGGGATTAACGCTGTTGACAATAATATCAGTTTAATTCTAGTTTAAATTTTCACAGTGTGTATTTTGCCTTCCTAATCTATTATTGACGATTGGCGTGAACATGTTTTTGATACCAAAATAATAAAGTCGTATGGGATGAAACGGTCCTGTATTTTGAAAATCTGGGTTGAAACACAATCTTTGTTTAACGGTTTGGGGGAAACGACCCGACCCCTTTTACACAAGAGCCCTTTCCTCTATCTGTCAAGCAGTCATTGTTAACGACGTTAATCCAATCTATTGTTTTTGTTGATTTATATTATTGTTTAATCTTTTATGCATTGCCCATATATCGACATGTCAGTTTTAATTACAACATTTATCAATTTTACTTTTATTCTATTGTCTGATTTGCCTTAAATATCAAAAAAAATGTGCATTGAAGCAGTCACTAGTTAAGATACCTTACTAAGTGCAGTATCTGGCCTGTCAGTACTGTAGGACGATATCTGTATATTTATGTTCCGGTATATTAAAGAATTAAACAATCATTCGAAGTCTAGTTATATCCGAAGAGAGAATTTACACCTCTAAAAATGTACGGTATGTATACAATTTGCTTTTTGATATTAAATCATCGTAGCCAATTGTCGTTCGGCAGTCAATTTGGTAAAAAAAAATGTACTTTTTAATATTTTAACTAATTTCAACAACATACATGTAAGAAAAGGTACGACTCAATTTGGGGTACGAAACAGCTGACCCCCCTCCCCAAATGCATAAAGCCCCAACATATGGCAGTGATTACCCCTCCCTACATGGCTAAATACTTTCGCCAGAATTCATCTACAATAACGGCTCTTTTGTTTGTGAATAACCTCGACTGCTGTGTATTCACAACTCGTTGGCTGTTTGCTTATTTGATTTTTTTAGATCAACTATGGAACAAACTACCTGACAGTGTAATAGCCTAAGGGCAAAAAGCACTAAAACTACATTTGAAAAACGTCTGGATAAACATTGGATCACTCAAGATCTCCTGTATGACTTCAAATCCAACTGGATTACTCAAAATAAAATAAGCGAAACCGACGATGTGGATTTGAGTAGGGTTTAACGTCCTACGCTTCTGCACCTAACCTGGGCTAATGGAAGACGGGCATACGCCATACAGTGGGCTATGGGGGAAATTTTGCCCGGGCAGCGGCGCTACGGCCTACTCTTATATCGAATTCCAACTGCCAGGGGATCTTTTACGTGCACGCCAATGTGTACACGGGACCTCGGTTTTTCGTCCCATCCGAACGACTAGGCAGCTGTCCTTGTTAGGACCTCTTCTGCATCACTGACAAGGGGAAAACCACGTCGCGCTCAGAAGAGGATCTGTAAGTTAGTGGGCCTATCTGTAAGTATCAAATCCCTATGTTTTCGTAAAAAAAAACCCAATCGAATTGCTTGTTAATTGAATAGGAGAAATACCTTTTACTCCGTCATTACTTTGATGTTAGATAGGCATTAAGGTTTTATTTTAGTTTGCTCATTTGCTGACTTATAATAATATATATATATATATATATACTATAATAGTAAATAGAACAAGTATTTCCGCTGAGGCGGATGTTCCAACCAACAATTTAAAAAGACTATTATAAACATCAACTATTAAAGATAAAGAGAACATAGTACCTGGCGGGCAGTTAAAAACATCAATACAACTTGGACACCTTCATAACCGTTGTCTTGTCCGCATTCTCTTCCCTCTGCTCTCACAAATAATGGCGGGTAGTTATGTGGGACCAGTTATTGAATGCAGGTTAAACTTCCGGCTTTCCATGGGGATCATTTACTGTTTCTTTTATGACACATTACTCTCGATAATCCAGCCCAACACTTGTTCTTAAAAAGTACAACAACTCTCGCCTGGATGTGTGAGACATATAGAACTTGATTCGAAGTAGCATGTGTCATTAATTTACAGCTTGCCATAAATTACATAATTAATCTAACCAGACCGTTAACCTTAAAGCCACTGGTCGTCATCTGAGTGATTTTAAATCCCTTACCGTACAATAATGACACAAAGTTGAATCTCAATAACAAATATCTGTCAAATAAATTCCTAAAATAGGTACAAACTGCACTGTCACGGCTATGCCAGGCGAATTGGGATTGTTTCCAGCTTTATTAACCGCCAAATGTCGACACATATTATTGAGTGAATTACACTAATCAATAATGATTGTTAAGTGGTGGTTCTCTAAACTGGGCAGCTGAAATAAAATTACTTGAGGTTTTCTTATATATTTGAGATTAACATCTTGCCTTTAATTTAGCCCCATGTTTACAAAGCATGCAATCTCAGGCTTAAGTTGAGAATTTACTAAACTTTCAATTATTGTTTATAAGAAATATCTTTGATCCAGAAACACAAAACGTTGAACATAGTTTCTTAATTAGGTTTGATGTATTTAATACATTAAAACAACACAACATTTATAAAGGGCAATATTTTGATTAAAATAAGGCGAACAATCCCGAGAATGTTTTGTGAACTTTGGACAAGATATACCAATATTATCACAAATAGAACTTGGTGTCGAAATATCAATTTAACCAGAAATGGTTCGCCACATTAGCAAATAAACTATGGTTTTATAAATCATATTAAACTATTCAGATCCAGAATATGATCGAATAATCAAGTTAAATATAAAACTATTATCTGCCATTTTCGTTGCGTTGTTAAAGTCTAATATACCAGAGGCGGATTCAGTGGGGGGCGCGAGCCCCCCCCCCCATTTTCGACAGTGCCCTTTTTTACTGCTGAAAGTGCCTTTTCTTCGACCCAAATATGTCCGTTCCATACGTTTACTTAGACGAAAATATCAGCCAAATAGCTCTTGGAATGGCTGCAGATGCAAGTAATGACGGATAATTTTCTTGGGGGACCCGCCCCACCTCTCAGCGGCGTGCCACGTCTCCGCGGTCAGTGCCCTCATTTTGCGGCGCCCCCCCTCCCCTTTAGAAGATTACTAGACCCGTTCCTTTTAGTAAAATCGTTTAATTTGTTGTGTTTTATCTGGGATTATATTTACTGTACACATATATTTGGGGGTTTAGGTGGCCGAATGGTTAGCATGTGACCTAGTTTGTGTTCAGTGGACGTAAGCCCCATTTCTCTCGCCCTCTCTCTCTCTTCTGTATATTTAATTTACAATGTATACTATTTATATCTGTATAAATGTTTTGGCTGTAGCAAATTCTTTCCTTTGTCTGTAGAGAAAGATGGGCAAATTTACCTTCTGGTACACGCTAACCATTCTGTGAACCAGCACAGTGGTTTGGACTGTGACCTGGGCCCTGATTAACCAAATCTTAACTAAAGATAAAATCCAAATCCATATTTTAGTATATACTTCAGTTTTGAAGGCTAAGCACTAAAATCAATCTAATATTATCCAATCAAATAATTAAAATTTGGATTTTATCTTAGTTAAAATTTTTGAATATGGCCCAAGGTGTAGAAGTTTAGACTGTGACCCAGTGCAGAGGTTTGGAGAGTGAGTCGGTGGAGATGTTGGACAGTAACCCAGTGCAGAGGTTTGGACAGGGACTGTTTTAGATGCACCTAAAAAAATGTCAGGTACTAATGAAACAGTACCTGACATTTTCCACTTAGTGCTGGACATGTATTAATAATCAATAAAAAGGACAAGTCAGTGCTGGACAAAATGAATACACCACAACTGGGTTTGTGCCTGACAAAAAAGCCTGAATCTGTGCCTGAAATTGTCTGCGACAGGTGTTTTATTCCCAGGCTTGGACCCAGTACAGAGGTTTAGACAGTTCTTTTAAGATTATCTGAGAAAGAAAGACATAATAGAAGAAATAATATACACATTCATAATTCATGTTAATTTCACCCATTCATGGGAATCAATCCCCCCCACAAGAAATACAAGTCTGAAAGGGTTTAACATCCTACTGTTCTTCTCTGACTAGGGACTGATGAAGATGGGAATATGCCATACAGTGTGCTACCAGAGAAATTTTGCTTGAACGGCTGCACCATGGCCCACTCAAATGCCAACTTTTACAGGCATTCAGATGTGTACATTGTAACTTGTGTTTTAGTCCCATTCAAACCACTATACATTTTCCCTTCTCAGGCCGGAAATTCTTGAGGAACTTTCCCAGTCAACACCAAGATACGAACGCAGGATTTTCAGGTTCTGAAGCTAACACTTCTACCACCATACAATCACTTATTTAAACTTTAATATAAATACAATATAATATATCTTATTTAAAAAAAACACAATTTTATTCTTTTTATAAAAACATAACAATACATGATCAGAAACATGTCAACAATATGTTCAAATATCTGAATATTTTATCAAATTTTAGAGGGTTCGGTTTCAGGGTTTAATAATAATAATAGCCTACTCATATTGTGCAATATCCATGCATGGTCATGCTGAAAGCCTAGTTCAAAAAATGATCATAACTGTCATTAAGTCAATGCTTTCTTAAACAACAAGGTTTTAAGTCTGGATCTAAGCAGAGCAATATCTGACGAGTTCTTTATTTCCAGTGGCAGATCACTCCACTCTGTATATTTGATCAACTTTGAGAATGGTACGTTCCAAGGGTTTATTTTAAACTTAAACGCTACCACTTTCAAGACACTCTTGTTCTCACACACACATAGAGCAGACTTTAATTTGAAATGTTGCGCTATAAATTCAAGAATTGTTTTTATTTTTTTATTATAGCCTTAAAAAGTTTGTTTCATACCATCACACATGCGCAAAACAAAATTCAGTTTAAAATGTTGCCCTTTCAAAAGGCAGGATTATTATTATTATTATTATAGCTATAACAGCCTGTAGAGTAATCATAGTATTTTACAAACAGAAGTTATAGAGGCTTCTATCCTTTTGTTGCTATTAAAACCTTGAATAGTACTCAAATTTGTCCAACATTTAGTAACTATATACAATTATTGTTAATTAATTAATATTCTGGCCGATAGTTTTGTCTTTTGTTGATATACTTATACGTAATTCATGCTCTTAAAACTCAACTTCAACGTAACTAGGCATTGAGGTAAAGATAAAGTTGAAAAATATATCAATCCAACTGGAAGAAATGGTATGTGTCTTCATACTCGTTACACTCCTTTCTGTTTCGTCTAGTAAAACTTTTCTTTTGTTCCTGGTAGCCCACTACGGCAACAAATATTGCCATATACATGTAGATGATTTGAGTAGTTCTCAGCATCATGACAACTGAAGTGGATTCTATCACGAGAATTGAAGTTGATTTTATCATGAGAACTGAAGTGGATTTTCTCATGAGAACTGAAGTGGATTCTATCACGAGAACTGAAGTTGATTTTATTACGAGAACTGGAGTTGATTTTATCATGAGAACTGGAGCTGATTCTATCACAAGAACTGAAGCTGGTTCTATCACAAGAACTGGAGCTGATTCTTTCATGAGAACTGAAGTGGATTCTTTCACGAGAACTGAAGTGGATTCTTTCACGAGAACTGAAGTGGATTCTATTACGAGAACTGAATTGATTTTATCATGAGAGCTGATTCTATCACGAGAGCTGATTCTATCACGAAAGCTGATTCTATCATGAGAGCTGCAGTTGTGTCTATCACAAGATGAAGTGGATTCTATCACAAGATGAAGTGGATTCTATCACAAGATGAAGTGGATTCTATCACGAGAACTAGAGCTGAATGAATCACGAGAGATGAAATTTATTCTATCACATAGATTGCATTCCTAGAATTGAAGTAGATTTTATCACAAGAATTCAAGTAGTCTATCACGAGAACTCAAGTAGATTTTATCACAAGTGTTCAATTAGATTTTATCACAATTCTGCCATTGAGTCAACTAGTGTGGTTTAATTCCCAGCTTGTACATGACAAGGAGTATGGGCCTTCTGTACAATCCCATGGGGTTTATCCGGTTTCCTTCCACTGCTAAAGACCCCTATGTGCAAGCAAATTATTGAAATAAAACTGTACCATATGTAAGTCCCGAGCTGACCAGTCGCAAAGATGTTTAGACCATGATTCTCTCTCTTATCACAAACACTGAACAATGCAGAATTTTTTTTTATCATGAGAATTGCAAAAGATCGGCTCTACAGAACTCCCCTGTGTCTAGATTTTTAGCCATTAGTTGATATGGTTGAGCATTGGGTGTGGCATGTTGAACATATAATCTGTTTATACAACAGTCCTGAAATAAAAATAAAACAAACTTGTTAAGGATGCATCATTTAATGAAATGTGGTTTAACATCCTACCGCTCTGCACCTAACCTGGGCTAATGAAGACGGGCATACGCCATACAGTGTGCTATGAGGGAAATTTTGCCTGGACAGCAGCGTTACTGCCTACTCTTACATCAAATTCGAACTATGTGCGTTACTGCCTACTCTTACATCAAATTCGAACTATGTGCATCATGCCGTAAAATCAGGGTTTAACATCCTACTAGTCAGCTGTAATGAAACGAAATGGGGGTTAACGTCCCACTTTCCTGCAATAAAGGGGGATTGGGTAGCATTATTTAAACTAAATATAGACATCTTTCCTTGTCAGGCCCTCTGTTCTGCAGGGGGAATCATGCCGTAAAATCAGGGTTTAACATCCTAAAGTGTTTTAGGGTGAGGCCCCGGTTTCATAAAGCATTCTCAGACTAAAGTTAAGAATTTATTCAAAATTTTTCGCCTCATTTTAACTAAAATTTAGTCGTTTATAAAACTGTTGTTGTTTTAATGTATTAAATACGTCATTAAGAAACTATGTTCAAAGTTTTGTGTTTCTGGATCAGAGATATTTATCATAAAGAGTCATTGAAAGTTGAGTAAATTCTCAACTTAAGTTTGGCAATGCTTTATAAACTCGGCGTCGGGTCTGAATCAAACTGGAACATCTGGATAGTGATTCAATGCCATAGTCACTTGAGGCAACCAAGTGGCGTATTTGTCATATACTGCTACCAGAATTATCTCCCTTTAACACAGGGTCACTGGCTAAGTGGGCAAGACGCTACCTCACTAGCCTGCAGGTCAGGTGTTCCATCCTTGCATGAGACAAGCAAGTTCATCAAAATTTTCCGGCATGGTTCCCTCTTGTCAGTGATGTTGCACAGGTGGCTTGACAAGGTCAACCGTCTAATAGTTTCGATGCGACGAAAAACCAAGGACCCGTGTGACAGTAGGACAGGTCGTATAGCTGCTGTTCGGGCAAAATTTCCCTCATAGTGAACTGTATAGCGTATGCCCGTCTTCATTAAAGCCCCAATAACACTCTTGTTGTAACTGAATAATATGCCCCAATCTTCATTCTGGTCAACAAATCGTATTATTTTACAATATTCCAATTAAATGATGATATAAATTTCATCTTAACACACCTATTTTAAAAAATTTGAAAAATTCAACCAACTGATTTGAAAAGTCTAACGTAAACCTTTTCAAATGTGACTTGGATTTTAAAATATTTTCGAACCCTCTGGACAAGTAAAATAGGTTGTAATGGATAATTTACACAACAGGTAGGACATTTAAACATCTAGTACTTAGAATAAGGGTATGATTTATTTTCTGGAGCTACCAAGCCAGCAAGAGTGTTATTGTCCCTTTAGCCCAGTCAGGAGCAAAACAGTAGGACATTAAACCACCATTACATTTCATTCAATTCCCTTTATCACACAACTGTAATTTCAATTTTGTACAAATCATTACAATGTCGGCACTCAGCACCAATTCGGCTTAATACTGAATAAAATGAAATCGTGGTAATACTACTTTATATTACATAATGTCACTTATTGTTAAATGTTAAATAATGTTATTGTTAAATAATGTTATTGTTAAATAATGTTACACATTGTTAACTAATGTTACTGTTAAATATTGTTACTGTTAAATATGTTACTTACTGTTAAATAATGTTACTGTAAAATATGTTACTGTTAAATATTGTTATTGTTAAATATTGTTATTTTTAATATTGTTAATGTTAAATAATGTTACTTATTGTTAAGTATTGTTACTTACTGTTAAATATTGTTACTGTTAAATATTGTTACTGTTAAATATGTTACTTACTGTTAAATATTGTTACTGTAAAATATGTTACTGTTAAACAATGTGTTACTTACTGTTAAATATTGTACAGCAGCCGATGAAACATGAGCACATCCATTTAAATATATTTCTTCTAAATCATGACAACTATTAGCAAGAGCGAAGATACTGGCGTCGGTCAGGTTGTTGATTCCTGATAAAACTAAACTCTTTAATGGACAGCATCGAGCTAATTCTATCAACGCTGAATCTGTTATCTAGAAAAACAATCAACAGAATAATTAGGACTTCTTTAAAGAACAAGCAGAATCAATTTCCAAATACCAGTGTCTGGGTGAAAGTACCTACAACAGTAGGGAAAGTTGATCTGTGGATGATTGCACCAATTGAAGGAATGGAGAGAGAGAAATGGGGTTTAACGTCCACTCAAAACAAACTAGGTCATTTTGGGACTAATATATTTCTATAATAGGCTAACGCATAGGAGCAAACCGGAGTTTACTATAAGGACAATGCTTCAGTCATTTTCCAACCAATATAGGGTCATTTTTCTTTGGCCATATGTCCATTGCTTGTCGAGTGGATGTTAAACTCCATTTCTCTATCTCTTTTTTTTGGTTTATTTCTCAAATAAAAGAAAATCTTACCAGACGACAGCCCTTTAAACCAATTTTGTTCAAGGACAAACAGTTTTCTACTAAACTAAAGATGACATCATTGGTGACCCCTGACACACCTCCAAGGTCAAACTTCTGGAGGTTTATACAGGTTTGAACCACTTGGTAAATGACTTTAAGACTCGTCTACAAAATACATAGGAAATATTTCAGAGAATGTTTTGGTTTCAAGTTGCTGATTGAATTTCAGTTATGAAGTACAAGATTTTGAAACTTACGTGATTAAAATGCCATGTAATTTTTTGGAGAGGCTGAGGGTGTGGCCGACTAAGAACACTCCTAAGAAATCAATATTGTTGCCGAAATATTGAGGGGGGGGGGCTAATTTGATTTTGGGGGGCCCCGTGGCTACGGGCCCGACTTAACTGGAACTAACCACATAATGATGTGTTTGTTTTTAGCTTCGATTGGATGCACCTAATTTGAAACTGGTCAAACTCAAATCATGATACATAGTCATGACTGTCTTTATTCTATTTCGTTTAGGTTTTTATAGTTCAATAATTCGTTTTACTTGTCTTTACTACACTAGGATCTGGAAGAATTGTTATATTACCGCTGCATTACCTCTGTGAAATAGGTTGACACGATCTGTCATAGCAAGGGGATCCTTTTTGTACTGATATTACTTAATAGCGCATTTTACCCCTTATTTTTACCCATTTACATTAAATATTCTTCATCCAGATATACTTCCCACATTTATTTAGTTTCTAAATTTAAAAAAAATTATTTTAGAATATATTTTGCAGAAGGGAAAAAGTTGATATTAAGAGCTAATTAACTCGCCCCGATGGCATCCCCCTCAGTGATTGTAGCGGCTAAGCGAATATTCACTGCTGATCAGTTTGTGATATGGCTCTTGAGAGTTGAATCTAATCTGATTAAAAAACACAGATCCAATTTCATGTTGATTTTATGGTTCAAGAGGGAAACCCGCTGGAAAATAGCTGATGAACTTTCTCAACCAACTCTGGCATCAAACGAGGCATCTCCAGCAGGTTAGCAAACCAACATCTTACAACCCCCCCCCCCCCCCCCAAACCCCCGCCATAAAAAAAGCCATATGAACAACAAACCTGTTTACAATTTACAGAGAGATTAACTATTTTACTGGCACGTTTACGATCTTGAAAGAGAGGTATTAAAGTTTCTGCTGTCACGTCTGCTAACATACTAATCTTGAGAGATTCTAGATTATGACAATATTTAGATATGGCCGCCACTCCAATATCCGTTAAATTCTTGGTAAATCCACCATAACCACTGACATCCAACAAAACCAAATCTTTTCCGATCTTCTCAAGAACCTGACGACAGAGAACATATTTTAATATTAATGGCAGACAGTTGAACTAGGCAACATGCCTAGGGTATTTAGTGGCACACTGAAGCAGCATGCCAGTAGGGTTACCAGATAAATCTTTGAATAAACCGACACATTTATTATTCTGCATACTCCGCGCAGCGTTTCGTTGGATTAGAGGTAATCCCACTACACACTGCTATTATGAGTGGATATTGTTGTTTTAAATTTTGACTACCAACCAATCACTAGATGCCCTACAAAAGCTTTACATTTAAAACAAGTGCCAATATTGGACCATGCCGTTACGTCATGGCTCACGATTTTATTATGCCTAATTAACCTGTGCATAGCAGATTACTGCAGTAAAACTAATTGCATGACAAACGAGGCTATCAAGTCGAATGAAATGTAAACAATACTGTTTGGAAACGAACATACTTTCACTGTTTTTAATACCTTAAATCATTGTCCCAAGTTTTAGGGAAGACCCAGATTAAACGAAGGACTGTCATGTTGCTGTACTTAAGTGATAGCTTTCATTGAACTGAAAGAATAGACACACTCCCGCATAAGTTCAAGAAACAGACGCTATTCCAGCAATGGCCAGAGAGGGATTTCTCGGGCCATTGCTTCAGGAATATGTTATTCTGAGGCTGCCGAGGTTTGTCGAATGTCTTGCTGAAGTAAGAGTGTTTGTAGAAAATACTGTTTTTTATACGTTTTAACCCTACATGCCAATCTATAACCTTGAGGATGCTCGATTCACAGTTCCGGGAATTAAATTCCAAAACTGGTGTCAATCGGAGTACAACACATGCGTCGATTGTATGAAATATATTTAAACCAATCATGACAGTAATACGTCACGATTCTACTCACTCCACCTCAGCTGTCGGGACTGGCAGAACTGTGACAGGACTGAATTCCGCGTCACTCGATCGTAATTCTGTTGATTCGGGACGTTCTGGACTGTGAATCGAGCATCCCCCTTGTTTCAACATGTCCATATATTTGGGCCCTCTGTCAGTTCAATCAAAACTATTGCTACATTTCATTCTTTGTTACTATTTCATTTTAACATCCTACTATTCTGCTGTGGACAGTGGCACAACGGTCTAGTCTTATATCGAATTCCAACTGTCAAGGGATCTTTTAAGTGCACACAAAGTTTCACACAGGACTGCATTACTGACAACAAGGGGGAACCATGCGGGAAAATCTGGATGAACACCTGATCTCCAGGCTAGCAACCAGCATCTTACCCACTTGTGCTGACTTAGCAGTACAGTTATAAAGAATATTTTTTTGTATAACTATTCTTTTTTTTTACCTTCTTCCACATATAAGTCGATGTGGAGTAAAAGACGAAGGCCTGACTTCTACGGAAAAATGTATCGACTTGTTTACAATATTTACCTTTGAAAGAGTTTCATCATTTAAAGCCGTCACACCACACAGATGAACTGAACGAAGTCTGGTTAATCTTTCTAAACTTTCTACAAATATTGTTTGATTATCCAGTAATAAACCACATATAGTCAGATCTGTTAAACATTTGGGTAAAATCCACAACACTTCATTGTCTGGATAATCACGTAATTTATTACAATAGGATAAGTCTAGATCTTCCAGTCTTGTACAGCCTTGGAATAACTTTAAAAAAGAATTGAAAATTGATAATATTCAAATAAATTGTTATTCACATAAAGTCATCTTTTCTTAGTAGTAAGACAGAAGCGAACTGGGATTTAATTCTTTGAACCGCCTATATCTCGGCTGGTTGGTATTTGGGCCAAGCATAATACATTCGTAATTCCACTCTGAACACATGTGTAGCAAGGGTTTCCCTGTTTCCCTTGGTGATACTCTGGTATGGCTCACTTGGAATTCCATCATGACTAGACCAATCAGAACAGGTGTCACAATGTGTCGTCTGCAGTCAGGGCTTTCTCCTTTTCACTTGCAGACATGACACAAATATTCCTGAAAATATTGTTTTACGGTCAATTTGTCACTGAAAATTGTCAAAATTTGCCCCAGGGGTCAGGGGGAGGGTTATTTATGGTACATAAGGGTTTAATGTCCACCATGTTCCGTCTGGCAATATAGACGCAACCTTTTACTTCATTGTCTATAGTGATAAAAAATATTCAATTTTAATGTTAGAATGTTGGTGGTAGGGAATACCTCTGAGTACGTATTCCTGACTTGGCAATGTTGGCGGTAGGGGCAGGCATGGTTGTCAAGCAGTCAAAGCACTTGACTCCAGACTACAATACTTCTGGGTATGTATTTTGGGTGGTGGGGATGTTCGTGGTAGGGGTGTGGTTGTTAAACAGACTTAGGACAAGAATCCTCTTAGGTAATTTGAAAACATTTTGGGAATGTTAGCAGTATTTCACAATTTTCTTAGCTGTATAAATTATTAATGATAATATTAACTACCTTAATTAAGGCGTCTTTTCCAATCCATGTACATCCTTCTAAATTTAATCTGATAACATAAAAAAAAAGAAAATGATTATTTTATATTACATGTATGTATATTTATTTCTTCTTTTACTTCTGGCGGTTGGATGGCCAAATGGTTAGCATGTTTGTGCTGTATCATAAAGCCTGTCATTGAGTCAACTGGTGTGGTTTCAAATCCCCGGTCCAACCTCATGGGTTTTCTTCGGGTCCTCTGGTTTCCTCCCACTGCTAAAGACCCCTACGCGCAAGCGAATTATTGAAATAAAATTAAACCATATGTTAGTTCTGATTGAGATAATGAAGAGAGGCATACCCCATGCAGTTTGCTATAAGGAAAATTTTGCCAAGATAGATGCACTATGGCCACTGTTTTCAAATTCAAACTGCCAAGGGTTCTTCAATGTGCACTGTACCTAGATGTTTTCGTCTTGCCCCAATTGTCTATAAACTATATCTTACCAGGCCCCCATAATACACAACTTATAACAGGAAATCATGGCTGTAAATCTTTACCATTATAGGCCTATTTTAATTAACAAAAAGAACCAAGGAGTTTTAGGAAACTTACTTTCTGAGGTTTGGACAATAAAGAGATAAATAATTTAAACAAACATCACTGGTCGTATGTAGACAAGCATCAAATTCTTCCTGTTGATATAAAACATACAAATAAATTGTGAAATAAAGACAGCAAGAAATTGTACAAGGGGGAATCTAAAGTGCACTTTTAAGAACTCTCGACTACAGGCAACTGCCATGCAGTACCCTACTGGCAAAATGTTAAATAGACAAGGGACCTAGTTATCCTTAAAATTATCCCTCTTGATATTTGTGCTATTTTTATCGACTAATCCAAAAATTCCATAAATAAAAACGAGTGGGTGAAGGAAAGTAACCTACATTTTGTTACAACTAAGATTTTTAAAGGACATCTTTTTGTGTGAGTGTCACTTTTTGGTTTTAAATCTCTTGCAAACTTTCTCATCATCGGGCGCAGAAGCTGCTATATTGTAATGAACTTAAACTATGACGCTAAGACTGGTATGTAAAACTGTTTTATTGGTTTGTAGAAACAACATATGTAGCAAATGAATTCATCAAGGGCAGATAATTTGACATTGTGTCTCCCAGATGGATTTACCCAGGGTTTAGTCGAGTAGAATGGAGCTATATCACAATTGATACTGAGGATGCTACTTACTAGTGAATCTTGAAGATTTTGTGCAACATGTTGATAAACGGATGAATCTACGCCAGTTTTTCCTCCCAGTATCAAAACACGAATGGATGGATTATTTGCTGTTAATGTCTTCACACCTGTAATACATGGTTAAAACATAGAATAACACTTGGACACCATTTCTTTAGCACATGGACAATATTATTTAGCACATGGATAATATCTTTAGCACATGGACAATACTACATGTATTCTTAAGCACATGGACCATATTCTTTAGCACTTGGGACACTATTCTTTAGCATATTGACACTATTCCTAAGCACATGGACCATATTCTTTATCACATGGACAACATTCTCTAGCAGATGGGCAACATTCTTTAGCGCAAGCAGCCACTCCTACTCAGCAACATCTCCTTGTATGTGGTCTCAATTGAATGCCCCCAGCTCCCTAGAAATTCATAAATCTTACAAAACCTTAATTTAAGTGCTGACACTGCGATTTTATTACGAGGTCACTCATGAAATTTGACCAGCTGAATATAGATTCTACTGTAATTGACCTACAGCTCCATTCAACACAAAGGCGTTCGGCCAATTTCCTCACCTTCTGTTTTTAAAGCTGTACAATTTTTTAAATTTACTTTCCATAATTTCTGTGATTTCAACTGATTAAAACAACTAGATGTTAATAATGGTAGCTTGATTAGTTCTAATATTTCTAACTCTGTCTGATCTCTCGTTATACTCTCAATTCCTACATCTGAAATTAACAAAAAAATGGATACGGCACTGACATTGCAGACATTTTGCTGGGAACTCTCTGGATATGTGTTCCTGGGGTCTGTTACACAAAATCTGAGGTAAAATAAAATCCAAATTATAGTAACTTGATTGGATAATATTTGATCGATTTTAGTGTTTAGCCAATCAAAATGAAGTATCTACTAAACTTGGAATTTTATCTTTAGTTAAGTTTTCATGAAACGGGGGCCCTGGACACCCATCGTTATAAGCTTTCCAAAAAATTATAGTTTGTTTATTACAGAAGACCTTGTAGCAGAATTCCATTTCTAGGCAAGCTCGATTTGTTTGAATGTGATGCTGCGGATTTCTTGATAATTAGGCATCAGTTCGTTGCCTGAGTTACATATTATTGATCCTGGGAAGATTTTCTACATCTTGACATCAAAAGTTCATTTGACAACAGCTGATTTGATGATTTCCTGGAAACTAATTTCAGTGCGCAATGTGAGTGATTCGTCAATATAAGTGTAAAATACTATATTTACCTGTAACTGACTGACAACCATGTATATTTAAAGACTGTAATCGACATCGTGATCTGGCAAGTTTCTCCAACAAATCGTCCGTCACCTGATGACATTTATAAAACACAATCGTACGTAGACTTGAACAAAATACATTCTGTACGACATATGGTATATTAGTCTTGTACAACAAGTCATGATACGCCAGTCTTCTTATTAACAGTTCTTTATGTACAGTTGGTAAACGGACTGGAAGATCCGAGAAATTTTGAAGATTTTTCGTGATGCAGTTGAGACACAGGTCGTGTAATCGTTTCACCATCCTTGAATTATTTATGACTTCTCCACCCTGAAAAAATTTTATAATTTTTTAAAGTTTTTGTAGAAATGTTTTCGTTTGGGCTTTATTTCATGGCTCTTAGCGATTCATCTTATATAGCCGAGTTACCTCAATTTGTGCTTTAACCGAAATTTAGATTTCAATGGCGTTTGCCAAGCCCTTTAGCTTTCAAGGGGATATATTTTCATGCAATGTATTTTCTTACTAAAATGTTCCATTACATTGTGCATGTGTTCACAGGGACTGACACATGACTGCTTAACTGTAAAAAGTTGTCCAGTAAAATTAACTGGGGGTCCTTTTTAGACAAGGAATCAATAGGACGGTTCCTGAACCACGTACGGTAGGCTACCGGGGCGGGCGGGTAGGGGGGTGGGTAATGAGACCTACCTTCAGAGCTGAACTCAGAACTAGTTACCCAGAAGATCACCTGAAGATTTCAAGTCACTACAACCATGTGCAGTGCTATTAAGTACTTAACATGGACAAAAGTCTAGTTGTTTGGATAGGATGAAAAAACCATTGGTCGGTGTTTGCGACATGTTGACATGTACTTAAAAGAATCCTTGACACTGACTGTTTGAATTTGAACCGCGGCCAAAATTTTCACAGGTTAATTATAAAATGTTGGACATTTTTAAACCACATTTTATATTTTATTTCATTTCCATTCATTGCAATTAACATAAACAATAATAATTAAGAATGAATTAGAAATAATTTCCTTCGTCTCTTCCAAAACAACATGTTATATTTCTAAATCAATAATTACGACTCTGATTTACACTTAGTGAATAGATTGTTCATTATACTCACGTGTTAATTCCAACCCGACATGAAACAGTCACAGGTAGAATTTGAATACTTTTCACATTACTAGTATAATTATATACCACTACTACTTGTTTGTTACTAAAACGGGAACTACTAAAAATAGACATAACTCATTTCCGGTTTGTGTAGTCTTGATCTGACAAGTCCCAATATAACGGTAAATCGATAAAAAGCGATTATTGGCATAAAAGTTCTCTCCAAATCAAAGGTCATTCCCATCCCATGTCCAGATTGTAAAATCATTCTCATTTAATCATTTATTGCAAGTACAGATTCTGGATTTATGGAAGTATCATTTTGATCATGGATGGTTATATCAAACTGACAACAAAATGTTGCACAGAATTATCAATCGAAATAATGTCTGGCGACTCTTCTTCAGAACTGAATGACAGAGAGGAAATGCGGAGGCCTTCTTTTTATGACTCTGTTTTAAGAGAAAGAAAAATTAAGACCCCCCCCCCCCCCAATATACCGGTAGTTTATATGCAAATACTTACATAGAAATATAATTGTTACAAACGGGGCCAGCCAGAACAAATTAGCATAAGATATAACTGACCTTCATTCAAACGTTTTCTACGTGTGACGTCACATCACTTGGCGTCGCTCATTGGCTCGATCGATAGCTCGTGTAATATCTACTGTCAAATAGGCCTTTGGCCTATTTATGAAAAGTAGACGATGAAACAAGTATATAAGTTCTTGAGGCGTTTATTCCGATGAACTGTTACAACACAAGAATGATGTCCTCACCAAGAGACAACCTCAAGCTAACTGGAGTATACACTCTCTCACACATACATACAACCTTACATTAAAGGGACAACACATATAGTGTCATTACTATATGACATCCCCCTCGCTTAAAGCAAAGGCCTGCAATATGTGGTGCAATACAACTATATTTTTAAAGAAAGCAAACTAAAATAACATTTATACATGAAACTATAATACACAAATGAAAATTGATGACTATTAATATCTAGTGTGTTCAAAATGCTCCAACCCTACAGTTAACATATTCAGATCAATATAACAGTGTATATGATAAGTAATCGTGATATTTTATAAATACCAAAAGATGACAAAATACAATTGAATAGTAACAGATATCGGGTTATGAACACAAAATTGTCAACAACAATTCTCAAAATCGTCCTCTTTAAATGTGCAGTAGATGATAAAATCTTTCTGTACTCCCTATGAGGGGAATTCTCTTCTCGTCAATATATGTCATGGTGACATTGAACAGATCGGGGGAAGAGGTAACATTAATCCATTCATACGAACATTTCCCGTGTGCATTAGGGATGCCAACAAGAACATGTAATTGTCCTTGTTTAAAACTAGCTTTTGAGATAACCATATACATATGATCAATATTAGGAACCTGGGATAGCAGATTGCACTGCTGCTCTATCTGTGATGAGGATAAAACATTAACAGAGGCTAAATGATGATTTTCAGCATAGTGATTTAGGCAAAGTGAAGTATCGACAGGAATAGTAACTCTATTGCAGATATGGGAACTATCAGACCTAGATAAAACATTATTCAGTTCATCTGTGAATTCCAGGGCATTCTCACAAGTTATTGAATTTACAGTATGTGAAGATTTACCTAATTTCTGCTGCAATTGATCAATGTGTGTAATACGTTCATTGAGATTTGGAGCACGCACAAAACAAGGTTTGAGGCGGTTAATAGAGAACACATCTGGAAGAACATGACCATCCAAAGTAGCAAGAACATAGTGGGTCCTGTCTAATATTTGGTGTATCACGTAAGGCCCACACCAATCAGCTTTTATTTTGCGAGACTGAGCAGTGAGGATTGATGAAGTTGGCTTAAACATGTAGACTAGCTGACCTAACCCATATACAGGATTTTTGCTTAGACAATGTGAAATACTGACATTTTGGTGCTGCTGTTTCTGTTTCTGAAGTTCAAGTGCCATCTTTGAAAAGTTGTCAAATTTGCTTTTTAGATGTGAAACATAATCATCGTAAGAATGTGAAACACCGTCAAACTGCCACTTGATATCTGATAGGCTTTTAGCCTGCTTTCCAAAAGCTAGTTCAAAGGGACTGTGGTCACCTAAATGGGGAGACACAAATGAATTGTAAGAATAGCAGCATGTGCCAATATAGCGCACCCAATCTGTACCATACTGATTAAGGTTGACTTTTATGAGGTCAGAAATGGATTTGATATGACGCTCCACTAGAAGGCTTCCATGGTTCTCGACACTTACTGTCTTTTGGCTGATTCCCAGACAATTACAAAGCGTTGAAACAAGACTACCAGTCAAAGAAGCAGCTGCATCCGTAATGATGACGGATGGAGGACCGAAAATACATACAACCTTTTGGATTAAAGCTTCACAGATGGATTCGGCATCTAACGTTTTAAGGGCAGCACAAACAACAAAGCGTGTAATCTCATCGGTGATAACCATGAGATGCCTAAAACCTGAAGGAGAGGAAGGCATAGACTTGAAATCGATACTTAACCGATCAAAAGTGTGATACTCAGAAGGGATACGAGGGTGGAAAATTCTTAGCTTGTCGGTTTTCCCTTTAAACTGTTGACAAGTGGAACAAGTCTTGATATAAGTGGAAATTGTCTCAAACATACGGGGAAAATAAAAACATTTGCGCATTGTGAGATATGTACGCATTATACCCTGATGATTACTAAGACGACTGTCGTGATATAGATTAATGAGACTATCACACATACTTTCGGGGATTCCCAATTGTAGTGTAAAGTTTTCGCCATTTTTATGAATGATAAGGCGAAATAAGAGGGAGTCGCATAGAATATATTCCTCTGACTTGATCTTTATAGACTTTGCAGCCTTTTTGTCACTAGGAAGGATGCCGTGGGAAAGATAATCATAAACAGGCTTAAAATAAGGCGATGTTTCTTGTGAAAGACGTAATTGGTTTGCGTCCAACGATAAATTATAATTTCTGATTATCTTCCTTTGAATGATCTTCAGCAACTTGTTAAGTTCCCTTTGCTTTGGGAAGTGTGACTTAACCATATCATCACAGCACTGAACAACGGGCTTTGGGGGCACACATAATTCAATGGGAATTTCAAGATCCTCCGAAGATTGTTCAGCGTATGTGTTATCTACCAAACGTTCCTCTGTAGGTATGTCGCAAGGAAGGGATGAAGCATTCACCCTTCTGCGTGGTCGATCTGGTTGTGGAAGTGTGTCGATAGAATCATAAGGACTCACACTTGATGAGGAAGGAGGATTAACCTTTGATGAAGAAGGAGGATTTACCTGCACAGTTGGGGCGGGTGGGGTGGACCTAGGCGGGAATATATTAGGAACATGAATGTTTTTCTGTTTTGCATAGTTCCTAGTAACAGGTCTCTCCTTTGGTTGAGTAATGGGGAAGGCGATCTCAGAGAAGCTAAACGCTGTCGGGACTATTGCATCAATCTCTAAATCAGAGTCTTGAGCAGGACTGCGCGAGAGAAAGTCTGCGAGTACCATTTCAGAACCCTTCTGATATTTTACTTTGAAGGCATAGGCGGACAACTTAACAATAAGTTTTTGAAGACGATTCGTGCATGGTTCACGCTTTGACTGAAGCAGGGGTACAATTGCAGCGTGATCAACTACAGCGTCAAATTCAACGCCCTTTAAGAGATGCTGAAAGTTTGTTATATTTATAAGCAAGCCGAAGAGTTCTAACTCTGTTACACTGTACCGTTGGCATGCAGGTGGTAACCTTCTACTGTAGTATCCTAAAATGTGTTCTTCATTGTCCACAAGTTGAGTAAGATACGAACCTGTAGCTAAACGTGATGTATCACTATATAAAGTAAGGCGCCCGACACTTTGGGGTAAATGAAGAATAGGTGGTTTGACAAGAAGTGCTTTTACCTCTTCGAATGCATCTTCATGCTGAGCTGTCCATTCAAACTTAGCTTTCTTGTTTGAGATCTTGTGAAGTGGTCGCAGAACAAGCTGTAGTCTTGGCATAAAACTGGAGATGTAGTTTACAGCTCCAATAAAACGTCTAACCTCTTTAGAAGATTTAGGACGTGGTAAATTCATAATTGCTTGACATCGATTAGAAAGGGGTTTTATGGTTAATGACCCATTTTTGTCTGTGGAAAGAATGTGGCCCATGTAGGTAACTTCATGTTGAAATAAAGCACATTTATGAGGGGATATCTTTAGGCCATGCTTGATTAAACAACTGAGGACAAGCTGTAGGTGAGTCTTATGGATTTCAAGATTTGGGCTAAATAGAATGATGTCATCATGATGAGCAATGCAGAACTTTCTACTTTCTGGAATTTCGGACAAAATTTTATCAATGTGGGATTGAAAGATGGCAGGGGAAATGCTTAGGCCCTGTGACAAGCGTTTGAAGAAATAATGTTTACCACCGTGGTACGATGAAATGCCAGTATACTGCCGAGCATTTTGTGACAAGGGCAAAGCAAAGAATGCTGACTTTAAATCAAGACAGCTTAATACTGTTGCTCCAGAATGACCAATGGTGCGTAGTGTTTCAGACAGGAGAGGGAATGGATGGTTCATGCGTTTTATACGAGAGTTGAGATAGCGGAAATCTACTACAACACGCTTCTCAGTTGTATTTTTCTTAGGTAGAATAAGCACCGGTGAGGTATAGGGTTGGTGTCCCTCTGACAAAATACCGAGTTTAACCAATTTTTGCAACTCTTTGTCAATAATGTACTTCTCATTGTCGGTTGTACGATATGGTCGGATGTAGAAAGGCGCTCTGTCATTAACATCAATGTCGATCTCCAGATCTTTACAGTGGCCAATTTCACCCTGTAGACTAAATGCTTCTCTGTGTTGCCTAAGAAAGCGATGGAAGTCTGACTGTTGGTTAGGTGTAAGAATGCTCTTTGAAAGATCAACTTGTTTCTCCAATAAGTTGATATCTGTGGAGATATCCGAAGAAGACTCTTTGTCAATAATGTCTATGCTCTCACATGCGAATATGTGGTTAAGAGAAAGATATGACAAGGGCCTAGAAGCTTTAATACGTAAAGTCTTCTTTGTAGAATTAGTTATTGGAATAACCGCACTATTTCTATTGAGAGAGACAAGCATTAATGAAGGACAAGAATCAGATAATGATGATTCTGCTGTAAGAAGAATCTCCCGATTCTTTACAACTCTAGGGACTTTACCATGAACTATTACTTGTCGTGTGTGGTTGGGCTTTATATAAACATCATGACTGGACGAAAAGGCAATTTGTCTGCATTTACAGCGAAAAGTATTTGACTTAAAGTCGAGTACGCCATGGAGATGAGCCAAAGTTTCCTGTCCAAGAATAATATCAATTCCTACAAGATTTTGTACAATACAGGCCTCAACTGGAAGATTGAAGCCTTGAACAACAACAGGGAACTTAATTGAAGAAACACAAATTAGGGTAGAACCATTACCCATACGAAATTGCAAGGGTTTATCTAACATATTTACAGGCAAGCTACGTAAGTACGCAGAAGATTGGATAGCTGATGACGAAATCAGTGTCTTAGATGCACCACTATCAAACAAAAGAAGAACAGATTTCCCGTCTGTAAGAGAACCTTGACAAAAATTATGACAATCTAAACTGATAGAAACATCTTCGGTAGAACCGGGTTGAGAACAAGTATTTACAGAATTTGGCCAGATAGAATTCAGGGATACACGAGGAGCATTATCGGATATCCCTGTTTTCAAAAATCCGAAGATTTGCCATTAACAAAGTTGCGTTGTCGGATGAGCTTCTGGCGCTCATAACAATACTGCCATGCATGTCCTGGTGCAAAACAAAAGTCGCAGAAAATAACTGGCTTCCTAGGTCTTGAGGGTAAATTGTAACCATCATGTGGTCGACGCGAAGGACGAGCGGATTCCGCAGAAAACTGTTGATTATTTTTGTGTGGTGAGGAAGGATACGACCTATGAGGTGACTGAGATAAACGTCGACGGTAAGAGTGACGCGCGTACGGGGACTGTGAAGATCGTCGATGTTGTGAATATTCCTGATGATCTGAAGAATACCTATGAGACAACTTCCGCTGAGGTGATCGAGAATATTGTCGTTCGTAATGCTGTTTGTGGTGCGGATGCGGTGAACGTGACATATGACTATGGTCTTCTTTTAATGTAAGATTGTCAAATGCATCTTCTAGGTCATTGCGACTATTGGTAGCAAAAACAACATGGCGCTCCTGATTTGCAGAACACGACGGAGTACCGTGTGCATCGAAGAAACGTTGCGCCTTAACAGCAAGTTGGTTTACTGGCGTATTATCGGTACTAGACATTATCACCGCTTGTTGACAAGCCAGTGGAAGAATGGATAGAAAACGATCCCGAAGGAGATCGTCATTGTATTTGAGTCGCAAGGCTAGGCGACGAAGATCTTCCAGGTTACGAATGGGTGATTTTGTACTGTCATAGACAAGAGTCGAAAACTCTTTATATAGACCGAGCTGAGTTTTCTTATTGGTGAAGCGGTCCAGAAAGTTTTGTTTTAAGTCATTAAGGGAGCGAAATGTGAGCCCTTCGATCCAGAGACGGGCTTCACCCTTAAGCGTCTGTCTAAACAGACTAACAATCTCAGGTAGATCAGCGGTATCAGGATCGATCTTGCAATAAGAAAGGTAATCCTTAAATGACAGAAAGTGGGATAAGACATAATCAGGATCAATGTTGCTACCATCAAAACGTTCATAAAAGGGGTGACGCTCCATAATGGTTGAAATTAAAATAGTAACGGACAGTGGAAGTGCGACAGACTATGTATTGATGGCGACGGACAGATGCGTACATGTATACATTATAAGAAAATGCAATATAAAATCTTAGTATAAATATAGAATAGGATATAGAATAAATGAATTAGGCCTAGTAAGGTTGCAATCACACACCCGTCTATAAATGATTAATGGTTAAAAAAAAAAAAAACCACAAATCAAAACAAAACATTCGTACACAAACATTCGTACACAAACATCAAAATTTATCAATTCTACAACTAATTCACATACAAGTAATTGAGAGGTATTTAATTTTTTTTTCGTATGAATTGTCACTTTAATTTCTAGGAATTATGACCTCTAAACAATATAGTAAAAACTGTTGAACAATAGTCAAAAATTACGGTTATATAACAGTTAATAATTCACAGTATATCAATCAGTCTCAGTAAAATATAAACAATAGTGTATGGCGACTTCTATACTATAGCCAGGTGCAGAAGATTTGGAACTTGACAGTTAATACAATGTATCGATGGAGTTCATCTGTCATTAAGTGCGGGTCAACTTCGGCCTATTTTGCTTACTTTACTATACATGTACTACACGAAATAGATCAATAAATGCTGTAAATATGGGCCTAATAGTACACAATAAATGCTTTAATAAGCAATGTTCAGATAATGATAAAAAAGTATTCTGCACAAATTATGAAACTGATTTTAAACAAACAGTAAAAGAAATCCACACACGAAGTTCACTTTTATCCTAGAAGTAGAAAATAAACTGCGAATCCGAATATGAAATACACAAATCCTAAATGTGCTGCAAATTCAATATGAAAAATCCACACACAAACAAATTCTTTATAAACTGCATATCCAATCTGAAAATCCACTCTTCACAAAGTTCCGTGAACCAGATACACTCCTAATCATGCAGATTTCTTAAAAGTTATGTCACATTCTTCGATTTGAAATTAATCAAACTTGGATAAAACAGTATCAAGTTAAATAATCACAAAGTTCCGTAAACCGATAAACTTCTGAATGCAGAGTTGAAAGTCATGTCACATTCTATAACCAATCAGTCAAACTATGACATAATCATTCAGAATAGTCACAAAACACAGTATTCCATTATGATTTACCAAACAAGCTGTATAAATTCCACTTCATGAATAAATATCCACCATGAGAGTGGGATCATGGCAATCTCCACCATGTCAAATAGGCCTTTGGCCTATTTATGAAAAGTAGACGATGAAACAAGTATATAAGTTCTTGAGGCGTTTATTCCGATGAACTGTTACAACACAAGAATGATGTCCTCACCAAGAGACAACCTCAAGCTAACTGGAGTATACACTCTCTCACACATACATACAACCTTACATTAAAGGGACAACACATATAGTGTCATTACTATATGACACTACACCAATCTGTTTCACAGAGAATTACTTACGAAATATCTCTGTCACAGACGACAGTCCACAACAGGTGCGTTGACTGCACGCGCCGTTAGTCATTGGCTCAACGGCTCGTGCAATGTTTACTTAACACCGAACTGCTTCGGGCAAAATGATGCATTTTACTCGTTTTAATACCCATTTACACTAAATAGGAAATATTTTTTAACTACAAATACTTCAAACGTCTTTATTTATTTTTCTTTTACCTCAAAAAAATGTTTGAGAATTTAATTTGTCGTAGTAAAAAAGTTAATATGCCGTACTCATTAAGCCTCGTCGATGTCATGCTTATCAGTGATTGTAGCGGCCAAGCGAATATTCACTGCGGGATCAGTTTGTAAGTGTACATGTAAATAGGAAATATTTTTTTACACATACTATTAACACCTTTGCTTATTTTTCTATCACTTCAAACAAATATTTTAGAATGTTATTTGCATAATGAAGGTTGATATTGCGAGTCATCTCTATCAGTGATTGTAGCAGCCTATAGTGAATATTCCTTGCTGATTAGCGTGAGAGTTTTCTAGGCCGTTAAACCATAAGCTACATTTCGGCCTCCATTAGAAGAAAATAAGTGATTGACGGTCTCTCTTATAAATACGTTATCTTTAAAATAAAAATAATAATAATCGACTGTGATCTGCTCAAATATTGACTATAGAAGGGTTATTTCCTTGTTGGATCGATTCTAAAAAATATAAACCCGGTGATAGTTAGATGTAAATGTATGTAAACAGTAGTTATAATATACGTGGGGTGTCACGTGGCTAAATGGGTAAGAGGCTAGATCGCTATAGCCCGGAGGTTGGGAGTTCGATCCCTGCATTGGCCGAGAAAGTTCATCCAGATTTTCCGGCGTGGTTTTCCACTTGTCAGTGATGCAGGGAGGAGAGCCTGACAAGGACAGCTGTCTACTCGTTCGGGTGGGACGAAAAACCGAAGTCCCGTGCTCGTTAAAGATCCCTTGACAGTTGGAATTCGATATTTCATTTTATAAACAGTAGTTATAATGATAATTTATAACATGTACTGAAGAGCGGACATCTCGTAATGGTATAATCACATCAAATAATGATATCTGCACATCACGTTGTGAAATGAAATAGGGTTTAAACGTCTTATTGTTCTGCCACCACATTATGGCTTATGCACATCATATAATGACAAAATCACATCACGCAATGACATGCACAATAGGTAATAATAAAATTACCATATACATGTAAAGAAATAACTATACAGCACGTAACGACGAAATCACGTGTATTGAAAACTATTACATAGTCATCCAAATATAACCACTGTAAGGGCGGTTTTGTGCATTTGGTGCAGTTTTGATACACTTTGAAGCGCATAATTCATTTCAGATACAGATAAACTGTCTTTGCCATCACCGAGATCGAACCCTGTGTAAATACGTACACGATTCTTCAACGGAAAAAAAACCCACGAAGGGCAGTTATTTTAGTCCCCATTGCAACCTTGGCGCGAATCATTTTATTGGTATACCGTATCATTCATTCGTGTGTTTTTGGTCTGTGATTGGTGTTGTTTCGACCCAAAGCTCGTAGCCCCCCCCCCTCTCTCTCTCTCTATGTGAATAAAATAACGAAGTTGAAAAACCCAATTTTATACTTTATTGAAAGTTTAAAACAATGCAAATCTTTTTTAGTTCCTCTCTTGTGACTACAACGAGACTATATTGAACAAATCATTACAATGTCGGCACCAATAATATATAACTACATGAAACAGGCGAGCATCCAGAGGAGGGCGCACCAGGCACACGTCCTCTCTTTTTTTTAAAAGTGGCGAACAATTTTTAGCTCCATATGTTTTCGCGGGTAAGGAGAATAAAAATAGTTTAGGTTGGAAATCGGAAATAATATATAACTACATGAAACAGGCGAGCATCCAGAGGAGGGCGCACCAGGCACACGTCCTCTCTTTTTTTTAAAAGTGGCGAACAATTTTTAGCTCCATATGTTTTCGCGGGTAAGGAGAATAAAAATAGTTTAGGTTGGAAATCGTAATTTACAGTACTAGTATGAAATTAGTCCCTGTGGGCATTTTTTCCACTCAAAAATCGCGGGCCGGGCTTCACACTCCCGGGTGGGTGCAGCACCGCCCCTCCCCCTTTCTGAAAATCCTGGATCCGCCCCTGTGCAATCTGTCCCGCACTATACCACCCGGGCTAATGAAGACGCGTTTAAGATTGTCCATGTAGTGGGGCAACTACAAAAAAATGGCGACTATAACACCGAAATTGCGCCCGTCTAAACATCACACGCCCATTTTTTTCTTCTTTTTTTGATCACACGTACCTGGAAATGCCAGTCTGCTCCCCTACATTACGCAGGAGAACGGTTTTACAGATACAGCTCGTACCATTCTATAGATACGGCAACGATCAGAAGCCCTATATTTGCTCGAAATCGTATATTTAGTACATACCTCAATTTTGATTGGTTAAGCACTAAAATCAGTCTAATACTATCCAATCAAGTTACTAAAATTTTGATTTTTATCTTAATTAATATTTCGTGAAACAGGTGCCTGTTTTATTTTAGTTCCGGGTACAACCTTGTCAACCATTAATATATATCACAAATATTTGTGTAAAAAATGAAAGAAAAGTCTCTCCGCTTATTAACTTTATATAGAAAGATAAAAAATATTTTTATACTAGCTATCTCTATTCAATTCAATAGTAGAAGCTATATGGGTTTGGAGCCACGGAGGCTAATTGAGTAAGACGTTCGCTAACATTGTTGGCCATGATTGCTCGTCGGGTTTCCCCTTGTCAGTGGTGCAGGAGGGAGGTCCTGACAAGGCCAGCTGTGTAGGCTGGTCGTTCGGATGGGATGTAAAACAGAGGTGTCGTGTACGCATAATTAGCGAGCACTTAAAAGATCCCTTGAGAAATGAAATGAATGACATGGGGTTTAACGTCCTAACCTGTCCTTGTCAGACACTCCATCCTGCATCATTGACAAGGGGAAACCAGTTGGAATTCAATGCAAAGGTAGGCCGCAATGGGGGCAAACATGGCCCTGGTAGCATATTAGAGGCGTATGCCCATCTTCATTACCCCAGTCGGGGCAGAAGGGTAGGACGTTACACCGGTCTATTTAAATATCTCATCTTTTTTCACAGTTGACAAGAACGTAATATAATCCACACCTCCAGAAGTATCAACTAAATCTGTCTAAATTAGCGATTTGTGATTCATTTGAATTGATATTTGTTTTTTTATTATTATTTCTTCCTGTCTGTAACTTATCATTTTGTTTGTCATGCGGTTCTACAGCAATTACTATACGTAAAAAATCTTCACTTGTGTCAACGAATATTGGCCAATGCTGTGTGTTGGTTGGTAACGGTTATATTCAACCGTATAAACACGACGAACATATGCACATTATTAAATACCGTTACTATTTGACAGCTGATTGAAAATAATTCACGCACCTGTTATGAATTATCTCCCTTTTGATGGGGCGCTGTGTATTGTGACGTCAAACGTCAATAACCATTGAAACATTGAATGTATGTCGGACAGTCGAAATAAATACGGTGGATTTGATTATGTCGTGTGTACGGACTGATGGCTGAGTTTAACATACTTCATTCTCGTAATCACTCTTTTAAATAAGGATTAATGCCCAGATGAGCTCAAATGGATGAGGAAAATATACGCGCGCTGCTAATTAGCGCTAATGTTGGATCTATATTCGAAGATGTAAGTATATTATTATGATGCCATGGAATGACGGATTGATAATATAACGGTACACTGCATATATACGGCACACATATTTGAACACACATTGTTTGTACGTTCAGAATATCTTTACTATTCATACTACATTGACAGCAAGTTGATCATATATTATACTTGACATATTATCATATTATAAATAATATACAATACATAATAAGGTTGTTATTTGAAAACTTACCAGCAGATGTGTATGTATAGTTGCCTGATATAATAGGCTACTGTTGTGTGCAGTAGTGGTAAATGAATTAATAATGCATAGCATGTAGCCTATGTGAACCAGTTGTTGCTACTCTTTTACAATAAAACATGTTAGTTGTGGAAAGATGAAAAGATTTTATGTAAAGCCCTAATCTAAAATAATTAAATATTTAAAAATAAAGACACTATACCAACTGAATGAAATGGATTTAACATCCTATTCAATAGGGGCTATTCGCCTGCTCCTAAATAGTAATGAAGATGGGCATATGCCATACAGTGTGAGCACTAGTAGGCCCCTACTGGTAGTACAACCCTCTGAATACCTGACAACTCATCCCAAAAAAATTCTTAATCAATCCAAATAGTTTGTCTATAACTGATAAATTATTCAGCATGATTCTATAACAAAATATATGATGGTTAATATATTAAGTAACCATAAAATAATGAGATAATTGAAAGCCATTCTTTGGTTTGTCACTTGTTACCTTGAGATTACGATTAAAGTGAAGTAAAACTATTGTCTTTTAATCTAACTGATTGATTGATTGATTGAATGATTGACTGTAAATTAACACTTAATCTTTGATTAATAAAGTAATCTTTTCCTCAAAGATTCACTTTTTAAGTCACATGTCTAAAGAAGAATCAAACATAAAAAGTAATAAAAGAAAATGTTGAATGCCTTCTTATAATTTGTTAAAACCGATTTAAATCTTTAAAAAAAAAATAACGAATTGGATTTGTGTCAGATACACCTAATTTATTTCTTTGTTGCTATCAAATTTGATGTTTATCATATGTAAATATTTATATGTAATTGAAGAGTAATTGAAATGTAATTGACCATTACATGATTTTTGGAATGTGATTAATTACATTTCCATTACTCATTACTTTTGAAATCTTCCATTACTCATTACTTGACATTAAAGTCTTACCAGTATTACAAGTTCTATGCTGCCATTGTTCACACCCATCACAGTGAACAGCCCCCTGTCTTAGGCAAACTACTGTTTCACAAACTATACAGCTATCAGACATTTACAGATTTAACATCCAATATATGTTATATATTATGGACAGGTTGATTAAATTAAATTACATGTATTTACACTTCGTGGGTTGAAAGTTGGTAAACACAAAATAAAAAGTCCTTGTATATTAAAAAGTTAATTTAAAATATTTGATTTCAGTATTTTTATACAATACCCCAGCTTTGACACTTACTCAAATCATTTTAATAAACGTTATAATATTTGTCTTTGAAGTGCTTCACCAATCTGATTGGATTTGGGCTGAGTGGTCTTCAAAGATAGCAACTGTATTGAAACAAATATCACTTATATTTGTTGGGATGAGTTGTCTTATAATTATAACCTGATTCTCTCTCTATCCATGTTTTAAAGTTGGGATGAGTTGTCTTTTATAGTGGGATGAGTTGTCTTTTGACTTGGGATGAGTTGTCTTCTAGATTGGGATGAGTTGTCTTATATTGGGATGAGTTGTCTTGGGATGAGTTGTCTTTGGGATGAGTTGTCTGGATACCAACCCTCTCTTATTTTTGATTCCAACTGTACATTCTTTTATGTGAATGCCCCGTCTTTATTAGGCAAGGTTAGAAGCAGAACAGTAGGACATTCATTAAACCCCATTTTATTTCATTTAAATTATGTCAATGCCAATGTCAAATGTGTAGGCCCTACACAGTCACTTCTGTCATGCACCTCTGACAAGAGGGAACCATGCCAGGAAATCCAGATGAACTTTCATGGCCAACAACGAGATCGTCCAAGGGGCGGGCTGACGATTTTCTCACTGAGCCACCCTTGCTTCCGTAGCCAATTATAACAAACCAGAAGTATGTGTAGACCTACATGTAGAAAAAGTTAATTCAGTCGTTGTTCAATGGATTTGAATCCTATCTGCTGTTCAACATCTTTTGATTGTTAAATTAAATGCAGAAGTGGATAATCAAGACTTTGTTATTTAATGGTGACAGCCCTAACATTGACAATCAAGGTTTTCTTGGGTTAGATTGAAACAATTTGATTGAATGGCTAAATTCTCAGTTCATAGTTGATCAATTTCAGAAAATTCCCTTTACATTATCTATGTTTTATATACGGTATACCGGTATTAGTGTGGGAACTGCCAGCTCGTTATCTAATCTCCCATTCATAATGACGATGTATATTTTAGATGACTATGAATTTTATACGCCCACATTGAAATGTGGTCGTATATTGTCGTCGCCCCCGTCCGTCGGTCCGGCGTCCACAATTGCTTGTGGACGCTCTAGAGGCTAAAGTTAATATCCGATTGACTTTAAATTTATACACTGTGTTTAAGGTCATGAGACAAAGAAGCCTATTGTTTTTCAGCGATTTCCGATAATAACTACCAGAGTTATGGCCCTTGATCACTTCAAAAAATCTTGTGGACGCTCTAGAGGCCAAAGTTAATATCCGATTGGCTTTAAAATTATACACAGTATTTAAGGTCATGAGACAAAGAAGCCTATTGATTTTCAGCGATTTCCGATAGTTAGTGCCAGAGTTATGGCCCTTGATCACTTCAAAAAATCTTGTGGACGCTATAGAGGCCAAAGTTAATATCCGATTGGCTTTAAATTTATACACAGTGTTTAAGGTCATGAGACGAAGAAGCCTATTGATTTTCAGCGATTTCCGATAATTAGTGCCAGAGTTATGGTCCTTGATCACTTCAAAAAATCTTGTGGACGCTATAGAAGCCAAAGTTAATATCCGATTGGTTTTAAATTTATACACAGTGTTTAAGGTCATGAGACGAAGAAGCCTATTGATTTTCAGCGATTTCCAATAATTAGTGCCAGAGTTATGGCCCTTGATCACTTGAAACGAACAAGTATATTGATTTTCAATGAATTTTGATAACTGAACAGCTAAATCCATGATTTTAAATGTTTCATGTATATATACTAATTCAATTGTTAGCGTGGGGTAAAACTTTATAAAAAGCAATCAAATTCTAATGATTTTCTGATAATTACATAATGAGTTGTTACTCTTAATCAGTTTTTAGAGTATTACAAATGTTTCATTACCGAAAAAAGTAAAAATATGCGACAACCCTTTTTGACTGCCCGGACGATTTAGCTGCTGTGGGCGTATGTTTCGTTGCCTGGCAACCTATCTTTTTAATTACATGTGGAGATTTTGTCATTACATTGCTGTAGTTATTTCTTTACATGGTAATTTTATCATTACCTGTTGTGCATGTCATTACGTGATGTGATTTTGTCATTATATGGTGGAGCCATGGTGGCTAAGTGGGCAAGACACTGGCTCACTAGCCTGGAGACACTCTGAATGGCAAGACACTGGCTCACTAGCCTGGAGACACTCTGTATGGCAAGACACTGGCTCACTAGCCTGGAGACACTCTGTATGGCAAGACACTGGCTCACTAGCCTGGAGACACTCTGTATGGCAAGACACTGGCTCACTAGCCTGGAGACACTCTGTATGGCAAAACTGACATACACGAAACTGCAGCAGAATTTTCTCAACCATTTCTTGGAGTGAATCAAGCCAGCATCTAACTCATTGAGTCAAGTCGAGATACCGTAACTCCAATGTTGAGTTGGGGGGTTGGGATGGCCTAGTGGTCTAGAGTGCCGCGCTTCGACCTCTAGCTGGCCGGTCACCTCTGGCTTGCGGCTGTGGTTTCAAGCCCTGGTGTGAGCGTATCTAGCATGGAGATAGTGGCGCCTCCTCAACCTTGTGGGTTTCCTCCTGGCACTCCGGTTTCCTCCCACTGCTAAAGACCCCTACATGCAAGCGAATTATTGAAATAAAATTTTGAAAACATATGTTAGTCCCGAAATTACCTAGTTTGTGTTGAGTGGACGTTAAACCCCATTTCTCTCTCTCTCTCTCTCTCTCTCTCTCTCCAATGTTGAATTGAAGTTTATCTGTGTTGTTAGTATAATTGTTATGACACTTGTGTAAAAGTGTCTCTAGTATGATTGATGCTTGTGGGTCAAAAAATTCACCTCTTTCTTGATCTACAATGTATGAAAGCTGTCAACCGTCAAGTATACTGCTCATACATGTACAACATGTATACTAATATGTTCATGTTTTATAGCTTTGGATTTATGTTTAAAGGAGCTAAAAGTCGTTAACATTTGCGGCCTAGAAATTGACACAAATGGGTCGCAAGCCATATAATAATTTAATATGAATGTATATAAACTGATTTACATTCAATCGTTTCTGTTTTTACTCTAATATCAAATCAGTTATGTTTGGCGAAGTACACCAGAAGTCTCAATTGAATCACAATAGCATCTGGTTATTCCAGTCTACATAGTATTTATTGCACATGCTCACTGTTTGAGATGTAATTACATGTACCTAGCCTTGTTCTTTGGGTCCCTAGCTGAAAATGAGTCTGAAACACCGTATGGTACACGATTCGTGTACCAATGGTAAAAAAATTATTTTGTCTTAAATATTGGATATCACAAGCCCATCTCTTCCTGGTACATGTAAGACCACACCATCAATGTTGATTTAAATTGACACATAATTTGTGTTTTCAACGTCGAAGACTTTCGATGATATTGAGTTAGAGACTTAGCTACTTTAAAGGGGCTATCACTGTAACCCTGAAATCATTTTTTTTAAAGGATACATTAGTTAAGAGTTTAATGAAGAGTTGGTCATTCTTCCTTTAATAATTTAAAAATAGATGATTAAAAAGAGGAAATTGAAAATTTCATTCAAATTACTTCATTCTGAGCCAAATTTTCACTGTTAGTAGTTTTGACACATTTAACCCTTGCATAATGTATGTTTAACAATACATTATTCAAGAGCTAAAATTACCTAGTGCAGGTCTTTCTTTAGGCTTTAATAAATGTTATGTTATTAATTAGAATTTATTGATATGACAACACCATGGTCTTTTCTTGATGAAATCGAAGCTAAGAGATTTTAAAGGGCAAATCCCGATAACTTTTTGAGGAATAAAACTGCTTAATTTTGTGTTAAAATCCTTAAAAATCCATAGTCTAAGACCCACTTACTAACCTGATATTTGTGATACGCTTGTAAATAACTTAAACCTGATAGTCTTCATCTGGAAATGGAGACCGTTGTATTATACAGTATCTGGATAAAACCAGACTTTTTTCTATAAAAATAATATGTAGGTGAAATTTACCTGTTGTTATCAAGTACAGTGCATGGGTTATTCACTGTATAGACCTCTCAAGAAACGGGAATCGATTATCAGGTCACCCAATGAAAAAATTGACCCGAAATCTTAAACGGGTTACGTGTCCGGATAAGCAGTGTTGACGCACACGTCCAAACGACTCAATATTTTGAGCTGAAATTTTGAGACAAGGTAAATACACCATGCCACTATATTTTGGTCCATAAATTTCATAAATACTCGGACTTTAATTTTTGAGACTCTGTTCTTATCGGGATTGTCCCTTTAATGGTTTTGTCATTGAATGATTTAATTTAGAAAAGGCGGGGTGAGTCTACATGTAGGTGTTGAAAATATACCAGTACCGTGGTTACAATGATAAACAATCAATGCACACATCTTGTCAAAACTACAAACAGTGATAACTTGGTCCAGAATATAGCAAGAAGGACCAGCTCTTTATCGAAATCTTACATACATGTAATTCATAATGCATCTTTAATCTTGCGGGTTACAATGTATAAAACCGCTTTGGTTTGTGTACATGTATACGTCTCAAATTTTTCAGAAACCAAAATTGAGCTAACACCGTGGAGAAAACCACTAAGAAATTGCTAAGATTTCACACTGAATTTTCGCTCAATTCCACCTAGATTTACTGTCTCAATTGTGGGTTTGAAAATATTGTGTTTCCCCAGGAAATCGCTGTGTAATCACCATGCTTTCCTGCAAGGAAATTTGCGAGCTTTTCGTTGACATGTAGATACCGTACTCATATATATATTAATTTATTTGGCAAAGACATACAAAATATTATATTTGACATACATGTACTTTTACCAGTATTTTTTTGTACTACAACTCTGTGGTGTAGTACTGTGTGGAAATAGCATTGGGTAACTTTATATGTTAGAGAGGAACAACCTATTTCAAGTACACTAAGTCCAAGCTTACAATTTTCTGATGTAGTGAAAAGATATCTGAAGAATTCTCATTAAATGTTTCATGTCTTTCTGTTTTAACTGGGGCAATGCTATTGGATAAGCTTTGTAATTTTGTGCCATTGTCACATTATTCAGTTTGCCATTGTCACATTACTGCATGTAAGTTAAAAAAAACAAATTAGCAGAAATATATAAATTTATACATATCGTTACATTGAATGATCCAGTGAGGCAGTTACATGTACATGTAAGTTCAGGCCCGTAGCCAGCTTGCTGGCTTCGGAGGGGCTGTGAAGTTTTTAGGAGGGGCACACCAGTTACAGTCTACAGTGGGTAGTTTAGAGTTACGGTTGGCAAATTTTCTTTCGGGGGGGCAAAACATTTTTTCAGGGGGGCATTGCCCAGCCCTTGCCACCCTGTCTACGGGCCTGTGTAAGTTACAAAATAAACTTGTGCTCCCATGAGCTCATAGTAGCATGGATGGTGCAGAAAAGTAGCCTATTATTTAACAACTAGAAATGGACACAAATGGGTCGCAACGCGTGTAATAATGTAATATGAATTTGGAAACAAATGGGTTGCATTTTCATAAATTGATTTACATTCAACCGTTTCTGTTTTTCTATAATTTTTAATCACTTAAATCATGTTGGGCAAAAATATGCGAGGGCCAACGATGTCGGAGCGTGTCCTCCATTAGCCCAGTCTGAGGAGAACAGTACTAGGATGTTAAACCCTATCATTTATCTCTCAGTACAGCTTAACAAACAACCAATTTATATACTATGTATAATAGTATAGTAATACTATACATGTACTATGTGGGGTTGGGATGGCCTAGTGGTCTAGAGTGCCGCGCTTCGACCTCTAGCTGGCTGGTCACCTCTGGCTTGCGGCTGTGGTTTCGAGCCCTGGTGTGAGGGTATGTGGCATGGAGATAGGGGCGCCTTCTCAACCTCGTGGGTTTCCTCCGGGCACTCCGGTTTCCTCCCACTGCTAAAGACCCCTACGCGCAAGCGAGTTATTGAAATAATGTTAGTCCCAAAATGACCTAGTTTGTGTCGAGTGGATGTTAAACCCCATTTCTCTCTCTCCCTTATAAGACCCTCCGTCCTGCATAACTGACGCAGGAATCACAGTCACATGATTGAATCTGTATGTACTTATTTTGTTATCGCCTGTCCAACCTCGTGGGTTTTCTCTGGGTACTTCGGTTTCCTTTCAATGCTAAATACATGTACCCCTATGGGAAAGCGAATTATTGAAATAAAATTTCTAAAATAAACGTGTGTTAGTCCCGAAATGACCTAGTTTGTGTCAAGTGGATGTTAAACCCCATTTCTCTCTCTCTCTCTTTTTGTTAAAATGAGGGGTTGGGATGGCCTAGTGGTCTAGAGTGCCGCGCTTTGTGCTCTAGCTGGCCGGTCACCTCTGGCTTGCTGCTGTGGTTTCGAGCCCTGGTGTGAGCGTATGTGGCATGGAGATAGGGGCGCCTTCTCAACCTCGTGGGTTTCCTCCGGGCACTCCGGTTTCCTCCCACTGCTAAAGACCCCTACGCGCAAGCGTATTATTGAAATAAAATTGAACCATATGTTAGTCCCGAAATGACCTAGTTTGTGTTGAGTGGACGTTAAATCCCACTTCTCTCTCTCTCTCTTTTTGTTATTAAAGAAGTTAATTATTGACCATCTGGAGGCACATGTTGGCTTTGATGATAATTAATGATAATTAATATAAGTTAATTAATGATAAGATATTTATGACCCTGGATTACACTGTTAATATACAGTGAATATAGGAGTTAATGTACATTACATAATAAACGTACAATATACAATAGAGTGGGCTCATTTGTGTAATTTACAGGCATTGTAGAATAGTATTATTATACTATTATAGAGAGAGAGAAATGGGGTTTAAGGGAACCCACGTGGTTGAGAAAGTGCCCCTATCTCCATGCCACATACGCTCACATAACACATACACATGTAAGGAATCGAAACCACAGCCGCAAGTCAGAGGTGACCGGCCAGCACTCTAGACCACTAGGCCATCCCAACCCCCTGGTCTGATAAGGACGGCTGTCTTGTCATTGGCGTGCACACAAAAGATACCTTGAAAACAGGAATTCGATATAATGTCGCTGACTTGGCAAAATTTCCATTATGGTGTATGCCCGTCTTCATTAGCCCAGTACAGTACAACCCTTTGTCCTCTCCATTCCTGCACTCAATAGAGCCATCTACTCCATACTTAAAGAATATATCCAAAAATTATAAATATGTTGTTTTGTAATGCGGTTCTACTCCATTTTATGTCTCCAGACGAAATAAACCTATTCAATTCCATTAAATAGAAGCAGAAGAAATACATGTACTTCTAGTGTCTGGTCTCGAGCAAGGCTAATTTTATCCGGGGGGGGGGGGGGAGTGTGATGGCTGAATGATTAGCACGTGTGCGCTGTATCATAAGGTCTGTATCATAAGGACCCAGTCAACTGGCGTGGTTTTGATTCCCTAGTTGTATGTGAAGAGGAGTAGGGTCGTCTGTCCAAGCTCTTGGGTTTTGTCTGGGTCCTCTGGTTTCCTGCCACTGCTAGCGGGGATCACATGGTTAAGTGGGTAAGGCGCTGGTTCGCTAGACTGGAGGTCGGGTGTTCGATCCCTGCTTTGGCAGAGAAAGTTCATTTCAATTTTTTTCGGCGTGATTTCCACTTGTCCGTGATGCAGAACAGAAGGACTGACAAGGACAGCTGTCTAGTTGTTCGGAAGGGACGGAAAACCAAGATCCTGTGTAAAAGATCCCTTGGCATTGGGAATTCGATATAAGAGTAGGCCATAGCGCAGCTGCGCATGCAAAATTTCCCTCATAGCACACTGTTTGACATGCCTGTCTTCCATTAGCCCAGGTTAGTTGCAGAAGAGTAAAACATTAAACCCCATTTCATTTCATTTCATTTCCCACTGCTAGGGATGACATTGAGAGTTGATTATGGTCTGAATAAGTTAATTGATGTCTGATTAATAATAAATACATGTATAACCCACAGAAAGACGTACAATAGGCAGATTTAGCTCTTGCATAATGTACATGTATTTAAGTACATAAACTTTCTGCCCTCATAGATTGTCACACCGTAGATCTATTCTACGCCCACTGAAGGCTAGAATCCTAATGTGCATTCCACACACATCACAGTGTATTTATTTATTTATTCTTCAAGTAAAGGTTACAACATGACAACAATAAATTAATGTACATGTACTAAGAACTAGGAGCTGCATTGTATACATAATCTTATATTCAAACGGAATGTTGTTTACAAATACATAATGTGAAATGAATTGGGGGGTTAACATAAATTGTTTTTTTCTGCAACAACTGAGCTTATGAAGTCGTCAGACATACATGTAGATACACCATTCAGGTACAGGTTATGGGGGGGATTTGCCGGTTGGCATGCACATAAAGAATCCTTCGTACATGTAGATGGAATTCAAAATAAGAGTAGGCTGTCATGTTTCTTGTTGGGCAAAATTCCAATCAAAGCACATGCACTGCATGGCGTACACCTGCCATCATTAGCCCAGTAAGTGCAGAATTTTATTATGTTAAGCAGTTAATCCCCATAACTTTGAGTTTTGTTCATATTTGTCATGTTATGTTTGTCATATTATTGGGCAAAATTCCGATCATACATTTACATGTATGTACATGTACATGCACTGCATGGCACACACCTGTCCAGTACATGTAGGTGCAGAATTTTATGATGTTAATCCAGATTTTATTGAGTTTCATTCACATTTGTATTGTTCATGTTGTGTTTCTCCTGCTGTTAGGTTTTTCTCCATACAGGTAAGTGGGTAAGACACTGGCTCGCTAGCCAAGAAAGTACATCCAAATTTTCTGGCGTGGTTCCCTTTTGTTAGTGATGCATGACGGAGGGCCTGACAAGGACGAAAAACCGAGGTCCTATGTACACATTGGCGTGTACGTAAAAGATCCCTTGGCAGTTGGAATTCGCTATAAGAGTAGGCCGTAGAACCGCTGCCGGGGCAAAATTTCCCTTATAGCACATTGTATGGCGTATGCCTGTCTTCACTAGCCCAGTAGGACGTTAAACTCATTTCATTTTAATTCATTTCTCCATACTGATTGACATAAAGTGTTGTAGATTACTCCATATTGACAGAAAGACGGAATAACTCAATATATTGATGTAGTCAAGGCCTTACATGTACATCTACAACAATCAAATCAATTGTATTAAATGTTAAGCCGACTGATTGGTATTTTACTCTGAGAGTTTTAGCACCTTATGGGATATAATAGCTGCTTGTGTTTTCTTCTTGGGAGCTGTGGTGATTCAGTGAGTAAGGGAGTTGTGAGATCCTAGTCGTTTCGATCCCCGTGTTTCTGGGGATTTGCTGAAATGGTTCCCCTTTGTCTATGGTGCAGGACGAATGGCCTAGCATGGATGGTATGAAAAACTGAGATCTTGTGGCGTGCAATTAGAAGAACCCTTGAAGGTTGGAATTCAAAATAATATTACGAGTAGGTCATAGTGCCATTGTCCAGACAAGAATTTGCTTTATATACGTCATGTAGCTATAGAGTGGTATAAATTATCGCACTCTACATGACGTAAGTCTGTCTTCATTAGCCCTCTTTCATTTATTTAGTTGAAGCAGAAAAGTAGAATGTGAAACAGCATTTCATTATGCAAGATGTTCAGAGTCTTTCAAAGAGTTTCATGAATGCCTGAGAAAAATTCCTTACTCCCAGTGCTTGGATTATTCTATAATTATGATCTACTTTTAATCAAAATTAAAAACATTCATTTATCAATATCGAAAAGTAAAGAGAAGAGAGGGCTGGGGATCAACATCCGCTTGACACAGCTAGGTCATTTTGAGACTAACATGTGGTTCAATTTTATTTCAATAATTTTCGTGCATGTGGCGAAAACTGAAGGACCCAGAAAGTGTCCAGGATGTTCGACAGTTATCAGGGGGGTTGGGATGGCCTAGTGGTCTAGAGTGCTGCACTTCGACCTCTAGCTGTCCGGTCACCTCTGGCTTGCGGCTGTGATTTCTATCCCTGTTGTGAGCATATGTGGCATGGAGATAAAGGCGCCTGTCCAACCTTGTGGGTTTTCTCCAGGTACAGTACTCCAGTTTCCTCCAACTTCTAAAGAACCCTACTCGCAAGGGAATTATTGAAATAAAATTAAACCATATGTTAGTTCCGAAATGACCTAGTTTGTGTCGAGTTGACATTAAACCCCATTTCTCTCTCTCTCTCTCTCTCTCACGTGTACAACAAAACCATGCTACTTGATTCAATGAAAGACGTTATGATTTCACACGTTAACCACTAAACCATCCAATCCCTTCTTAAGGTCCTCAATGCGCAAGCAAATTAGTTGAAATAAAATTGAACCATATGTTAGTCCCAAATGACCTCTTGGTGACAGACTCTCTCTCTTGCGCTTCACAAACTTATACATGTAGTTCCTTTTGCTAATTAGAAATTTGTTGGATTGATAAATATATGTTTCCATGGAAACCAATAGGCCTTATATAGTTCTTGGAACCCTATACAAGAGTGGAAGGGATATAATCTAAGTGACTGAGTCTTCTTAATGTTTTACCACTATAGAATTCTGAACTTTTCCCCAGATGATTTCATCTTTCTGACTAAAAGTAGCTACACTGATTTCTCTTCCTTATAGTTTTTTTTTGTAGCTAGTCGGCTATTTTTGAAAGTTTAATCTTGTAATGGAGGAAAGTTTGATAACAGTTTCAGGACGTCGTTATTAATACGTGACATTTACTGCAGTTGTTGTCTTTTATTGGCTAACACCCAGACTTGACAGTCAATCAGCAATCTAAAATGAACATTTTGGGTCCTAAAATAAATAAGACATTTTTTGTATTTTGGGTGATAAACTACATATTAATCACCGAAAAATACCAATTTTATAACTATGTTCCAGACTTGGCCCAAAAGCATGATAATAAAGTGTGTATAAATAAATACATTGTCTTAGGAAACCTCCCCCCCCCACACTCCCATCCTCTGCAAAAATTCCTGGATCTGCTCCTGAATATGTATGTTGATAGGTAAGACAGAAATGACAACATTATTAGTAATAAAGATACATGCATGTATGTAGCCTGTAGGCCTGTTTGACTAGGATTATAATGTTATAATAAGACATGTTAATTTAACTTGTCTTATTACACCATGATTGATTATATACTTCACATTCATAATTATTACATGTATATTGATTATGGACCACACTATATATATTCATACTTTATTGTAACTTAATCCATAAGACCATTACATATTGTTCTCTCTTCGATGTACAGAATGCTTGTACACACTTTTTCCATGAGAACGAGATCTACGACTGCACACACAATACATCTCATTACTATTCATATATTCATATATTCAAAGGTCATGAGTATTCATGTTAACATTATGTGACCATTGTATACTTAATAGTTGTTTTTTATACGCCCGCAAAACTTTATAAATACCGAACAAATTCTAATTATTTTCTGATTACTACTTAATAACTTGTTAATCTTAATCAGATTTGAGTGTATTTTAATTGTTTAATTTCAAAAAAATAGTAAAAGTATGCGACAACTCTTGTTGACTGCCTGGACGATTTAGCTGCTGTGGGCATATGTTTTGTTGCCTGTCAACCTATCTTTCTCCACGTTTGATCGCATAGTCTGTTATTATTTAAATGGATAGACGGCTATGTGGGCAGATTTAGATCACATGGTCTGTCAGGTGTCATTGTTTTCGATTACAAGCATGTTATGTAATTAAGTGACAGGTGGCCTGTACATTTCAGTTATTGAAATTAAAGTGAATCGTCCCAAAATTAATTTTTTGTATTTGGTCTTCCAATCTTTAGGCTGCAAAGAGAGAAGCAATTTGATTAGCTGAGATTGGCACAAATAATCAGCTTCTAATTTAGAGTTTGCGTTGAAACTTGGTGTATAAGCTTACATGTAATATTATTACATTTACATCAATACATGTACCAAAATGACCTAGTTTGTGTCGAGTGGATGTTAAACCCCATTTCCCTCTCTCTCTGTACCTTGACTGAGTTTGATAATCAACATTTATACAGATTGGATGCTTTAGAAAATGATAAAATTGCACAAGTAATTAAAATAGATAAATCATTATTCTTTGGCAACTAGAAATTGACACAAATGGGTAACTACATGTACAAGTTGGGCTAATTGTTTTATAATATTTAGTGAACGAAAGCACTGCCTTAAAAGAGTAGCAGAGGCTGGACAGGCTGGTAGATCTACATGTATGTACATGTAGCTGCGGGATCAAACGCCATCATGTCACCCATTCGATCATCTAGCCCCCCCAGACATACTGGGATATTGTATTTAAAAATCCCAGCATACAGCAGTACGAACTTGAGATAGATTATTTATCTTCATAATGTTTCAGACCCTTTGTCAAATGATTTAAAATTAATATTTTTATGTTTTTCAGCCTGACCATATGTTTAAACCATGGATGGAAGAATTCACAAAAGTAAGTAAAAACAAATCTTGTTAATGGAAGTGGTACTAGGTGGTTGAAAACGACATTGAAAATATCGTGGATATTGTAAGCCTTAAATTTTTCTGGGGCGGATAGACACTTGTCTGTCCATCCATGTATCACCTACTCTTCGGGGCTATTCTTTTAGTTCGAATATGCAACCAGGTGATACATATGTACATATGTAATATTTCATACATGTACATATGGATGAGCTAGGATTGGGGGTGTATAGCTCATTCCTGGAGAAGTATTCTAGTGAAGGGGGTCACTGTTCATTATAAGTCGAATTCCAAATCCATTTCAATATTACTTTATATACAGTTTAAAAATATATTATTTACAAGATCACATCAAAGGCATCTGATCTCCCTGTCTGTCTCTCTCTCTGTCTGTGTAGGGGTCTTTTAAAGACACCAATATCTACGCAAAGGAACAATTTCGCCAAATCAAATTAAAGATAAAATTAGGGATAAACAAATCAAATGAAAGTTAAATTAATATATACGTTTCATTGGTTGAAGTTTCATAATAAAGTTAATGGAATTATTTAATAAGCTTTAAGCCATAAAGAAAGTATAGGCGTTGACACTTGATCTGCCTGCATTGTTAACTGTATAAATCTTTGCTCAAGGTTTCTCTTAATAAGCCTATTGGCATTCAAAGATTATAAAACAGTCAACACCAATCATGCTTTTAGGCAATTACTTTAAATCAAAATATTGACATTAAATGTAAGGAAAGACCAACTGATAACCTTAATATTGACTATATTGTCTAAATGCTTAATAGATAAATTCTGTATATTCTTAAAAATAAAATTTGAAAAAGAAGTAAAATTTAGTATCACTATTCGGTGATACATGCTTTGAATCGATTCCTAGCATGGCCTGAAAAAACCATTATGATTTTTCCAGCCTTATTATCACTTATAGTATAGGGGAATTGGGTGACCGAATGGTCAACAACGCTATTGGTGTTGTTTCATAAGGTCTGCCAAGTGGTGGGGTTTCGATTCCCCACTTTAACGTCACAAGGAGTAAGGGCGTTTGTTCAACCTCGTGGCTTTTCTCCGGGTGTCTGGTTTCCTACCACTACTAAAGACCCATACACGCAAACGAATTAATGAAATAAAATTAAAACACATGTTAGTCCCGAAATAACCTAGTTTGTGTTGAAACTGCACCAGTGACCCAACCCCATAGCCATTCAGATAGGATGTAAAACAGGTCCATTTGTTTGCACATTGGTGTGAAATAGTGCTATGTACATTTATTGCTACTGCAGTCATGATATCAAACATGCATGTATACAATTTCTGCACCGAATGGGCTTAAGATGTCATACAGGTTGCTATTAGCAACATTAGTCCTGAAATGACCTAGTTTGTGTCGAGTGGACGTTAAACACCATTTCTCTCTCTCTCTATTAGCAACATTTTGTCTAGTTAGCAGCACTACACCTAATCTTATTTTGAATTCCAACTGTCCAGGGTTCTTTTACATACACACCAATGTTTTTGTCCCATCCGAATAACAACAGTGTATACAAACATGTAGGCTACATACATGTAATGTCTCTTGCCACCTGCATGTGTGGAGACGTAAACATATTTTATGAGGATGACCTACAAGTACAAATATTATCTGAAGTGTAGATGGAGAATCTGTAAAATGAATCAATACAATTAATTTACAAGTTTCAGTAAAAGCCAAGTAAATTGATTGCACTTGAGATTGTCTAAACAACCTTCATGGGATCAACCTGTGTTTATCGTGTAATCAAAATGTGTTTCTTATAACCGATGAAAAAACTCGACATACAATCATTTGTCTTTATTTCTATCATCCAGCCTGATTAAAATCACTGTGTAATTATCTCTGCCAAACCATGTTAAAGCGGAAGGGGATGGGTTCAATTTGTTCATTAGATGGTAAGGTCCGTCATTGAGCCAATTGGTGAGGTTTCGATGTCACGCTTGTATGTGATATAAGGAGTCGAATTGCCATTCCATTCTCTCTTGACAAATGTAAAATGAATTGAAGATTTTTTACCATTCGACATCCACTTTTTAATCACGGGATACCTAAGGGTTTAATGTTTGCACAGAAGGTCTGCCATGAGTCATGTGGTGTCTTTTTGATACCAGGCTTGTATGTTCAATAAGGTGATACATGCGACCCTACTCCTTGTCACATACAAGCCTGGGGCCTATTTCACGAAATTTTAACTAAGATAAGATCCCAATTTTAGTAATTTGATTGGATAATATTAAATTGGATTTTATCTAAAGTTAAAATTTCGTGAAACAGGGCCCAGGTATCAAAAAGACACCACATGACTCATAGCAGACTGTCTGTACAAACATTAAACCCTTCGGTATCCTGTGATTAAAAAATGTATCGCCTTATTGAACATACATGTACATGTACATTATAACTACCTACAAATTGCCACTTTAAAGATAAACTCAAATCATTTAATTTATAACTTGAGACTTTAAATTCATTTCAATTTTATGCCAAGACCTACTATTTGTATTAATAGGAACTATACGCATCCCCTTCTATTACTGTGGCAAAATTTATTCTATTTAAATCTAAGACAACCCAATAATCATTAAAACGAGCAAACTTTCTTCTGCTTCTAAATCTCTGAAATACCCGAAAAATGCCAGTGAATACATCAAGTCTGAACCGAAGTATATCGTGATCAAACAATATTCTGGGTGAAACGTTTTACATTCATGAAACTTTAAACCATGGGTCTCAAGAAGACCAGCGATGTAAAGACCACCAATCACTTGGTTGCTTATAGCAATCAAACCATCGTAGCTGATGTTAAGTGGATCGAAACTTGAAAGATTCATTAAGAAATTACTGGTTAACTTTTATCTGACTTGTTTGAAGAGCAAGTTTTGTTGAAAGGTTAATTATCAATAATGTGACTGGATCTATAAATATATTTTTAAATTTTTATTATTAATCTTCAAATTGATATTGAATTACTGTTTATAACTTTAATATATCATGCGTTTGAAGAGAAACTTTCATTGAACTGTATATGTAATGTGACTAGATCATGATATAAATATATTTCTCAAATTGTGGTTTAATCTTTAAATTGATTTTCAATTAATCTATATTTCAATTTATCTTTGGCAATTTCATCTGTACAGAAACAGTGTCTAATCCTTCAGATAGGACCAAAAATATTGACAAACCTTTTGCTGTTGAAATTCAAAATAAGAATAGACCGTGGGTTTTCTAGCTCTAGGTCCTTCGGTCTCCTCTGACAGCTAATGAGCCCTTTGCCCAAACATAATGTTGTAGTAAGATAGAACGATGTGTTATTCCCTGGAAAATGACCTACATGTAGTTTGTATCAAGTGGATGTTAAACCCCATTTCATTGGGGATGCTTGATTCACAGTTCCGGAATTAAATTCCAAAACTGGTGTCAATTGAGTGAAAAGTACAGCGCATGTGTCGACTGTATAAACAATATACAACTGACAACTGAAACATATTTTTTACCTACATGTACATGTACACATCACAATTCCACTCACTCCACCTCAGCTATCGGGACTGGCAGAACTGTGACAGGACTGAATTCTGTGTCACTCGGTTGTAATTCTGTCGATTCTGGACTGTGAATCGAGCATCCCCATTATCTCCCATCTGACAGATTATCTACCGGTACCATTGATATTTTGATTTTGTATTAAATTAATTAAAGGGGCTTTAAAGATACATTATATAGGATTCAATAATACATGTATCTCAGTTCAAAGTGTAGCAATTTGACTGTAATTTTCAGCATATTCTGTTTACATTATCTATTATTCAGGCCCGTAGCTACCGGTGGGGGCGGGGACAAGCTTCTTCCACTGGAGGAAATCGGGCACTCAATGGGTGCCTTTACCCGAAAGGAAAAGGAATAGTTACCCCAATTAGCGCCTTTGGCACCTTTTCCAGTCGATGCAATATGAAACCAACGACCGTCGTGTCCATCTTGCACCCCCCCCAACCGCTAGCTTTGTGCCTGGTTTTTCACCATTATAACGAGAACTGTCAATTCTTTATCTGATCTCCCATAATCCCCTTAAGTTGAATGGTACATGTACTTTCATATTTCTAGTTTGGGACGTCATTGGGTTTTTATACGCCCACATTTTCATGTGGACGTATTATGTCGTCGCCCCTGTCCGTCCGGACGTCCGTCCGTCCACAATTTGTTTGTGGACTCTCTACAGGTCACAATTCTTATCCGATTTTGACGAAACTTGAAATATAGGTTTATCCCCAAAAGATCTCGGCTGTATCGGATTAAAACTTCATGGATTATGGCCCCTGATTATCTGAAAAATCACGTTTTTAGCTTGTGGACCCTATAGAGGTCACAATTTTGAACCGATTTTGATGAAACTTGACATGAATGTTTGCAACCCAAAGATCTTGGTTCCTTTCGACATTTGCGGCTATCGGAATGTAATTTCCTGAATTATGGCCCCTGATTGTCCGAAAAATCACCCTTTTTAGCTTGTGGTCCCTCTGGAGGTCACAATTATTATTCAATTTAAAAAAACGTTTGATTATTTCACCGTTACACCCTAAGGAAGGTTGAGTTCGAATTTCAGGAAAATCGGACGAAAATTGCCATACAAAATGGCCGCCGTTTGTACGCGAATGCTGTTAAAAAATGGTATATCAAGGTTGTGGAGGTCACAATTTTGATTCGATTTTGATGAAACTTTAAATTCATGGTTATAACCCAAAGATCTTGCTTCCTTTCGATATTTGCGCATATCGGATCGTAACTTCCTGAATTATGGCCCCTGATTATACGCAAAATCGCCTTTTTTTTAGCTTGGAGGTCACAATTATTATCTGATTTAAAAAAACGTTTGATTATATCACCGTTACACTGTAAGGAAGGTTGAGATTGTTTCGGGAAAATCGGACCAAAATTAACAGACAAAATGGCCGCCGTTTGTACGCGAATACTGTTAAAAAAATGATATATCATGGTTGTGGACCCTGTATAGGTCACAATTTTAATTCGATTATGAGGAGGAAGGTTGAAATCTAATTTCGTGAAAATCGTACCGAAATTGCCGGACGAAATGGTCGCTGTTTGTACGCGAATAGTGTAAAAATATGGTATATCATGGTTGTGGACTCTCTACAGGTCACAATTCTTATCCGATTTTGATGAAAAGTCACATTTCTAGGTTGTGTACCGTCACACCATAATCATTGTTGGTTTCGAATTTCATTAATATCAGACTGGAACTGACCAACTAAATGGCTGCTCCGAATACAGTATGAAATACAGGACTTAAAGATGTAGGAAAAATCACTTTTGGTATTGCTTGTTCTCTGTCCATCTCTCGAAAATGTGGGCGTATCCTGCCTGGCAGTGCCAGCCTATCTTTTTATAATTAATGACAATATTGCTACTTTTGCTTTCAGTGTATAACCAAATTAGAACCAGGTCTTATAGCCATTCATTGTCAAGAAGTTGGAGGGAAAAATTACGAAGCCTCCATGCAGCATGTTAACCAATTTATAAAGTAAGAGTTTCGATTTTCTACCTCAGTGATTTCTGATACATTATTTTCAAATTACATCAAGGCTATATGATTGTATCTCAGGCTGAACTGAAATCCTATGGGGATAAAGTCTTCAGTATCTGTGGAAGCGCCTCTGTGGAATAACTTACCATTGGAGATACAGAGTTCGCAAACATTAGCTGTGTTCGAATCCAAACTCAAAACTCATTTGTTTGTTACGTATTATCAGGATTAGCCATTGTCGTCCATGCCCGAAGTGAGTGCAATCATAAATGTACATTATTATTATGATTGGCCATTAAACATAGATTGATCAATTATAACACATACTTACATGTAGGGGAGAACCACTACCAATTTATTTGGGCAACGTTTCAAAGAGTATTATAGGTTATTTTATCCCGTTTCTAAATGTCTGTAGTAATAGAAAAGAATTAGATGGGTTTCTGTTTCATTAGAGAAAATGTTTTTTTTAATGCATCATCATCATCATCATCATCATCATGTCAGACTTTTGACCCTATATCGTCAGACAATGATTAATCAATCAGCGTTGAGTTGACGTGTCCAGTGGTTTACCCACAGTTCCGTGCGTGACACACTGAGAAGTCGCTGACAGATTGTTTCATCTGCTAATCCCTCACTTTAACCGAATCGCCGGTAATATAAAAACTCTTTCAGATCCTAGTGTAATGCATCTTCAATAGAAGGCTTGATCTCGCCTTAACTACAGACATCTTATCAAGCCCTTCTCGCAATATCCTGCATATTTCGCCACTAAGTTCGATTGGCACAAGCCCAGCTTGTGAATCTATCAGATTCATTGGTCGTTGTGAATACCAAGTCTCGTGCTTTTAGCTAAAATGCCTACATGTGACAATCGAGTTGCAAAGTTCAAAGATCGATCAGTGTCACGGTTGCTGTTTTTCCACGAATTTCTCAATTTAAAAAAACCCAGTTTGTTTATAGTGTGTTATGTGCCACGAACTCTGATTGGACAATGCTAATTAGTCACTTGTAAAAACAACGAGCGCAAAGTTCAGGAATTGCTGAGTATTGAAGCAATGGTTAGATGTTGTAAAACTCGTGAACGTTGCTTAAGGAATATGGGGTGTAATGAAGACAAGTACAATTGTACATGTAAACCAGGGCCCTGTTTCACGAAATTTTAACTTAAGATAAAATCCAATTTTAGTAGATACTTCAATTTTGATTGGCTAAGCACTAAAATCAATCTAATATTATCCAATCAAATTACTAAAATTGGGATCTTATCTTAGTTAAAATAGCATTATGCAAGAGCAAAATCTGCTTTTTACAAGTCTTTCTTTAAGCCTGAGATGTTATCTAAATAATCAATTAGACATTAATTAACACATCCAGACCGTAATAAACTCTTTATGTCAAGGCTAGCCTTCGATGTTGGCAGATTAAAATCGTATATGCCGCTTAATGGCGGTTGATAATTAAATCAATCAAGTGGATAATCGAGACTATGCTGTTTATATTAATGATTTGAGTAATGATTACCGAGGCTATGAATATTTTAAATGCTTTTTTCTCGGCTAATAGTGAATCAATTTGACTGAAATTTTCAGCAAATTATCTTTACACTATCTAGTTTTTAACTATTATAGTGAGAACTGCTATCTCTTTATCTTATCTCCCATAATGTAACTTTAGTTAAAATTTCGTGAAACAGGCCCCTGGATTTTTAACTATAAAAAAATAAAGGAAATAGGATCCTTGTTTTAATTAGATTTGATATTTAGCGGCATGTATCATCATTACGTAAATCATTGTTAAAACATTATCTTGAATGTCCCAAAGCACCATTTTAGCGCCAGAGGGATCACTTGCATACTATAAAAAAACAAACGAAATAGGATCTGTGTTTTAAATAGATTTGATATTTAGTTGCAAACTACAATACTGTGCAAGATAAATCTCCAATAGGAGTATCAGTTCTATAATGATTAAATTCTTTTCATTGTACATTTACAAAGTTATTTAGAATTGAAAATTCATCGATCTGTACTCCTTTGCTTTGTAATAAGCCCATTGTATTGATAGGCCTATAGCTGCCTGTTTTAAATCTAAGCTCGGACATTATCTAACTTTGGTATATTGATTTTGTTTTCGTAATTAAATGTGTAGTCGTAGTAGTAATTAAAGGCCCGTAGTCGTAGCCGCCTGTTTTAAATCCAAGCTATGACTGCTATGACATTATCTAACTTCGGTATTTTAATTTTGTTTTCTTAATTAAATGTGTTACGAGTAATACTATAGTACTATAAGAATGATATTTTTATACGCCTACATTTTTATGTGGACGTATATTGTCGTCGCCCCTGTCCGTCCGTCCGGACGTCCATCCGGACGTCCGTCCGTCCACAATTGTTTGTGAACAGTCTACAGGTCACAATTTTTATCCGATATCAATGAAACTTTAAATATAGGTTTATCACCCTAAGATCTCGGTTCCTTTCGATATTGGCATGTATCTGACCGTAACTTCATGGGTTATGGCCCCTGATTGTACGAAAAATCACGTTTTTTAGCTTGTGAACAGTGTAGAGGTCACAATTTTGAACCGATTTGGATGAAACTTGAAATGCATGTTTATAACCCAATGATCTTGGTTCCTTTCGATATTTGTGCCAATCGGATCATAACTTCCTGAATTATGGCCCCTGATTGTCTGAAAAATCGCTTTTGTTAGCAAAATTATTATCCGATTTAAAAAAACGTTTGATTATATCACGGTTTCATGGTAATGAAGGAGAAAATGGCCGCCGTCTGTACGCGAATTGTGTAAAAATATGTTATATCAAGGTTGTGGACCCTATAGAGGTCACAATTTTGAACTGATTTTGATGAAACTTGAAATACATGTTTATAACCTAATGATCTTGGTTCCATTGCATATTTGCCCATATCGGATCGTAACTTTCTGAATCATGGCCCCTGATTGTACGAAAAATCACCCTTTTTAGCTTGTGTTCCCTCTGGAGGTCACAATTATTATCTGATTTAAAAAAAAAGGTTGATTATATCACAGTTACACCATAGTTATGGGTGAGTTTGAATTATGATTTTCTGGTGATTACTTAAAATGCAAAATAAAGTTCCCTAATTATCAACAATTCTTCAAGTTTATTTTTCTAATTACTATTTATAGAATAATTCTTGGGTGTGAAGAAATGCAGAAATACGACCGAGCCCGAGTATTTTTAGATGAGGACTATACTGCAGCTGATAAATTCACGGTAAGTAATATTTTATTTTTAAAAAAAATGGACAGTGTTCTTCAGTGGTTTGATGCTAGAATAAAAGGTCCTGGCAAAGATGGTGCCTAGTACATCTGACTGGACGAGAAAAAAAATAGATCCAGTGTACACAATAACATGCATGTAACAGAACCCTTGTCATTTGGAATTAAATTTCTCTCATTAGCCCAGTTGGTGCAGAAAAGTAGGACGTTAAACTACATTTCATTCGTTCCTTCTATTACCCAGGAAAATGGCCGTCTCCATTAGCACGTCAGTGGAAGCCCTTACATTAACCTCCATTAGCACGTCAGTGGAAGTCCTTACATTAACCTCCAATACATGTAGCAAGTCAGTGGAAGTACATGTAGAAGAAGGGTTGCATTGTAAATGTCAGCAACATTTAAAAAATCCAAATCTAAATTTAATTTGATGTCTAATAAAAATTGCTCGAAAATAATTTTCATTTTATACAGTGTGACACAATATCAGCAATTTGCTGATTGACCTTTAAATACATGTATTCAGATCAAATAGCCAATTAAGCTTTTACGCTTTTATTTCATTCGCGAGTGGTTACGGACAGTAATGATATAATTTATTAATCCGTGAATATTAACAGCAACAATAGGTCAAAATAACAAGTCAATTTAATTTCAATAATTTGGTTATGCATAGGGATCTTTAGCAGTGGAGGAAAACTGGAGTACCTGGAGAAAACCCACGATGTTGTCACGTACAAGCAGGGGATACCACGCCAATTGACTCAATATGTTAGAATAACAGATTCAGAAATAATCATGATAGACATACATTTACCCAGACAAAATGTCGAGCGTTAAATTGGTATTTTTAAATTTGTGACAGACATTTTCTTGTCTAAAATAATGGATTACTTAAAGTTCCAATAGCATATTTTCTAATAAAGTCAAAACATAATTATTTCTATTTCTTTTGCTCAAAATGTTGTCAACTCAATATTATACGATCATGGGCAAAATTTCATGGGGGTTAAAATGGTTGAGACAGGCTTATTGAGGAGATAGTAACTCAATTACCTCCCTTGTTTTCCCATTCCTCTCCATGGACGGCCATCTTCAAACGTTTGAATTTGAAGTTGAAAATGATATTTGTGCCAATTTCTCAACTGGCAATAGTGAATTATAGGATTAATAGGATTATTCTTTAACAAGGTAGGACTGTTTATAGGTACAATCTATTTTAGGGCTTTATTTTAATACATTTTAAAAATATAACCTAAAAATATGCTATTGGAGCTTTAAGAGCACTAGACATGTACATGTATGCAAGTGATAGATTAAAATACAATTGAACCATATGTTGGACCTGAACGACCTAGTTTGTGTCCAGTAGGCCTCCCTTTCTCTCTCTCTCTCTCTCTTTCTCTCTCTCTCTCTCTCTCTCTCTCTCTCCTCTCTCTGTTGGTTCCTGAGTAATTAATTATTTTGTTATGAAATGTACTGCACAATATTGACTGACAGAACCATGAAATAAAAACCGTCAAGTTTAAATTCTAAGACCTGTACATATGCATTCTTGATGAGCTGCCAGCTTCTTTGTCTATTATTACTAACCTGAAGAAAATTTAATTTCCTCCTTGATGATATAGTAATTGGCTGACATGTTTGTTTTCTCGAAATGAAATGAAATGGGGGTTTAACGTCACACTGTTCTACTCCTAACTGAGCTAATGAAGGCGGGCATATGCCATACAGTGTGCAATGAGGGAAATATCGCCCTGACAGCAGCACTGCGGCCTATTCTTATATTGAATTCTAAATGGCAAGGTATCTTTTATGTGCCTGCCAATGTGTACATGTACACAGGATCTAATTTTTTTGTCCCATCCGAATGACTAGACATCTGTCCTTGGCAGGCCCTCTGTCCTGCTTTACTGATAAGGGGAAACCACATCAATGCTCGACCTCCAGACTAGCGAGCCAGCATTTAATCCCATTGTGGAATTGATAAATTAAAATTAAAGCTCCCAAACTTGCCAGACATGAAATGAAATGTGGTTTGCGTCAATAATTCATGAAGATGAACATGATTGAAATTTTTTGGCCTGACAGTGGAGCTACGTCCTAATCTTATATTAGATTCAAACTGTCAAGGGCTATATACACAGACACAAATGAAATAAAAAAATGAAATTGGGTTTATTGTGCTACATTTCTACACTTGCTAGTCTAATGAAAACAGACGTAAATAAGGGAATTTTTGTTCGGACTGCGTCCAGAGGGATTACCACAGCATGTAATAGTATGGCATCACATTGTTACCCTTCATCTCCTATAATGTATCTTTAACTAAGCTCTACAATGTTTTAAATTCGAATAGAAACTGTGTGTTTAATAAAATGAGTGGACGACATTATTTTCTCGATGTTGGTTTTATCAATATCATACACTTAGGATAATCAATATCGTTATCAGACCTATCAATCAATGGACGAGAAGTCCACAGGGGTCATTCATGGCATTCATACTCTATTCCATTACTCGCTGGTGTATCATTTGGTTAAATATGGAAAATATGGATTGCAGATGGTACACGTAGATCCATCTATTTGCACAAGACGACCATTGTATGTTTGACCAGCAAAAGACCTTCAGATATTAAAAAGTGTCTGCACAGCATTTTTCAGAAAGACATTGAATTTTTCACCGTTTAATTCAAGCGTAAATACACTCGGAATCTGCCTATGGCAGGTCTTTCTTTAGACCTGAAATGTTATCTAAATTATATTAATTAGACATTTATTAACTTCCAGACCATAATCAACTCCTGATACCATTGTATGGCTCCTATAGTTCTATGGTTTCCTCCAACTGCTAAAGAAAGACCCCCTACAGGCTAGAAAATTTCTAAGAAAAAAAAACCTTATGTTTGTCCTGGAATCACCTAGTTTGTGTCAAGTGGAGCTTAAACCCTCTCTCTTGAGTGGGCAATAATCCCCATCTCTCACTCGCTCTCTCTCTTGCTCTTTCTCTTTCTCTCCCACTTCTTTCTCTCAATATATGTTTTGCAGAATTTAGTCCATCTTTAAAACTGTTTGGATTGTATATGAACACTATTAGCCTAGGATTGGATGAGAAAGTTTATCCGGACTTTCCGATGTGGTTTCACTTTGTAAGCGGTGTAGGACGGAGGGCCCTACCAGAAAGTTGTGTAGTCGTTTGAATGGAACGAAAGACGGAGGTCTCGTGTATACATTGGCATGCACGTGACGTAAGAGAACCTTTGGCAATTGGAATTCGATATGCATGTAAGAGCCCATTATAGGTCTGCTGCCCGGGTAGCATTTTTTCCTTCAGAGCAAACTCTGTGTCGTATGCTGTCTTCATTTCCTGTGTAGGAGCAGAATAGTAGGACATTAACAATCTGTTTCACAGAGAATTACTTACGAATTATCTCTGTAACAGACGACTGTCCACAACAGGTGCGTTGACTGCACGCGCCGTTAGTCATTGGCTCAACGGCTCGTGCAATGTTTACTTAACATTGATGCATTTTACTCATTTTAATACCCATTTACACTAAATAGGAAATATTTTTTTAACTACAAATACTTCAAACGTTTTTATTTATTTTTCTTTTACCTCAAAAAAATGTTTGAGAATTTAATTTGTCGGAGTAAAAAAGTTGATATGCCGTACTCATTAAGCCTTGTCAATGTCATGCTTATCAGTGATTGTAGCGGCCAAGCGAATATTCACTGCGGGATCAGTTTGGGACATTAACCCTATTTCTTTTCACTGTCAGCCTCTATCAAATCGGCACGATATCTGTATGGAATTTTGTACGCCAATCAGTCTATTATTAAGTAGTTATCCCTTTTTCTAATGAAACCTTTTCCGCTGCTGTCTGAACTGTCAAAAATCAATTCTTTTTCCATTTGTTCTGAATTAGAAAAATAACAATATACATATTATGTACATTGAAGATAAAAGTTTCTCCAAATAATTTTGAGAATGTTTATTTAAAGTTTGAATAATTTATTAAGATGTGTCTGGGTTTGTGATAAAACAGGCCACATGATGTAGTTGATTGTTTGATAATTGAGAAATATTTCACACTTTTATCTTGGACTCAAAGTAGCATCATTGTTATAAATTCATTAAAAAAAATCAACCACATCCAGGCTTAGTGAAAATTACATTATGGGAAATTAGATAAAGAGCTTGCAGTTTTCACTATAATAGTTAAAAACTATAGATAGTGTAAAGGGAATTTTCTGAAATTGATCCTCTATGAATGGAGAATTTATTGATTGAATTTTCAGCCCTCGAGAGTTGATTATGGTCTGGATATAATTATTACAGCAACGATCAGGCCCTGAGTTCACAAAGCATTCTCAGACTTACATGTAGGTCAAGAATTTACTCAAAATTGTTCCCCTTTTTGTAACTGAAATATAGCCCTTTATATAACTTTTGTTGTTTTAATTAATGTATCAAATTCCCTAATAAGAAAATATATGCAAAGTTTTGTGTTTCTGAATCAAATTAACAGTGATTGAAAGTTGAGCAAATTCTCAACTTAAAGAGATACATTATGGGAAATTTTGACAAGGAGTTAGCCATTCTTGCTATAAAAGTTCAAAAATAGATGTTGAAACAAGAATATATTGAAAATTTCAGTCAAATAACTTTATCCTGAACAAAGTTGTTACCACTATAATTTTTTACTAGAAATGGTAGTTAAAATTCATCGACACCCTTTTCCCACTATGGCCGATTGTTGATTGACAGGCGTTAACTCCACCTACATAGTCTCGATCATCAAGTAATGTTTAAAGGGTATCTAGTGAAGCTTGTGTATAGCCTCGGTCATCACTGTCTTTTATGAATAATTTCCGGAAGTATGATGGCGTCAACGTCACGGAGAAACCCCACCCACGACGCCATAGTGATTAAATCAGTCGACGAAATCCTGTTTTAATCCGAGCCCAATCCAAGCCATCCGTGGGTCTACAGAGTTCATTTTGGGCTTGTTGTTTAAATAAAGATCTAATTTATAATTTCTATGACATTTGAGGCTCAAAGGAAGACCGACAAAAGTCAGTTTTTGCTCTTCCATAATGTATGTTTAAGTCTGAGAATGCTTTGTGAACTTGAGGCCATATCTTTATCTAAGTCATACCAAGTCACGTCCCAAGTGCATCTTTAAACTTAATTGTTTATGTAATGATACATTTAATGTATATTTCTAAGTAGAGTCTATGATATGCATCTTTAAGTCAAGTGTAATGACACTTACTTTTAATGTGTTTTTCTGAGTAGAATTTATGTTATGTAGAAATGTTCATTTCACACCCAATAATTGTGGAAACAGTTTCTCTTATCCTTAATTCTATCGTGGCTAAAAACTTGATTCAATCAAACCTTTATCTATTATGTATACCTTTTAAAGTCTATAAAACTCTTAACTCTATTATCCACAGTCTTCGACATTATTAACACAAATAATTGATCCATTCCAATTTAATATTGATGTTGTTATCTTACAGTGAAAATGTAGGTTCCTGATATGCAATATTTAAAGTAGCTAAGTCTCTAACTTCATTTCAAGCGAAAGTTTTACAGTTGAAAACATATTTTTTTTGTCAATCCAAATTAACCATTGATGTTGTTGTCTTTCCTTGAAAAAGTAGGCTTCTGATATCCAATAAACATTTGACCAAATCATCATAGTGCGTTTTAGCATCGTTTGTAACAATCAACCAGAAAGAATGGGACTAGACATATTCCACAACTCATGGTTAAACGGCGACGCCATAACTTACCTGGTGAACATGCACAATATAGAATAACCAGACACTAGAAATTTCTATTTGGTTGAGACTCATACTGTATTTCGCTGGACATAACTGATTTGAAATTAGAGTTAAAACAGAAACAATTGAATGTAAATCAGTTAATATACAATTAGATTACATTATGCGTTTGGATCAATTTCTAGGTTCCAAATATTAGCGATTTAGCTCCTTTAAAGGGACAATAACATTCTTGCTGGCTTGGTAGCTCCAGAAAATAAATAATACCCTTATTCTAAGTACTAGATGTTTAAGTATCCTACCTGTTGTGTAAATTATCCATTACAGCCTATTTTACTTGTCCAGAGGGTTCGAAAATATTTTAAAATCTAAGTCACATTTGAAAAGGTTTACGTTAGACTTTTCAAATCAATTGGTTGAATTTTTCCAATTTTTTAAAATAGGTGTGTTAAGATGAAATTTATGTCATCATTTAATTGGAATATTCTAAAATAATACGATTTGTTGACCAGAATGAAGATTGGGACATATTATTCATTTACAACAAGAGTGTTATTGGGGCTTTAAGACACAATGAACAAGTACATGACAATGTGTACTTAATGCTCTTGAGCGCCATTTGTAATGAAGTGCTTTGATGAACGAGATAAAAATCAGCACATAAGTGCAATGTCAAACAAGATTCCTGATGTAGATGGGGCTAACTTTTGTTATTACATACTTGGTCAGGCATATTATTAGAAATTACAGTAAAAAAATTATATGAATCAGTTTATATACCATATCACATTATTATGTCATGCATTTTAACTTCCAAAGAATAGAGATTGACAATTTAGTGATTAACAGTAACCATGCCCAAAACTAACACAAGATACAATTTTATGGCTACCAGTACACAATTACTGACTTTATTACTGTACCATATTTTTTTCCCCACCTCGGTTTATATGGAAAACAATCACTGGTTTATACAGATATAGCATGACGTTTCAACAAGTGACCACTTATCGTTGTCATTTGTGCTTGATAACGATAAGAGAATACTTGTCAAAATGTTGTGCTGTATGTGTATAAATTAGTTGTGTTGTGTTTTTTATTGTGCTTAATCGCTAAATGAATGAGACTTGGATAGCCGAATGGTGTGCGTTGTGTGTGTGAGAGAGAGAGTATAACGTCCACTCGACACAAACTAGGTCATTTCGGGATTAACTCGTGGTTTAATTTTATTTCAATAATTCGCATGCGCGTAGGGTTCTTTAGCAGTGGGAGGAAATGGGAGTGCCCGAAGGAAACCCACGAGGTTGAGAAGGCGCCCCTATCTCCATGCAACATACACTCACACGAGGGATCGAAACCACAGCCGCAAGCCAGAGGTGACCGACCAGCTATATGTGGAAGCGCGGCACTCTAGACCACTAGGCCAGCAGACCACCATCCCCGCCCACTGTTCGTTGTACCTTAAGGGCTGTCATTTAGTCAACTGCCGTTGTTTCGATGTTTCGATTCCCCGGTCGTATATGTCAAGGTGTAGGGTCGCTGGTCCAACCTATTGAGTTTTAAGTGAATTATTAAAATAAAATTGAATCATACATGTGTGTTAATTCCAAAATGACCTAGTTTTGTGTTGAGTGGATGTTAAACCCTCTCTCAATAGCTAAATGCCACTCAAGGATTACACCTTTCTATTTTTTAATTAATCATGGGTGACCTTAATATTAATATAATATCTTAGATCATAGTCCTCTTAATAAGAATTCTAATAAGACTGAGACTTAATAGGATAATATGTTAATGGTGTATAGTTCAAGATTTATAAGCTTGTTGTTCATTGGTTCGAAGTAAAACTGTCATGGGTATTTAATGGGGATTATGTCTATAATCCTATCCTCATGTGTTAACAGTAATGTTTGTATCCAGGGGTAACATGCCAACTCTGATTTTATACTTCTGCAGTTGACCATAATTCTGCAGTTATACAGTTCTGGATATTGTCTGTTATAATTGTTATTTACTGTATTCATACATAAAGTATATAAAGTTCTAGCAAGAGAGAGAGAGAGGCATGGCGTTAAACGTCCATTCGATAGAAACTTGATCATTTCGGGACTAACATAAGGTTCAAATTTATTTCAATAGTTTGCTTGTGTGTAGAGGTCTTTACCAGTGGGAGGAAACCGGAGGACCCATAGAAAACCGACGAGGCAGAAAGGTGACCCTCACTCCTTGTCAAGTACAACTAGAGAATTAAAACCACTCCAGTTACCTCAATAACAGTCCTTCTGACACTCTACATCTATAAAGTTCTATAGTTATTGGAATCAAGTGTTTAAAATCTATGAATAAAAGCCTAAGTTGGGTTACATCGGGAGATTTCCATGGGATTCCTGAATAAACCTTCTCAAAGCCGTAAGCAGTGCTCAACCTTTGCTACACCACTATCAAACAAAGATTAACAACTGAAGGATTTGGAGAAGATGTAAACAACATGGCTGACCTTGGACAAAAAAGATTTGATTCTACTTCGAAGAATTTGAGAAAGTCAACCCAAACTCAAACTGCGAATACAGACAACCAAAGCCAAAGTTTTGTAAACAAAACAACCAAAGATGAAGTTGACCTAATATTTTCTGCTACCTATGGACATTTTGAAACACTGTTAAAGTTGCTTGATTACGGTATATCTCCGTATAGTAAGGGTTCAAAGGGCCGGTTACCCTTGCATGACGCTTGTGTTGGTGGCCATGATGAATGTGTCAAGATATTACTGGATCACATGACTGATATTGAAGGAACTGACTGTGATGGGATGACAGCAGTTCATCTTGCAGGTTTACATGGTGAAATAAAGTGTCTAAAGCTACTGGTTGCTAAAGGTGCTAATTTAGTTGCCAGGGACAATAAAGGCAGACAAGCAGCACATTTGGCAGCCATGAGAAATCATCCTAAAGTTCTGCGTTTTCTGTTAGATAAAAGTGTAGATTTGGATAGCCAGTGTCATTCTGGAAGGACGCCACTGCATTACGCAGCACAATATGGTAGTTTTGAAGCGTTAGTCGGCATGGTCGAAAGAGATTGCGATATGACTATCGGGGATAATGGTGGATATTTACCAGCTCATTATGCGGCTCACTATAATAAATTAGATTGTTTAAAATTCCTAATACAACAAGGGACATCCCTAGAAGCAACAAGTTCAGAAGGAAAGACGCCAGCGCACACTGCAGCTTTGTATGGTTCAGTGAAAATTTTACACTGGTTATTAGAGAACGGATCAGACCCAAACACACAGGATGCGTTTGGTAACACGGTCGGTCATTATGCAACAGAAGCTGGTAATGCTGAATGTTTTAATTGTTATCTTCAACATGGAGGTGTTGCAGACATACAGAATTTGAAAGGGGAGACAACTTTAGATAATGCTCGAAGATTCGGTCATCCATTTTTAATGGAAAAAGCGCTTAAAAATGAAATAACATGTCTTGAGTGTTCCCGTCAGAAGATTGAATGCGATAAAGCTAAGCGTCCTATCATTGTACAGAAGAACATCACAGACCACAATAGAACACTTTATATATCGCCGCTACCACCTAAACAAAAACCATCAAGTCATTTACCAAAAAATATGTTAAGACGAGAGACAAAACAGCAACAACAGAAGCAAGCAAATGCTGCTGTTACAAATAAATTACCAACAAGGGATTTAGCTGCTCGATTTTTTGGTCAACATTTAGATCCTAATAATGTCTTTGAATTGAATATCTAAGTTCAAATGTTGTGATAGATTCTAATTTATTCATATTCTTGACAGTACAAATCTTGTAGGGATAAATTATTTTGTTAATATAAGAGATAAAAGTGGCCATGAAGACCTGGCCCAGAGTTCACAAAACATTCTCAGACTTAAGTTAAGAATTTACTCAGAATTTATGGCCTTAATTATTTTAACTACAATATAGACCTTTATCAAACTTTTGTTGTTTTAATGTATCAAATACATCAATAAGAAACAATGCACAAAGTTTTGTGTTTCGCGATCAAAAATATTTCTTATAAACAGTGATTGAAAGAGAGAGAGAGAAATGGGGTTTAACGTCCACTCAATACAAACTAGGTCATTTTGGTACCAACATATGGTTTCATTTTATTTCAATAATTCGCTTGCGCGTAGGGGGTCTTTAGCAGTGGGAGGAAACCGGAGTGCCTGAAGGAAAGAGTGATTGAAAGTTGACTAAATTCTTCACTGAAGCCTGAGAATGCTTTGTGAATTCTGGACCAGATCTTGTTATAGTTTCTGATGTATTCATATCCATGACAGTGTACAAGGCTTTAATTAATTATTTTATTATCTTATTGCTATGAATTATTGTGAAAGTGCATACTATGTCTATTGATTTTATACTTCTTTGGTTGAACATAATTCTGTGATTATTTATATATAGTTTAGATAATGTTATGGTTGTTATTTACTGTATCTACATGTACATAAAGTTCTATTATTTGCTGAATCAAATGTTTATAATCTATGAATAACAAAGAGAGATGTGGGGTTTAACATCCACTTGACACAAACTAGTTCATTTTGGGACTAACACATGGTTTAATTTTATTTCAGTAATTCGCTTGAGCGTAGGGGTCTTTTAGCAGTTGGAGGGAATCTAAGGGCCCAAAGAAAAACCCCAAAGTTGGATGGGTGACACTACTATTTGTCACGTACAAGGGGAATCGAAACCACACCAGTTGAATCAATGTCAGACCTTATGATACAACACGCACACACTAACCAATCTGCCATCCACCCCCCACCTATGAACAAGAAGAAACCACTATGATAAACTGTCAACAGCAATAAGTAATTAAGCTGATTACATTTCGACGAAGATGCTCTGTTCTTTATCAAGCAAATAATACAAATATGAGAGTCAGTCCCACAAAACCAGACGTACATGTATGGTCATTTTTATAAAAACAGAGCTGGCACCCTATTTGATTTCCAAAAATGCAATTCTTTTTAAATTTGTTGTATCATCTGGAGTTGAGTATGGCTCATTAATAGTAATAAGAATTAAGGCATAGCAGTAAATGCTTTTGTGCCCATAATACAAAATGAACTTGTGCGACAAGCGTCTGGTTTCTTAGGAGTGGGTAACATGTGTGACTTGTAGACAAATACATACATGTACAGCACCACAATTTTAATATCGAATAAACTTTCCTTCTAATTTAACACAATTACTATAAATGCCTGATAATGATGCTACTAAAGTCCAAAAATTTCCATTTTCGCTTGCGTGTATATAGTGGTCTTTAACAATGGGAATTTATCAGAGGACCTAAAGAAAACCCTTTCTCCCTGTTTTGTACAAGCTCGGAATCGAAACCACACCCCTTGACAGACCTTATGATCTCAAGCGCACACTTATGATCATTTAGCCTCCAAACCCCACAGCTTCTTAAGAGAAATGAAATGAGGTTTAACGTCCTACTGTTCTGCTCTTACTGTGCTAGGATCATGTAGCCTTCAAACCCCTCAGCTTGCTTATAGAAATGGAATGAAATATTGTTTAACGTCCTACTGTTCTGGGCCCTGTTTCACGAAATCTCAACTAAAGATAAAATTCAAATTTTAATAGGTACTTCAACTTTGATTGGCTGAGCACTAAAATCAATCTAATATTATCCAATAAAATTTGGATTTTATCTTTGTTAAAATTTAGCGAAACAGGCCCCAGCTCTAACTGGGCTAATGAAGATAGGCATATATGCCATACAGTGTATTATGAGCATTTGTCCAGACAGTGGCACTACTGCTGTCTAATCTAATATATAGAATTACATCTGCCAAGGGATCTTTTACTCGCATGCCAATGTGAACACAGAATTTAGGTTTTTTGTCCCATCCGAATGACTATACATTGTTGCATGCCACGCCTTCTGTCCTGCACCACTGACAAGGGGGAACCGCAACAGAAAACCCTGATCAACTTTCCTGGCCAACAAAGGGGTCGATATTAAACCTGCTTATAGTATAGACTAAATGATATGATTTTTCTTTTCAGGCTCTAGGCAATCTATACTTTATACATGAATGTATAGAAGAAGTTTCTATTTGGGATTTTGTAGGTAAGTCTGTTTAGATTTGAATTTTCAGAAAGCCTGTTTGATAGAGAGAGAGATATATGGGTTACATGTCCACTTGACGCAAACTAGGTCATTTCGGGACTAATTTGAATAATAAAACAAGTTGCAGATTCCCATCAAACTTTTACTCTGTTAATATGTTTAATAATATGGAATAGAATTTATATCCCATCCCATGATTAATCCCAGAGATCCTATTTTTCCTGTAAAGGCCTTTTTGCAGTGTGATGCCCTTCTGTTCTGCCCTAAGTCTACCCTTGAAACTGTTGTTGTTCTTAGCGTTTAACGTTCGCTTCCACCAAAGTTGATATCTTAGCGCACGCGCATGGGTCAAGCCAGAGGTGACCGGCCAGCTAGAGGTCAAAGCATGGCACTCTAGACCACTACCCCCCCCCCCTTTGGAACTGATAATCATGTTTTCTTTACATGGGGGGGGGGGAGTGTGGGTGTGGGTGTGGCCAAGTGATTAACGTGGGCAGGTTTGAACAAAAGGTGGTATGGTTTCGATTCCCCGGTTGTACATGACAAAGGTGTTGAGTCCAGTTTTCTCCTGGTCCTCCATTTTCCTCCCGGGGGGTTGGGATGGCCTAGTGGTCTAGAGTGCCCCGCTTCGACCTCTAGCTGGCCGGTCACCTCTGGCTTGCGGCCGTGGTTTCGAGCCCTGGTGTGAGCGTATGTGGCATGGAGATAGGGGCGCCTTCTCAACCTCGTGGGTTTCCTCCGGGCACTCTGGTTTCCTCCCACTGCTAAAGACCCCTACGCGCAAGCGAATTATTCAAATAAAATTAAACCATATGTTAGTCCCGAAATGACATAGTTTGTGTTGCGTGGATGTTAAACCCAATTTCTCTCTCTCTCTATTTTCCTCCAACTGCTAAAGACCCCTAAGTACAAGCGAAATAATGAAATAAAATTGAACCATATGTTAGTCCCAAAATGACCTAGTTTGAGTCGAGTGGTGGAATAATATTGTGTTGACCTTTCTGTCCTTAAACACCATTTTATTTTCCCCCTCCCCTCCATTATTATGTTGAGCTGTCGCAAACCCAACTTGAGTAAATATTTAGACAAACTAAAGACCCTGGGCCCTATGCCCCTGCAAATTAATGAAATAAAATGTTAGTCCCAAAATGACCTAGTTTGAGTTAAGTGGAATAATATTGTGTTGTCCTTTCTGCCCCTAAACCCCATTTCACCCCCACCCCCTCCATTAATATTATTTTGAGGTTTCAACAACTCAACTTGAGTAAATATTAAGACAGACTATATTAATGTGGAATGTGGTTTGTGTTTTGTCGAAATACATTAAGCAATCTTGTAGTTATAGAAGACAGGATCTATTTATATCTCACCTTCATGTTTCAATGACTTGATGAATCGGAGACCCACATGTCTCTCTGTTTGAATGAATGGTTGGCTTATCGTGACCGAGCACTCAGTCTTGAGATATTATCTTTACACCCGCTTTAATAATAAAGTCTTTTCTTTATGTTTTATGTAAACTTTCTAAAAATATCTGTCAACTACAAACCAACTTGAAGGTTATCTTTGACAGAATCATGTAGTACAAATATAGTGATTATTACACAAGTTTCAATATAATTCACAAAAATGTACGTTGTATGGGACTCTTTTTTGTGAGATTTTTATACGCCCACATTTTCATGGGGACGTATATCATCATGCCCGTGTCCGTTCGTCCACATGTTTCAATATAATTCGCAAACATGTACGATGTATGGGACACTTTTGAGAGATTTCTATACGCTCACATTTTCACGTAGACGTATATTGTCATTGCCCCTGTCAGTCCGTCGATAATTCTATCTAATCAAATTTTGACGAAACTTGAAATATAGGTGGACATCCAAAAGATCTTGGTTTCTTTCGATAAACTACTTTAAAAGCCCAAAACTGTTCAACTAGTCTCTTATGGTCATTGCTCTTTTAGTTATCAAGCACCTGTTTTATGAAATAATCTACCATTTAGTTTAAGATGTTGTACATCTCTATATTCTTTTAAAAAACAACTTAAAACAACTTAACTGACTCTGTATGGGGTTTAACTTCCTACTGTTCTGTCAACCTCGTGGGTTTCCTCCGGGCACTCCGGTTTCCTCCCACTGCTAAAGACCCCTACGTGTCTTACTCACTTAGCCACTGTGGCTCCCCTATTTGTTACTAAAAGAGGTTTTCGGTGGCCGAATGTTTAAGATGTGCATATAGCCTCATAGAGTGAGGTGGCGTGCACATAGGATGATAGAGTGAAGTGGCATGGTTACGATTCCCCAGGAGTAGGATCACCTTTCCAACCTCATGGGTTTTCTGGTCCTTAGGTTTCCTCCCACTGCTAAAGACAACTACACCCAAGCGCATTAATGAAATAAAAAAAATGAACCATGTTCCTCTCTCTCTCACACTCTCTCTCCTTCCCTCTCTCTCGCTCTCTCTCTCTGATTACTGAGCTAATATGAGGCACCATACATGTAGACCAGTTTCATGTAAGCTAGAACCATGTTAATATTAGATCTAGGATAATAAACTAGTTCTGCCACCCAGAAAATATCTAACACAGGAAGAGTCTGGGTCAGTTGGCTGTGCCAGTTAATTGAAATGATGGTATCTCAATGACCATATGTACCACTTCCTTATCTATTATCAGAATTCTCCATCTCTGACCAGTACACAAAGTTCATAAAACCAACTAAAAGGTTCCAGACATGATGGGATTCATACAATATCTTACATAATCTTGCTGACTTCTATTATATAATTCCATTCTGGGATTAAAACCAGGAACTTTCTGATTGAGAGGGTCAGTACCCTGTCGTTGGACCACTCCAGCACCTAGATGGCTATGCCTAGTGTAGTGGTCTCTGTTAGTACCCTGTCGTTGGTCCGTTCCAGCACATAGATGACAAGGGCTAGTGTAGTGGTCTATATATCGAATCCGAGTCTAAGGATCACTTGAAGGGATTGAAGAGTAAGAGTTGGAAAAGGATCTGACCGATTGACAAAAATAGATAATGAAAAATTAATCTATTAACGATTTCATTCAAATCAATTTATTCTGAGCAAAGTTATGACTGTTTGAGAGAGAGAGAAACGGGGTTTAACGTCCACTTGACACAAACTAGGTCATTTCGGGACTAACATATGGTTTGATTTTATTTCAATAATTCGCTTGCGCGTAGGTGCCTTTAGCAGTGAGAGAAAATTGGATGACCCGGAGAAAACCCAAGAAGTTTGACAGACGACCCTACTCCTTGTCACATACAACAGAAGATTTGAATCCACGCCAGGTCACTCAATGACGGGCTTTTTGATACAGTGCGCATGTGCTAACCATTCGGCCATCCAACCTCCCAATGACTGTTTGAAGATTGTTTATTAGATTGTTTATTATTGTAGCAACGTTACTTTACAATCAAGACTTAATCTTGATTATACATTTAATCATTAAATCTTTAAATCTTGCAGCTCTTCTACTTCATACAGTATATATAAATAATGCCCATCCAATGGTCTGGAAAATCGATGTTAGACTTGTCATTGTATATTATAGTCGTTCGGGTTGGATGAAAAACAATGTATACATTGGCATGCATGTAAAAGATCCCTTGGTAGTTGGAATTCGATATAAGAGTAGGCCGTAGTGCCGTTGTCCGGGCAAAATTTCCCTCATAGCACAGACGTATGCCTGTCTTCATTAGTCCAGTTGGAGCAGAATAGTAGGACATTAAAACCTAATTCATTTCAAGCCAAAATACAGATCTGCATAGACTTTTGGTAACCTGCTTAAATCCTCTTGTCTCCTGTAGATATTGCTATACATGTAGCACCATCTAAAAGTACATGTGGTAGATTTTGAGTGGGATGTGATAAATGAAGGCGTGTTATTATATATGAATGTGTTTCACCTAATTATTATAAACCTGGCACTAAGCCTGACATATATACCCCAAATCACATGACTTGATAGATCTACTAATTCTATTACTTAACTACCATTTACTATATCTTTTAATAGTTTACATACCGTAGTCGACCCAATTATTGGACATATACCCCGTTCCAACGCTTAGCTTATTTTAAACCAACCCAAAAATACTGGGGGTTTTAAGACAGTATTGTGTTGCGTTCGCACGTAATTTAAGCCAAACCAGTTTAATTATTCTGACTTTTCCGAACGGAGGTTTGATTTATATTCCTTATTCGGTTCTCACATGCTTTCAACAATGCTGGCACTGATGACTCACCAGGAATGGAACTTATAAATTGAGTACTCCGCATGCTCTAAGTGAGCAGGAGCCAGGTTTTTTTAAGCCAACATGTTCAGACGGCCATGATGAACCAGTTTAGAAGAAAAGCCCTCTCGAAGACAGGTCGCGAGTTGGGTTTTTCAAACTGGTTTATTTGCCCCACATGTGTGTTCAGACGACAGAGTTAAACTGGTTTAACGATCCCTGTTTTTTTAAAAACCAGTTCAACTTAAGGGTCTGAACAGGCTATAAGTTTACAGACATCAAGTTGATTACTGTGGTCAACACAATTAATGGACACAGTCTCTGATTTGTATTGCTCTATTTAAAACATAATTTGGTTCCAATCTGTTTCACTGAGGTATTGTGAAATGTCTTTTTATATCCCAGTAAAAGATGACCGCTCTTAACATGTGACGTCACATCACAGGGCATCAATCATTGTCTCAATGGCGCCTGAATTGATTACATAATTCGTCACTGGTCCCGGCAGAATGGTGCCTTTTACTCATTTTAATACCCATTTACACTAAATAGGAAATAATTTTTAACTACATATATTTTTTTTCTTCTAATACTTAAAAGAATGTTTTAGAGAAAAGTTAATATCAAGAGTTCATTAAACTGCATTGATGTCATCCTTATCAGTGATTGTAGTGAATTGGTTCTGGTTGCAGAATTACATTAGAAAAATCCCCCATTCAGATGGTTACGCTGCAACTGTGATTAACACTGCTAAAGACCCCTAAGTGCAAGCGAATTATTGAAATGAAATTAGAACCATATGTTTGTCCCAAAATGACATAGTTTGTGTTGAGTGGACGTTAAACCCCATTTCTCTCTCTCTCTCTGTTTCTCTCTTTGAAGAATCTGCCAAAACATTTTCTTTATGGTATAGCTAAATTACATAGTGTGTTGAGTGGATGTTAAACCCAATTTTCTCTCTCTCTCTCTCTCCCTCCTCCGCTCCCTCTCTCTTTAGTGAGAGGAAACTGAAGAACCCATTTACGCAGGCGGGCCTACTCTTTGTCTCTGTTTCTCTCTTTAAAAGAATCTGCCAAAACGTTTTTTTTATGGCAGCTATAATTGATTGTAACCACTAGCCATAAGAGCCAAACTCTTTACTATCTCTGTTAAAATCATTATCTTAATTATTTAATAACCGAACATCCTCATCCTATATCTCATATCAGTAATGTGTAGGTAATAATTTAGCTAATTAACGGAATTATCTTTCATATCTTAGTGTAGATTATAGTTTATAATATATATACCAGTAGTATGGTTCCTTTATGAGGAATGTTTGCTGTAACATATATCTTATGTGGCTCAGTTAGTAGAGGCGCTAGCCCACTGAACGACTGATCATTGGCTATATATATACTGAGTGCCATAGAAAACGCATCACTTAGTTTTTCGTATAACAAAATAATCCTGTAAACATATCTTATTTATTTTGCTTCTTATTGTGAACAATATTCAAATGGGAACACATCAATAACAACACATTCCTATAATTCCATGTCAGGTCGCTACACAGCGTGTGTTAGAGCCCGTGGAGGACACACGTGCAACTGACATATGTGTTGTACTTTGGGTTTTGACCCCACAGACTTTGTGCCGTTGATTACAGATTAAACATCCGTAAGTGTACAAATGTGTGGTTTCCAACATTGTGAGTTTTCTCCAGGTCATCTCTGGTTTCCTTCAAATGCTAAAGACCCCTAGATGATCAAGCAAATTATTGAAATAAAATTGAACCATGTTAGTCCAGAAATGACCTGGTTTGTATCGACTGGACATTAAAACCCCATTTCTCTCTCTCTCTTAATCTTGCAACAAGATTTTATCTCCCAATGGTGGATAGTATTTGGTGAATAAAGTAAAAATAAAAAGACTTTATGACTGAACTCCCAAAATATGTGACTTGTACTAGTTTGTACGTTGAAATGAAACTTCCTGTGATTATGGTTAGCCAACCGACCATAAAGTATAATTCCCTCATATGATAAATCCTGTAAAAATAGAACAGTTTACCAACACTGAATTTGTGGGTATTAAAGACATCTACACTAGATTTATTTGGTAGTATTTGGTAGATTTCATAAAAAAAGGAAAAGATAGAAATGATTGAACCCTAAAAATATACGATGTGTACTTTTAGCCAGATATCTGTTCTTTAAATCCCCTGAAATTCCTGTGTTTACAATTGCTCGCCTCATACTAAACCATAAAAACAGGTCTTGCCATGGGTTTTTATAGACAAATTCTGACACCGAAATTGTTGGTACCTGTACTTATATACAACCACATTGTTAGATTTATTTTCCCCTCCCTGGAAAATCATCAGTATTTACAACAGTGGCTCTAGATTTATACTATAGTACGTGAATTATAAACGATTGTAGTTTTTAAAGCCAAGAAATGGAAACAGCGGACTTAATTGTTTATGTATTAGACGATTCTATTGTTTATCTATTAGAGACGAGAAGAATCAATAAGAGCCGAGACTAGCAGCCAGCCTTACAGACCAGGCGAAATTATTTATAGTTTTCTCTTCCTTTCTGTTTAATCAATTTGTTAAAGGGACTTTTACACTAACCTACATTACTAATCATCAAAATTAAAGACACTGTTACACTAAGCTAGATTATGAATTACCAAAATTAAATGGACACCAAGCTTGATTATGAATTATCAAAATTAAAGGAATTTTTACACCAGGCAAGATTTCAAATGACCAAAATTGAAGAAATTTTTACACTAAGCTATATTAGGAATTACGTATACATGTACATGTATTATCAAGAATACAGGAATTTTTACCCCAAGGTAGATTATATATTGTTAAAGTTAAAGCAACTTTAATACCAAGGTAGATTATGAATTATCAAGATTAGGAATTATGTGGCAAACAGAGGAGGATTTACCCGTTACTGACTTTGTTGTGATGCTGTGGTAACTTTGCTGTTTGACCCTGGGTATCATTTTACCCTTATAATGGTCAGTCTGTGCCTTACTTGGTCTAACAATCATTTGGAATAAATCGATGAATGTGAACTTCATTTCATTTTGTCATTTGTTTCTTCGTCAGTTTCATTAGGTGACTTTAATAACACTTAAAAATCAAATATCCCCTACTTTTTTTGAATAGTATATATCATCAAAGTCAAAGGACATCTGTCAAGTTTTCTTAATGAAATTATAGATAATTTAATTACATTTTAGCATGGATTAGGTCGTGAAAAATAAATAAAGTATTGTCTAATTGGATCAACTTCAGTAGGTCTGGGAGTGGGGGGGGGTGGGTAGATGGGACGGTGGGAGCGTTGGCCAAGTGGTAGCATGTGCACGCTCTATCATAAGGTCTGTCATTGAGTAAACTGGCGTGGTTTCGACCTCTACGCGCAACCGAATTATTTAAATAAAATTGAACCATGTGTAGTCCCGAAATGACCTAGTTTGTGTTGATTTGATGTTACCCACTACTTTAATAAACATTATTATAAACACAGGCCAACACAGATGATCCAAAATGGCAGAGCCCCTTAAAATAACATAAAAAATAATGCACTTAGTGAGAAAACAAACTGGGTCAGCTTTATATGAACCTGCCTTGGCTCATTAAATTTACCGATGTAGCTAATAATAGTACAGCCTGTTATATCACTAGCTAGGATGGAGGGCCTGACAAGGACAGGTGTCTAGTCTTTTGGATGGGATAAAAAAAAAAATGGTTCTGTGTACACATTGGCGTGCACATAAAAGATCCCTTGGTAATTGAAATTTGATATAAGTGTAGGTCATAGTGTCGCTGCCCGGACAAAATTTCCCTCAAAGCACACTGTATGGCATATGCCCGTCCTCCATCAACCCAGGTTAGGAGCAGAACACTAGGACGTTAAACCCCATTTCATTTCATTTCTTTATATCACTAGCCAAGTCCTTCTAAGACAAAAGTACAACCGTTCTACATACAGTGAACTACATATACTTTGTGATAATCTTTTAGTGGCATTTAGTAACTGGAAGGAGCATTAAACTATAACACATACTTATGGAAGAACAATTACTGATTTATTTAGGCAATGTTTCGAAGAGTATTCTCTCAACGTTTTCAAGCAAGTACAGCAACAATTGTGTATGGCAATTATGTATGGTTTCAGAATTGTTGTTATTGCTTGTCTATATATAATTGCCATACACAATTGTTGCTGTACTTGCTTGAAAACGTTGAGAGGATACTCTTCCAAACGTCGCCTAAATAAATCAGTAATTGTTCTTCCATAAGTATGGGTAAAGATGAAATTGACAAAGAAAAATTTAAATATAGATTAATTGTATATAGATTTGAAGAATGAAAAAAAAAACAATTTAATTAATATATCATGATCTAGACACATTACTGTTCAATGAAATTTTCTCTTCAAACGCATGATATATTAAAGTTATAACCAGTAATTCAATATCAATTTGAAGATTCAAAATAAAAATTTGATTAATGTGTTTCTATATAGATCTATTCACATTACTGATAATTAACCTCTCACCAAAACTTTCTCTTCAAACAATTCTGATAAAAGTTAACCAGTAATTCATTAATGAATCTTTCTAGTTTGGTTCCACTATAGCATCATCTACGATGGTTCGATTGCTATAAGCAACCAAGTGATTGGTGGTCTTTACATCGCTGGTCTTCTTGAGACCCATGGTTTAAAGTTTCATGAATAAAAAACGTTTCACCCAGAACATTGTTTGATCACGATATACTTCGGTTCAGATTTGATGTATTCACTGGCATTTTTAGGCTATTTCTGAGATTTAGAAGCAGAAGAACGTTTGCACATTTTAATGATTATTTTTGGGTCTGTCCTTGATTTAAATAGAAAAAATATTTGCGAAAGTAATAGAAGTTTAGGAATATGGTTCCTCCTAATTAAAATAAATCTTGGCATGAAATTTAATTGAAGTTAGTCAAGTTGTAAATCAAATGATTTGAATTTATTTTTAAGAGGCAATTTGTAGTTAGTTAGTGCATGTTCAAGACTTTTATATTAACAGCAGACTCGAGGATAATTTGAAATATTCGCCCATCAAGTCCAGGGTAAAACAGGTACATTATTTCTAAAAGAAAAACTGAGATCCTTGAAAACTTGGGATTCAGATCAAGTAGGTGGAAAAACCCGTAGGCGTACAGCCTCGATGACAGTTAGGGGGGCAGAACCCAAAATGCCCGAAAAAATTTTGGGTTTACAGACAGCGGCGCCGGTCTTCCACGAGAGGCGAAGAAACAGAGCTTACATTGTATGGAGAAAATTTTGGAATATTTGACGGGCTGCAAACACGTTTCCCTGCTATTTCAGCCTGTGAACAAACCAACTTTGAAGTGGTCTAATATAGCCTAATTAAGGTGGCTAACTCGAATTCCAATCAGTCGTTTACAATCCACGGTGACTGGACTGTTGGGAGAAAATTTTGAAATTTTAATTGCCTCAAATGCGTTTTCTTGCGATTCCAGCCTGTGAATACAGCAACTTCAATTTGGTCCAATATAGTGGGATATGGGTTCTCACCCTTCCAGAGAAAATTTTGAAAATTTAACCACCCCAAATGCATTTTCTATTATTCTAGCCCGTGTAAGCAACTCCAAAAGTATCCAGTGGTTTTGTAACCGAAATCCCCCTCTGAATTGCAACCATCCAATAAGACTGTTGCAGTTGCATTCACAAATAATAATCAATACCTGAAAAATGTCGCACAAAGTAGAGTGGCTCCAGAAAAAATGTTTTAATCAATAGTCAACTCAGTAAAAATTTGTGGTATTCAATTAAAAGAAAACTAAAATTAGCGTTTTACTAGTGCTCGATGACAGTTAGGGAAGCAAAACTTGAAATGCTGGTTTTCTTCGAGAGTAGAGCTAAACATGTATGGGACAGTTACAATTGGAAAGATAAAAGGTAAGAATGTTGAAAACTAAATTTGGACGATGTTTATTAGATATTTAGATTAACCCTTCACAGGTTCAGGTGTTGAGACACGTTAAATAATACAATTACTTTAAAAACAGGTTTTAATCAGAATCTTGTAGTGAGAGATATTTCGGCAGGTGCTTTTACCAGATATCAAATAGATGAAAAAACTGATTAAATCTGTGAGAATCTGATTAAAATCAGAGGTGTAATGGAGAAGTTTACACGAAACAGAAGCTCGATGTTGTAAGCGAGGAATTTACGATGAGGAGATCTAAGACATTATTACTGAGGATCCTTTGTGTTATTTTGATATATCGCGAGCCACTGTGGTTTTGTGGGTAAGATGCTGGCTTGCTTATCTAGAGGTCCAGTATGATCCCACTGCAGGACTGAGGGCTTATCTAGAGGTCCAGATAAAGTTTTAAGTTTTTGAATAGCTCCTGCTCCTCCATTTCATTTTCATCATTCTCATCCACCCATCTTAACATATCTCCTCCCGACGACAAAGAGCAAAAGGGAAAGACGACAACGAACGAACAGACAACAACGACAAAGAGCGAAAGGGAAAGACGACAACGAACAGAAAGACAACAGCGAAAGTCAAGGAAAGGTCACAAATGTCAAAGCGGAAGTAGACAAATATTAAATGGAATTCCCTCCCTTGGAGTAGAAACTGCGCCCCACCGCGTTTCCACCATCTTTTGCCGAATCTCAAACTTTAAAAGTGTGAGCAACGGGGAAATGGATATTTTTATTTTTTTTTAGCGAAATTTTCGTGCGTGTCATCTCCGTCAATGTACATTTGTATCTAATTCTATTGAAAAATAGTACTGTACCGGCGGGCAAGTCCCAATGAAAGGTTTACTTGTCCGGCGTAAATTTTACTTGTCCCGGGCAATCGGACAAGCGCTAATGTCGCAGACTGCAAGGGTCAATGTATAGTCTTTCGGATAGGATGAATAACTGAGGTTTCCTGTCAAAGATCCCTTGGCTGTTGGAATTCGATATACATGTAAGTGTACGCTGTAGGACCGCTGTTCAGGCAAAATTTCCCTCATGGCACATGTATGACATGTGTCCATCTTCACTAGCCCAGTCGGAGCAGAACAATGCCTACGTGCATGCTTGAAGTTCAAGGTCAACGCCGCCATTATTTTCGGCTATTCTTTTACCGTACTTGGCATGAATTAACTCAACGAAGTTGTTTATTTACGAAATGAGCCTAGAAGGATTGACACTGAAGGTATTCATTGCATTGATTGACTCTTTGATGGGTTAATTAATCGACGAGTAATAATTACCTCTTTGTAATCGGCCGAAAAGAGATTGATATGTGACACCGTAGTGGCTTGTGGTTCATTGTTTTATCAATCAGCATGATAATTCACTCTTTGTAAATCGGCCGAAATTAGATTGATATATGATACCATAGTGGTCGATTCATTGTTTTACGATTCGGCTAGATTAAAGATCAACTGGCTAAAGCCGACAAAAAACATCCGATATTAAGATCCCTGCGTTCAACCCTATTTTATTTCCTTTCTTTTGTTAAATGATGGTAAACCCCTAAGGTACTTCTCTCATTGCTGGGAGGCTTTGGTAGTCGAATAGTTAATGTGAGCCTGTTGTACCATAAGCTAGGTCTGTTATTGTAACTGTTGTGGTTTCGATTCAGCGTCTGTCCTACCTCATGGGTTTCCTCCGGTCCCCAGGTTTCCTCCCACTGCTTAATACCCCTATGCTCAAGTACTTCTCTCTTTGTTGGGAGGGTTTGGTAGTCGAATGGTTAATGCAAGCCTCTTGCACCATGAGGTCTATTATTGAGTCAACTGGGGTGGTTTCGATTCCATGTTTGTCCGTCACAGGCAGTAGGGTCGTCTCGTCTGTCCTACCTCATGGGTTTCTCCAAGTCCTCAGGTTTCCTACCATTGCTTAATACCCCTATGCTCAAGCGAATTAATGAAATAAAATTTAAACCATCCCAAAATGACCTGGTTTGTGTTGAATGGATGTTAAACCCCATTTCTCTGTCCCTCTGTTCCCTTTAGAAAACTGTCATTTTTTATACGCTCACATTTCATTTTTTATACGCTCACATTGCCCCTGTTCGTCCGTCCGTCCGTAGGTCCACAATTGTTTGTGAACAGTCTACAGGTCACAGTTTTTATCCGATTTCGATGAAACTTGAAATATAGGTTTATCACCCTAAGATCTTGGTCCTGTCGATATTGGCATTTATCGGACTGTAACTTCGTGGGTTATGGCCCCTGATTGTACGAAAAATCACGTTTTTAGCTTGTGAACAGTGTAGAGGTCACAATTTGCACACATCGGAACCTAACTTCCTGAATTATGGCCCCTGATTGTAAAAAAGATCATGTTTTTTATCTTGTGGACCCTATGGAGTTCACAATTTTATTCCGAATTAAAAAGACGTTTGACTATATCCCTGTTACACATTAATGGTGGTTGAGTTCGATTTTCACCTAAATTGGATCCATAATATTAAATGTTTTGTATACTAAACCTTAGCATGGGGCAGAACTTTATAAGAACCAAACAAATTCTAATGATTTTCTGATAATTACTTAATATGTGACAACTCTTGTTGATGGCCCGGACGTTTCAGCTGCTGGTGGGCGTATGTTTCGTTGCCTGGCAACCTATTTTTTTTTACATATAAAACTTTGTGTTGAATAGCAACTGTCATTTTAAGATTTAGATTATGATTTGTATGAGCAGAATATGATGTATGTATGTTTGTACTGCATGTATTGCTAATTTATTTTGTAATAGAATATCAGTGTTTACATAGTAAATGGTAGTTTAACCTATTAAAATATATAAATGGTGACCATATTCTATATAAGGTCAGATAAGAATATAATATGTATATTTACATAGATAGAATAATATATGCAATGCAATAACGTCAAGATGCAATCAGGGTTGTTCTAGATGATGTATAATATAATATGTAAATTAACAAAAACAGATGCACGAAAAGGAGAATTGACCCAGGCCTAGATGACATATTTAACAGTAATATTCCTACAAAATGACATGGTTTTGTTATAGCCTACGCAGGGCCGTAACCAGCTCAGAGCAACGAGGCAGGGCAGGATTTGACCGACAATGTATATCTATTTATGGTAGACAATTTTTTCATAGGGTGAAGACGAAACTTTTTGCCCCTTCACCCCACCCCCACCCCAATTACAGGCCTGAGTCTAGGATAAAACGAAAGCATAACAACCCATACCTGTGGTATTATTATTCCGTGATGAAATATTTTATAAAATAACCAACAACAGAAGATTCAAGAAGTGGTTGACATGCTTCTAGATGAAATAATTTTAATTTGATATAAAATTTCATACTCTTTATATTGAACTTTGAAATGACATTTACATGTATAACTTTGAGTCAGAAATATCAATAAAAAAACACAGTTACATGCAGCGTAGCAATCTGTTTCACAGAGAATTACTTACGGATTATCTCTGTAACGGATGCCTGTCCAAAACATGTGCGTTGACTGCACGCCTCGTAGTCATTGGCTCAACGGCTCGTGCAATGTTTACTTTAACACCTAACTGCTTCGGGCAAAATGATGCATTTTACTCATTTTAATACCCATTTACACTAAATAGGAAATATTTTTTGTCCCCCGCCTTTCGAAGAAAGTTGGGGGACTATTAAAATGGGTTCGTCCGTCCGTCTGTCTGTCTGTCTGTCTGTCCGTCTGTCCGTCACACTTTTTGGGACACAATAAGTCTCTTCCTAATTGAGCTAGAATGTTCAAACTTGGTGTATGTGTTTATTAGGTCAATGCCTTGATGGAGTTCGAAGATGAGCATTTTCCGCTTAGGGTAAGCAGAGATAAGCAATTTGATTGGTTGATGCTTTGGGACACGATAACTTTAGTTCTAATTAAGTGAGAGTAATGAAACTTGGTGTATAGTTTCATTACAGTAATACCTTGACTAAGTTCGATAATGAGCATTTTTTGCTCAGGGTAAGCAGAGCAATTTGATTGGTCGAGACTTTGGAACACAATAACTCTCCTTCTAATTGAGTTAAAATGTTCAAACTTTGTGTATATGTTTATTAGGTCAATGCCTTGATGGAGGACGAAGATGAGCATTTTCCGCTTAGGGTAAGCAGAGATAAGCAATTTGATTGGTTGATGCTTTGGGACATGATAACTTTAGTTCTAATTAAGTGAGAGTGATGAAACTTGTTGTATAGTTTCATTACATTAATACCTTGACTAAGTTCGATAATGAGCATTTTCTGCTCAGGGTAAGCAGAGCGATACGCAATTTGATTGGTCGAGACTTTGGAACACAATAACTCTCCTTCTAATTGAGTTAAAATGTTCAAACTTGGTGTATATGCGTATTAGGTCAATTCCTTGATGGAGTTCGAAGATGAGCATTTTCCGCTTAGGGTAAGCAGAGATAAGCAATTTGATTGGTTGATGCTTTGGGACACGATAACTTTAGTTCTAATTAAGTGAGAGTGATGAAACTTGGTGTATAGTTTTATTACAGTAATACCTTGACTAAGTTCGATAATGAGCATTTTCTGCTCAGGGTAAGCAGAGCGATACGCAATTTGATTGGTCGAGACTTTGGAACACAATAACTCTTCTTCTAATTGAGTTAAAATGTTCAAACTTGGTTTATATGCTTATAAGGTCAATGCCTTGATGGAGTTCGAAGATGAGCATTTTCCACTTAGGGTAAGCAGAGATAAGCAATTTGATTGTTTGATGCTTTGGGACACGATAACTTTAGTTCTAATTAAGTGACAGTGATGAAACTTGGTGTATAGTTTCATTACAGTAATACCTTGACTAAGTTCGATAATGAGCATTTTCTGCTCAAGGTAAGCAGAGCGATATGCAATTTGATTGCTCGAGAGTAGTCGAGACTTTGGAACACAATAACTCTCCTTCTAATTGAGTTAAAATGTTCAAACTTGGTGTATATGCTTATTAGGTCAATGCCTTGATGGAGTTCGAAGATGAGCATTTTCCCCTTAGGGTAAGCAGAGATAAGCAATTTGATTGGTTGATACTTTGGGACGAGATAACTTAGGTTCATCTTGATTGATGATTTTTATGCCAATACAATGACTGCATTCTCATTTAGTAATGGATTCGACAGTAACAGTGTATAGAAACGATTGACTTGGACACGAGGGCCCTTTCCCTTGGCCAGAGAGGCCCCTTTGTCTGCCTTTAGGGTCCCCCTAAGTAGGGTACATTTTCATTTTTCTCGTCAGTTTTAGCATTTTTCTTTATAAAACACTTTTGGATGACACTTCGTGTTCAGTTTGATTGCTCGATACATTGAAAAAAATAAATGTGCGATTAATTAATATGTGTCTTCTATTTATTTTGGGATTTCGGCGGGGGACATCAGCCTCACTGTTGGCTTGTTTAACTACAAATACTTCAAACGTCTTTATTTATTTTTCTTTTACCTCAAAAAAATGTTTGAGAATTTAATTTGTCGGAGTAAAAAAGTTAATATGCCGTACTCATTAAGCCTCGTCGATGTCATGCTTATCAGTGATTGTAGTGGCCAAGCGAATATTCACTGCGGGATCAGTTTGGCAGCGTAGCTCACTTTGATGAAAGAAAGCATAAAACAATGCACAACAGCTTAACACTATACAATGTCTAAGCAACATTTACTAACTGGGTGGGGTGGGGGTGATTAGTCGAATGGATAGCACGTGCCTGCTGCATCATAAGGTCTGTCATTGAGTCAACTGGTGTTGATTCCCTGGTTTTATGTGACAAGCAGTAGGGTTGTCTTATCAACCTCGTGAGTTTTCTCGAGGTCATCCTGTTTCCCCCACTGCTAAAGACCACTATGCGCAAGCGAAGTATTGAAATATAATAGAATCATACGTTAGTCATGAAATGAAAATGACCTGGTTTGTGCCCAGTGGATGTTAAAGCATCTCTCTCTCTCTCTCCTCTCTCTCTCCTCTCTCTCTCTCTCTCTCCTAACTGAATGACAATAACACATGACACAATTATATGGAATGCAAGTTACTCAGAAAGTTTATTCTCTCCTATTTCTTGAGCCAAAAATGACATAAGTTGGGAGAACCCTCATCAGAATAATTGTATCATGTGCGTGCAATACTATAAAGCTCATAAATATAGTGGATGTATCACAATTCCTTGTTGATTTTAATTAACCAATAAAAACCTGCAATGTCGAAGATTGGGGATGATGTTGAATTAAAGGTTTGACTAGTTTACGAAATGAAGAGGTTTTTATGATCTTCAAGTAGTTTGTGGGTGGTCATGATATGTTTTAACTCCATCAAGCAACTGTAAAAATTAATAACAACAGGAGGATAGATTAAATGGTTTTAAACTTGTGTCAGAAGTATTAAAAACCCAACAAAATAAAAATAAAATGATGTGTGAAATTAGCGTTTCAGTATTTCACGGAACATAATTGATTAGAAATTCTTATTGTTTTTTAAACATTGTACATATAAATCACTTTACAAAGGTCCTGTGTACACATTGGCATGCACGTAAAAGATCCCTTGACAGGTGGAATTTGAAATAAGAGTAGGCTGCAGTGCCGCTGTCCAGGCAAAATGCCTGTCTTCTTTAGCCCAGTTTGGAGCAGAACAGTAGGAGTTTAGACCCCATTTCATTTTATATCACTTAACAGACATCCATTTTACGTTAATATCACACTCTGCTATTATGAGTGGATATTGTTGTTATAAATTTTGATTTGTCAGTAGTCCGTCTACCAACCAATCACTAGCTGCCAATATTGGACCAATTATGTTTACATAACGTTATGTCATGACTCACGATTTTATTATGCCTAATTAACCCGTGCTGGCGTGCATAGCAGATTACTGCAGTAAAACTAATTGCGTGACAAATGAGGGTATCAAGTCGAATGAAATGTAAACAATACTGTTTGGAAACGAACATACTTTCACCGTTTTTAATACCTTAAATCACTGTCCAATGTTTTAGGGAAGACCCAGATTAAACGAAGGACTGTCAAGTTGCTGTACTTAAGTGATAGCTTTTATTAAACGGAAAGAATAGACACACACCCGCATAAATTCAAGAAACAGATGCTATTCCAGCAATGGCCAGAGAGGGATTTCTCGGGCCATTGCTTCAGGAATATGCATTAATATGTGCGTTTATAACCATTTTCATCTGTATCAAGTTTTTAAAAAAATAGAGCCATACAACTTTATAAAGGATACATTATGTCAGATTTAGATAAAGAATTAGCCATTCTTTCTGTAATAGTTCGAAAATAAAATAGATAATATAAAATGAATAATTTGAAAATTTCATTCAAATTACACTATTGCAAGCAAAGATATTTATTAAAGGTTTTGACACAACATGGGAAATAATTTCAACCACCGTACTAGTTGTTTGATGTTTATAGTCCTACTCATCCATTTTTAAATTAAATCGAAATATGTCTGAGCCGTTCTAATCTATTTAATATCTGAGAAATACGATGCTATCGAGAGTTGACTATGGCCTGGATCAGTTAATTAATGTCTAATTGATAATTTAGAAAACATTTCAGGCCTACAGAAAGACCTACAATAGGCAGATTTAGCTCTTGCATAATGTATTTTTAAGTGCATCTTTAAATTCCAAGTTAATTTAGAAACATTATATACATGCAAGTTGATAAAACAAAATATATTAAATTACTGATATTTAATAAACAAGCATAGATATCTGGATACACTTTCAATTGTATTAAATTTCATGAGATAATTTTATTAAAAGCCATGTTTGTTTGGGTATTTCCTTATCTCAGACAGTGAAATATAAATGTATATGTGGCTGTGTTTATTATTAGATAATAACGCTCGCCCTAATGTATTTTAAATTAGATAGTTATTATTTATCATGTTATTGTAACCTAAAGCTATTTGTTTGGCTGCAGCCATCTGTGGTATTTGGTCAAACTTATTAAAATTAAAGTGGGGGTGGGGGATGGCCAGCAATTCCCCCTTTCTACACAATTTTATATACTGTTCAGACGCTAATTTTTAAACCAGTTCAAAATTGCTGGGGTTTTTAAGACAGCGTCGTGTTGCGTTTACACATACTATAAGCCAAACCAGATAAAGTGTTGTGACCTCTTTGGTCGGAGGTTAGAGTTAGCATTGCATGGGTGGTAGATTTATATGCTTTATTTTGTTCCCGCTTTGGATAACACTGGCACTGTATGGTGTCCCACATCCAAAGAGACCTGGAGCTGGGTTTTTAGGCCAACCTGTTCATATGGCCAAGATATACCAGTTTAAAATAAAAAGCCTTCTCGAAGCAGGTCTCGAGCTGACTTTTTTAAAACTTCTTTATTTGCCCCAACTCCAAAAATATTAATATGCAACACCAATTGTGGACTACTTAGCTGCTGGGGGTCATATATTCAATTGCCATGGCAACCTATTTTTTTTTAATGGGGTAAATTCCGAGATTTAGAATATTTTATTTCTATATTTCAGATTGTAAATTTGTTCCTGTAGAAGGAAGAGAGGTAGGTTCAATACTTTGTGAAGGTATTTAGTTTAAAAAAGACTGGAGTGGTTATTTCTTTATCCAAACGGCAAAGAAATGAAAATTAAATTCCTTTGGTGCAAAAAGGTTAAGATCTAACGAATAATTACGGTAACATTATTCAACAAGATAATTATCTGACACCCCCATCTCCCCCAAAAATATAAGTTTAAAAGAACCATGAAAATAACAATAAAACAGCCATCGATACTTAAAATCGAGCATGATCGACAATAAATGAGATTTTATTTAGAGGTCACTTCTATTAAAGGTCGGAAGGTGGGTCACAGTGGCTGAGTGGGTAAGATGCTGGCTCGGTAGCCTGGAGGTCAGGTGTTCGATCCCTGCATTGGCCAAGAAACCGATGTCCCGTGCACATATTGGCATGCGCATAAAAGATCCCTTGAAAGTTGATATAGGAGTAGGCATTAGTGCTGCTGCCTGGGCCAAATTTCCCTTATAGCACACTGTATGGCTTTTGCCTATCTTCATAAGCCCAGTTCCAAGTAGAACAGTAGGAAGTTAAACCCTATTTCATTTCACTGTTGAGTGGCTGTTGCATACACATCCTTCTAGCTGTAAATTATAAAAGATTTTGTATTATATGTTTTCATTATATTCCAGGTTTTATCGGGTAATATTGAAAATATTCCTATCAAAGAAAAAGCCAAGTTTCCCCAACATTTCTTTCCAGAGGTACGTATTGTTAGAACTTTTTACTGGGACAAACCTTAGAATTGGTAGTAGTTATGCAAGAAGATATGGACGCCACTGTTCTTTCATCCATGTTTATTCCCAGACATGTCAACTGGCATAGTTTCGAATCCCTGAGTGTTTTCTCGGGGTCCTCCGGTTTCCTCCCACTGCGAAAGAGACCCCTATGCGCAAGCGGATTATTCAATTATATTTAAACCATATGATAGTCCTGTAATGACCTAGTTTGTGTCGAGTGGACGTTAAACCCCATTTCTCCCACTCTCCCTCACATGGCACACCCAACAATACTTTCTTCTTTATTTATTTACGTTAATATTTACAAGCACATGTTATGTACATTTATGTCATAAAAATACAATACATTGTTCTGTATAAACGGTTAATCACAAGAATTCCTACCATACACAGATCTAAGTACATAAATCCAACAATACTAGGAACGCGTAAAATATTTGGACCGCCAATAATCTGTGGAAACTACTGCTACCTCCAGCGAGTTCCCCCTTGTCAGGATGTAGGGCAAGGAACAGCGTATAGTCATTTGGATGGGTTGAAAAACCAAGGCCTAGTGTACACATTGACTCATACATTCGAATAAGAGTAGGCCTTAACACAGTTGTCTAGGCAAAATTTCCCTCAAAGCACTCTGTATGGTGTATGCCTGTCTTCATTAGTGCAGTTCAGAGCAGAACAGTAGGATGTTAAACTCCATGTCACTTCACTTCTCAAAAATTTTCATTGAATCGGCGTAGATAATTGTTACATGTACCAGGTGCTAAAGGAAGTAAATAAAATAAAACCAAGTACGAACAATCCAAACCATTAGAAAAAATCTGAAGTCCTAAAAAAAAAAAGCGGTTTAGGCAAAAAAGTGTAATCGGCAAATGGACTGTTTATTGTGTACAAAATCATGACAAACAATGGTAACAGGTGTTGGGGAGTGTAAGCTTGCCCTGAAGAAGAGTTGATCTCAGTTCAGTTTCATTTGTTACCAGACAGCAGAAAAATTCTCATTACACTTTTGACATTTTGTTTGTGTCCTTGTCATTAAAATAAAAATGTATTTGATGGTTCTCATCAGGTTATGCAAACATCATTAATGAAAGATCAATAAGGACATTTTTGTGGTACGAATGGGTTAATTTGAGTAAAAACAATAATAACATTGATGTAATTAAGTTTGGTTTGTTGATTTATTTTGTTTTATATTACTTTAAAGCCACAGATCAGATTGTCCTTTGTATTTTTTGAGGAACCACGTGTATATGTATTTTATTTTTTTTGGGGGGGGGGGAGGTGGTGGACTAGATATAATTTGCATTTTTATTACACTACTTTTAATTTGTATTTTTTGGGAGGACTCTAATTTATATTAATTCTGAATTTCATACTCTATCTAATTTGTTTTATTTTCAGACTCTTATCTAATTTGTATTATTTTGGACTCTGTCTAATTTGTTTTCTTTTTTGAACAATATCCAATTTTCATTTTTTTCGGACTATATCTAATTTCTTGGACTCTATCCAATTTGTATTTTTTGAGGGGGCACTATCTAATTTATAGTTTTTTAACAATATCTAAATTGTACCTTTTTCAGACTGTATGTAATTTGTGTTTTTTGGACTAGTTCTAATTTGTAATTTATCAACTATATGTAATTTTTTTGGACTATATCTAATTCGTACATTTTTTCAACAGTATCTAATTTGTATTTTTTCGGACTCCATCTAATTTGTATTTTTTCGGACTCCATCTAATTTGTAGTCTTAAACATCCGTCATCGTCCTCGATTTTGCTCATGCATGTTTATAGCACACTGAAGGCGGAGGATGAAAATTAAGGGGCCTGATAAGTGGAATAACCTTGGGTCTTTCTCCACTGTCTGGTTCAAACAGACTTATTGCTATTGTGTAATATATTCCCCACAAGTGTTGTGTAGGCTTATTGATTATTGGTTTTTATATATTTCTAGTTTAAATGGTCACGGAAGGGTTTTATCAGAACAAGATGGAGTATCAATAATTGGTAAGTATTTTATATCATTTTACTAGTAATAGACCAAGAGCCAGTGACGAAAAAACTGCCTCATAAGTAATAATAACACAATACATAATAACAAGATGTGACGTCATCCTTTGATGTTGGCGTAGCATTATTTCCAGTAATGTATGTGCAACTTGCCACTCGTACATTATCTATGCAAGATAAAATATTGGACTTGAGTGACGTATTTCATTGAACAGCAATGCCTTAGTTTTTTACAGTCCGCGTGGGGTTTGGATGGCCAAATGGTAAAGTGCTATATCATAAGGTCTTTCATTGAGTCATCTGGCGTTGTTTCGATTCCCCGTTTGTACGTGACAAGGAGCAGGGTTGTCTGTCCAGCCTTGTGGGTTTTCTCTGGGTCCCCAAGTTTCCTCCCACTGCTAAAGACCGCTACACTCAAGCAAATTAGTGAAACAATGTTAAACCATATGTTAGTCCCTAAATGACCTAGTTTGTGTAGAGTGGTCATTAATCTCTCTCTTTCTATCTCTCTCTCTCTCTCTCTCTCTCCTTCTCCACCTTTATTGGACTTCAACAACAAATATCTCTTATTGACATATTATGTTTTGTATAATGTTTATGATTAGAAGGCTATCTGGCTATTTTTCATATTTAACTCCCGTATCTATTTCAGTGTGTTTGATTTAATCAACATTCATCTATTTCACGATGCCTCAAATATTGTAGCAATGCAATCTGTAAGTATATTTATCTTCTACACAACACAGCCAGTTTTAAAATTTGGTTTTTGGTGGTTATCTATTTCAAAGTCGCGGGATTGGATTGCAGAATGGTAAGCATTGTATCATAATGAGGCTCCGTACAAATGTGTTGACAACATCTGGCTGTAATTATCTTTCGTCGAAAGCAGCAGACTATTAAAATCGGTTTGTCTGTCTGAGATAAAAATTTTGATTGGTCTATGATTTGACAATCTCCCTCCCTTGTGCCCTCACTCTCCTCCCTCACTCTCTCCCTTCCCCCATTGCCACAGACTCAGGCTGCCCCCCAACCTACACCACCCATTCAAGTTGGTCCTGCATGTGCAATGTAAATTATTTTGGAAATGAACTGTGCAAAAAATTTCTAAAGCAGATTTGGTTATTGCATTTTCCATCTTCCTTAACTTGTTAGGTGCAAAAGACTAAGATGTTCAATCCCATTTCATATATTCAAATTATAGTATTGAGTGATTACTCGATCAGAGCAGAGAAATAAATTCATAGATCTAAGTTGAAACTAAAAGTTACAAATGCAAAAAAAATATAGTACTACAGTGAAATATTCGGCCATTAATGTCCCAGATTGACATTGTTTTCACATGGTTTATATTTTTATGTGAACCTGTGTTTTCTGACAATCAGAAAGATGGATGTATCGTAAGATTTTTTTCTGACAAAAATATATTGTGATATTTACAAATTATTATAGATTATTAAAGTTTTAGAAAAAATAGATTGACTGCCCTAGAGGCCAAATAACTTCTTTGTGAGACAGCTGCAAAAAAAAAGAAATAAGAATAGTTAGTTTCATCCCTATATTCTGTTAATTGTTTTGGTTTTTGTTTCAGAGTCCATCGTTGTATAGCGAAAATCGGCAGCAAGCATTATTACACACGTTACAGAGGTGAGTTGTTATTTTTATTCTGGAGCTGCAGTGGCTGAATGTGTAAGGTGTTGGCTTAATAGCTAGGAGATACCAGATTTCGATTCCGATGTTGGCAAAGATTGTCCCTCAGGAATCTTTGGCAGTATCTCTCCTTGCCAATTGTACAGAACGTATTACCCGGCAAAGGTCAGATTCTTGTTGTTTGGAAGGGACAAAAAACCAATCCTGTGTCCTGTTGATAGGTGGAATTGGCAATAAGAGTATGTTATAATGCCGCTGTCCCGGCAAAATGTTCCCCACATCTTACTGCATATTTTTGCCTTCTTTGATTGGTTTACATGTAAGGTGTGGTATTCTAGAACGTCTCGAATTAGAATTCCAAGATCCCAATGCTGCCCCCTCCTACCTCCCTCTCCTTCCCCACTCGGCTAATCTCGACAGATTCCGTAAACTACATAAACTACATCTAGTCTCGGATGTATGACAGTCAGTGATATGTACCTACGCCCATACATTTGCGATGCGGCTACCGGTTTACTTTAACAGGAAAACTTGACGCTATTACACAAATTGGGAACCTATTCGGCTAGCGACCTATTCGACCGATCGAGCTGCAACCTGTTCGTTGGAAACCTATTTAGAGTAAAGACAACAGTCTCTATTTATCAACCAATAAAATCCAACGTTATGTCTATCAAATGAAAGTAGAATATATTATTTTTTATACATTCCTTCAGCTCAGAATAGAAGTGTAATTTCGTCATTATCTTACAGCTGGATCGGTCGAATAGGTTGCTAGCCAAATAGGTCGCCAACTTGTGTTTGGAATGGGCGCAGCCATGTTTCATCCGGGACCTTTAAAGTAGTTCCAATATGGCGGAATTCATCATACAGCCGAGTTTAGATTCCCGAAATCTTCTGAGGTTTGCCGAGTGTCTCCTTCCCCGCTATACTATAGGGGAAAATGCCCCTAACAGCTCACTGTGCAGCAGGCTATGCCAGGGCATCTTGAATAGGAATTCCATACCTCTCCTCTCCTGACTTTGATAAACTGGTATTATAGCCATGGTAAGCACTAATGAAACACCGAAGCTATTTCATTACCAATTTTTTATTTTGTTTCAGATTTGAAAATGATAATTATGAAACGGTGCCATTTTTCATGTTTGGTGATTTTAATTTTCGATTAGATTCTCATTTATTAGTTAAGGTAAGTTCTAATGTTTTGGTTATGCGAGGTCCAATAATTGGGTCATCATACAGTACTTATTTTATTTTTAGAGGGGATCACGGTGGCTTAGTGTGTATGTGTGTATATTTTTGGTTTATGTGTATATTTATGTGTATATTTTTGGTTTATGTGTATATTTGTGTGTATATTTTGGTTTATGTGTATAATGTGTATATTTGTGTTCGTATATTTTCAGGCCATCACCGAAAAAACTGATTCTAGTGAAACCAGGGGTAAAAAAGATCAAATCACAAAAGTTGTATATAAAGAACAGGAGAATGGAAAGGTATTATTACATGTTATCACACAATAAACTCTTAACAATAAACACTCTATACCTATCCATATTCGGGCCTGGAAATAACGGTTTTAGATGTACCTGACAAAATGTCAGGCACTAATGAAATAGTACCTGACATTTTCAACTTAGTGCCGGACATGTATTAATAATATTATCAAAAAAAGACAAATCAGTGCCTGACAAAATGACAGGCACCAGAGGTTTTGTGCCTGACTAAGTCTGAATCTGTGCCTGACATTGTTTGTGACAGGTGCCTTATTTCCAGGCTTGTCCATATTCCATATTGAATGTTCATTAACCTATGTCTATACTTTATCAGAGGAGGGATGCACAATATAATATGGTTATTAGCACAACTTGATAAGAATAAAGCTCTTATAAAGACTTTAAATATCTCAACTTTATCAGGGGAATGTCTGGATTAAAGTTATAAATAAGACTTTAAATACTTCAACTTTATCACAGGGGAATGTAGAGACGTGTATGATACTAGCACGAAGATCTGTAACAATTCTTCAGCAGGCACTGTGGTTCCCTCTTGACTTCTACGGTTAAAGACCCTTGCAATTTCACAGGAGAATTAACTGTATACAGGGCTGATATTTACGAGACTCTCGCCCTACGACACCAAACCTCGCCTGAAAACTTGACCAGGGGGATGTCAACATCGCCCTACCAGTTCTCTAGAAATGATAGTCTGTATATGATATTCTTCCAGGTTGTATTAACGGTGGAAACGAAAGGTTTTGATTACCACGATAAACACTCAGATCTCTTCTACAACACCAGTAAATGGGTAAATATATAAAAACTATTGCCATATTGTTTTTAATGAGCCGATTCCCTTCTTTTATTTTGACCAGTAAGATAAAGAGCTCATTCCAGTACGATAAAGAGCTCATTCCATTATTTTAGTTACACCAGTAAATGGGTAAATATATCAAAACTATGGCTGTATTGTTTTTGATAAAATATGGCCCCTCACTATATATATTAAGAAGGAAAAAATATTTAGATTTTTGTAATTACACTGCAGTTTTACAACTTAATTGTAATTTTAGTTATCTATAATGATGAGCTCATTCCATTTGTTTTGTTTACATCTGAATGGTAAAGAGCCCATTCCTTTCTATAAGTTACCGATTCCTTTCTTTTAGTCACTCCAGTATGATAAAGAGCTCATTCCAGTATGATAAAGAGCTCATTCCTTTCTTTTAGTTACACCAGTATGAAAGTAAAATGTTCATTCCTTTCTTTTAGTTACACCAGTATGATAAAGAGCTCATTCCTTTGAAAGAAAAGTTAAAAGAATTTGAATTCAGCTTCCCACCGAGTTATCCGTTTAGTGAAAACATTAATGATGGTAAATCGTACATGAAGACCAGATGTCCGTCTTGGTGTGATAGAATACTGTTCAGCAATAGTGCCAAAAATTTAATACTCACAGTAAGTTATGTTATTCATTTATTTCGCAGGAGGAGGTTATTGAGTCAACTGGCGTGGTTTCGAATCCCGGTTGTACGGGACAAGGAGCAGGGTCGCCTGTCCAACCTCGTGGGTTTTCTGTGGGTCCTCCAGTTTCCTCCAACTGCTGAAGACCCCTACACGCAAGCAAATTATTGAAATAAAATGAAACAATGTTAGTCATGAAATCATCTATTTCTCTCTCTCTATTTCACAGAAGGAGGGGGTATTTATTTATTTTGAGAGGGGTGGTGGGCTCAGGTTTCCTCACACTGCTAAAGACCTCAACGCGGAAGCAAATTATTAAAGTAAAACTATAGCTCCTCTGTCTGGGCAAAATTGTTGTGTATAAACTCATCTCATAAGAACAGTTATTGTTAGATAGTAGGATGATATACCACATTTCATTTCGTTACTAAGAATAATTTTTTGTGGGTTTTTTTTCAGGAAGATTTAGAAAAACCATGTTATGATATTTTAGGTAAAGATATTTGTATGGGCGACCACAAGGTAAGAGCTACACATGTTCGCATGTTGATTTTCAATCAGAGTAAAATACAAATCTATATTTTGTTTCGTTTTTATACTCTTGATTGCCTACACTACATGGAGATCTGACGAGGTGTAGTGGAAAGTTGTGTCAGGGGTCATACGAGCAGCTTTTGACCCTGTGATGTTAGACATTGGTTAATCAATTAGTGATGACGTTTCTAGTCTTTTACCAAAAGTTCCGTGCAACTCATGCCAAAAACTTGATGTAACAGACTGTATTTCATCCAGAAAACGGGTTAAATAACAACTCTTCCAGATCCTAGTTTAGTAAAGACAGGTAAAACGAAATTTTGAACTATAAAAAACGGAACGAAATAGAATCTGTGTTTTAATCTGATTGAGTTATTCTTGATATTATTAACTCTCTCTTGGAGTGGTTTGTTTGGTTCATGGGTTTTCAATCATATTTAGTTGACCAGCTTAAAATACAAATACAAAAGATGATTTTAAACTAAAAACACTATAATTGATTACAGTTAAATTTCTAATTTTGGGGTGTGAAAATTTTCAAAAAATATATCTGTCTTCATTAGCCAAACCAGAGCAGAACAGTAGGATGTTGTAAACCTTATTTAACAGGGTTCCCGCGGTCCTTGAAAATCCTTGAATATCCTTAAATTTAGAATTTCATTTTCAAGGTCTTGAATATCCTTGAATTTCGCGGAAATAGGAAAATATCCTTGAATTTCAGTTAAGATCCTTAATTTTGTTGGTAATACTAGTAAGTTGATCTGAAAATCCCGTTTAGATTATAAGTAATGCTGGTTATACTATAAACAATAACTGACGTATACCTGTCAATCAACTGATCTAAATAAACAGCCGTGTTTTGTCACGTAATAACAAGATAAGCCAATGACATTTACCGTAAGGCTACCAAATAGTCTCACGTGACTCCATTGTCCAATTAACATACTAGAAGCCACTACACTGACTAATCAAAATCGGTATTAGTAATTACATTAAACAATGCATAATGACGAAAAGGGAAATAACTCTGTTTTAAAAATGGCGGGAGTTTTTCCCGGTGTGCCGAAAGTCAATCTGTAATAATAAAAAACAGTTTATGTCTTTAATTCCTTTTAAATATGAGATTTTAACGATAGTTGGTAATGTTTTGGTTGTTTTTCAGATGAAAAATTGTAACTTTAGGCTAAAAATGTCCTTGAAAATCCTGGAATTTGACGTATATTTATCCTTGAATATCCTTGAAAAAATGTTAGACGAAGCCGCGGGAACCCTGTTTAATTTCATTGTGTAGTCAGGGCTTGCCACGAGACGCGAGCAGTTCCTCGCGCTCGCGCTGTGCTCGCGTAAAGGTAGATTTACGCAAGCTGTTCGTTGCTCGCGCAAAATTTTAGGAAAAACCTGTAAAAATAATCAAAATATTGACAAGTTTATTGCCAAAACTAATCCAACAATGTCAATAACGTCATAAATTCGTCTGTCAAACTGAGATTCATCAAGCTCCACGCGGCATTTCGTCCTTAAATTTGATTGGCTAATGAATCGTGTTACTAAAAATACACTTTATACCTGAACGTCATGACTGGTTTTCCTACGAACACCAGTAACAAACGCGTGATAATCGAGTCTAAATTAAAGAATGTTTACATCCGGATGATTTGGCATTTCACGCTAAATGAACACGTTTCAAACTTATAATTATCGGTATTTCTTATTTTATCAGAACTTCGGTTTTTATTCCATTGTACAGTCGTATAATTTTAAATCTAAGCGTAATAATTGGCTAATGGAAACCAGATTGCCCTACCTATCCACATTTATGTCGTGGGGTGAAGAAACCCGTAAGGGAATTGATTATAAATTAATATAAAAAGAGTATGACTCAAAAACAGAAAAACGAGGGTCACACATATTTACTGCAAACTCTCCGGCCAGGAATAGCAATTTTGTTGCTCAATCGTTCATTTTGTTGTTTTGTTATACTAGTGCCAACTCATAGTAATAGTACTATCATGTAAATAAAGAATTGGAAAAAAAAAAAAAATAAATTACAAACTTTAAACAGCTTTGTCATTATTTATTTAACAAAAGTATCCAGGCAACAAATTGATTTTAAATTGAAACAATTTTACAAAATATGTGTGCTCACGCAAGCAACATTTTACGTGAGCAATTTTTATTGCTCGCCCTGCTCGCCCAAACCTAAATTTGCGAGAGCAGTCATCTGCTCGCCATCAATTTATTCGTGGCCAGCCCTGGTGTAACAGCTAAATCTGCCTTTTAGGGTTTTTTTGGCTTCAAATGTTATATAAATTATTGATTAGATATTTATTTACACGACAAGCCTCTAAAATCGATGCATTATATAAGAGCTAATTATTATTTAGACATTTATTCACATTACAACCTTATAACCAACTCTCAGAGGTCAATGGATGAAAATACAATCGCCATTTAATGATTTAATTTGAAAATGGAGAAGCGAGTCTTGAGAAACAAGTAATGTTGTTACAATAATAAATAATCTATGTCAAAACTTCAAACAGTGATAACGTCAGTCAGAATAAAGTAATTCAATATATTAATTTTGAATTATTTATTATAGTAAGACCGCGCAGCTCATTGTCTTAATATTACATAATGCATCATTAATTCTGAATTTTAAAGTGGAAGCCATGCTTCGTTCATCATGTCATGCAAAATTATTTAATTTCATTCCTTCTTTTACTCTCCTTCTATTTTTTACACTAATAATATTTCTTTGAATTGGTGGGGTTGCAGTGGGAGGTGGGTTTAGTGCTTTAATATGTGGGCTTTAGATCATAAGGTCTTGTTTGTACCTGACAGTGGGGTTGGATGGCCAAATGGTTAGCATGTGCGTGCTGTATCATGAAGCCTGTCATTGAGTCAACTGGTGTGGTTTCGAATCCACTGTTGTACGTGGCACGGAGTAGGGTCGCCTGTCCAATCTCATGGGTTTTCTCCGGGTACTCCGGTTTCCTCCCACTGCTAAAGACCCCTACGCGCAAGCGAATTATTGAACTAAAATTAAACCATATGTTAATCCCGAAATGACCTAGTTTGTGTCGAGTGGACGTTAAACCCCATTTCTCTCTCTCTTGTACCTGATGGGGAATATGGCTGTCTGCCTAACCTTGTGAGTTTTCTCTGGGTCCTCCTGTTTGTTCCAAATGCTAAAAAGACCTCTAAGCAAATGTGAATTATTGAATATTGAAATAATTAGTCCCAGAATGACTTAGTCTGTGTCTTTAAACTGATTCAGAATCTCTAATTACCTGCCCTGTTGTTGAGGACGTGGGATTGAATGTTCCAGAATTGAATTCGCAAAATCCCTTATCCTAGTGGTAATTGAGTGGGAAAGTGGATTGGACTCAGAATGAAAATATCTCACCCACCCGAGCAATGGAAACATTGCTGCATTTAATTATGTTATGATGGTACTCACCATCTGATTTGACTGTATTACTGTTTTATAATTCTGTCACATTGGACCGCTCCTGGCTACTTATCATGTATCTCCACCACATCAGTTACCCAATCCCTCCCCCCAATAATATTTGTTCCATTCAATTGAAAGCCTAGGTAAGTTGATAATTCCACTCTCTCTCTCTCTCTTCAGACTCTGTCTCTACCACCTCTCCCTTTACCACCTCTCTCTCTCTCTTTGGCTTTGTCCCTCTACCACCCAGCGCCCCACCCCCTCTCTCTCAGCACACTCTACCAACCCATCTCTCTCCCTCTCCTTCTCTCTCTTTCTTTTTCTCTTTGGCTTTGGCCCTCTACCACCCAGCGCCCCCCCCCCCCCCGCCTCTCTCTCTCAGCACACTCTACCCACCCATCTCTTCCCCTTTCTCTCTCTCGTTCTCTCTCTCTCTCTCTATGTCTAAATCATGCTATTTTCTATGGTGAATTTTGTTTTAATTTTCAGCCCGTTTACCTGCACATAAGGCTAAAACCAGGTCAAGGTAATTTGAACGAATCTTTCACCAGCTCATCTTATAAATGGAAACGTAGGAATACAATCTCCATCAATGGAGAAGAGATGGAAACATCGGACATTGATTCCATAAATATTCACGATTATGCGGTTTTCGAGAAACACGAGCATCTACCTCTCAGTTTTCGCGCCAGTATCAAAAGTCGTAATTCGGATGATTTCGAACTCCATGAAATAATCGAGGACACAAACCATCTCGTGACTCCACAGTCTGTCGCGCGGAAAAGATCATTTCAAGATGCAGCCCGAGAAATTGTTCAGATGGAACGAGTGCTGTTAATGTGGCCGCGGAGTAAAGACCGACACCACAGTTCCTCCTCCGAGGATTATAACTCGGACTCAGACGTAGCCAACAATAACAAACTTTCGCCTTCGTCCTCCAGAAACAATCACATTCTAGACGAGGACTCGCGGTCGGTCGAAACGGCATTATCGCAAATTTCTTTGGAAGACTCGCATGAACTTGTTACCAATGGCCATGACAACTTACCTTATTCTCATATCGAGACTAACACTAAAGTAAATCACGAAAACACCAAAGACGTGTTCAAATCACCAAATACAATTAATTGTGTTGAAACATCCCCCAGTGTTGATAGTAACTGTAAATTGATTAAATTTAGTGCTAATAAAATGCATGAAGAGGCTCAGCATGTGGAGACGACCTCTCCGAGTCATGGTGCCACCTCCCAGCATCTAGTGGCCAGTGAAAGAAGTTCGTCCATAATAAAGATGGCCAGATCACAATCTAGATGTTGTTACTGTGTTGTAATGTGATGTGCTCTTTTGTTTTTGTTTCTTTTCACAGTGAGTTTTCATTTTATTTTATTTTATTTTATTTAATTTTATTTTGTTAAAGATGCATTATGCAAGAGTTAAAGGGCCGGACAAGGACAGCTGTCTAGTCGTTTGGATGGGAGGATTAACCGAGGTCCCGTGTTCACATCGGGATGCACGTAAAAGATCCCTTGAAAGTTGAATTTTGATATAAAAGTAGCGGATAGTGTTGCTGTCTGGGCAAAATTTCCCTCAAAGCACACTGTAAGGCGTATTCCCGTCTTCATTAGCCTAGTTCAGAGCAGAACAGTAGAATGTTAAACCACATTTCTTTCATAAGGCCGTGGGATTTTGGGATGGCCTAGTGGCCTAGAGTGCCGTGCTTCGACCTCTAGCTGGCCAGTCACCTCTGGCTTGCGGGTGTGGTTTCGAGCCCTGGTGTGAGCGTATGTGGCATGGAGATAGGGGGGCCTTCTCAACCTCGTGGGTTTCCTCCAGGCACTCCGTTTCCTCCCACTGCTAAAGACCCCTACGCGCAAGCGAATTATTGAAATAAAATTAAACCATATGTTAGTCTCGAAATGACCTAGTTTGTGTTGAGTGGACGTTAAACCCCATTTCTCTCTCTCTCTCTCTCTTTAGGCCGTAAATGTTATTTAAATTATTAATAAGTCATGTATTAACTTGTCAAGACCATAATCAATGCTCGATGGCATCAGATGCTTGAGATTTTCAATGGATTAAAGCACGATTGGCTGTTAATAATTTAATTAAAAAATGAATAACCAAGACTTTAACCATGATAATCGGGGACTCTATTAATCCTAACATTGCTCAGAATGAAGTGATTTGACTGAAATTTTTAACATTTTCTCTTTTCACTATCTGTTTTCAAAACTATTAAAGCAAGAACTGTCAGATTTTCAATGGATTAAAGCACTATTTGTGGTTAAATATTTAATGAAGAAATAAATAATCAAGACATTGACAAACGGAAAAGCTACTAGTCCTAACTATGACGTAATTTGACTGCAATTTTCAACATTTTCTCTTTTCATTATCTATTTAGTATAGCAAGAACTTTCAGCTCTTTATCTAAATCTTACATAATTCATCTTTAATTTTATTTAATTTTCTGTTTTGGGTTTTTAGTAAGACATGTGCTTTCTTTGATTTATGTACAAACTGGGCGTCGATTCAATAAATTTAGGTGGTTTCGATTCCCATGTTGTACTTGACAAGGAGTAGGGTCGCCTGTCTGGCCTCGTGGGTTTTCTGTTGGTACTCCAGTTTCCTCACACTGCTAAAGACCCTTACATGCAAGCAAATGACCCGAAATGACCTAATTTGTCTCGAGTGGACGTTAAACCCCGTACAACTCCATTGATATTTAGGTCTAGAGATCAAGCCACCTTTTCGGCAATACAAATCAGTACACCTGATTTTTTAGATCAAAAAGGTTTAGCCATTCTAAGATAAGGAATGATTTAAAATTAGTTTTACATAAATCAAAGAGATCATGTCCCTTTAAAATGAGATCATGAGGTTATATCCCATTAAGGGAAAATTAAATTATTTTTAACCAAACAAAATTTAAATCATGTATTTCCAATTCAGTTTGAAACATTTTATCATCAAAATTATTGTTTTATAGACCAAATCATTTCATACAAATCTTAAAACTTTTGACCTGTGGATCAATACTGAAGTATTAAACAAGTCCAACTCTTTGAGGATTTGTCCCAAGAACTAACGCGATCAGGGAATTTTTAGCGATGATTAACCTGTGAAAAATTTGACAGTCTCAAAAATGCATGATCGATCTTGACGACTTAAAGTTATTGGTCCTGTTTCCTCTTTTACTGGGAGCCACTGTGGCTCAGAGAGTAAGAAGGAGGTCTCTGACGCACTCCTCGTGTTGGCCTCAAGAATTTCTGGTGTGATTTCCCTTTGTAAGGGCTGCAGGACGTTTGGCCTTGCAACGACAATGGTACAAAAAACCAAACACATTGACATGCATTTAAAAAAACCCTTGAGGGGTAGGTTGTAGCCCTTTTTCCGGGCAAAAATTCACCCATTGCGCACTGTATGGCGGTCATAAGTTGCCAGTTCAGTGCAATTGTCAGTATTACAATCCGTTTCTTTTTACACAATGTTCTTTTTCTGTCCAGTATTTTGATTGGTTGTTTGTGTGGTGGTTATTTTGATATGATAAATCAGTCATTCATGTTTAAGGGGAGCTTTATTGCTCCTGCTCGCTCCTCTCAACGCACATAGGCTTTCCTTCGCAGGAGTCATTAAAGACTCCTGCAAATTAGCTAAATCGCTCCCCTATATATTGAGATTAATAAATTACTTGCAGTTTTTGCTTACTTTTAAACTGCATACATTCAAGGTAAAGGACCTTTTTATGGCTCCGGCACAATTTTATTAACATGAAGGACTGATAAATCAATATAGCATGCTTCTGTGACATTTGTGATATAAAATGTTAGACATACTAAAATATTAATTCTTTTTCATGGCATTTAGTATTTGCTTGATAAAAACTACATGTAGAGATGCCTAGTCTAAACGTCACTCAGTAACAAGTAGTAATTATTGAAAAAAAAAATTGTACCATGTGTTGGTCCCAAAATGACCTAATTTGTGTCTAGTGGACTTCTCTCTCCCATATCACTAATAGAAATAACAAATAATATCCACACAATTGAATATTTTATTTTGGTCGACCTAATTCAAAAAGGTTTAGCTTTACAAGACAATTGTGGAGCATTAGAAAATAACCCTTCATGTTGTTATTAGGCTATATAAAAGAAATAATTTGCTTCTCAGATAATCCTGTGTTACTTATAAAGGGCTGCATAACCCCTGTTGTTATTTATCCCAGTTACAGGCAAAAATGCTTCTCGAAAATTTGAAAAAAATTAGAAATGTGACTTAAACTTAGTTATCAACTACACGCAACCCTGATAAATGTTACTGTTGATCCTAAATGGAACTGCATAAAGATAAATTTCCATACAGACCATGATGAGATAAATGCTTACGAGATGTTGTTTAGTCCATAAATGATAATTCGACAAAATAAAAACACAAAAAAAAAACTCCCTCAAGCATCATATTTTTGATAAGGATTTGTGTGAGAAGCAGAATATTTGGCCTTTTAAATGTATTTTAGTTATGAATTTTTGCATGATGGTGATTTGGTTCTTTAGTGCATTAACTATGGTTTTGAGTTAAGAAAACTAAAAATCGATGGGACGGGTGAATGCTGGTCTTCGTTAGACTCATTGGTGCAGAAAAGTAGGGGGTTAAACCCTGTTTCACACCATTATTGTAAATCGTTTATTGGTTATTACAAAACTGTTGATTCAGGCTTAAAAATTTTAACGATTCCATGACCTATTTTGCATAAATTGATATTGACGCATCTGACAATATTAATAATCTTTGTTTTCTTCATTTTTTCAGCTCCCATGCCTAAAGCGGATTTATCTCCCTTGCCTGGAGCCGGTGACATCATCATTCCTAGTACCCAAGTGAAGATTTCAGAAGTTGATACCACACGGTATATCCATATAAGGCAAGGTGACAGTTCTATGAGAGTATTCCGTGAAACCTCGGTTTGAGTATCCGAAGTGATTTTTTCCACGCCATAATCTATTTATAGGGCTTTCAGGCTCCACTGAACTCTGCAGCTCGGTAATGGATCAGGAAAGGCAGACATGTTTTATTGTGGTTGCCGTGGATATGAATTAATAAAGTTCGAGTACTTTGTGGATGTTATGAAGATATGTGAAAATAATTTCAAGGCAAGGACAGTAGCAGTGAAAAAAAGTGAAATTGATTGTTAAAGTCCTCGTTTACATAAACTTCAAACATATTTTAGGAATTCTGCCTTTTCATTGGGCAGGAGTTGTTTTAGCATTTTACCTCACAGCCAATAAAAATTCTGCATCTTTGATATATATGTCAGTTTAAGGCTCTTGCTTATTTAAAAAGTCTTATTTTGATTTGTTTCAATTTTTGCAAATTCTACAAAAGAACGTAGATTTCAGATTGTATTTAAATCAATCGAACCAGTGTTCGTCCCATATTGTTTAAGATATTCATTGTTAAATTAATCTTTCCTTTAGGAACCCCGTGTTTCTGCAGGTCTCTGTTTAGAATTAACAACCGTATATGACATGTGATGTAGTCCCTGTCATATTACTGGTCCAGTGGGAAGTCATGGTGATTCATAGAGGAAGAGGCTGGTTCACCAACCTGGAGGGCCTGGGTTTGAGGTCACTGTTTTACGATATGTATTTCAAAATGTCGAAATGGGCTGAAAATATCATTTTATGTTAAATGTAATATTTTAATTTTCATGATATATCATTAATAATGATATTTTTAGAATATATCAACTTTTTCTTTATATTATAATACATTTAACTACAATAGTGTGTAAGCTTTGTCTCTTATAGCAATAGCAGACCCAAAATGGTTCAGTTCTGTTCATTATTTACAAAGTTATGATAAATTTAAATTTCATTGATCTAATAATGTTAAATAGTTCGCCTGTATTAAGCCATGAGAGCTGTGAAAAAAATTAAAAAGATGCACTAAGTTTTTAATCTGCGACTCATTTTTCGGGCACATGTCACCAAGGATTTATTAAGGGTCTCATGTAAAATACAGGTATCAGGATTCAGAATAAATTGTGTTCAAGGTTCTATTTAATTTTGTGATCATCTGATATTTGCATGGAAAACTGTAATTTGAGGTGCTAGAGGAAACAGTAATTTTATTTGGTGGGAGTGTGCTGGGGCATTGGACAGTCCAAATGGTAAAAGAAAAATAATAGAGGATATAACTCCACTGTATGTGTTGACCTCATATAGAGGATTTAACTCCACTGCATGTGTTGACTTATAGAGGTTACAACTCCAGTGTATATGTAGACCTTATAGAGGAAATACCTTTCAATAATAACATATACTCATTTATAACAATATTTTTCATTTGCTCAGATATTGAAATCAACATAAAATATTTAATTTTTATTGAAATTGTTATGTTTTTATATAATCTTTAATCAATCAATCAATCAAAATATTAACTCATTACCTATCCTGTTGTTTAGAAACTGCAGACATCATTTTGGACATATCGTTAAAGACCTGGGACATTTTTCACAAAAACTTTGGCCAAATTCTTATTTGAGACTTAGCCTCAATTATCCATTTTTATATTAAATCATCGAATGGCTCAAGCGATCTAATTTACTTAAAATCTTAGCCATCTGATAGTCTAAAGTGTTGATTATGGGCTAGTCAAGTTAATAAATGTCTAAATAATAGTTTATATAACATTTGAAGCCAAGTTAGACAGATTTGACTCTTACATAGTATATCTTTAAGAGTTCATGAATAAGGCCCCATAATTTATGTAATTATAATGAAGGAGGAGGGGGGGCACTACAATGATCACAACCAGTGTTGTAGCTAGTACCCTTTATTTCAGAATTAAGGGCTTGGCTACATTGTGTTTTAACCTGTGTTATAGCTGGTACCCTATATTTGAGAATTAAGGGCTTGTTACACTGTGTTATAACCGGTGTTGTAGCTAGTACCTTATATTTTAGAATTAAGGGCTTCACTACACTGTGTTACAACCCCATGTTATAGCTAATACCCTATATTTTACAATTAGGGACTGCGTTATAACCCGTGTTATAGGTAGTACACTATATTTTACAATTAAGGGACTTCGCTACACAATGTTATAACCATAATCCCTGTTACAGCTGGTACCCTATATTTTAGAATTAAGGACTTCACTACACTTTGTTATAACCTGTGTTGTAGTACCCTATATTTTACAATTAGGGACTTCGCTACACTATGCTATGACCCGTGTTATAGCTAGTACCCTATATTTTAGAATTAAGGACTTCACTACTCTTTGTTATAACCTGTGTTATAGCTAGTAACCTATATATTAGAATTACGGGCTATGTTATGGTTAGTACCCTATGTATTAGAATTAAGGGCTGTGTTATGGATACCCTATATATTAGAATTAAGGGTTGTGTTATGGATAGTACCCTATACATTAGAATTAAGGGCTATGTTATGGCTAGTTCCCTATATATTAGTACTGTAATATTCAGTTAAGAGATTTGACTTGATAGGTGCTCTATATATTATATTGAAGGGCTTCACAGTAACACTTCACCATACTAATCAAGGTTAAAATTCAGGGCCATTCTCATATCTTTTGACATTTCCAGTGCTATTTTAATTTTAGTAACTGTGCAATAATTGCTGTATTTAATGGCTTCACATTCTTTTCGAGTTTGTAATATAGTATCACACCTAGATTATTGGTAATCAAATAAAATAATAATAATAATAATAATCAAATTTTATAATTCAGTAATCATTTATAATCATATATAGTCCAAGCCTGGAAAAAAACAGTGGCTATTTGCTCCGACTTTTTGTATTTATTATCAGTGTTCCACAATACTTCAGCCCATGGTGTCACCAAAACCCATAAATGATATTTGTCACTAGATGTTAGCCTTTATAAATTTTTATTACTTCTTACTCTTTAATCAAGTCTCCACCCATGCACCATCAATGTATACAAATTTATTAAGGCACACAAATCACAATGACACATGGCATATTCTTTAGCAATCATTAGGGATTTTTGATGTTTAGATGGCATTCCTTATGACCATGTGATGTCTATATTGCTATCATTAGGGATCTGGGGTGTCTATATTGCACTCTATAGGGACATAATGTCTACATTGCTATCATTAGCGACTAAGGTGTCTATATTTACCTTACATCATTTGGGACCTGTGATGTCTATATTGCTGTCATTAAGGACCTATTCTAAAATTTGCACCGTTTTGATTAACATTTCTCTAGGTAAGTGAATTGTTATAATATAGAAAAGAAAGCCTATGTGTGTGTCTTTCTGACAAACTAATCAGTTATGTGTGATGAATCCATATCTGAGATTGTTCAGAAGAATTAAAACCAGAAATATTGTATGTTCAATGGCTGTATTGTACCAATATCTAATAATAATATCTGTAATAACTATAATAATACCTGGAATTATACATGTAATTTTACCTGTAATTTCATCTGTAATGATATCTTTAATTATAACTTACCTGTAATCATACATGTAATAATACAAGTAATAATACTGGTAATTTTACTTACCTGTAATAATACTGGTATTTAATAATTATAACTTACCTGTAATAATACTGGTAATTTTAGTTTCTTGTAATAATACAGGTAATTTTACTTACCTGTAATAATATTGGTCATTTTACCATAAATTAAAACTTACCTGTAATAATTCTGTGAATCTTACTTACCTGTAATAATATTGGCAATTTTACATTTAATTATAACTTACCTGTAAAAATACAAGTAATAATACCATTATTTTATAATTATAACTTACCTTTGACACAAATAATATGGGTAATTATAACTTAACTGTAATAATACAGGTAATAATACCTGTATTTGATAATTATAACTTATCTATGATTAAATTAAAACTTACCTGTAATTTTACCCCTAATAATATAGGTAATTTTACTTACCTGTAATAATATTGGTAAATGTAATAATAATTACCTGTAATTTTACTTCTAATAATACTGGTATTTTTACTTACCTGTAATAATACTGGTATTTTTACTTACCTGTAATAATACTGGTAATAAAACTTACCTGTATTGTCTATAATTATAACTTACCTGTATATGTTTGTTCTTATTGTAAAGTGTATATAGCCTATATATATATATATAAAAGGAAACTTGTATGTATAAATTAATAATTGTTTTATTTCTCACAAATTATATTCAATTAACTCGTTCAATACCTGTATGTGTTTTTAATAATAACCCTTTTAAATATTTGGATTATCTCTCTCCGAATTTAAATTTGTCTGGATTATCTGGCCTTTGTTGCATCTAGCTTTCATGTTTCCCGATATTGAAAAAGAAAATCTCTTTGTTGAAACTACATGTATGTACGTCAACTTTCATACTACCAATATTGAAAAAGAAAATCCTTTAAAATGTAATATGTGCCAACCTATTAGTCAAGTATACGGTAAAGGAAGATAATTTGGTTGGGGTAGAACCGTATCTATGACTTTAAGATCCTGTAGCTAATGACTAACACGGGAATTTCATCGCAATCACCAATGGGGTTAATCTTATTAAAGTCCGTGATTGACTTTATTGAAGAATTTAACTACCGAGTAGCTGGCCATAGACATGGTATAAAATCAGATTTAACATAGGATATAAACTGAACACTCAATAGTTTGAATGTGAAGAGACTTACATTTTAGATGCCAGTATTAAACCGGAAAGGGATAGATTTGCTACCAATGTATTTTAATATAAAAATATTCAAACATCTGAATTGCCGTACGTAATTTTTCGGATCACAGAAACTTTCTCGCTAACCGGAAGGTCACGGGTGTGCTACCGGTGTTGATCGAGAAAATTCTTCAGCACAGATTCCGCTTGTCAGTTGTGTAAGGCCGTGAGTCTGGCAAAGGGGGGTACTTTCATTCGGATAGCACAATTCGAGCGAGTGGAGCAGAAACAAAGGACTTAAAACCCCAGTTCATTTCATGTAAAGGGGTATATCCAGTCTCAATTGGAAATATTACAACTCAAGGGAGATAACCGATGTATTTTTAAGAGTTCTTGAAAATCACTAATTTATATATTATGTTCATTATTAAGATGGTGCTTTCATATAAAATGTTATTTTAAAACTGTAATCACTGTTATTGTTGTGAATATTGTTTTCCTGTGTTTATATATACATATATATATATCATTGTATTTGTTCAACATATAATTAAATTGTCTCCCTTTGATCAGATTAACCGTGGGTGTAGCCTGTTCGTATTTACGAATACGAAACTAACGTTGTCTAGGTCTGCCTGAGAACCGATCAGAAGCTAGTTGACCGATATTTTAATTCTAATATTGGGGAAATTTTAGTCTATTTCCAAAATTTCAAGAAGTATTTATTCTTCTACAATTTAAAGCCCCAATAACACTCTTGTTGTAACTGAAAAATATGTCCCAATCTTCATTCTGGTCAACAAATTGTATTATTTTACAATATTCCAATTAAATGATGATATAAATTTCATCTTAACACACCTACATGTATTTTAAAAAATTGGAAAAATTCAACCAATTGATTTGAAAAGTCTAACGTAAACCTTTTCAAATGAGACTTGGATTTTAAAATATTTTCGAACCCTCTGGACAAATAAAATAGGTTGTAATGGATAATTTACATACAAGGTAGGACATTTAGTACTTAGAATAAGGGTATTATTTATTTTCTGGAGCTACCAAGCCAGCAAGAATGTTATTGTCCCTTTAATAAAATGTAAAATGTTTATTTAGTCTTAGTGTATGAAAGATGTAGAACGGATTAGAATCACGTTACACAATAGGCTGCTATTTGTTTTCAATATGGCGGCCATTCGGGGCAGAGATCTATTCTTGAAGCAGACAGTTCTCTTTGTGAAGAATGAACTTGGCCTTTATCTTAATTTGTACATTTATCGTTATTCTCTTAGTCATGGGGTTTGGTTGTCCAATGGTTAATATGCGCACGTTGGATCAGAGCGTCTATGAATTGAGTCAAGAGACGTGGTTTTGATTTCCCGCTTGTACATGACAAGGATGAGGGTCGCCTGTAGAACCTCGTGGATTTTCTCTGGGTCGTCCGGTTGTCTCTCATTGTTAAACAACCCTACACGCAAGCGATTTATTGAAATAAAATTGAACCATGTGTTAGTCCCGGAATGATCTAGTTTGTTTCTCTCTGATTTTTGGATATAAACTTTAATTTCTGATTTATATTCTGTATTTGCATGGACAGTCCCGTGTTGGGGTCATTAACAAGAGTGGTCCCCCTTGAAACATTTTCTGAAATCTGCTCTTCCCACCACAAATCAAAGCTTCTTGCCAACTTGAGAAAGGATCATTCACATGGGTTTAAACAGAGCTCATATATTTCGAAGGTAGGAAAGTGTACATTAAAACAACAATATTTTTTGATAAGAAAAACCCACCACAAACACATTTCTACAGTCTCCATAATGTCTCTGGGCGAATTCCGTACAAAACTACAATATTTGCAAGGCAGGGACATTATCTTCCGTTCATAGTTTGATTTTGCAATTTTAATTGAATGTCGAATAATCAATTTTTGATACATTTTAGCGTTAATTTTATCATGAAAAAATCGTTATTGTCCGAAATGGCTAATGACTAACCCGGGGGAGGGGGGGGGGCTTTATTATAGTAGCATAGATTTTAATCTATCACCATAGCAACCATGTTTTCATTGTTTTAATTGTTATGTTAAATCATGTTGTGTTTGTGTGTGATATAATCTGATCATATTCTTGTTTGTTTTGTTATAGTACAATTTTCTTTTAAATCACCAACTCCACAAGTCGTCAACATTATCATTATATTCCCGGGTATCCGGAGTATAATGCTTCCTGTGAAACTAAGGCATAATTCCATGGGACAAAATGGGGCAGTATTATGCACTGTTACGTTTTGTCGCGTCGGCATTATGTGCCTCGACATTTTGTCACGTGAGCATTATGTACTGGGTCATTTTCTCATGTGGGCATTATGTACTGTGTCATTTTCTCTTGTGGGCATTTAATTGACGCGTATCCTATTTACTATCTCTCTGATTATGTCTACTACACCGTTAACAATGTTCATCACGTGCATTTTGCATACCTATAGTCCATTGGCCAATCACGTTATTTTACCTACATTTTGCCTAGTAGTTTGGATGCAGCGATGGCGGGTGTGGCGCGCCAGGCAGGGTAAGCTTACTCTTCCGGACACCTGTTACCACTGTTTGTTGTGTATTTCGTACACGATGAACAGTCCATTTGCTGATTACACTACTTTGCCTAACTATTTTGCCTATTACGTTTTTTAGGACTTCCAATTTTGCCAAATGGTTTGGATTGTTCGTACTTGGTTTTATTTTATTTATTACTATGACATTTGACTCTTGGGCATTATGTACTGCGACATTGTGTTCTGTGTCTTCACGTTCTTGCCCCGCTTGCACAGTTTTTGTAAAAAAAAAAGTGTCACATGAACTAGACCTAGTCCAAAGCGAGTGAGTGTTTTGGCCATTTCATACTACAGGTTTAGGATGATTTGTTTTTTGTAATCTTGATAGTTGCCACTAGTTTTCGTTCAACCTCCATGAAACCCATTTTCGAGATCGCCCAAAAGAACCCGCTCACGATCGTAATGATATGATTGCAGGCCTAAAATTTTAGAACTATCCACCTTGAAGAACCGCTTGCTGTCATCATAAAGATATCCTTCGCCGAGTTGTTTAGAATCACCAGAATCAGCTATGGAGAGGCTCCAAAAGTGTCGTTAGGGTTATAGGCCTACCGACCAAAGAGCTTTATGTATTAAGATTATGTTAGAAGAGGGGAGATGTAAATATTATATCATTTACTTACAATCTAATAACTGTGTTATATATTATCAAAATGTGTCATTTAATAATAAAATCATTGTTTCTTTTTTTTTTTTCAAGCCATGTTTTGAGTTAGTTTTGTTTGGCCGTTAATTTAACCATACGTTAATAGGTATGACGTATAAACATGGCGTCGGTCAGTCAGATTACGTCGTTGGAGAACGCTATTCTCGGAGGAGAACGTTAGATCTACCACGGTCCTGCACATTTTAGCACATATGACGTCATATATGGATTGTGGGTTAGGATAAAGACTATGGCCTTGAGATTTCGGCAGTGTCGAGATGCAAACAGGGCTAGCCATAACCCATAATCCACATATGACGTCATAATATGTGCAGGACTGTCTCCGATCAAGCGATCTCCGTCGTCGTCACGTCGTAAAAGTGACGCCATTTTCCCTGATAATCTAAAAACTAAATTAATTGTCAAAGTTCATATGAAAATATAACCTTTCTTTAGAATGAATATGATGACGGTTGTTAAAACTTTAAGTTTGATGGATATATGAAATGTCGGTAAAAAATAAAACTTGCAATTTTCAATGACCTTGGAGAAGTTATCACAGATCTCGAAAAAGGTAGCTTGACGGAGAATGATGCTTAAGTTACGTGGTTTTGAAGGGGTGTGCCTTATCTTTGCTCACGTGGACGGAGAACGCTAGATCGGCGACGGTCCTACGCATTTTAGCACATATGACGTCATATATAGATTGTGGGTTAGGGTTAGGGTAAGGGCTAGGACCTATAGATTTGGTCAAAGTCCCGAGATATAAACAGGACTAGCCCTAACCCTAACCCATGATCAAACCTAACCCTTACCCTAACCCACAATTCACATATGACGTCACAATTTGCGTAGGACCGTCTCCGATCTAGCGTTCTCCCACGTGGACAGGCGTACAGACCTTATGCCAAACTGATCCCGCAGTGAATATTCGCTTGGCCGCTACAATCACTGATAAGCATGACATTGACGAGGCTTAATGAGTACGGCATATTAACTTTTTTACTCAGACAAATTAAATTCTCAAACATTTTTTTGAGGTAAAAGAAAAATAAATAAAGACGTTTGAAGTATTTGTAGTTAAAAATATTACCTATTTAGTGTAAATGGGTATTAAAATGAGTAAAATGCATCATTTTACCCAAAGCAGTTAGGTGTTAAGTAAACATTGCACGAGCCGTTGAGCCAATGACTAACGGCGCGTGCAGTCAACGCACCTGTTGTGGACAGTCGTCTGTTACAGAGATAATTCGTAAGTAATTCTCTGTGAAACAGATTGACCTTATGCCTCTCGTGGTTAATTGACAGAAGCGTGGGCCCATTTCCATTACCTGGTGAGGAGCGAGGCCAACACTTTGTGATGACGTTGACATCACATTCTTCTCCCGCTTGCACACCTTTTGCTTAAGTCACTTGGTTGTCAGGGTGCGTGGCTATCTTTTCTCTGGGAATAGATTCAGTGTCCCACGGGGACACAAATACAGACCTTATGACTCTCATGCTTAAATGGGGACCAAAGCGCGGGTTCGCGGAGAATAATTGCCCATTTCCCTCTTCTGGAGCAGAGCAAGACAAACCCGTTAGATGGAAAGGTCTGTCTTTGAATCGGGTGATGTGGTTTCGACTCCTGCTTGCACGTGGCATGGAATATGATTGCCTGCCTTCTGGTTTCCTCCCATATGTTAGTCCCGAAATGACCTACCAAACCTATTAAACACCCCCCCTCCCTTATCATACTAGAGACAGACCATAGGGTGGTGGTTCTTGCCAGGCTCAAACATGGCCGGATGTGAAGCTTGTATCGGGCCAGGGGCTGAAAATGTCACTCGCGCCAATTTGTAGGTAGATAGATGTATTCGGCATAAACATAATAAATTACATATTTATGATAACAATTTATTTTAGAACTACTAGTTGCAGCCCAGTCGGCCCCCCACCCTCTCCCCTATCACCGATACTTGGACCCAAACAGCGACAAAATAAACTATTTGGAAAATGAATGCATTTAGTAGTTGTCTCCCTTGTATTGTCTCCCATTTTGAAAGAAACGTTTGAAATGAACAAAAGAGGGTGCGCAACCTGGTGAGGCCCTAAGCTATATAAAGCCCGGGTGCGATATCACACTAGACGGATGCGAACATTAAACCTTACAGGAGATGAGTACCTTGCATATATAAATAAATTTAACTAGTCCTATATCCATTCATATTTGGGGGGTTGGGATGGCCTAGTGGACTAGCTGGCCGGTCACCTCTGGCTTGCGGCTGTGGTTTCGAGCCCAGGTGTGATCGTATGTGGCATGGAGATAGAGGCGCCCTCTCAACCTCGTGGGTTTCCTCTGGACACTCCGGTTTCCTCCCACTGCTAAAGACCCCTACGCGCAAGCGAATTATTGAAATAAAATTGAAACCATATGTTAGTCCCAAAATGACCTAGTTTGTGTCGAGTGGACGTTAAACCCCATCTCTCTCTCTCTCTCTCTCCATTCATATTTAAGGCCAACTTTGCTTTATATACTTCACAATTAGTAATTGATAAATATGTGTATACAGCTAAATTATTAATGGGAGATTCTGATTCTGAGCTGCGGGGTCCCTTTCTAGCTCAGGGCCCTATTTGGGGAAATTGGTCAAATCTGCCAAAAATCGGTTTGAATTGTTTAGTTTGTGATCTCTGGTTGCGATGTCTTGTCTATATATTTGTGATTTTGTGTAGAATTGTGTGTGGTGCAGTCCACCTGCACTTACTAATAGAGAGCGTGAAGTGGGTTTAATTGTGAAATAAAATTATTTCACTTAATAACATAAAATCATTGTTGGAGCAATTAATCAGCCACGTGTTCCCAGGGACGGATCCAGGAATTTTTGCAGGAGGGGGTTTGCCAGGTTTCTCTTAAGGAAATCTGCCATCATCGTCTCTGAATTACATAGGCACACATACAAATTGAGCTTTTTAAACAGAAAAATCATTTTTATACTGATGTGGGACCACTTGTGATGTAATTTCATTGATGCAAGGCATTATTTTTTATTTCATGTAGCTGCCCCCCCCCCCCGCCCCTGAAGTTCTGTCATGTTAACCGAGGAAATCATATGTTCAATCATTCAGACTATTGGACCATACACAGCTGTAATACACGTGTCATATTTGATACACCGACGATTGGCATTAAAGGGGGTAAGTCTTTAACTCAAGCGGGGAATGGGGGTGGTTAGCGCGTGTGCGCTGTATCATAAAGTCTGTCATTGAGTCAACTGGTGTGGTTTCTATTCCCCGGCTGTACGTGGGTTTTCCCCGGGCTTCCCGGTTACCTCCCACTGCTAAAGACCCCTAAACACAAGCGAATTATTGAAATAAAATGTAACCAGGTGTTAGTCCCGAAAAGACCTAGTTTGCGTTGAGTGGGCTCTCTCTCTCTCTCTCTCATCGAACTAAATATTATGTAGGCCCGAACCAGATATTATGTGCGCCCTCCCACCCATTGAACAAAATATCATGTACGCCCACTCACTCAATAAACAAAAATATTATGTAGGCCCACCCATTTAACGAAATATTATGTAGGCCCACCCATTGAAACGAAATAGTATGTGGTTCAGCTAAATATTATGTTAGCCCACTCATTGAACAAAATATTACTTTGGCCCACTTTAGACCAACTCACTGGGCGAAATATTATGTTGACCTGCTCATCGAACGAATATTATTTAGGCCCGCCCATTGACCAAAATATTATGCGTGCCGACACATCGAACTAAATATTACGTAGGCTCACTCATCGAATTAATATTATGTAGGCCCACTCATCGAATTAAATATTGGGTAGGCCCACTCACTGAGCTTAATATTATGTAGGCCCACTCACAGAACTAAATATTATGTAGGCCCACTCACTGAACTAAATATTATGTAGGCCCACTCATTTCACAAATATTATGTAGACCGACTCACTGAACTAAATATGTTACACGGTTAAAATAAATGATTTGGGACACGACATCAAAATTAGAAGACCATTATCTAGGTGTTTTAAGGAGATAAAAATGCGTAGACGACATAGTTATAAGCAGACGAGATTTGGCCGCCATTTTGATCAATTTATCATTCTGGATTCGGTTGCTAACGAAATAAGGCGAGGTTGGCTGTCAAAAGTGACCCAGGATCAACACCTTGATGTTATATAGCCATACATTATATATTGTGTGACTGATTATATTAATGATAGATTTGGTAGTAATCTCCCCTTGTCAATTGTTAAATAGTTACCGAGTCTGATGGCTTGTTTACATGAATTTACCCAGATTATCCAATCAACATAAATGCAATGTAATACAATCATTTGTCATGCTATAGATTACGTCTCGAGTAGCCCCTGCAAAAATATCTGTAAAACAAACTATAAAAAATCTGTAGGCTAAAAACTCTGCAGGCTAAATAATTTTGTTTGCGCGAGAGTGAAACAGGGAAATATGGTTTAATTTTATTTCAGTAATTCGCTTGCGCGTGGGGGTCTTCTGCAGTGGGGGGGGGGGGGGGCGGAGGGACAGGCGATCCTACTCCTTGTTACATACAACCGGGGAATCGAAACCAAGCTAGTTGACTGACCTTATGATACAGCGCACACGTACTAACCATTCGCCGCCCCCCCCCCCCCCCCCACACACCAATTTAATTTTTGTTTGTAAAAAATCTGTAAAATTAATTGTTATAAAAAGTAAACTCTGATTCTGGAATCTGTGCTTCGTTGTCAAATGTCATTCTATTAGAAGTTATTATTTATTTGGGACGTTCCTAAGAGGTAGGTTGTCGGAATGGTTAGTACGTGCACGCTGTATCATACGCCGAGTCAAAGAGTCAACTGGCGTGGTTACGATTCCCCTTTTGTACGTGCCTGGTCAACCTCGTGGACTTTTTTCACTGGATGGCGCAGGCGCGGATCCAGAGGGTGGGTTTTGCCCCCCCCCCTGCATCAATGAAATTACATCACAAAGTGATCCTACATCAGTATAAAAATTATTTCTCTGTTTAAAAAGCTCAATTTGTATGTATGCCTATGTAATTTAGAGACGATGATGGCAGATTTCCGTAACAGAAACCTGGCAAACACCCTCCTGGATCCGCCCCTGGGCGTATGTCCATCTTAGTTAGCTGGATAAGTAGGACGTTAAAACCTATTTCCATTCTTATGCTAAGGGTCAAGTGTTTTCATATTCAAGACCCCCAGATATCACGCAATCTGATTAAAATACAGATCCTATTTCGTTTCGTTTTTATAGTTCAAAATTTCGATTTACTTGTTTTTACTACACTAGGATTTGGAAGAGTGGTTATTTAACTCGCGTTCTGCTTAAAGTGAGAAATTGGCCAACGAAACGGTCTGTTACGGCGAGCTTTAGGCGTGGGTAATCCACTAGAACCCCAATGCTAATTGGTTAATCAAATGTCTGTCGTCATAGGGCCTCGTTTGACCACTTACGTGAACTACTAGCGGTTAGATCGTCATTATGTAGGGTTGACCATCGAAAGTATAAAAAAAACGAAATCAGATTAAGATATCAGGATAAATCGATGCCATAGTTCTGGAAGGTTGTAAGTGCCACTTATGACCCAAATAGCTTTTTTTGCATAGGATGACTAATCACATTTAGAGGCTTCTCTATACAAAATTTCAGAACTGTAAGGTCGTAACTTTCATACAAACATTGCTATTAAAATGTTGACATCCTTATTGCGTTATTGAGATTGGAATAGGTTTTCCTCTCATATCTCAAAAACTAAATCCGACAATTTTTGAGACTTAAGACCTTTCAGAACTATGACATCGAAAATGCGTATGCCAGCCATCTCGGTGTCACGGCAAGGCAATAAACCATTCGAAAGGTCCCGTCTCTAAGGCGGACGCACACATTGATTTAAAAAAAAAACACTCAATGCTTTACGTCTCTTAAACAACAAACAAGTGTTGTAGTCGGTACAGTTATATAAATTAGTATTAATTGTGGCAATAGATTTCATCCTAATCTGTATTTTATCTATTATTTAAATCTGTTTTATCCTTTATAACGTCCTACTTGGTAACACCCTACTCACTCTTATCAGACGAGGTTCATTTTCATTTTTTTTTTTGCTCTCTGGTATTTAAAGTAAATTCATTATTAAGACCCCCCCCCCCCCAACTTGATTTAAAGATGGCGATTAATTTGTAGAATAAATTACCTCCGGGGCAGGGCCTATTTTATGGACATTTTCTTGGAGCACGTCCCTCTGTCACGTTAATTCTTATAACAAAACAACGAATCATAACACAGATTCAAATTTTTTTATTTTTTTTAAAATGTGGATTTGGTACAATGGTTGATCTGTCTTTAGTGTTATCTGGCATGCGTTTTCGTAGGGATTGAGACTTTCTGAAAGCACGTCTTTTTATTTTTTCAGAGCACAGTCTTCGCTCACTGGAGCACGGACGAGCTCAAAGTCACGTTAAAATAGGCTCTGCTCTGGGATTATGTCACCAGAAAACTCATGTCGTTGAAACACTTTGGTGACAGGACCTTCCGTGTTTTTGCTCCTAAATTCTGAAAATCCGAGACTGTGAACTTTTTACTGCTATGAACCACAGCTGAGGACTCTTTATTTCGGGAATGCCATGGGAATTAGACTTTCCACTCACCTTGTATATCATTAGGCTTTTATCATACTTTTGGGAGGATTATAGGCTATATTATTAGTGGGCCTACAATTATACAATTCTTGAAAGGGTATTTCGTAATTTGTTCGAGAGAACGAGAGGGAAAGAGAGAGCGTGTAGAACGACAGCAAGATTAAGGTTTAAATAGGCCTATTTCTATGACAGAGAGAGTGAGGGCAGTGTTACGTCCACTAGACAAAAAAGTCATTTCGTCTCGGGACAACCATATAGAACTATTTCAGTTCAATAATTCGCTTGTGCGTAGGGGTCTTTAGCAGTGGTGGTGTGGGGGGGGGGCGGGGAGAAAACCCACGAGGTTGGACAGGCAATCCTACTCCTTGTTACGTTCAGCCGGGAAAGTGAAACCACTCCAGTTATTAGTTAACTCAAGGGCAGACCTTATAACACAGCTAGCAAGTGCTAACCATTCGGCCAACCATCCCTAGCCTACTTCTTGGGGTTGAGATGTACCTATGAGGGTACAGAAAGGTTAATGTAGACTAAATATCGTCTAAATAATGTGTTTGTACTCAACACCATCTATTATAGACATGTAAAATCGTATACAGACTGGTCAATCATTGATAATTGATTCCCTAAGAACCATTATCACATGACTTTTAATCAAAGATGGCCGCTAACAATAGATAACTCTCGCCTTTAGTCTCGGACAATCGGCTCTTGAGTAATCATCAAACAATAGCCACTTGACTCTTATTTCTTTGTACCTATTGAACCTATAGGTCCAACCGTTCTGTTAGATCATCCGGTATTAGGTATAATATCATTAGTAAGCGTTGAGTCTTAAGTCAAAGCAGGTGCGCGATTGATCGAGTTTGTTCTTGGTTGAAATGGAGGGCGTTCCGCGAGTCATTAAATCAAAAAGGGGTTATAACTCTATTAAATGCCAGGCTGTTGAATCAAAGAGGGGGCGTAACTCCAAAACGTCAACATATTATTCAAGTGAACAATAAAACGTTTCGGTAAAATACTTCAAATTGTTTCATGTAATTGTCAACACAGGGCGTGGTTTTTGTCAATGGTGCTGATCAAAACTTACTTATTGCGCAAACTTGAAACATTTTTACATTGCTCAATGACAGATCAAAAGAGTGATCCGGTTTATAGTGAAAATTATCTGATGTACGATGAAACGAAAACGTTTGACTTCGAGACTAAAGCGTCATTTTTATCACTCGAAAATACTTCTCAGCACAAATAAAATGTCTTTATACAGAGGCACCAAAGATCGTGATCAGCTCACGCCACTTCACGTGGGCACGTGCATGACGTTATAAATCTGAAGGATGTGAGGACAGGAATTATTAGGGGTTAATTAGTTTTAGGATTAATAAATTAATGGGCCTGATCTTTTGGCCTTTTAAACATGTTTGCCCGCCTGATTAGACACGTTATTCATCTGAACGTGCACAGGCGCGTGTTTAATTATAAACAAAGACGCTATCAGTAAACGACATCATCCTCATAATTACCCATACATTAACAATTTACATATATGTGTAGGTTATAAAACCCGGTCTTAACTTGTCAGGGGTTGATCACTAGTCGTTTTGAAGAGACTAAAAACGATGTTTACCCGTATACATATTGGCGTGCACGTACCCCAGGAGAAGTCCTGGCTTGCATCCTGTGGGCCGCGACAAGTCGTCGGGATTTTAAAGCGTGGTTTCTCAGTGATGCGGGACGAGGGATCGGACACGGAACATGTTCTAGTCGTCCGGATGGTATGTAGTAAAGCCGGGGTACTGTATGCACGTTCACGAGCACGTAAAACAAATCTTTAACAGTAAAGCCAGGCTGACACTTGCACGACTTTTGGCCACGATTTTGTCGTGCCCATCAGTGTCCACACTGACACGAACTGGCACGACGAGTTCACGCATAGTTTGCGCATTGCTTACGCACTTTCCGCATTGGCACGACGAGTTTGCGCAAATCGGACGGTGTCGTGCCGACTCGAGTCGTGCCAATGCGTGCCACGGAATCGTGCAAGTGTCAGCCTTGCTTTAGACAGAAACGCCGTTGCCCGCGTAAAACTTTTCCTCACAGCACACTACATGTCATGTATAAACGTCTTCATTAGTCAAACTGACGTAGAAAAGTAGGACGTTAAACCCCATTTCATCATCATTATTTTCGTTTGTTCCACCCTGTCTGGTACCACTGACAAGGGGCAACCATGCTGAGACATCCTGACACTGGGATCGAACATGTATGAGCTCATTAGCCCGGTAGGTGTAGTAAAGCAGACAGTTAAATCCCTCCTCTCTCGTTGCCACAGAGGTCGGTCTCAAACGAGTTATTTGCCCTTGACTATGATATTCGCCCTTAAGAAATGAAATTGGGTTTAACTTCAACGCCCTACGGTCGTGCTCTGACTGGACTAATTAAGGAGGGCATACACGATTAAGTTTGTTGTGATGGTAATGTTGTTCCGACTGCGGCGCTTTAATTCGAATGCCAAGTGCCAAGGGTTCTTTTGTGAGCACACCAATGTACACACCGATTCTCGGTTTTTCGCCCATCCGACCGACAATGAGTTGTCCCTTAACAGGTACCCCGTCCTATACCACTGACAAGGCTGTGGGGGACGCCGGACAATCCAGATGAACTTCCTCGGCCAATGTGACCTCCTGGTTAGCGAGTCAATGTCTTACACGTTGACACCCACCCCACCCCGCTTAAAAACATGAATCTGGTAGGACTTTAGACATAATACTTAGCCTCAGCCTAATGTTATTATTGAAAGAGGTTTTCTATATTATAGGCGCCTGGGCCTAATACATGTTTACAGACATCAATTCATTGACAATTAACCTATAAAAATCTCTTGTAGAAACATGATCTTTCAAATATTGAAAATAATTGTGTGGGAATTGACACCCGTAATGGCTTTCACACCTTTAAACAAAATCAAACATTTACCAGACAAGATATAAACAAAACTCAACAATGCTTCCTCCTTCACTAAAAAACCTCGCGTTTTCTGTTTCTTTTTAACACGTGTAAACGTTCTAAGTGAGGAAGCGCGAGATAAAGTCGTCTGATAAGATATCATGATGCCGACGTGACGCCATCTTTAGCCGCCATTTTGTGAGCGTGTAGTTCCGGCGGTAAGGACTGTTTATTTATCTTTGACTGTATTTCGGGATGAATTACAGAATTGGGAGTCAGCCATTTTGATGTGAACATCGCCATTTTCCTATTGTTAACACGTGTTTGATTAGTTTCCTTCATTCAGAGGAAACGAAATGAAATGAAATGGAGTCCTACGTCTTTTTTTTCTACACGCAGTAGGCTAGGCTATAGGAGAAATGTTCCCAGTTACCAACTGTAAATGCCTCTTTTATGTTCTCCGACTTTACGTCCAATCCAAATGACATGACAGTGGAAGACCATACTCGATGATTAAGCAATCTTATTTCCAATCCTTACATTTTAAAAACAAATCCGAGAGAGAGGGGGAGAGAGAGAGAGAGAGGGGGAGAGAGAGAGAGCTTAACGCCCACTTGACACAAACTAGGTAATTTCGGGACGAACAAATGGTGTTTATTTCAATAATTCGTTTGCGGGTAGGGGTCTTTAGCAGTGGGGGAAGACGCCACTTATGCAAACGGGTATACGTAGGCTAATGCCAGGTACTATGAAGGACATTTTGACCGTTCAAAAGCAATTAGTCGTTCGGATTTACGAAAACCCGCGTTGCTGTGCACGTAAGATAATCCTTGCAATTATAGTCTACTTCATAGCGTATTGCTGTCTTCATAACACGGTTGTTTCAAAAACGTAAGACGTTAAACCCCATTTCATTATCAACGTTCAGTAAAGTACATGTATTCTACTATTACTAGATACGCCAGGCTTTATCTCGAATTGCGGCGATATACAGTGCTAAGGAAATTCCTTGATGAACGACGGGGCTGATCCACTTCTCGTTCGAGGAGTTCACATACCTAAAGCAATAAAATGAAATGGGGTTTAACGTCCTACTAGTCTGCTCCGACCGGCGACCGGTGTAATGAGGACGCACGTACGCCATGCACTGTTCTATGAGGGAAATTTTGCCTGGACAGCGGTGCTGTGGCCTACAATTATATCGAATTCCAACTGCCATGGGTTCATGTATGTGCATGCCAATGTGTACACGGGACTTCGTTTTTTTTGTCCTATCCGTACGACTATATTTTGTCCCCGGGCCCTCTAGGTGGAACCATGCCGGAAAATTCAGATGACATTTGGCAGGCGCCACCATGGTCGAATACTGGACCTGCAGTACAGTACCTCCAGTTAGCGAGCCAAAGATTTACTCACTGTGCCACTGTGGCCCCAAACATAGCTAACAAATGTTTGTTAAACATATACACTTGTACATTCTTTGTATAAGAAAATGTACCCCTGTTCTATTCCTCTCCGTGTACGTTAAAGATCCCTTGGAATTTGAGATAAGAGTAGGCCATAGTGAAGCGGCCCGGGCAAAATCCGTCTTCTCTAGCCCAGTTGGAGCCGAACTCCGAACTGTAGGACGTTAACCCCCATGGCCCTATTTCAATTCTACTCCTCTCATTATTGAATGTCGTTGTTCTATTATTATCACGTGATCATTAAGAATAGCGTCACATGATTAATGACCAGTAGAAATACTCCAATAATGTTTAATAAAGCGTGAGATATGGTTTGATATATGGCCACCTGTTAACCAATCAAAAGCCATGTATCATATTAACGATTGATCTGAACTAATTGCACTGTCAATACAATACGACGGGAGTCAGTTTATCATTATTTAGATAATTTGCCTTCCTGACATTTCAAGACTTTAGTCTATTTGAGATTAGTTACCAAGAATTAAAGTGCTCGAGAAGAATAATGTCTTGTTTAGATTAAGAATATTAAAGTAGGCGTAGCGTTTTCTTGACCTTAATTTGACCTTCAGTTTTATTTTTGATAAATGAAATGGGGTTCAACGTCCTACTGTCCTCTGCACCGACTGGGCTAATGAGAGAGAGAGAAATGGGGTTTAACGTCCACTCGACACAAACTAGGTCATTTCGGGACTAACATGGTTTAATTTTATTTCAATAATTCACTTGCGCGTAGGGGTCTTTAGCAGTGGGAGGAAACCGGAGTAAACCGGAGTGCCCGGAGGCAACCCACGAAGTTAAGAAGGCGCCCCTATCTCCATGCCACATACGCTCACACCAGGGATCGAAACTACAGCCGCAAGCCAGGGGTGACCGGTCAGCTAGAGGTCGAAGCGCGGCTCTCTAGACCACTAGGCCATCCCAACCCCCGACTGGGGTAATGAAGACGGGTATACGCCATACAGTGTGCTATGATGAGGGACAATTTTTCTGGATAGCGGCGCTACGACCTACTGTTATATCGAATTCCAGCCGCCAAGGGATCTTTTACGTGCATGTCAATGTGTGTACGGGACCTTGCTTGAGTTTTACGTCTCATCCAAAAGACTATACCTTGTCTTTTACCAGACCCTCTGTCTTGCACCACTGACAAAGGGGGGGGGGAGAAATATTTTTGATAAACGATTGCATACACAATGTTTAGCAGAAAAATTCGTCTGTTCCTGGTCCTGGGCCTGGACTTACGACTACAATGGAACTGGTTGGAATTTGGGGAAGCTCTTAAAGCCGGTTCCCACTTGTGGGGGACTGACTCGCTATTATTCACTTTGTAAAATTTCATTTTTATATCTCTCATAATTCATTGACTTGAAAAGTTATTCATATATTTCAAACATATAAATGGGTCTCTTCTACACGAAATAAATGAACACTTATATTTTTAATTTGTTCGTTAATAAAGTGGTCGAGCCAATAAGTGGTCTGTATCCAATAACAATAGACATAGTGGTCTGTATCCAATAACAATAGACACAGTGGTCTCTATCCTGTTACAATAGCGTTGTTATGTTTTATAAGCAATTCGATATTGACACATAATTTAATATAATTTAATTTTCACTGAGAATGAAAGGATCTGTCTGTCATATTCAGTTAATAAACCACGTTCAATTGTTACACAAAATAAAATACGGGAAATACTACAATGTGACAGTTTCTATTATTAACCCTTCCATGGATTAAAATCAATTAAATTCCGTTTATAATACATTATCATTCTCTTCATGTTTTGTTCATGTTTTCAGGTAAGCAAATTCAGAATTCATAATGAAGTCAATCGATGTAATGAACACCTTGATAAGAAATGAAATGAAATGCACGGGGTTTAACGTTTTAATGTTCTTCTCCGAGGGAAATTGTGGCCGGGCAGCGACACTATGGCCTCTTCTTATATCGAATTGTAACTGCCAAGAGATCTTTAACGTGAACGCCAATGTGTACACGGGACCTCGGTTTTTCGTACGTACGAACGACTAGAAAGTCGCCCTTGTCAGACCCTCTGTCCTTTACCACTGATAAGGGGAAACCACGTCGGAAAATCGAGATGAACTTTCTCGCCCATTGAGGGATCGCCCATTAACGTCTTACCCGCTTAGCAAAGAGGTTCCCTGAAATAAAATGGGGTTTGACGTCCTACTGTTCTGCGCTGACGCGTCTAATGAAGACGGGCATACACTATACGGTGTCTCATGCGGGAAATTTGGTACTGATTGCGGTCTCTTATATCGAATAAACCGTAACCAAGTAGCCCCGATTAGCACCTAATTATTGGGCCGCTTTAACCTTTGTGGCAGAAACGTCGCACAAGAATATTGTATTTGAAATAATTTTGTCCTGTTTATGTGCTGGAAATCAAGCGACGAGGTTTCTACGGGAATCCATGCATTAAGTATATTATTATGCTTGTTGACATGTATCAACTCCACATAAAAACCCTTCTTTAAACCAGGGGAAGTAAGGGGATTAGATCAGTGGCGGACACGGGGTATTTGGTTAACGGGAGCCCGAGGGTTGGTCGCGCATATTGAGAGAGAGAGAGTGAGAGAGAGAGAGGGGGAGAGAGAGAAATGGGGTTTAACGTCCACTCGACACAAACTAGGTCATTTTGGGACTAACATATGATTTCATTTTATTTCAATAATTCGCTTGCGCGTAGGGGTCTTTAGCAGTGGGGGGAAACCGGAGTGTCCGGAGGGAACCCACGAAGTTGAGAAGGCGCCCCTATCTCCATGCCACATACACTCACACCAGGGCTCGAAACCACAGCCGCAAGCCAGAGGTGACCGGCCAGCTAGAGGTCGAAGCGCGGCACTCTAGACCACTAGGCCATCCCAACCCCCGGGCGCATATTGAAAATAAAATGAAAAGAAGTTAAACGACCTAATGTTCCGAACTGACTAATGTAGACAAACATACGCCATACAGTGTGCTACGGCGTATCGTACTCCAACTGCGAAAGTATATTTTACGTGCACGCCAATGTGCACACGGAACCTCCGTTTTTGTATCATCCGAACGACTAGACAGCTGCCCTTGTCAGACCCTCCGTCCTGTATCAGTGACAAGGGGAAACCACGACGGAAAATCTGGATAAACTTTCCCGGCCAATGCAAGGGTCCAACATCCAGGCTAGCAAGCCAGCGTCTTACCCACTTTACCACCGTGGTGGCCGTGGGCGCATATTTGGGCCCATATATAATATGTAAATTTGCATCAGGTACACTAACCCCATCCAGCAAAAACTCAAAATTATACCTTGAGTAGACACTGAAAAATAATTTATTATTTTTATACAGGCATCTAGAAGGATAAAGGGGAAGGGGTTGTCCCTAGGGGTTCCTACCTGGATCCGCCATTATCAGGTAGGTATATAGATATTATAATACTAATCATTAAATACACCTCAGTTCATATTGCCCAGTTTAATAGGTGTGATATATACTCAATAACTCACAGTATAGGTATGAGATATACTTAATAACGCATAGTCTACATAATATACAAACAATCAATCTATACTTCCGTCAAAGCTTCTCAATCAACCGTGTTTGTCTTCATCGTGTTCGCTTGACGAAACGGGGGTTTAAAACATACTAAATTAATCATATTGTCGTTCAATAGCCTCTTTAATATTTCTCATATCCAGTTAATTCCTCCCCGAAAACCCACCATTATAGTAAAAATCACAGAAGTGTATAATTGTACTTATTCATATCACTCAACCATGGCTATTGTTCTTTGTTGTCAAGCTATTGTGTTTTCTAAAAGCGGAGATCTGACAAGGGCAGGTAATTATGGCAGGTTTTATTGCTCTCTGGAAAAAAGTAGAATATAAAACACGTGGTCTCTTGTTCTTATTTCGTTCCACGTGATTTAGTCTCCATCTTGTTTTTGACTGGTAATCAAGCGGAAGATTCAATATCTGTTAAAAAGCATAAAAATGTTGAAATACAAAATACATAGGTTTTATGATCTATTTATTTTTTAAGTGTAATTGCAACTTCAAGGACACATTGTACAGATTATAAAGTTTCATGGGAAATCGTGTCACGTGTGGGCAGAAATGAGATGAAATTGGGTTTAACGTCCTACTGTTCTGTTCTGATTGGAATAATAAAGACGGGCCTACGCCATACAGTGTGCTATGAGGGGAATTCGAAGTCCGACTTGCAAGGGTTCTTTGTCGTGCACACCAATAACTGGTTACTCACTTAGCCACCGCTGGGAAATCATGTCAAATGAGGACGGAAAAAGTAAAACGATCGTTTCAGTCGTTGAGCTTTCTTTTCGTCTGCCATAAAGTTTTGTTTTGCACTTAGTGTCATGGGTTCGAATCGTTAGGATTTTTCAAACCCAGTCTTCATGTGTCAGGAAGGTGTTGCCTATTTCTTCCCATCCGGGCGTAAAACCATGGTAAACTAGTACACACAGTTGCGTGAACGTAAAAGACATCAAAGAAGAGCAGCCAGAAACCTTGCTGCCGGGGTAAAATTCTCTTTCCGCGTGTTGCACACAAACATATAAATTGAATTTACTGAGGTGTTGTTTTGATAAGAACTGAAATCCCATGGCATTACTTACTGTCCGCATATTTGTATTTTGGTTGTCTCGCTGGTAGTTGTTACGTGTGGTGTGACCCGCGTGTAAAATGGATCTGGCTCATTAACTTGGCTGGGATCGATCCTGGTGTTGGTCGGGAATATCACAGCGTGTTTTCACCTCGTCGGGGGGGGGGGGGCACGACATAGATCCCGACAAGGAAATTTTCAAGTCGTTGGGATTGGACTTTAAAACACCGCACGTACAAGAACATTTGGAATTCGATAAGTAGTTGTAACAATAAGATTTGGAGAAAAATGATAACAAGTTGCATATCTTGGCCGTGTCTTTTATTAACTGACAACTCAAGCAATGAATTAATGCACGTGCAAAAACTGAGTGACAATGACAGGCGTAACCAACCGAGCACACCTTAATCTGATCGGCTTGCAAAACCAGTCGATAAATATTTTCACATAATACTACAGAGTAGGCAAGGAATGGTGTTTAATCGTTCGGATTTGCCGGAAAACCATTGGCGTGTACGTAAAATAAAAGACACTTTGACAGTATGAATTCGATAGTTTCACCCGTAGCACACTGTATGACGTATGCCCGTCTAGTCTCGGTCACCCAGAACCCCCTAGTCTTCAACGCACGGAGGGTCTGGGTCGGTTCTCAATTATTGACGAAAATTACTGGATAATCTACCACATAAAAAACCAAACTCCCGGTTACGCATGGGCAATGGAACCTTTTGGCTCAAGTCTCGGTAAGTGATAGATATTATGAAGCCGGGTCGATTTTGATAGATTCTATAAAGCGAGGATAAAATATATCCCACAATTCACTTGGCACATCTATTATTAGAAACAAAAAAGAGACGATACAACAGCATGCATCGCGATTAAGGAGATTGTGAGAAGCCTTAATTTGATTCATGACGAGAGAAAATTACCATTTCAATGAATTAAAACCTTTAAAACAAAATTTTAGAGAGTGTCATTGTTGACAAGCGATATGTTTTGATAGATTCAGTACGTGGTAACTTGAAAGACTGGGTAATCCAGACAATGACTGACTTTCTGTCAAATTTTGAGGACCCATCCAGACTAATATTCGTAGAATATTTGTTAGGATGAAAAGAGACAAATGCCCGTCGTCATTAGCCCAGTAGGTGGAGACAAATAAGACGCCAAACCCCATTCCGTTTAGAGATGCATTATTGAAGATTCAGATAAATATCTGGTAGTTCTTGCTATTATGGTTCAAACATAGATAATGCAAAAAGAATATGTTGAATATTTCATTTAAATTTCTTTATTCTGAACCAAGTTATCACTGTTTCGAGTCTTGACAAGATGTATGCATTGATTATTTATTATCGTAACCACGTTACTGGTATATTCGAGTCTTGACCTCGTTTCTCCCATTTTAAATTAAATCATTCAATGGCTGAACCTTTCTAATCTAGTTAAAATCTCGAGCATCCGATGGCATCGGGAGTTGATTATGGTCTTCTAATGTTAATGAATGTCTAAATGTAATTACTAATTCATATATCATTAAGGCCTACAGAAGGACCTGCAATAGACAAATTAGCTCTTGAATAATGACTCATTAAAACAGGCGGTGTTGACGCCGCTAGTAGGAGTTTAAATGTTCTATTATTAGCCTGGTTCACGTTTTAAAGGCGTTTAACAGCGCCACCTCGGTTTATTAAACATATACAATATAGAAAAGATCATGTTGATACCCCGCCGTTACTTAATGAGCCAAGTTTTAAAGCCAATGATACCTGCAGATTTCATCCCTTTGATGATACCGACACCGGCTCACCTGAATTCTCGATGAATTATATGGACGGTTGAAGACGAGCCTCGGTTATTTAAAAATCATAATTTTGTTTTTTTGATTTCTCCCCGGGTGGTAGAAGAGGCCGTTTTATTCCAGAAAGACAGCAATGGTCGCCATCAATCAACTTCTGCTCGTTTCCCCGGGTTAACAACGTGTTAATTACTGATATGGGGGAGATAACCCGTATTAGATATTTTACACGTCTGTCTGATGGCGGGAAACAGGCGTTCCTGCTCATAGAGAATGCTCTGTATCATCGAATAAAAAAAAAACCAGAATAAATTATAAGCTCATGTTGAAATTAAATGAGATGAGCTATAACGCTCTACTTTTCTATATTAGCCAGGATAATGAAGACGGTGCGCATGTCATGTAGTGTCGTATGAGGAATATTTTGCCCAGACAGTGGCGCTACTGTGGTAGGAACTTTAACGCATAGCGAATGGTGTAGGCCTACACGGGATCTCACGCTTCCGTCCTTTCAGTGGAGTGGCGGGGGTGATTTAGGGGCTTAATGCTTGCGTTTGTAATCCTTACAGGGTCTGTTCCCCGTTCTTACGTGACAAGGAATAATCTCGCCGGTCCAACCTCGTGGGTTTCCTACGAGTCCTCCGCTTTCCTCTCACTGCTAAAGACCCATGTTAAAATTGAACAATGTGTTAGTCCCGAAATGACATAGTTTGTGTCCAGTGGACGTAAAACAGACGGTTCAAGATAACTGCATAGCAGTAATGAAACAAAACAAAAACAACACGAGAACATAGCAAAAATTGAGGTCCACCCATAGGCGTGTACGTAAAAGAACCTTTGACAGTTGTGAAACGAAGATGAGTAAGTTAGTCTGAAAATGACTGACGCATTGTGTGAGCAAGACTTCCAGTTCAGAAAGATTCCACTGCATTCCGTTTCATAAAGATTCCACTGCACTTCATTTTCAATATCGGTACAACAGTACCGAAGAACACAAAGTACAGAATGGACACGCGTAGTAAACTGGGCCTTAGTTTGAGTCATTCTTACATGAATATATTTATATTGTTTGCGGTATACAGAAGATATTTATTGCACGTGGAACGATCCACAATGATATAAGTCTATTATAGAACACAGTTGGTGGTCCGTATCCAGCAATGATTACAACGAGCTTTGTATTAAAATACAAAATCGTGTAGCCTTTCTCTATATAAAAAAAGTATTATTCTTTACACGAGCATTCATACTACTACATAATAACAGTTATTATTAATAGCTATCAATCACTCTATATTCATCGATCAATATGAATAAAACACACTATTAATATGGCACACTCAGGGGCGGATCCAGGAGAGGGTTTGCAGGAGGGGAGAGAGAGAGAGAGAGAGAGAGAGAGAGAGAGAGAGAGAGAGAGAGAGAGAAATGGGGTTTAACGTCCACTCAACACAAACTAGGTGATTTCGGGACTAACATATGGTTTAATTTTATTTCAATAATTTGCTTGCGCGTAGGGGTCTTTAGCAGTGGGAGGAAACCGGAGTGCCCGGAGGAAACCCACGAGGTTGAGAAGGCGCCCCTATCTCCATGCCACATACGCTCACACCAGGACTCGAAATCACAGCCGCAAGCCAGAGGTGAACGGCCAGCTAGAGGTCAAAGCGCGGCACTCTAGTCCACTAGGCCGGTGCCAGGTTCCTGTTAAGGAAATCTGTCATTATCGTCTCTAAATTGCATAGGCATACATATAAATTGAGCTATTTAAAGAGAGAAATCATTTTTATAATGATGTAGGATCACTTTGTAATTTAATATCATTGATGCGAGGCATTATTGTTTATGTAGCTGAACAGTGGGGCTTTTATAATGATGTAGGATCGCATTGTGATTTAATATCATTGATGCAAGGCATTTTTTTTTATGTAGCTGAGTAGGAGGGGCTTTAGACCCCAACCTCCCAACCCTGGATCCGCCCCTAGCACTATTATTCATCATATTCATAAAAATAAACCCCGTTAAATAGAAATCGAAGCCTATGAAATGTATACAAAATGACGTCGATTCACAAAGGCATCGATAAAAAGGGCCTTTATGATATAAATACACAAACTGACATTAAGTCCTGACGATTATAATGGATTCTCAATCGTACAAATAAACCGATTAGGGTGTTTTTTATTATTGGAATAAGAGTATAAATCACTTTATTTGTTTTGACCTATCCTATTAAAAAAATAAAAACGTGTCTATGTCTAGGTGGCGGACCCTTGGCGTTGGGAGGATCTATTTATTCAGGTATGTTCGGCAGGTGTACAACTCCGACATGCCGACCTAAGACACTGCCAAGACGTAGGGTTCGGGGCAAAGGGAGTTAACCCTCACATTAGCCTTATCCCTACCACGAATTCCCCATAGATGATTTTTCCGTGAAGAACTAACATCCCCAAACCGACCTGATCTACCCCGACTGACCCGTAAACAGGTAGCGCCCACCTGGTTCAGCCACGCAATCCTACGTAAAGTGTAATAATAGAGCTCGCCTTTGATTGCTTTATAGAAATACAGGTATTGAAATGTAAAATGTTTTTTGGTTGTAAATTGATCTGGACACCTGTGGTGTATTGTGGTGAAATATATCATTATCATTCACACCTATACATAGTCTATTTATTATCAATCTAATTAAAATACGGATCGATATTTCGTTTCGTTTCTTTGTACTTTTGCCGGTCTCTACTAGATGAAGATCTGACCGGAAGGTCGCGTCAGAGGTCATACCAGCGGCTTTTGAAACAGTGACGTAAAACATCTGAAAACCAACCAGCGTTGATGTCTCCGGGCACATTACGCCAAAAACTCGCCGTGACAGACCGTTTCATTGGCTAATCCCTCACATCATCCAGGACATGTCAATGATAACAACTCTTCCAGATCCTAGTGTAGTAAAGACAAGTGAAACGAAATTTTGAACTATAAAAAAAAGAAACGGAATAGGATCTGTGTTTTAATAAGATTGATTTATAAAACAACTATTGTATATGTAACTTCTTTACTAATTCTGAACATATTGACTCAAAATACAATTTTATGGATAAACTGATTTTATTAGTGTTTTTATACGCCCACATTTTCATGTGGACGTATTATGTCGTCGCCCCTGTCCGTCCGGACGTCCGTCCGTCCGTCCGTCTGTCCGTCCGTCCGTCCGTCCGGACGTCCGTCCGTCCACAATTTGTTTGTGGACTCTCTACAGGTCACAATTCTTATCCAATTTTGACGAAACTTGAAATATAGGTTTATCCCCATAAGATCTCGGTTCCTTTCGATATTGGCATGTATCGGATCAAAACTTCATGGATTATGGCCCCTGATTGTACGAAAAATCACGTTTTTAGCTTGTGGACCCTATAGAGGTCACAATTTTGAACCAATTTTGATGAAACTTGACATGCATGTTTGTAACCCAAAGATCTTGGTTCCTTTCGATATTTGCGGCTATCGGAATGTAATTTCCTGAATTATGGCCCCTGATTGTCCGAAAAATCACCCTTTTTAGCTTGTGGTCCCTCTGGAGGTCACAATTATTATTCGATTTAAAAAAACCGTTTGATTATATCACCGTTACACCCTAAGGGAGGTTGAGTTCGAATTTCGGGAAAATCGGACGAAAATTGCCATACAAAATGGCCGCATTTGTACGCGAATAGTGTTAAATAATGGTATATCAAGATTGTGGACCCTGTGGAGGTCACAATTTTGATTCGATTTTGATGAAACTTCAAATTCATGGTTATAACCCAAAGATCTTGCTTCCTTTCGATATTTGCGCATATCGGATCGTAACTTCCTGAATTATGGCCCCTGATTATACGCAAAATCGCCTTTTTTTTAGCTTGGAGGTCACAATTATTATTCGATTTAAAAAACCGTTTGATTATATCACCGTTACACCCTAAGGAAGGTTGAGTTCGAATTTTGGGAAAATCGGACGAAAATTGCCATACAAAATGGCCGCCGTTTGTATGCGAATACTGTTAAAAAATGGTATATCAAGGTTGTGGACCCTGTGGAGGTCACAATTTTGATTCGATTTTGATGAAACTTGAAATTCATGGTTATAACCCAAAGATCTTGCTTCCTTTTGATATTTGCGCATATCGGATCGTAACTTCCTGAATTATGGCCCCTGATTATACGCAAAATTGCCTTTTTTTTAGCTTGGAGGTCACAATTATTATCCGATTTAAAAAAACGTTTGCTTATATTACTGTTACACCGTAAGGAAGGTTGAGTTCGAATTTCGGGAAAATCAGACCAAAATTGCCACACAAAATGGCCGCCGTTTGTACGCGAATACTGTTAAAAAATGGTATATCAAGGTTGTGGACGCTGTAAAGGTCACAATTTTAATTCGATTTTGATGAAACTTGAAATTCATGGTTATAACCCAAAGATCTTGGTTCTTTTCGATATTTGCGCATATCGGATCGTAACTTCCTGAATTATGGCCCCTGGTTATACGCAAAATCCCCCTTTCTTTAGCTTGTGGTCCCTCTGGAGGTCACAATTATTATCCAATTTAAAAAAACGTTTGATTATATCACCGTTGCACTGTAAGGAAGGTTGAGTTTGAATTTCGGGAAAATCGGACCAAAATTGACAGACAAAATGGCCGCCGTTTGTACGCGAATACTGTTAAAAAAATGATATATCATGATTGTGGAGCCTGTATAGGTCACAATTTTAATTCGATTTTGATGAGGATGGTTGAGTTCTAATTTCGTGAAAATCGTACCAAAATTGCCGGACGAAATGGTCGCCGTTTGTACGCGAATAGTGTAATATCAGACTGGAACTGACCAACTAAATGGCTGCTCCAAATACAGTATGAAATACAGGACTTAAAGATGTAGGAAAAATCACTTTCGGTATTGCTTGTTCTCTGTCCATCTTTCGAAAATGTGGGCGTATCCTGCCTGGCAGTGCCAGCCTATCTTTGATTTAGTAATTCAACTTATGAACACAAAATACATTTTTTATTATGGAAACCTATTATTGTCATTAGTAATTTGGGTGGGGGGTGGATGGCCGAATGGTTAGCAGTAGTAGCAAGTGCGTTGAGTCAACTGGGTGGTTTCGAATCCCCGGTTGTGCGTGACAAGGAGTAGTGGCGCCTGTCCAACATCATGGGTTTTCTCAGGCTCCTCCGGTTTCCTCCCGCTGCTAAAGACCCCTACGCACAAGCGAAATATTTAAATAAAATTAAACCATATGTTAGCGCCGAAATGACCGAGTTTTTGTCGAGTGGACGTTAAACCCCATTCTCCCTCTACTTTTCGCCCCTACGCTTATATCGTGATGTGTTTCTTTCTGGATTTCCAATTTTCGAGCTGAATTTTGCATTGTGTCTCTGCTGTAGCCTTGTATAATTTTATAGCTATACTGGTTTTATTACTGTATAACGTTGCTACGATGATGCTTTCGTCTTTGTGAAATGTCTAGTTTGTAATACCGCCACCTCTCGATGTCACCGCTAGCCTGTAATATTTACTGGATTAGAACCTGCTGATGGTTAAATCAAAAAAGGGTAAATCGAGACTTTCATAATGTTGATCGAGGCTAGACCCAAAATTCAATCGCTAATTTCTCGGTTCAGGGTGGATCAATTTGACTGAACTTTTCAGCAAATTCCCTTTGCATTATGTAGTTCTATACTATTATAGTGAGAACTGCCAGCTCATTATCTGGTCTCCCATAGCATATGTTTAAGATCATTTATATATGAAAAAGGCAAAACTTATAAAAAGTTCTTGTATGTATAAAAAATGTCACTTTAAAACATGGAGTTAAAATTGGATGTTGAGAAAAGAACCGCGGGTCATCTTCTCCATTCGGACGAATAAAGTAGAGGGTTAAATAAGTCAAGCAAGCAATCATATGACACCTCTGTATACCCGATATGCTAATTACCTATATTAAGTAGCAATAATAAACACCTCATTGTATATCATACGTCAATTGGAACGGACAATGTAGGCGAAGAAGGCAAGTTCTTCATTCATGAAATTATCACTTAGAATAGCAAAAAGGAAGGCTTCTTAATAGGACAATTAGACAAATGGGGCGTAAATTATAAGCAACTGAGAATTTGGTGGTCAATAAGCGATAAATATGACATACAGAATATAGCAAGTCAAGCCTAATGATATTATACTGCAACTTAATTAATATTTATACTTTAACAAAAGCCAGTTAACACTTGACAACATTTCTACTTGTATCTTGCTTGCGGGTAGGGGTCTTTAACAGTGGGAGGAAACCGGAGAAAACCCACTAGGATGGACATGTGACCATAGTCACGTACAGCTGGGGATTCGAAACCACACCAGTTGACCCAATGAACGGCCTGATGATACAGCGCGTACGGGCTAACCATTCGGTCATCCAACGTATCTAGATGGTCATAGAGGTTAACTGATATATTCAAATGTTATAAATTTACCCGGGAAAGATGATTTGATTTAGTAGCGGTTTGAAACATTGAGAGCGTGGGCAAATAAAAAAAGCGTGGTTGGGGAAATAACATGAAACGGGGTTTAACGTCCTACAGTTCTGTGTGTCATTTGGTATAATTTGCCTGGACAGCGCCACTATGGCCACTTGTTATATCGAATTCCAACTGCCAAGGCATCTCTTACAGTCCTGGGTTTTTTCATCCCTGAAGACTATACGTCGTCCCTGGCCGCTGTCCGGGTAAAATAGTCCTAATAGCACGCTGTGTGTCGTATGTCCGTCTTGATTAACTCAAGTGGGGTGCTAGTGGTCTAGAGTGCCGCGCTTCGAACTCTAGCGGGCCGGTCACCTCTGGCTTGCAGTTGTGGTTTCGAGCCCTGGTGTGAGCGTATGTGGCATGGAGATAGGGGCGCCTTCTCAACCTCGTGGGTTTCCTCCGGGCACTCCGGTTTCCTCCCACTGCTAAAGACCCCTACGCGCAAGCGAATTATTGAAATAAAATTAGACCATATGTTAGTCCCGAGGTGACCAAATTTGTGTTGAGTGGACGTTAAACACCATTTCTCTCTCTCTGATTAACTCAGCCGGCGCAGAACAGTAGGACGTTAAACCCCATCTCATTTCGTTTCATCCTCTCTTTAGTGAGTCAGCACCACCACGCTTTCATGGCTGGCGCAGAACAGTTGGACGTTAAACCCCATCTCATTTCGTTTCATCCTCTCTTTAGTGAGTCAGCACCACCACGCTTTCATGGCCGGAGTGAGAGACCACGATCCAAGTTCACAAAATATTCTCTGACTTAAGTTATCAATTTATTCAGCTTCTAATCACTGATAAATATCTTTGATCCAGAAACACAAAATTTGCACATAGATTCTTATTGATGTATTTGATACATTAAAACAACGAAAACTTTATAAAGGGCTGTTTGTGTAAATTCAGAGAATGTTTTGAGAATTCAGGGCCAAATGTCCAGCACATGTCAATGTTGACAATGATATGACCAGTAGAATCTATGAGGATATTAATGGACAAGAGATAAAGAAAGAAAGCTGTTGTTTGATACCTTTATAAAGGACATTGATTTACTACGAGACAAGATCAAGGCTTAATTGTCCCCTTATTTACCATGCAAGATATGTATCATTAACTAGGACTATAGGAACACCAACCAGTCTTTTACTTAGGACTAAAGAAACACCAACCAGTCTTTTATTAATCATACAAGATATGCGTAATTAACCAAAAGTATAGAAACATCATCCGGTCTTTTATTTACCAGACAAGATATGTATCATTGACTAGGACTATAGAAACACCAACCAGTCGTTTATTTACCATTCAAGATATGTGGCGTAAACAGTGTCTATAGAAACACCAACCAGTCTTTTATTTCGTTTGTTGCATATTTATGGACGAGGGGGGTGGGGTAACTTGGCGCCTTAGATCATCATTAGGTCTGCCAATGCACCAAGTTGCTCTGGTTGCAATCAGGGCCTGCTGTTGCATGTGGGTAGTTGGGGGGCAGTTTCCCGTCTACCCAAATCCGACCACTTCTAAAGACCCTTAGGCGCTAGAGAATTTATGAAATAAACCAGGGGCGTGGTGAGAATGAGTTCATGAGTAGCCATACTCATGCGCCAAAAAGTTTTTGCGCCAAAATCACAATCAAATTACTCAAAAAATGAAAAACATTTGTAAGTGGAAAAATTGTTTCATCTGACCCAATTAAAAAAATTTTGAAAGAGTCAAGTTGGAAAATTTAATCATATTTTATTACCGTATTTCTTGTCTCGGATTGCTGGAGATTGCGTTTCTGGGCTTCTAATTTTCGAAATTTTCCCGGGGGAGGGCCTGCTGTTGCATGTGGGTAGTTGGGGGGCAGTTTCCCGTCTACCCAAATCCGACCACTTCTAAAGACCCTTAGGCGCTAGAGAATTTATGAAATAAACCAGGGGCGTGGTGAGAATGAGTTCATGAGTAGCCATACTCATGCGCCAAAAAGTTTTTGCGCCAAAATCACAATCAAATTACTCAAAAAATGAAAAACATTTGTAAGTGGAAAAATTGTTTCATCTGACCCAATTAAAAAAATTTTGAAAGAGTCAAGTTGGAAAATTTAATCATATTTTATTACCGTATTTCTTGTCTCGGATTGCTGGAGATTGCGTTTCTGGGCTTCTAATTTTCGAAATTTTCCCGGGGGAGGGCCCCCCGGACCCCCCGCCGCGGGCTCGTGGGTTTCCTCCGGGCACCCCGGTTTCCTCCCACTGCTCAAGACCCCTACGCGCAAGCGAATTATTGAAATAAAATGAAACCATATGTTAGTCCCGAAATGACCTAGTTTGTGTTGAGCGGACGTTAAACCCCATTTCTCTCTCTCTCTCGCTAACAAGCGTCTGGACGATCTTGACGATAACCACCATTGATACCTTAGTAACGTAACGGATCATCAATGGAATGTGGATCGTAAATCTGACAAACTTTCTTCCATTGTTATCCCCGTGTTTATCTTTATTTAGTTCATATTATTATACACACGAACAACGGCACAACTTTATCAATACACCCCATCTGCTCAATTATAATTGCTAGTCAGGTTGATTCATATATATATATATATATATGAAGTGTCGCAAAGAACGAGTCTGTCCAACCTCGTGGGTTTTCTCCATGTCATCCGGTTTCCCCCCACTGCTAAAAACCCAACTTGCAAGAGAATTATTGAAATAAGTTGGACCAAATGTTAGTTCCGAAATGACTTAGTTTTAGTTTGTGTCGAGTAGACGTTAAATCCCATCTCTCTCTCTCTCTCTCTCGCTCTCTCTCTCTTTCTCTCTCTCTCTCTCTCTCATTTATCAAAAAAAGAGCACCAGAGTTACCTGTTAACCAACACACCTGTTCAATATAATATATTTATTATACTAATACTTACGGTAGAAATAGTTTAGATAATTTTCGATTTCGCTCTGTACTCTTTTTCATTTTATCGACCATCTTTTGATGCTTATAGACTCATTATATCACATTGTACTTCCACAAAGGATCACTCCAGATGTTATGTTATAATTAATTGTGTTTAAATTGTGTATACTGTCCTTGGTGGATGCAATGATGCAATAAAGTATTATCTCATATCTGTAATCGGGGGTGGGGGCTGGTGAAGGATGTAGCGCACGTAAAAGATCCAGTGACTGTTGGAATTTGAGTAGGCCGTAGTGCCGCTATTCCGACAAACTTTCCCTCATAGCACTCTGTATGGCGTATGTCCGTCTTTATTAGCCATGTAGGACGTTAAACCCCATTTCATTTCATTTGCCCTGAATGAATAAAATGGGGTTTAACGTCCGGACAGCAATTTAATTTCAACTGTCGAGGGTTCATTTACGCAAGAATTGAGAGACCCCGTTCCATGACAAGTCACTGATTACTGACGACGGGAAACCAGGATGTAATTTAAAACACTTTTTAGAATTGTACACTTTTAAAATATTCTCTTCACATTTATACCCTTTCGGAATGTAATTCGTTTTAGATTTTAACCATTTTTTAGGCATAATACTCTTTTAGAATTAACTCTTTTAGATAACTATTTTCTCAAACTATACTCTTTTAGAATTACACACTTTTAGAATTATACGCTTTTAGAATTATACGCTTTTAGAATTTACGATTTTAGAATTACACTATATTAGAATTAAACACTCTTGGAATTATACGATTTTAGAATTTACAATTTATACGCTTTTAGAATTATACTCTTTTATATAACTATTTAGTATTTCCTTCAAACTATACTCTTTCAGAATCATATACTCTTTTAAATAAATGTCTTTTAAAATGATACCGTTTTCGAATTTTAAACACTCGATTTCTTCTAATTTGGAATTTTTTTAAAACTGACGCAGGGACGTAATGTTGTTGGGTTTTTTTATTTCGATTTTTTTTTTTAAATTAATGTAAGTTTCTTACACCACATTCTAGTCTGCCTAATGCAGGATCACGTCGAGGTTTTGTTAACTCTGAATGAAAAAGATTTAGGTGTTAAAACTTGGCTAGGTCTGAAAACCAAAAGTGATTTATTAGATTTAAGAGTGTAAAAGTGAGCACCTGGTCATACGATCCCATAAAACACGACTCGATATTTCTAAACACTACTATTATTCTCTCCCTTCAATACAATTCTTAATACGCTTTATTTATTCAAAACCTTTTCATATTCAATAGAATTTTTATTGGCATAAATTGGTTATCGTCTGAATAAAGCGATTGTTCGTTAGTTACAGAACTAACTCGAACAAAACCACGATTGAATACAAAATACAAATTGTGACCGATAACAATGCACGAGGCACATTAAGGGGACATAACTGAGTTTATATACGACTCTATTATTCCGTATATCCTAAAGTGAACATAAACTGTTCATTGAAGTGGACTAATGTGATAGACCGAACAATTGCTCCATTCTGTACATCTCTATACGCATGACAATCAACCTTTAAACGTTGTCTTTAATATTGTATTAAGTGGGAGAAGTTTTAAATAAGTAATACCTATTCTATATGGGAAAATAAAGACCAAAATGGGTTAATTCTTTACTGCAAATTGTTCTCGTATACTTAATATAAATGAAATGGGGTTTAACGTCCGACTTTTCTGCACTGACTGGGCTAATGAAGACGATCTACTCTTTTTTCGAATTCCAACTTTCAGGGGTTCTTTTACGTGCACGCCTATGTGTACACGCGACCTCAGTTTTCGTCCCATCCGACTTTTTGAAATAAAACTGAAGTATGTGTTAGTCCCGAAATGACGTACATTGTATCGACTGGACGTGAAACCCCAGTCCTTTCTCTCTATATTCAAAAAGAATGAACAACTTTACTAAAGTATTTAATTTTTCATAATGGTTTTCTCTCTCTCCCTCTCTCTCTCTCTCTCTCCTACGACAATGAACGTATTATAATGTTCATATTGGTCTTAACAGCGCGGTGGTAGTGGTGGAGTTAGTATAACTTTGTGTCGTGTTAACGTTACCCCCTTCCAGTCTCACCCCCCCTCTCTCTCTCTCTCTCTCTCTCTCTCTCTCCGACAGCAATGAACGTATTTCATTTTCATATTGGTTTTAACAGCGTGGCTTTCTTTTGGTTTTAGGTTAACCAGATGGTTTCATCTTAAAGTAATTTTGACCCCAGCCTTGGTTATTGTGTATCCGTTTTATTACAAGGGGAAGCCTTTTTTATGGCTCGTTAAGAAATTTAATCAGAACATGTATGACTTAACAATAAGACTCGGCATTTAATCACGGCCCCTCATTAATCAGACGACAGTAAACACGGTCCTTATTTTACTCAGCGCCCTCTGTTCACCTTTTACAAGTCGGATAATAAAGGGGGCGAACTTGTCGTTTAGTATCCCCGTTGGTTATCGACTTTAATTATTCGAGAAATTTGTGGTGAGTCAGTGAGTAAGACGTTGACTAGTGTTGGCCGAGAAAGTGCATCGTGATTTTCCTGTGAGCCCGCCTCTTGTCAGTGATGCAGGACAGATTCCTTGCAAGGGGCAACGCGTAGTCGTTCGGATGGGACGACAAACCTAGGCCCCGTGTATACATTTGCGCACCCATCAGACCCCCTCGCAGTTAAAATTCGATAGAAGAATAGACCATGGTCCTGCAGTCCGGCCAAAATTTCCATCATAGCACATTGTGTGGCGTATAAATTAATCTCGCGAAGGGATTTATTTACCTAATTATATTTTCATTGCTTAGAATTATTTTATATATCATACTTTAGATAAGAACACAATGCCATTTATGCGGAGTTGGATTATGTTTAGTTTCCCGATCGGACTCTCTCATTCTATCCAAGGATGTTTTTTATTCGCCGACTTATTTTAAAAGTGAACTGTTGTTTTTTTGGTTCAGATCATTCCCAGCATTTGGTATCATCTGTAGATCATATAAACATAGGGTCGTCTGTCCAAGGTCGTGGAACAGTGCCCTACTGATTCCTTCTACAAGCGAATTATTGATATAAAATTGAACCATATGTTAGTCCCGAAATAATCTTGTTTTGGTCGAGCGGACGTTAGACTCTCTCTCTCTCTCTCTCTTTCGCTCGTCGATATTGTTGTGAATGTTTTACTCATTGGTCAAATATTTCTTTTTAGACTAAAACGAATAGAAATTAAACCAACAATGGTCAGTTTACGAATGTTGAAATCATTATACAAGATCATTCCACACATTGAGATGACCAGCTGACCAAATACATAAATATTATGTCAGCGCTATATCGGTATGTTGTCTATTTCAAATAAAGTTATAAAATTTTGATGATAATCACACCATTGAAACTTCTCCCTTGAAGTCAGGGTTTGGGCCTTATAAAATCCATCTCATCATTCCTTTGTTTATAAAACTTTATTAATGGACAATCCCGTCTCTTATGTCAGGATTACCCAGGCATTTTCAACCGGTGTTAATTGGTTTAAATTGGACAGGGCAGTTGAAATGATATTCTCTCAGAAGACTGAAAACGAGAATAAAAGTGGCTTTAACAGACAAAGTAAGTGGGAGAATTCATCATTGGTTTAACGTTTTCTTTCGATAAGTAGATTAAACCGTCAGACCATTCCTTAATTCAGTCTATAATCAGGCCAAAAGTAGGACTATTAGACCCGTGAAACTGATCATCTCTTTGCCAGAGCCTATTTAAAATGCTCGTTCATCATTCTAATAGTATTGTCCACCGTCGACAGCTACGACCCCGGAATTACAAACACAGGATAAAAAGGTGCATTGAAAAATCTACAAATGGTCCTTTACTCAAAATGGAGACCCTGTCACGTGCAAACAATCACGTGAATAAAAGAAAGTTATCAGGAGACAATTAGCGGATAATTGATATCAATAACAATAAACATGATGTCGAAATACTGTCACTTAATGCGTTTTAAACGGGCAAATAATGACCATTAAACCACCTTAATTAAGCCGCCATTATGACTGTTGTTCGTGTACACAAAAACTCGTGACGTGTACTTCCTTTGAGTCGCGCGATCTCTATACTGATGACGTAATTTGTTGAATGAGGTTTGAATGTGAATTTCTAACAGCTGTTTTGAGAATGAGTTTTACTGCGTTTAGTTATGTTATTGCTACTATCACAATTTGACGGTCGTTTGACACAACGCTGCATTAATTTTGATAGTTAATAGTTTCTTTCAATACCAGATACGTTTATCTGCAAATGAAGCGACACTGGAAACGAGTTTTGTGAATTTGTAAAGTTTGAACCTCAATTGCCAGGACAGATTGATCACCGTTCCAATGTTTAGACCAAAACTCATTAACAAAAACGGTGTTGATTAAATGACTCGACCTTACTCTTTACGTGTTGGGTCAATTTCATATCCAATCTGTCATTTATTTTAAGTATAGGCCTACACGTTTAATAGTAAGCGCAGGGGGACTGCACCACACACAACCAAATATACAAGACAAATCTACGGACAAGACACAAATTACAGATTTTACAAATAACAAACGTACATATCAGATAAGTAATAAGAATAATAATATATAATACTATTTTAATAATTTATTTAATTAAAGTGTCACAAATCATATTTACAGTGATTATACATCGTGATACAAATGATTCCTGGCCAATATAGGCCTATGAGACACTACAGGTAAAAACATTAAATAATACAATATAAAGCAATACATACTAGTTAAACAGTTATTTACGTAATCTCATGTATCTAAAATATCAATCTAAATCATAAAATTTCAAAACTATAGGCAAAAACAGAGATAATAAAAAGTATACGTGTAAAATACATATTCTAGTAATGAAATTCCATCCAATATGTTAAAAACAATCATAATTTTTTTTTTAAAAATGAACGATTTGAGTCAATCACATATCAGGTAAGTGAGACAATCTGGGGGCTAGTTGTGAGCGTTCTCTGTGCTGTACAGTCCCTGGCCTGTAATGGCAAAGACTTCACCCAAAATGAAAGAAAATTAAGAATATCACAATTGTTTGAAATTTTATTAACATGAGTTTTGGACCAGTTACTCATCTTCTTTTTCTTGGTGAGTACGCTCTTCGAAAAAGGCCCACGACTGGTCCTTATGTACCATGTTACTTGTAGAAAAATATATTATTATAATGAAATAACAGACACGAGGAAAAGACCTTAGTGCCGCTTTTCGGGCAAAATTTCCTCCATAGAATAGCACACTGTATGGTGTATGGCCGTTTTCATTATCCCAGTCGGCGCAGAACAGTAGGACGTTAAACCCCATTTCATTTCATTTTTTTCTAGAAAAGTGTTCGGTTTTAACCAACCCCTGTACCGTTACTGTTGACTAACAAGGTAGGAGCAAAATAATCCAACGTAATTTCGTTTTCTTCCAGAATATGACCCGGGTTTCACTTGACGATAAACCCCATTTCATTTGGGTTTCTTCCAGGCGGGGGGGTGGGGGGTGGGATGGCCTAGTGGACTAGAGTGCCGCGTTTCGACCTCTAATTGGCCGGTCACCTCTGGCTTGCAGCTGTGGTTTCGATCCCTGGAGCGTATGTGGCATGGAAATAGGGGCGCCTTCTCAACCTCGTGGGTTTCCTCCGGGCACTCCGGTTTCCTCCCACTGCTAAAGACCCCTACGCGCAAGCGAATTATTCAAATAAAATTAAACCATATGTTAGTCCCGAAATGACCTAGTTTGTGTTGAGTTGACGTTAAACCCCATTTCTCTGTCTCTCTTTCAGGCGCGGATCCAGGGGTGGGGAGCAGGGGGCCGTTTTCTGCTTGAAACCTGTGTCGACTAACATCGTGTAATTTACAACTGGTATTGATAGTTTGGTCTCGCTCAACAGCCGTCGATTAACGATTAATCTTCAGCCCCCAACTTATTAAACCAACGTCTCATTTCAACCATTCGGTCGTCCAGGGAAATTAATTCTTAATTCGATTGCAACAAATTTGGGGGTCTCTAAAGGGTAATATTGAATCAGAGTTATCGTCCCATCCAAGTAAATTACCAACCATTAGCACAACAGGCACGTTCTAACAAACGGCAACGGTGCTTGTTATCGATATCGAGGCTTGCCAACTCAAAAAACCCACCCCGCCTTTCACACAAAAAGAAACGAAACGAAATTAATTGTTGATGTTTTTTTTTATGAAGTGGGATTAAGTGTAGAGTGTAGGAGGCGAACACGCAAAAAAAAAGACAAACATGCGGGCCAGAATTGAAATGAAAAAGCGTTAACGTTCTACTGTTCTGCCCTTAACCTGGGCTAATGAAGACGGGCATGCGCCATGCAGTGTGCTATGAGGGAAATTGTACCCGGACAGCAAGGGATCTTTTACGTTCGCGCCAATGTCTACACGGGACCTCGTTTCTTTTCGTCCAATCTGAACGACGTTATAACTGTCCTTGTCAGGCCCGCAGCCCTGCGCCACTGACAAGGAGGAACCACGACGTCGGCCAATGCAGGGATCGAACATGCGACCTCCAAGCTAACGAGTCAGCGTCTTACCCACTTAGCCACCGTGGCTCCACTGCGAACGAGAAAAACTACACAAACCCCAAATTGGAACATACCACACATTGAAACATAACCTAAATTGGAACAGACCCCAAATTGGAACGGGGTGTTGGGATGGCTAGTGGTCTAGAGTGCCGCGCTTCGACCTCTAGCTGGCCGGTCATCTCTGGTTTGCGGCTGAGGTTTCGAGCCCTGGTGTGAGCGTATGTGGCATGGAGATAGGGGCGCCTTCTCAACCTTGTGGGTTTCCTCCGGGCACTCCGGTTTCCTCCCACTGCTAAAGACCCCTACGCGCAAGCGAATTATTAAAATAAAGTGAAACCATATGTTAGTCCCAAAATGACCTAGTTTGTGTCGAGTGGACGTTAAACCGCATTTCTCTCTCTCTCCCAAATTGGAACAGACCCCAGGCTTCAGAGGAATCAACGAAATTTATATCTAAGCAAACACCAAGCGTCACTCTTTGTTGATGAAAAAACTTTGTACGCCATATTTTACTGGGGCTGTGGCGAGTCGAGTCGAATCGCGCGTCGCACCTCCCGAGTTACGCTAGTAAATAAAAATTGGCAAAGAATGCGGCATGATCTTTAAAATGTTCCACTTCCGGCGTATTGCACGTTTTCAGAAGGGGTTATTATTTCCTCTTGTCGACGTCTACGACCAACGATTTCAGTCCTACAGCACCGCGCGATGTGCGTTACTTCTATAGTCAATGGCGTAATTTCTTAAGTGAAACGTGCCTTTGATAAAAGTTTCCGAAATATTCTGTCAAATGTCCATTAGTTGAATTGTGGCTACTTTATCACAAGAAGAAGAGCCCAAGTAATCAAACGTCAGCCATTCAAACCACTTCATTACGTTAACTGTGATTCGGACTCGACATCAATAGCGAATTGACACAAAAAGGGTCTTGGCGAGGTTAAATCAAACGCGGAAAATTACGTTAAAAAGCGACCCGTCCAGTTCTCGCAAGCCCGATAAATGATGGGCAAGGAACTTAAGTGATTTGACCGTTTGCTGTCTTTCTTGTGTTGACAGGTAGCCGTCAAGACGCTTATGTTAAGTTCGAGAGACGTAGCGAAATGTTCTATCAATAATAAAACGTCAGCCATTGTTGTGATATCACCGCGGTTATTCCGATTGAAACCTGTCTCTGTGAACACCACAAACAGACAACTTTTCATCTATAAAATGTGCTGCTTGAATGCAAGAAGATGGCAGTCGTTCTGCAACTTATCGTCCACGAGGAGCCATTTGTCATGCTTGGGGATAAAAACCCGGAGATATCTCGGTTCTCCGAATGAAAGAAGAAAACGTCGTTAGAAAGCTCGGAGTATAATTTGTCTGTTACAGCGTGTGTCACTAGTGTGGATAGTTTCTCTTTAACAGCATGATTTATTAGCTAAATTTATCATTATTAATTGCCCGGGATACCTCATGGAAATTAATCGCACGCTATTTTTCTGTAGCGATTGCTCAACGAAAGCTGATTAGCCGTTTGGCAGTTAACAGCGCTAGCAAGCCTCGGTCGCTCTCAACACGTCCCTAGTGAATTGAGACAAAAAAGTATAATTCGCCACACTAAAACCCGTTCAATTTTCATCGCGTGTTTATTGCAAACCTCTTAAAACAAATTATACACCACATAACCGGTTCTCGTGGGCCCCATAAGTCCTGACATATCCAATATTTCCTGAGAGTTGCTGCCCTTGGCTGTCAGAGGGCGCCATCGAACACGTTTAAAGCTACGGAGATCACGTGAGGTGCCTAGGGAGGTATTTACACCCCAGGAAAGATAATTTATCGCTGATTGGAGAGTTCTTGATGACCATTAACAAAATGGATGACCAGCTTGTTTTTGATCACTTAATATTTGTACACAATATCCGGAAGAATATTCTGCATGTCTTTCTCGTCACACTTAATGCAAGACCGCGTTCTATCAAATGGATTTAATTTTTACAATAAAGGTGATTTTTAAAAAATAATATTGAGTTAATATTGATTTTGTTGGGGTTTTTTTTACGAAAAGGGTCCATACGGATTCAAAATCAACGCACCACTTGTGGGTTGTTGTTGCTGTTGTTTGTTAAAGATTTAATGTCCAGTGCATTAGATATGATATTATGGAAAGATTGATTTAATTAAATCATTTACACTTCATGGGTTGGAAATTGATAAAAACACACAGTACAAACGCTCGTGTATATCAAAAGTCTCCTTAAATTTGGTAAACACTTCTGTAGGTGTCGCTTGCATGTTTATATAGTCCGTCACAAGTTGTTAATTATTACGCAATATGTTCTGTTCCGAACTGGGCTAATGAAGGATATTTTGCCCAGACAGCTGCACTATAGAATTCCAACTACCAAGGGATCTTTTACATGCACACCAATGTGTACATGGGACCTCGGTTTTTCGTCCCATCCGCACGACTAGAGAGCTGTCCTTGTCAGTCCCCTTCGTCCTGCATTACTGACAAGAGGAAACCACTTCCGGAAAATCTGGATGAATTTTCTTGGTCAATGCAGGGATCGAACACAATTTATTACATCTTTAGTTTACTCAATTGAAGCATATTTGGGCCGATATTCCGTTTGAAGATCCACCTTCTACAATATTTGAAAAGATTCAAAATGACCACCAGGGGCTTTAACCATTATTTGAATTTTATGACAAAAACAACACAAGTTAAACAAAAATTGAAATCTAAGGTCCCACACTATTTTCAGGGGAATAACTAGGGTTTGTGGGTGTCGGATGGCCGAATGGTCTACCCTGTGCACTCTAGATCTAATGGTTTGAGATTGAATGAACTGACATGGAGTCGACAGCTCAGGTCGCTTATCCTAACTTCTGGGTTTCTCCTGCTGCTAAAAAACCCCTACGCTCAACCGAATTATTGAAATACAATTGAACCACGTCTCGATTAGTTCCAAAATGACCTTATTTGTTTTGAATGGACGTTAAACCCTATTTGTGTATCTCTGTCTCGGGGCCTGTTTACTGACTCATTATCCAAAAATACATCTTCCGAAATGTCATGCAACAGCCGTCATTGTTGTTCTTAGAGTTTAACGTCCGCTTCCACAGATGGTGATATCGCAGACAATTTTTTATATTTATTCTTTAAATATTATTTTGGTATATTCGGATGACCCCAGCTAGCACTCGACACTCTAGGCCACTATGTCATCTCAGCCCATAATGATCAGTCGTCTAACATTTTATTACTTATAACATTTAATGACGTCCATCATAGCATCAAATGACGTCATGTTACGGTAGATAACTCCCAAACATAATAAAGATCTCTCCGCCGTTCGGGTTGTATACCCTACAAGAAAGAGACGGGCAAAAGACATAATAACGCGTCGGCCACTTCACGCTAATCTCATTTAAACAGACGAAGTATTCCGAACATCCCCTTACTTAACAATGGATGCCATGAAATGAAATCCGATTGATCATCATTTAGAACGGTTTTATACAAATCTGCTGACAAATGCTCAAACGAAAAGAGCCATTTTGTTGGGTCCTTCATCATTAGTGCCTTTATCAAACTTCTTTTACTCGCTTCATTGCTATTCGTGGCCTATTCTTCTCATTCGGTTTAACGAGCATTTTATGACCAAATTAATTTTGCTCTCGTGAACGGTCATATAATTTCTTCATTGGAATTAATCAAATCGGGAGATTTCCGATTGGGCGGGAATATAAATGGAATAGAAAGCTGGGTAAAGTATTTATTGAGACGTAATTTAGATTAAATATGAAAGAAGATACATTATTAACAAGTGTATGGCTAATTGATGTCTTTTGATCGAGTTGTTTGATGTGTATTAACTATAAATAAAATAAATACATCGATAATCGATCTCCCCCCCCCTTGATTGTACTTATCACCAGTATTTCCGACCAGCAAATCAACTGGAATTATTTATGTTATTTATTCCCGGAAGTAGTCAGAACAATCAAATCAATGACCTGCTGCGACTGGTAACTCTGCTGGTGTTTTAAACGTCTGGAGGTCTGCCATATTGAGTCGTAGTGTGTGGTTTCACAACAAGAAGTAATCTTTCCCTGTCAAACCTCCTCACGACTGCTAAAGAACCCAACGCACAAGCCCCTATTTCAACCACAACCTTGTTTTAGAACCCACTGCCCCCATTAGGGGCAAACAAAAGCGTCTAGTTGTTCCGATGGGACGATAAGGCCAGGTCATGTTTATATATTGGTGTGCACATTAAAAAACAATGGTAGTTGAAATTCGAAAAAGGAGTATGCCACAGTTTTTCTGTGATGACATTTAGGTTTAGTATTTAAATAAGCTAATATCAATCACGTGAATATGTTTGTTATTGTTATTGCAACAGCATTTTTTTTTTATCGGTCTTGTCTGGTGTTCAATCCGTTTCACGTGAATAAAAAATAAAATATTGTTTAAACTAAATATATTTTAAGTCGATATATTATCTTAGGAAATTATATATACGGGATTGTTTTTATTCATCAATTAATCGCGTAACCATGGTGTGACTCAGTGAGTAATATGGTGGCTCGCTAACCAGGGGGTTCGATACCAGTTTTTGGAGAGCAAGTTCCTTTTAATGGTGGTACAGAATCAAAACCCCAGATTCAGCTGTGTGCACGTTCAGCTTTGTTCAGCGAGGCATTGCATTGAACAGATAACAACAAATATATGATTAAGTTATTATATCTTCATAATAAAGCTGTAAGCGTTTGACTTTCTTAAACACAGTCGTTCGGATGGAACAAAAATGAGGTACCGTGTACAAATTAGCATGTAAAATAACCATTGACAGTTGGAATTCGGTGAAAAGTAGGCCGAAACGCTGATGCCCGGTCAAAATGTTTCTCGCAGCCCCTGACATTATCCTACGTATGCCCGTGTTCATCAGAGCGCATGCAATTTATTGAAATAAAGTTGAACCATATGTTAGTCCCGAAATGACATAGAGTTTGTGTCGAGTGGACGTTAAACCCCATTTCTCTCTCTTAGTATCTAGTGTGTTGTTTATAACATTCTTGTTTCTCCCCAAGTTGATGTGCTTTATTTCTATGGATGTGTAACTATAGTGCTATTATGTGATATCTCTCTATCTCTCTCTCTCTCTCATATCACTCAATTTTAATAGCCCAGTTTGTGCACAAAAGTAGGAGCTAAACCCTGTTTTATTTTATTTCGTATAACAAGTGTAGGAGTTAAACCCTGTTTTATTTTATTTCGTATAACAAGTGTGTATTTAAGTGAACCCGACCCACGTATAATAGACTTTAGTGAAGTCTATATTTGTGTTAGCTAAGATTATCGGGTTGGCTATAAATTACGTCCAGGCTGATTTAACTGAATAGAAATACATGATAAATATACCCAACAGAAGGAAATAAGTCAACAAAACAAACAATTAATATTCGGTGTAGTTTCGTTGCCGGGAATCCAAAATTTGACGTTATCATTGACTGCGGTATGAGAATACAAGATGGAGGCCTTCTATTGAAATGTTTCCGTCTGTGTGTGACAAATTGAATCACCTTTATATCGCTTATCGCTACATTTTGATGATCTTAGACGATATTCAATGAATACAATTCGATAGCTTATCAATACCGTGAACATCTTAAGAATTTATTATTTCTGATTTCAATGCCCCGTTGTCAGAATCGAGGTCAAAGGGCAATAATATTTATCTTGTGATTTGCAATCTTATATTATAGACACTTCACGTAAATTACAAATTGAGGATTATTTCTTCGAGTAGAGAACTAAAGTCTACAAATATAATTTATATCGAAATAAAAAACAAAATATTATTTTTTATTGCTTGGGATTGGTTTTAAATAAGGATCGCGGACATTGTCCCGCCGAAAGCCCCACTGGTTGATTTACTGGCAGAAGTAAGGAAAGTTCCATTGCACTTCATCGTTCGGGTGGTATTTTGATAATTGGTCACATTCAAGGGGTATTAGGTAAGGTTAGATAAGGAGCTGGCAGTTCTCGCTATAATAGATAATAAAAACAGACAATACTAAAAATTTCAGCCAAATTGCTTCACTCCGAAATGAAATATTAGCGATTCAATTTTAAGCCAGGGTCGATAGTTATTATTATCGTTGGTACGTTATAAACAAAATTGTCTATTTTTACGACAAATCATCCAGTACAAAACGTATTCAAATCCACTAAATATCGGAGACTATAAACGATGCCATCGAGAGTTGATAATTGTCTTGATACGTTAAAATTAATTTCTAATTGATAATTAAGATTACATTTAAGGCCCAAAGAAAGACCCACAATAGGCAGATTTAGCTCTTGCCTAATGTATGTAATTTAACTTTTGATCCTAAATTAAGCCTCGTTACTTTAATTTCTAACTGTACTTTAGAATATTTTTTATATGACAAAAACAACAAAAAAGTATAATGTTTACGGAATAATAGGTTTAAGGGGTGTCGGATGACCGAATGGTCTACAATGTGCACTTTAGATAAACTGGTATGTCATGTCATTGAATCGTCCCTTAATTTCTAATTGTACTTTAAAAGAAATTTTTCATATGAATTAAAACATTGTTTGAGATTACTGATTAATTGTGGGGAAATAATTTAGTGAGTCAAATCAATACCGGAGAAAATAATTTTGAAATTAAGTAAGTACGTTTAAGATATCAGCACAAACGTGATCCGTTATTTGAACTCAACATGTTTCTATAAAGAAAATATTATTAGATAATGACAATACAATTTGGTAACCACGCTTAAGATATCTCCACAAACGTGATCTCGATTTGAACTCACAAAGCTATACAGCATCCAGAAATTCATATTTTGGAGGATATCATTTATTAAATGCGTTTCAGATGATCAAATTGTAGTTTTATGTATATGTGTTATAAATCATTTTTACTGGAGAATTTATAACTAGTTGTTGTTTGCGTTGCTGGCGGGGGGGGGGGGGGGGGGTAGATTTTCTATATTTTGAGTGAGGGTGCTACATATCTCATTGTCTATGTCTTTCAATTTAAAACTGGCATTAGATGAGAGAGAGGTGAGGAGGGGATCGAAAACACGCCAGTTGATTCAATGAGAGATAATGATAATGCTGATATAAACATATTGATAGGCATGTATATCACCTATCCCTTATCCTTTCACAAAGGGTTGTTGCTAAGTGGGGGATTAGATCGCCAAATGGTTAGCACGTGCGCACTGTATTATAAGGTCTGCCATTTAGTCAACTGGCGTGGTTTAGATCTCTCTTTCTCGTATTATTTGTAATATTTGAAATATTTATTTAATCTAGCTGTGTATTATTAGGTTCTTATCACGTGTAAACGTTTTAGATCTTGTAATACAAGGATCAAATCGGTATATCAACATATTTAACATGGTGATAATCAGATACAAGGTCCTGTCACACTGATTGTAGTAGCCGCCTGGATACAGAGGACTGTCGCCTTAATTCACCGCTAAAGGTGTTCCCATATATGTATCACTTGCCTCTGGATATTCATAATCTATCAGTTAACTTTGCTACAACCATTATTTGACAAAATACTTTCGCCCTAAATGAGAGATAAATGTGTTCCCATGAATGTATCACTTACTTCTATTAATTCATAATCTACCAGACAACTTTGCTAGAATCGTTATTTGCTAACGATGCCAGACCCATGTCGACTAAATCTATTTGTTAAGGCTTGCTCATTTTTTGTCAAGTTCGCTGAGATGTTAATAAATAGGGTTAGGGTAAGTGGTTGTTGGCGAGATCGTAGGTTAGCGAAGGCTAACCATTGGGGATAGATTTAGGGTTGGGATTAGCGCTAGACCTGTTTACATCTTGAGACGTTTGACCAAACTTGAAGTTGGTCTTATCTTATAGATCTATTCGACCCATGAAATGAAAAATACCAAATTATTGGTCCTGTGGGATGTAGTTCAATAACAATAATTTGAGATGGGTGAATTCCTCGTTTTGCTGTTAATTGTCCCAATCACTGCTACAGGTCCTGGTGGGGGTGGGGTGGGGGTCTTAACTCGTGCGCTTCAGGTCATAAAATCTGCCGTGCTCCCCGAATTCCTCCCACTGAAACCGAACACTGCTCAAAGAGACATTGTTGAAGGAAATAGTCACGAAAGAAATAATACCGAAAGTTGAGTGGAGATAAAAGCCCGTCAACCTGTTTAAAATATGCTTTATATGCAATTCATTGGGAAGGGGGGGGGGGGGTGCGGATACTTTTCGGGCAGTATCGGTTCCGCTTATTATTCATCGAATTTAAACTACCAGGGGATAATTATCTTGCATACCAATTTGCATAAGAAAACTCAGGGAGTGATGAATATTGAATTATGTATCAATAATTACGGATCTATATTTCGTTTCGTTTTTTTACTTTCGATGGCCTACATTACATGAAGATCTGACGCGTTATCGTGTGGTTAAACGAGCGGCTTTTAACCCTATGACGTCAGACATAGATTAATCAATCAGCGTTGACATTTCAGGTGGTTTAGCCACACAGTTCCGAGATTCAAAAGGCTCAAATCTCGCCGTAATAGACCGTTTCATTGGCTAATCCCTCACATCATCCAGAACACGTCAATGATAACAACTCTTCCAGATCCTAGTGTAGTAAAGCCACGTAAAACGAAATTTTGAACTTAAAAAAAAACGAAACGAAATAGGATCCGTGTTTTAATCAGATTGCATCCTGTTGTTGACTATGGGTTGAGGTTGGTTGCAAAACTGGGATTTAAAGAACAAAAAAGGGAGAAAACGAAGATAATTTAGAATCATTATAATTAACAAAAAAAGATGACAGGACAAAGACCATTTTCTTCCGACACAAACTGTACATGATAATCTAGGTACATAATAATAATAATAATATATATACTTATTATATTTTACTATTTAACAAAATGGCGAGAATTGGCATGATAGGTTCCACGTGACTAAATTCAGAAACCCGGATATTCTTCAACGAATATTAATATAAACAAACTGTTCTACTTTCACTTTGGTATTAAGTGTCATTCGATCTTCATTTATACTTTACATACATACGTATACGTGTATATATTTTAATATGAACAATGCACTGTTGTTAGGACTTAACTTCTCGCCAAAACAGCACTAATAAAATTAAGTCGACTTGGCACTTTAGCAAACACTGTTGCTGATTTGTTCACTCACTCACTCCATAAATGAACGATGAGTTACGAATGGGGATTTCAATGAATACATGAACTCTAACATCCGAATGATAAATACTTATTTGGTGAGATCTGTTCTATCGTCAAGCGTCATTAAACACTTCCCCAACCAAATATTACAACTTCCGTTTTTTTGGAAGCGGATGTGACGTCAGCAGGGAACACACAGCACACTTCCGCTACTTTCATCCCTGTGGAAGTTTTTATATTAAATGTCAGTGATTGGTTGTAATTATATTCAAGGACCTAATCCCTCAAGTCCGCATAAACTATTCCCATCCGCGTTTTCATCTTCACCGTCAGAGGGCGCGTCTTCCATATCTTCTGCCTGTTCTTGCTTCTTTTTAGCGGTAGCCATTTCTGCTGCGTGACGTTTTCGCCATTTTGTTCTTCTGTTTTGAAACCAGACCTGTAAATAAACAAAAGGATATTTTAAAACATATGAATGTTACCATCACTTTTTTTCAAATTCATCAACAGACAAGTCCGGTTCTCCATATCGAAGACTAACAAGTATCATTTCCCTATACCCAGCTTGTTAGGTGAAGAAGAGTAGGACGTTAAACCCCATTTCATTTCAATTCATTTGATTATCCCGATTGGTGCAAGTAAAACCTATTACATTTATTTCCCAATTTTCATTTGAATCTGGGTGAATTCTAGTATTAAAATCTTTCATAAGAATAAGTGAAAGCAAGGGATTTTTCATAAAATTTATCTTCAAAAGTAGGCCCATGTGTGTAGTTAGAACTTGGAAGAATGCAAATCCTAAGGCAGCATGTAATATATGGGAGTGTAAAAATGGCGCACAGTCACGACCAAAATCTTGATGCAGCGTGTGTTATAAGAACGTAATATTATGTTATGCATTCTGAAGAGGTAGACCCAAGTTTAAAGTCATAAATAAGTTTATGTCAAGATACAGTCCGTGTTATCGTCTATTCCCATCCAGTTAGAGACCTAAATATCATAACTTTCTATTTGTTTAGTAATTCACCAGCTTGTACACACATTCATCGAATACATGACGTGAACGATACACGTGATGTGCCTGTCATCATGTTTCCCGCCATCTTGGGTGTTCTCTTTTTAGACTTTTAGTATCATTCCATACCGCTACCGATTGCGCAAAAACCAAACTCGGGCGTTGAAAATACATTATTGTAGTCCCGATTAACAGGTCTTCAGTTTTTAACAGTGTGAGTGCTATGAGTAGTTATTAAGTTGGTAATCCAAACACTTGTACTTAGCGACGAATAATAGGTCTAGAAGATTTTACTCGCTCAAAACGTTTAACAATTACCTCTGATAGAAAAATAGATGTTAACTAGTTACAGTTTTTAGGATATCGTTAACACACTATGCAGATTCAACGTACAATATCGCCATCGGTCGATTTTTTTATCAGATGCGTGGATAACAATCGTTATATAACAATTCGTTGCCAATTGGTGTTGAAAGATGTCAAAATATTAAATAAGAATTATATATCTGGGCGCAAGTTTAATCCGAAATAGTTTCCACGAGTCCCACGATCTGCAAACTGCATACGAAACGTACGCTTGTTGCCTGTCTGCAATTTGCTCCGTTTGGGAACAGCGCGAAGCTAGTTGACCGACATTTTGCTTCCTAATTGGACGTTTTTAATCGAAAACACTAAAGTAAACTTCGAAAATTTTGAGAAGCATTAATTATTCTGCTTTCATTTAATAAAATTGAAAATGTTTATTTGGTCTTTTTGGATATAATTACAATTTTTTTTTGAATATGGCTGTCATTCAGGACATAGATTTATATTCAAACTAGAAATTTTCGTTGTGCAGAATGTACAAACTATCCCATACGACCCTTCTCCATTAAAACAATAAACGATTTACCGCCGAATGGTAGAATAATTGAGGCGCTAAGCGTATTTCAATAGATGTTAAAAACCTATAAAAACGAAAGTAGAATATGTATGTCTTTCAAGTGGCATTAACCCCCTAACGACGAGTTATGTCTCGGAGTTTTAACCCCTCGCAAATATTTATAGTTTTAAAACTGAACAACAGGTAGCGCTCTTTAAATAAATTTTAATGACTATAGAAAATGGCTTATATTCCCCTAAATAAAATCTAGGACTAATTTTTATTTCATAATTCCCTTTTAAGGAGACAATTGGCCTGTTTAATATCCCTAGGCGTGCGCAGGGTGCAATAAACACATTATTATTTGTCGCCATGATTGAAATTAAATAGATCCTTAAGGCCGAACAAGTGCCTCACAATAAGTTAATCATTCTTAAGGGCGCTAACCCTGAATTAAAATAAAGGAAGAGCATATAAATGATGAGGAATTAAAACTCAAGAGCAGCATCCTAAGAAAACGTCAAATTATTACGTGTATTGTAATTATTTATCGTAATAGAAATAAACATCAGATGTTAACAAAACCAAAATAATCCCTACTTATTTATTTTAATACCCTACCGGATATGACGTCATATTTAATAGTAACGGTAACCGTAATCAACAATGTGAAACTCGTGCAAAACTGCATCCGCTTTATCACGTGTTAACATTAAAAAAATACTGTTTGCTTCAGACAAATAATAATATACGGTTTTGACTTTTCTTGAAATTCGGACATTCATTTGAAAAAAAAAAAAAATAATAAAATGAATGTTTTAAATCTTGATGCGTCATGACCAAATTATTTGGATCGAATGAGCGCAAAGTAAAAATATTCATTATTAGCCTAGTATTTATTATTTGTTTCATTGAAGACATTTATTTACAAATAAAAAGAAATGGAGTTTAACGTCCTACTGTTTTGCTCCTACAGGGCTAATGAAGACGGGCATACGCTATACAGTGTGCTATGAAAGAAATTGTCCACGGACAAACGTCTATTTGCCTTAAAGGTTAAAATCGGTGTATTTGTAGTATTTAGACCTCTGTTTATATTAAAGGTTGAAGTCGTCGTATTAAAGTGTGAACAGATTACTAAACTATGAAATATTAATAGCATAGACATCCAAAGATGGCGCCTAGTTAACTATAAGACAATAAAAAAATATTAAATACTAAACGAAACCTTTGTGCATTCTTCAAACGATAACAGATATCTAGAGCGAGAAGAGAGAGGAATGGGGTTTAACGTCCACTGGACACACACTAGGTCATTTCGGGACTAATATATGGTTTAATTTTTTTTATTTCAATAATGCGCTTACGGCGTAGAGTTGTTTGGCTGTGGGAGGAACCGGAGGACCCGGAGAAAACCCAAGGGGGTTGGACATGCGACCCTACACCTGTTATACCGCTCTTTAAACCTACAACAAATAACCTGGGTCTTTTTAAAGGATTGGGAAAGCTGTGTGTCAGAACCAAATCCATCCCTCTTCCCCTTCAATTTTGAATTTATAGAGAAAACAGAAATGATTCTTTAAAATTAGTTCAAAACCAAATACCCTCTATTCCATTTCAGATTACGTCGGAGAAACAGAAATGTTTCAACAAAAGTAAAAGCACGCAATTCATCGGAATAAATATAGGCCTATCATTAAATCAGATCAGTTGCAGACTGACAATAAAATGTCGCTAAATTACACAATATCCACATCGTTGACAGAAATTGTTAATAGAAGCTTATAACAGTAGATTGCCTTATAAGGAAAGTTACGGCGAGATGGCCGCCCGACAAACTCTCTAATCTAGGAATATGGCGCAGAGGTGGATCCAGTGAGGGAGCTAGGGGCGCGCTCCCCCCCCCCCTAATTTTCGACAGTGCCCATTTTTAATGCTGAAAGTGCCTTTTTCAGACCCAAATAATGACCTCTCCAAACGTTTACTTGGACGAAAATATCAGCCAAATATCTCTTGGAACGTCTACAGATGCAAGGAAATGACGAGTAATTGTCCCCCCCCCAACCACCTCGCAGCGGTGTGCCCCGTCTCCGCAGTAAGTGCCCTCTTTTTGCGGCGACCCCCCCCCCCCCCTCCCTTTTCAAAATTCCTAGATCCGCCCCTATGGCGGATGGAACTACGGTGGCCACCCGTAGAAACATGGCGGATGAAACTATGATGGCGACCCGTCTTCTTAACGGTTTGTTTACATTGCTAATCAAACCTAACAATATTTTATTGTCCTCTATTAAAACTATTGTAACGGCTATTCAGAAATTAATCTGGATATTGTTAGAACCATTCAGAAATTAATCGGAATATTTATTACTTTTAATCAAAAAAACAAACAAACGGGAGAAAAGTGAGTGACGGGACACATGGTATAAAGCACCATGGCGGAATAACCCTAGCAACTATTTAAATATCTCTATCAAAAGACTGAAATGATTTGTTGACAAATTAAGACCAGCTCCTTTCAAATTCTATACAATAACTTTCACGCATTTTATTTACTCAACGGCTTGGGCTTTAGTTTATTTTCTCTAAATTAATTTAGACTAACTGGAATTATATTCGTGTGAGAAAATCATATCAGATGGCCTGTCTATTCATGAATTGATTATTTGAATCAAAGACACTGTCAACTTTTCTAAAGTTTTGAATAAGCCTAATGAATTAATACGATTGCATTATAGACGATTGGTACACTACTTTATACAGCATTTAAATGATTTTTGTTTTTAATTAAAATAATATTCAATCTGAATTCCTTTTCGGATTTAGAAGGAGACACTTTGTGAATTGTTATTTGTTTCGTCTGTCTTTTATTGCGCAGTTTTCTTGCATTGTCCGTTGCTTTAAGAGATAAATTGTTATTCAGTTACGGTTACAAATCTATTTGATCTTTGTTTTGTATACAAATATATACAAAGCATTTGTTCTCTTTTTCTCTAGCAGATATCCATAAAATAAATATATATATTTAAAATTTATATGTTGAATAGATCCATTATCCACCTGTTATTCTTAAGCATTATTTATCAACTAAACAGTTAATTTACCCATAAAATATTCTGGTATTTAATTTAATTTATTGTATACATGCATAGTTAATATGAATTTTTAGTTATTAAATGCTATGATAAATAATTTAATTCATATAGTATTGCCAGTTATACATTGTTCTAAAATATAATTTAACTCATAGGAAATATTAAACGTGTATTGGTAGATAAAAATAATATCATTTAATTCATTGTAGATATTGGCTGTATATTTCTAGATATAATATATTCGAAAATATATCAGTTAATTCATTGTAAATATTAATTTTGTATTGCTAGATATAACTTGTTGTAATATAGCATTTAATTCATTGTAAATATTAATTTTGTATTGCTAGATATAACTTGTTGTAATATAGCATTTAATTCATAGTAAATAGTGATTGTATATTTCTAGATATAACATATTCTGGTTTAATTCATAGTAGATATTGATTGTATATTTCTATATCATATAACTTGTTCCAATATATCAGTTAATTCATAGTAAATAATACTTGTATAGTGCTGGCTATTTCATAGTCAATCTTAACTATATATTTATTGTATACTGCTAGATATACACATGTAGCATGTTCCAATATAACACTCAATTCATAAAATTTATTGTGTATTTCTAGTTTCAAAATGCTATGATATATCATACCATACTTTGTAGATATTTAAATATATATATTGTATATTTATAACATCTTCTAAAATATCAACTTAGATTATATTAACGAGAAAACCATATAATCAAGACCGATGAATATCTATTTTTTGAATGTGGATAACTTTTACATATTCCTTTTATGACTGTTGTTGCTACAGTAAAACGTTTATTTTACGTACATTTAATATCTTTTAAATATGTGTTTCTTGTGTTGTTCTTAGTAATAAAGTTTTAGGGAATATTTATTTAATATTACATAAAATTACCGAATGCTGGCTTTTATGTACGAGAGACACGGTAGGTTCGTTAGGGTGGGCGAGTAAATGCGCTCATAAAATTTTGTCTTTGTCTTTTTGTTTTAATCTGCCTTCCTTAGCCAAATCGGAGTATTAGGGCGTTAAACCCATTTCAATAGGGGTTTGACACTGCAGAATTTTGTTGTTATTATGACTTTGGACTTGTCGTGCAAGAGACAGAATGTGCTTGCTCATTCCTGCGAGTGAGGGAGAGAAATGGGTTTTAATGTACACTCGATACAAATCAGGTCATTTCGGGACTAATATACGGTTCAATTCTATTTCAATAATTCACTTAAGCGTAGGGATCTTTAACAGTGGGAGGAAATCGGAGGACCCGGAGAAAATCCACGAGGTTGAACAGGCGACCCTACTGCTTGTCACGCACAACCGGGAAGCGATGCCACGCCAGTTTACTCAATTACAGACCTTATGGTACAGCGGCTATCCAACGCCTCTGCCCCTTTTCTTGCAATTGCTTCGTCAATGAATTACACATATAATCTGCCGTATGACATCTTTGTATAACTACATCATAAAACATGTCGGCGTGATCATGCGCAATGCAGGATATGTTCCATGTGAAACCCAGTATGAGTCTTGAAGAAACAGTGTAAAAAGAGGCCTTAACGTCTGTTTGATTCTCATATAAGCAGAATAAACTAGATATATGTCTTGGTGTCGTTAATGAAATGATTTACTGCGGCTAATAACTCACATTAAATATAATATTCATACGCCATAAAACACCGTTAGAAATTATATCAATATTTTCATGGCGGATTCTGAGTGTTGTTTATTAGCTTCGCGGCATCATTATATTCATTAAAAACTAACTTCGTTGCTGGATCTACCGCGTATAGAGACAAAAACACAGATTCCATTTGTATACACAGAAATAACAGTCACAAAAACGCACTTATTTATCTAACATTCCCACCATTTGTTAAACTCATTTCGAGCTCGAGCTGTATTTATTTAATGGCGAGATAACTCTCAGTCACATGTATTAGACGGCCATAATAAGATCTCAAGCGAATCGCTGTATGCGCAAACTTTTTTCTATTTTTTAAATTGTTTATTTTACTCCCGTATCTTCTCTAAAGCCGACCAACCGCAATTCATTAAATCAAAGGGCGCGGTTGTTACTAGCAACATTAAAGATATGATTTTAACGGACCCAATCAAAAAAAATTAACAAGTTCTACTTCGTAATATCTTAATCCTGTGTCGTATGAACATCTCGACCACAAAGGTCTGTATTAAAAGGCATAAAAACTGCAAATATATTCAAAGATGGCGATTGTGTTAAAATATACTTTGAAGGATTTAATAAACAGCCAGCTCTTTGCATCTTAAAAGATTATCTTGAACAAAATTGAATACCATTTATATATTATATGTCGATCCATTCCATTCAAAAGAACATCATTTCATTTAACTTTAGATTTGAGATGAGAGTTGCTTTTTATTCATTCATAACCTCGTACTGATTGCCACTTCTTCATTCAAAATAGTTTCATTTTAGAATAAAACGGCAACCAAACCTCTACAGTCAAGGTTGTCTTTAAACAAAAATGGATATGATTATCGACGCCTTAAATTAAATTTGAAATGATCAATTACTTGAGTGCATGTATGTCGTAAAAAATTTGATATTATCCCAAAAAGCAAAAGATCAAAAGCCGTATTGGAAAGTACAAAATCTAACGTAAATGAAATCCAATGTTAATTACGTTTCGTACGTAATCTGTAATAACGTTTGTTTTATATTTTATGTTATAAGTACGTTTACTTGCGAATTGCTTCGAAGACTACATAGATTGACTCGGTGCTGGGTATAGTGGGTGGGTGAAGTGTGAATTATCAGTACTGTTAGGGAGGTACGAATATGTTACCACTAGACCAGTTATATTAAATTTACACAACAAAATCGTCTATACCCAAACACCAAGCGAATGTATGTATATTCGCTCGGTGTTGGGCAAAGATGGGTGGGTTGTAAATTATCAGTACTGTTAGGGAGGTTACCCCTGGACCAGACATATTAAACGTTTATACTCAACACCAAGCGAATGTATGTTGTCTAGGGGTGGTCTGAATATTATGAGTAGGAATGTTGGCGTGATGAGCATATGATTAGGAACGCTAGAATGAAAATACAACACACCAATAACTGCTGAAATAACACTCATATATAACCTAAACTCCTTGTCAACCTGGAGAATACCGTAAACACTCTAAATAACACTCATATATAACCTAAACTCCTTGTCAACCAGGAGAATGCAGTAAACATTCTAAATAACACCCCTCTCCTTGTCAACCGCAAACACTCTAAATATCACTCCTCTCCTTGTCAACCTGGAGAATACCGTAAACACTCTAAATAACACCTCTCTCCTTGTCAACCTTGAGAATATCGTAAACATTCTAAATAACACACGTTATAACCCTTGTTAAACTAGAACATACTACAGGTCTACGAATAGGAGTTTTGATACATGTCTACTTCCGGAAAGGGAGGTTTGATTAAAAAGTGTCTTGCCCGAATAACAGGTGCCAAATATCCATAATTTTCGGAATGCTCCTTCAATGATATTTAATTTTCGGAATGCTCCTTCAATGATATTTAATGAAGTCAGTCTCTTTTATAAATTTACGAAAGATAGTTTTTTACGGTTTCTTACAATGTTTACGATTACACGTAAAAGCAAGATTGGCTAACAGTAGCCACGTATATCCATAAGGTTTTATTACAATGGAGTCACATAGCCCCGAATATCCATAATTTTCGGAACGCCCCTTCACTCAATCTCATTTAGCTTTTCAGGTCTTATTACAATCATTACGGTTGCTATGGGAATCGAGATGACGTCACATAAGCCTTGATGCTGGTTACATTAACATTATAAATCAAATCTTTACCATGTTGCAACAGAAAACCAAAAACAAACACGCGGGAATAAAACGAAACGGAAAGGGGAATATAAATCTCTGATTTTGTCACCTCATGAATTGTTTCTACCCTACAGAGATAATATGACTAAGAAATGTTTTACACAAGTTGAGATTAAAATCAAAAGGAAAAGTTCAAACACCCGTTAAAATCTTAAATATTTTTTAAAAACTTAAACGAAGAAATCATTTAGAGAAATATTCGAGTTATTTTAATCAAAATATTTTTACTGAACCATGAACGTCCTTTTCATTAATTCGGTTGCGCGTAATTGTCTTTAGCTATTGGGGCGGGGGACCGGAGAACCCGGAGAACATCCACGCGGATGGACAGGCGACCCTACTCCTTGCTACGTACAGGGAGCGGGGGTCGAAACCACACCACTTGTCCACCCAACCCACCTATCCGCCTTTGTCTCTCCGTCTTAAATGTATCGTACAAGGCTGAAATGAAATATATGACCATACACGCAAGTGTAAACAGACATAGCAGTGGTATAAGGTGTTCTACAAAAGGCAAGCATACATTGTTTCAAGCACGATACGTGTAGTTATCTTAAGAAATAACTTGTACTCATTCAATATTTCAAGATATATAATCCATCTTAAAGTACATGTAATGACCGTCTTCATTAGCCTAGTTCAGAGCAGAACAGTCGGACGTTAAACCCCATTTCATTTCAATTCGTTAAAGTAGTGAAACATTTGTTTACAGACGAGAAAAAGCGTTAAAAATAAACATCTTGGTAATTACCATAACGCTGTATACACGAATAATAGGGGAAAAACCCACATGTCGGGTTAAAAGGGGGTGGGAGGGGAAAGTTTTTACCCTCCTCCAGAATAAAAAGGACCACACGGGCGAGAGATGTAGATGGTTTAAGAGCGATATGAGAGATATATGTAGGATATAAACGATACATCATACACTATAGACGATATATGTTTATTCTAACGGGTAATTATCACTGGATTTCTCATTACCCCGCTCTACATGTGAACTCCAAGAGACAACCAATAGAGTTATCAGGATCAAAAGGAATGTGGCTGACAGTTAAAATAAATAAATAGAATCGTGTTAACTTGGAAAGTAGCTGATACAAAGAGAGTGGGGTGGGACAATCTGTGTTAAAATGTACATGTAGCAGATACAATGAGGTACAGGACTAATACTGAACATAAATAAATAAATTGAACATTGTTAAATTGGAAAGTAGCAGATACAGAGGGGGTGGGTGGGACAACCTGCGTTAAAATGTACACGTATAAGACAGAATGACGGACCAGGCTAATAATAAAGATTGACATACACCATGAAATGCACTTAAAGGAGCATTTTGCCTAGTCAGCGAAACTACGACACTGCTGATTTCTAGATGATTTTGAACTCTTGACAAAAAGAGAAGGAGGGATGTTTAACGCCTATTGTACACAAACTAGTTTATTCTGGGACTAACATATGGTTCAATTTTAATAATACGACCAGAACTCAGAGCATCGATACCAATCTAAAGACAGTTATGTATATTATTCACTCTAGGTGGTATCTTCACCCTATTACGATGTTTTTGTTTGTGTATATAACCGCTATTAGTTCATAGCTGACATTGTTCTACAGCTATCTAGACACCATCATCCAGCTATAATGCACCATATTGTGTCTCAAGTCACATTTCTTCAACATTCAAAGAGCGTTAAATGATACAACAGAAGCAGACACGCAGAATGCAGAAATGAAATGAAATGGGGTTTAACGTCCTACTGTTCTGCTCCGCCTGGGTTAATGAGGACGGACAAACGCCATACAGTGTGCTATGAGGGAAATTTTGCCCTGGCAGCGGCGCTACGGCCTTCTCTTATATCGAATTCCAACTGCCAATGGATCTTTTACGTGCACGCCAATGTGTACACGGGACCTTGATTTTTCGTTCCATCCGAACAACAAGACAGCTGTCCTTGTCTGACCCTCCGTCCTGCATCACCGACAAGAGGAAACCACCCCGGAAAATCTGGATGAACTTTCTCGACCAATGCAGGAATCGAACACCCGACCTCCAGGCTAGGGAACCAGCGCCTTGTCCACTTAGCCACCGTGATCCCCTCGATTTCAAGAAGATGGCCATAAAAAATAAAGATTTCTGAGAAGCTATTCCAGTCATCGATTTGGTTCTCTCCACTAAACTATGAGTTAATTCAATTAGGAGTTTAAAACAAACTTCTACAATCAAAGCCAGATAAATTATATTATAAACAACCCTGGAGGTGATCCAAGCACGTGGCGTCCAGATTAAAAAGCCCGGGTTCCTTTCAGCGCGAGCCAGCCACGAGACGATTTTGACAGCTGAGTAGAATGCACGAGCGCGCCAACCGTTTGCTCATGTCAGTTCTAGCCAATGTGGCATGAAAAGACGCGGAAAAATTGACGAAATTAAATTTTATGACCAAGAAAATGAAATTAATATGAAAGCGGTATAAAATTTCATTAACAAGATTCGGATTCGGCGAGAAAACAAGCGATGAAGCGATGATCGTTCTGGCTCGTCAACAGTTACAGCTTAATACTGACAACGAGGTGGTCTATGGGGAAATACTTCTTATGCTTCATTGGGCAGTGTTCAGTAAGCAGTCGAGCGTTTTTATATGAATTTCCAGATTGTCCAACCATTCTTCATCAGTATTTAACCCGAAAATCTGTAACATTGACATAACAAAAAACAAAAAAAAAGCCCGCGATAGTAGTTTTGATTTACTGTTATGAAAATATAAAGGAGATGGTGAAATGAGTCGGTGATATATTGTATAAATGGAACAACAAGAAACAGCGGAAATGGAATTATGCACCAACTGGGCTGACATGCGTGTTCTTATCTTATTAGCGCCTAGAATATTGCAAAAAGTGACCTACAACGGGAGAGAGAGAATGGGGTTTATCGTCCACTTGCACAAACTAGGTCATTTCGGGACTAACATGTGGTTCAATTCTGTTTCAATAATTCGCGTTCGCGTAGGCGTCTATAGCAGAGAGGAGGACTACCATGTCCCGCTCCCCAAATCCAGCACACACATTTCCTCAATTAGAATGAATATACTTAGTTTTAAATCAATGAAATATTGCTTTCTCAATAAAATGAACTGAATAACAGGTGCGTTTAGTTAAAGAATATCGCAACAATAAAAAAAACTCAAGACGAACTTATTGGACGGTTACCGGATGTGGGAAAACAATATGAACGACTTCGTTAATAAAGATGATAAGTAGTGACACCTACCGGGTAGAACAAACTAATGAATGGTGAGGGATTTAGACGGGTAATAAAATAATTTAAGTCCTTAATGACTGGGAATCACGTTTCATTAGGTCAATATGGACAACCGTCATCCACTTAACCTTAGTGGTATAACAAGGTGCGACTTTTCACACCTTAAATCCCTTTCATCTCGCCGCTATTACAGGTAAAACAGGGTGCGGCTTATACAAAATACATAAAAACATATATAGTATTTATTCTAACCATTCACTGAAACCAAGGTGTATCTTTTTTTATCGTGATTAGTTGATATTTTATGGACTTCTAATATTGTGTTAATTTGAATAAGATATTTCTTAATCCGGTTAATTTACTGTTTACGTGTGTAATATTAAGTTTTTTCTTTTTAAAAAATCGTGTAAAAGGGAGAATGGTTCTGAATGGGAATATAAAGGATATATTTTACAAGCTCTGTTGAATAAGCAACTCTATATAAAGGTCGTGGAAAGAAGTGACCTTCGATGTTTGTACAAGAAAACCGCATTCATCTTCAGATGATGTAGGGATTAACTCATTTAAAAATAAACTTTTCAAAGAAATATACTCAGTTCAATAGGGGTTTATAAAATTGCCATTTGATAAAATTTTGATAGAATATTATTTATTGCCAAAATTTGTTTCGTTCAAAAATTTATTTTCATAAAAACATAAATTGAATACGGATTAAGATTCATAAAAATGAAGTTTGAATCAGAAATACGAAAAAAAATATCGAAAATAAAAATATATTAAAAAATAAATAAATAAATAAAATAAAGTTACTTTGTATTCAGTAGCTTTCTATTTCTAAAAAGTATTTTTATATTCATTCAAAATCCATTTTTTTAAAAATGAATTGACTCTAGAATTGATAAAACTAAACATATTTGTATTGAGAGTGAGTATTTAAATGTTTCTTAAGGGCTGTCAGCCAAGGGTGAAGAGATAGGTCCCTCTAGGGTTATCTGCACTTCATACAATATGGCTTTAATTTAAAACGTGTTTCATCGCTTCATAACTCCAAGAAAAAAAGAAATGAATACATGTACATAGAAGTTACAATGTACTAAACCGCTTTCAAATTGTCCTTCCAGAAGTCTGGATATATATTTCTACACACGGCCTACATTTCAGGGCCCTGTTTCACGAAATTTTAACTTAAGATAAAATCCAATTTTAGTAGATACTTCAATTTTGATTGGCTAAGCACTAAAATCAATCTAATATTATCCAATCAAATTACTAAAATTGGGATCTTATCTTAGTTAAAATTTCGTGAAATAGGCCCCTGATCTTAGCTTACTCAACATTTACCAAATACCAAAAATGAACTAATCGATCGCAATGCCGGGATTGTGAGCGATTTGAAAGCAAGTTGTTGTCAATTCTCCGTTATTTCTTTGTAATCACATTCTGACTAAATACCATGTTCGCGTCCACCAAGAGTCAATTTCTATTTCATTTATATATATATATATATACGTGTATCCAGCGATACCAGTAAGAATATTTGTCACGTGACTAAACAATTGTTGATGGATCTGGCCGAGTTCGTCCAATAGATGTACACGTTCGTCCTTTTACGAAATAAAGCCCACTGCAATAAATGCCAGGGATAAGCCTTCCTCGAAAATATTGCCGCTAAGCATTTTCAGTAAAAGTCAAAATACGAATCCTTGGTTAGGATATTCTGTTCGGATTTCAAATTTCCTGAGACTTTGAAACGAAATACAAGTTTGTCATTTTATAACTAAAAGCCAACATTGCAACAACTGCAGACAGTCAAAATACGAATTTTTCGTGAAGGTACCCTGGTCTGATTTCAACCTTCCTACGAGATTGCCACGATTGCAGGGGTGTAGTATTATCAACGAAAAGACAATCTCTCTTCAAAGTAACCCAGAAACAAGATTAATTTTGATGAATGAAGGGTGTACATATAGGCGTGGAGTCCCATCGAAACAATCTGCTTCTTAAAACATCTTATAACACGTTGAAGATAGGACAAAAAAAGAAACCTCATTGCTCAAAACATAAAAAAAAATATCTTCTATGTGAAGTGTGCGAGCTATAAAATACAATACAATGATGGTCTTTTTAATAGTTACAGTATGATGTTAGAATTCTCTTGTCTATAGCCAAGGCGAGGCGCGTGTTTATTTATCGACGAATTGCTTCTAAGACCATCTCAAATAGCCTGGCAGTTAAACTCCCATTAGCAACCTTTCACATAATGACAACCAGTCGCTTAAAGGAAATTGAGCCAAGTTGGAACTCATCATCCGGACTTTTCAAAGACTTTCAGAACGATTCCAGATTCTCACAGACATACATTATGCTAGCTATTACACTCGCCACAATATACAGACGATTTTATTCCAATCTCGACTAGGTTTTGATGGATAGTTTTGTTATATAAATTATGATATATGGTCGTGTTGTATATGTTCTAAGGTTGTTATACGACACCAAACATAGTTATACACTAATCATAACATATAAACAATAATATCCTTCATATATTTAAACCTATATCTACCATTCCCCCCTTTCTTCTATTTTGTTTATTTCGTTAAAAACCAATGTAAACACTATTCTCCGATCTCAAACGTTAAACCGCGGTTGTAATTTTAGCATTTCTGTTTGGTCATACGCTGGTCATATATGTACCATTTTCCTAACGCCATTTTAATCCACGGTTTTGTAATTGAAACGGTTGTAATTTTAGCATTTCTGTTTTGTCATATATGTACCATGTTAACGCCATTTTAAACCACGGTTTTATGATCGAAACGGTTGAAATTTTTGCATTTCATTTGGGGCATAATTTCACATTTTTATAAATGATCCCAGATTTTCCATTTTCCTAACGCTATTCTATTTCTTCTCTCGGTGTTATTTTGTTTAAAGCCATTAACGTCTCGCCTTCTAATGATTTTATAATTTATATGTTTGTAATTCAGCATTTCACACTTTTATGATTTTATTTATCATCCTATATCCAGTTTAGCCCAGTTTAGGAGCAAAAAAGTAGGGCGTTAAACCCCATTTCATTGCACGCCATTTCTCCCTCTTCTCCGCTTGTTTATTTCGTAAAAAGCGAATATAAACAAACTTCGAACTCAACCCGTCTCACCCTTTGAACCGTAATGTTATACGTCCTCCGGTTGCCCCCCCCCCCCTGCTAAAGACCAATACGCAAGCGAATTATTGAAACAATAACACGTTAGTCTCAAAATGACCTGACTTGTGTTGAGTGGACTCCCCTAAATATTCAAGTTATTAAGCACACGGTAAACATCATACACAAAAATCGAATGGCTTTTTATGTATGAAAGACCCTGAAGTGTTTGAAACCCCTTTTTATAAAATCTATTTTCTCAAATATTATTATCTAATTGTGGAAAATATGTTATTGATCCTGTCAATATTAAGACCTCACCATTATCTATAGAATTGTTATTATTCATATTTGGTATTTAAATATAACTCTGGTTGAAAGAAAATAATCCCTTGCGGTATCATTGATTCATTCATTCATTCAAGAAAAACTAAATATGAGAAAATTTAAAGATTCAACAAAACCAAATTATTTAAAGAGTAAACATTTATCTTAATTTATTTATTTTAAAAATTAAACTAATATTTAGTTCATATTAAATGACATTTTGTTTTTAAATTTTAATAGGCCTATTCTTAAATATCTAAATAATAAAACGATATTGTGCTGAAGTCTAGTTTTATAACGCCGAGAACACAGAGCTAGACGACTATTTCGTTTCGCCGTCTTTGTGCTTCAAATTTTAATCTCGTCAAAGAATGAGACATGTATGGTAGTCGATTCCCGCCGGGTGTTCGCCGTCGGATGAAAAAATATGTTAAAATAAAAATAATCTATCCTTAGACTCTTTTACACGTCGAATTAAAAGACAGAATGTGCGAAGGGATGTGTGAAAACTACCCTCTTTGTTGGCTGTTTAAGAAGGTGAATAAATTTGACAGTTGGGATTAATCATGATATATTAATTCTTTCGCGTGAATTCATTCTCGAATATCGCATTCTAATCATCACTTCATCCCGTGCTACTACTCCATTCACGTGCTATTGTTACTCACCATCCACTGACCACCTTTAATACCTTCTCACACAAATATCGGATTGTCCAATTGATTAAGAATAACGAAATACGAAATCATAATTTCCAACAAATTTCCTTTGAAAGAAACCTACTTTATATCGTTACTTACACGTCAAATAATTCACTAATAAATTTCGTGGTTTTTAATTCAAAATATTCATGGTGAATTTCTTCCAGTTATTCTGGTTTCAAGATTCTTAAAACATTTCGTTTTCCTGAAAGCATCCGGCGTGTGATTTACACGATTTTTTTATTCGTTTTTTCGAGTATGCAAGTCGTTTATCAGGATAATCATTTTAAAGTTTTCTTTGTTCTTTTGTTATGTCGGATAAGTAGACGATTTAAAACAGAATTCTTCTCTAATCTTTTCTCAAGTTTAAATAAATTTCTCGTTATAATTCAGCTAATGTCGAGGTGTAAGCCAACAATTTATTTCCTATTTCGTTTTTATTCAGCAAAATCATATCCATCCCAAACTAGCATATTAATGGCGTCCATTTCAAACAAAAATATTGACATCATTTAGCGAAATCCTTATACGGCATTTAGTAGCTGAACATACGATAAATAACACAAATTTATGTGGAAAACAATCACTGAGTTTATTTCAAACCACTTGAGAACGACAAGAGGAACTTGTTGAAACGTAGTGTGAAATAAACTCAGTGATTGTTTTCCACATAAATTTGTGTTATTTATCATTTAGCGAGCAAATCACACTTTCATGTTTGTTAGCTCCTAAGACAATCTCTAAGAAAAACAAACCTAGTAACCTACTCTGGCGATAAATCGTTCTTTTATGTTTTTAAAGGAATTGGATGTCTTTGATTGGCATTTAGTAATTGAACATATTAACACAAGGTACAATTTTATGGATACACAATTACTGAGTTTAATACTAAGCGACGTCTCGACGAGGATACTCTCGTCTTTATCAAGCAAATAATACAGTATAGTAGACGAAAATACAGAATATGCAACCAAAATAACAATTAAAACTTAACACCTTTGATTAGGTCAAAATAAAGTCTTGAAACGGTGTTTAACGCCCCACTTTTCTCGGCTAATGGTCTGATTAACGGTGGAACAAATATCTTTTCGAAATCCGATATTTGCTAGTTTTAATAACATTACTAACAATTTAAGGATGTCATGTCATTTTATAACTGCTGGTAACACGTTTTAAATATTAAAACATTATACGTCACAGGTTACACTTTCACAAAACCCATGTACAATCAAAATTCATCTACGGTTTGGGGCCGACTGCACTTTTCCCATACAATAAATATACGTAAATACGCAATAAAGCACCGTATTATATTATACTTCTCAAAACTAAAGAAATTTTAATATATTATAATAATTGACGTCATAGTTTTACAAACTCCGTGTAAGATGATCGGTTTGTCCAAAAATGGTGTCGGTTAACCGAGTCAGGTTTTCAAATTGGTCCATAAAATTTGATAGAGTATGGCCAGAATATGATAATATTATTGTACACGTAAACTACAACAGAATATCGTATTATATACAAACATAAAGACAGGCTGATTTTTATGAAGTAGAAGATAAATGAGACACACTATGGGGTGTTTCCCACTCAATTAAAGACACATACTCTTGAAAGAATATCGGACAATAGCGCGAGAACTTTCGGTAATTTAGGGAGCAGTTATTGACCCGGAAGAAGGTGAATATTTGGCCCCTTGGAGTGAAATAACGCCGTGTTTAAATTCAATATATGCTCCCCTGCTGGTGTTTTCGAGTTATTTTTTTGATACATTTGACTCTTGAGTGGTTTATCTGTATCAAGATTTGTCTTCTTTCAATTTCGGGATAATATGACCAAAGATTCATATTGTTATCCATCTCATATTCATCATAAATAACCGAATATCAAATGATAATATCCTCGTCTTATTATCTCTACAAAATCATCCTCTATTCACAAATTTATAAGATTAAAACCCTTTATTAATGATATAAAAAACAAAATGGCCGACAATTAACTTTTGAATAAACCAATGAATTTTCATTCATGAAAGAAAATGGTTAGTCCATAAATATGCGAAGTACATTACAAAGCTCATAAATTTATTAACAGGCATCCAGTCAGAAAATTTGCATCATTAGAGTGAATGTAGCTGATTCTAAACATGAAAGGGATCTTGTTTTATGCCGCGTGTATGATAAACTAATAAAATTAAAAGTTCGACATAAACAAACGAGCGACTATATCGTTGATGTTCTGCGCCGTTAACAGTGCACGTGGAGTGCACACATATTTAGTATATATATATAAGTATATAAACAAGCCTTATAAACCATCCCAATCCTTCAAATATTATTCCATTGCCTGCACGTGGTGTTACACGTACTTTAAGAGAGGAATATATATATAGTAGTATATACACCCTCTTGTTCATTTTTATCAATAATATACGAATCACGTAGAGGCCTATTACATAGCCTAGTTCTGATTCCCACAATATAGGAAACATTTCATAAAGATAAATATCAAGTATTGTGGGGTCAGTATCCCCAGTGACACCCCAACTCCTTAAAGCAACAAATCGTTTAAATTATTCTTTAACCAAATTAATTACATCATGCATCTATAAAAAGAAAGACATTCATTCTGCTTCTCATAAACTTGCCGTACACAACTTGTTTCTTTTAAAACTTGTCTATAAAATTGCTCTACACATTGGTTACTGTACTTGCAAACGCCCAGAAAATACTCCTCGAAGCGTCGCACAAATAAATGAAGTATTAAGGAAGCTAGTGCAATAAGGTGGACAAAATCCGTCAAAATAGTACTTTTGCATATTTTTAGACTAAAATTGACATATTCTATGATAAGAGGAGGACTCAGAATAATAAAAAATTAACAAGCTGTTAAGAAAATGTGCTAAAAATGGATTTATTTGAAATAAATCAAATGATCTTATTTAAAAACAAGGGTCTACCTTATTGCACTAACACAGTCAACTGTTCTTCCATCAGTATGTGTAATAGTTTATATTAAGACCCATTATCGGGATATTATATTTAATCACCGATCCTCCCCAAAAATAATTTACCAAAAGATAGATAGCTTACCTTGACTTGACTTTCAGACATGCCCAAAGCGTACGCTAATCTTGCTCGTTCCGGTCCAGCTAGGTATTTCGTCTGTTCAAAAGTTTTTTCCAGGGCGAATATTTGTTGTCCAGAGAAGGTGGGCCTCGTGTGTTTCTTTTTTCCGTCCTTATCCACGACCATCGTACTCTGGTTGGTTGCAAAACGTGAACAGGAACCTGATAAGAAACGAAAATATTGGTTTTGACAAGGGGATATCTAAATTTTATAACCTCTGAACTACAAAATGAAACGAAATGGGGTTTAATGTTTTATTTTTTGTATCAACTTGGCTAATGAAGATGTGGATTTCCCAAATGCAAGTAAGGGGTTAAAGAGTTTGGACTTCTAAACCACGAAAATATCCGATATACGAAATGTTCGTTAGATAAGACACGAGTTTTTAACAGAATGTGGGGGGGGGGATGTAAAGTATGTGTACATCTCAACCAAAGAAAATATCCGACAAACGAAATGACACGAGTTTTTATTTTTGACAAAATAAGAAGAACCACTGAGGAATACTGTCTAGGCTATAATTGATATATTAGCTTGTAGATATAATATTGGTCTGCAACTTAGTTTTTCAGGTTTTGGGGAAATTTATAAATGAATAAATCCAAATGGGAATAAATGTAGCCAGGAACCGAACAAGTTTAGTAAGTAAATAATGCGTAATATCCAGTAATTAATGTTTGTGTAATCTAATTAATTAAGTATAAATTATCTAATTATTAATTTTAAACGATCGATATAAAAGGTGGGAATAAATTATTTAACGTTTAAAAGCGAAGATTCAAATAATTGGAATTGATCATAATTCGCTGTATTCGTTCGAAGGAAAACACCAAATATGAGTATTCACACACAATTCACTATAAAATAGTAATAATTCGGTGTATTCATTGAAAAGAAAACACCGATATTCATGGACAAGTGCTTGTCATTGCTAAATATCGCCACAAAACATTCATTGATATTACATAGTTTTCCAAACTCAGAAAACATTAATATTAAATGGTTTTCTAAGCGTCGGTACTCAGAAAACATTAATATTAATGGTTTTATTGCTTGTGTCATTCTCTAAACACCGTCCAATAATCTAACAAATAGCACATCGATTATTTATTGAATCTCTGCATTCATACTCTGTCTAATTATCGATTATCAATCAGTTCTCTAAGATCTTCTACGAGAAAAACTATCGATTACATGAATTGCTTTTTATGGTTGATTGATTTTGATTCCGCTACATATCAGTCAAACTAATAACGATCGGTCTGTAAATGTCTGTACTTTATACTTGTGAAATGAAAATCGTGGTTTTTTTGTGGTAATGTTGACCGCAAACTCTTCGTCTGAAAGGTCAGCTTTGTTGTCTTCATCAAAGACAACAGACTTCAAATATGAAGAAAGTTGCCAGTCAATTTTATTTTTCTATTAATATTCATATTGGCTGCTGCGTTCAATCAAATTTTATTGCTAGAATAGGTAATTAATTTTTCGTCCCATCCGAACCACAAGGCCACATTTGAATAACTCTTACGGTTTATAGCCTTCTTTCATACGGCGATTGTTCTACGTTTCCTGAAATACACGCTTAATAATCCCTTAATATACCCACGTCAAGTAACATCAATGACGATTGGATAGCGACATTGTCATGACATCCTGATGACATGACGGATGACAGTCGACAGAGACCTAATATAACTGACACATGGAGAGTATTAGTGTGGCACGCCATTGACATGACATTTAATTGTCGTGTTTTGGGTGGTCCCTATCGACGACTTGTGGTCAATCAACCAGAAAAGAAAAGAGGGTGGAAATTAAGTCGCAGCCTTAAATCCATCAGAAGTGAATTCGCAGAGATCAAAAGAAGTTATGTAAATTGGCAAATCTCTTAAAATGAAATGGGGTTTACGCCCTACCTTTTTGCTCCAACCGGGATAGTTAAAGAGGAGGTACACCATGCAGAATTAACAGTGCGTGCGTTGATACAATTTAGTTTTAATTTGTAGAGGGTCAATGTATGTTTTAATTCCAGTTCAAAACTGGACGTATTTGGTTTGTTTATAAATTAATATTAATATTTTAACAATTTATTGATTTAAAAATATTGTTACTTTAACAAACCCTTAATTGTACGAAACTAAAATCAAATATAAAGCGTTTTGTCTGTAACTGAATTGTCTTAAACTAATTGTGTGTGAAAAGCACGTGTAAGAAACTATGGTGTGTAAATGTCTTGTTCTGTCCCTAGAAAATAATATTATGATATATTGTATAGGAATTCTTAAATCTGTAGTTGCACTATTTGCACTTTCTATATTGTCGGTGACGTATTGTGTCTGAAAACATAATTACGAAACTAGGGCTTGCACAATACAATTCGTATTCACAACAATCATATATAAAGCCTTAAGTCTATAAAGATGTCTGCGATATCACCTTGGTGGGCGCGGGCGTAAAATAAAGCTATGTCACACATAGAGTTGCACTTATCGTGTCTGTAAAACATAATTACGAAGCTATGCTTTGCAGACTACATACACGTCGTGTCACGTGACACAAGCCATCATTTTAAATCTGTTGGTTTATTGACATGAGCCCGCATTAAAACAGCCGCCTATAACTAATATAATTTTACTAGCACAGCAATTAGAGTTGTGTTAATATAATAAGTCGTGCAATACAACCCCTACTTTCGATTTATTATGGCTACAAATCGTATTAAGCGCGAACAAACTGTCCATAATGGATGAATAAGTCTAACCAATTGATCACTGATCACTGGAGAAAAGAGGCTTTGTTCCTATCAAGGGGTTTAAAGGTCGTCTTCCACTTGATGGTATGGACACATGCAAATGGGGTTTAAAGTCGTACTGTTCGGCACTAAATTGGCTAATGAACCCCTCAGTATTCTTACATCGAATTCTAATTTCAAGGGTTATTTTACGTGCACACTAATACACGCATGGGTCTTCAATTTTTCAACCCATCTGAGCCACTATACAGCTGATATCTAAATGAAATGGGGTTTAACGTTCTACTAATCATCACCATTGGGCTATTGAAAACGGACATACAGTGTACAGTAAATTTTGCCCGGACAGCGGCACTACTGCTTACTCGTATAATCAAATTCCAACAGCCAAGGGATCATTACGTGTACTCCAATGTATACACGAGACATCGGGTTATCGTCCAATCCGAACGACTAGAAAGATGACCTTGTCAGATCCTCCGTCCTGCATCACTGACAAGGGGGGGGGGGGCACATCGGGAGTTGTATGACAGACAAATGTTTCCAAAGAAGGCCACTCATGTACTCAGTGCCTAAATTGATTTGTAGGTAACGGAAACACTACCCAGATTTAGCACCAGGAAAGGGAACAAGGCTCAGATCAAATGGTTTGAACGCGAACGCTGCCCAAACACTTCCCAGATCCAGTACTAGGAGAAGGTAACACGGCTCAGATAAAACATTTTAAACGAGAACACTACCCAAATCCAATATAATGAATGGGACCTCTGCATAAACGCAGCCCACCCATCCGTGTATTCCGACCTTTAAACCTGCAATAATTATTGATTATATTCGAGTGATATTCAAGCCAGCGATCAATACAGTAATACGATTAACACAGCAATCCACACAGAGAAACCTTTTAATCTGGGCTATTTGTCTCATTTGTCACTTATAATCGGTTTTTATTCATCGACAAACGACGTTCTACTTCTAAATATATCAGTTACAATCATCATTGTTCAAATTGGAAACCTGCTTTACTCTCTCTCTCCCTCTCTCCACCTTTCTCTCCCTCTCTCTGGCCTACTAATTCCGCAATTTTACCATAATATATTTTGAAATTTTACCATTATATCTAGTACGTACAATAGTAGATTGTAAATGTAGTGTTTTTTGTTATCCAAAATGTTCAATTCAAAATATCAAAAAGTTAGATTCAATGACAACTCTTTCTATCAACGTGGTAATTATTCGTTTTAAATTATAAAAATCATCCGCGTCCAGTCTTAGTAGCAATATCATTACCACGTCCAGACTATGCAGCAATATCATTACCACGTCCAGTTTTTGTAGCAATATTGTTACCACGTCCAAATTTTGTAGCAACACTGTTACTACGTCCAGTCTTTGTCGTAATATTACCACGTCCAGTCTTTGTAGCAATATTATTACCACGTCCGGTCTTTGTAACCATAATATTACCACGTGCAGTCTTTGTAGCAATAGTATCACCACATCTAATCTTTGTAGTAATATTATTACCACGCCCAGTCTTTGTAGCAAATATTGTAACCACGTCCAGTCTTTGTAGCAATATTGTAATTAATTAATAAAATTATGTGTCGAGTTAAATTATACTATTACTATGATCATCTACAAACTTATTGAACCGGAATTAAATTTGATAATTACCAACCACGTCCATGCTATACTATATTCATATAAAAAGATATTGGATCTTAAGAACCTCAACATTTATCAAAAATACCGTGTTTGAAAAATCTAATTCTTAAATTTGTTGGCTACCAAAATAACGTTAGTTGGCAGTAAGTGATGTTATAGAGATATTATCGTGGCTCCTACTGTAACATTTTAATTGATAAGAGTTTTTGTGTGCTATTTCAAATAAATCACTCGTGAGAACAAATCCAAGGCTGGAATTATGATTGACATTCATTTTAATTGATAAGTTTTTTTGTGTGCTATTTAAAACCAATCATTCGTGGGAGCAAATCCAAGGTTGGAATTATGAATGACATTCTGTTTGACCGTCGTATTGGTAATAAAAATGATACGTTCGCTGATCAAAGAGATTATGTTTCGCCGACAAACAGGTAAATTAAACGGAACAAATTGATTGTGAGGATTCCGTGAGAGGAGATAATGACGTCACAGAACATTAATTATACGTAGTGTGAAATTGACAATAAATAAATTAATTTAACTGATTTTCTACACCTTTACGAGGGGTTTGACCCCCTTCAGGTGTGAAATATTTCACGTGAGCGGGTCAAGGTTAAAGATCAAGAAAGGGATAACTCGTCTATTAATTCGGATTAGGAAGATACAGGTGTAATAATCTGACGAGATTTAAATAAAACAATTAATTAAACAGATCTTTTTTTGATTAGTAATTGACAATAGGGGGTGGGTGTCGAATGGTGGTGTTGGGGAGGAGGTAGAGGGTGGGTGTCGAATGGTGGTGTTGGGGAGGGCAGGTGCGGATCCAGGATTTTTTGCAGGGGGGGTTTGATAATTGCTTAACTAATTGCGCTCAACCGATAATTTGGTAAATTAGATTCAATTTGGTTCATTCTGACGTATTTCCGGAAGGTAAATTCCAAAATAACAGGTCTAAATCGCCAATAAAATCGCATAAAAAAATTTTCAAGCCTGAGCTAGGGGGGGTCCGGACCCCCTGGACCCACCCTCTGGATCCGCGCCTGGAGATGGCCAATGGTTTAACGCGTGGATTTTAGATCACACGGCCTGTCATTGAGTCAAGTGATTTAGTTCGATCTCAGAGTAGGTTTGCATTTTTTTTTAAAACAATATTTTATTCAGGTTGTCTGAATGGGATCGGGGAACAGGTTTAGCCTGTAATACCCCTTGATTAACCTCGTTGGTTTTCTCCGGGTCCTCCACTTTCACCCAACTGTTAAACCCTCTACGTACCATATGTTAATCCGGATATGACGTAGTGTGTAGTGTTGATTGAGCGTTACCCCGCCCCCCACTCTCTCTCCCTCTTTCCCACATTACTGTTCATAAATGAATACATATTTATACCTTAATGGCAATACAACCTATTTCCAAGTCACGTATATCATTTAAGTTAAAAGTTGTATTTTTAGTGGTTTCAATCAGTGTTATTATTATGATGTCTGTTCCAGTCTATGTTCTGCTCTGCAGTTATCCTACAGTGCCTGTTTATTGATTCAGGCCACGTGTACATCATTTTCGACACGGTGGTAAATCATTTAAACAAATTAAATAGATTGTTTATGTTTTCATCGTGTAATGAACATGTAATGAACGTGTAATAATCATTAGTCAAATCACCTCATTAAAACACGTTCAATGTTTATGTGTTTATTGCACGTGACATTTATACGGCCACGTGGTAATTTGTAATTATATATATTAGCTTATATTGGTTTGATACGAAATTAATTGATTTACCAAAAGCTCCGCGAAGTAAATATACGAAACTGTCGTATTGTGTGTATTTATAATCTAGTACACGTGTGTAACATGGAAATAAGGAATTTGAATTATATTATGTACTGTATTAATTACTTCATATCGGTTGTATACACATTTAATTGGTGAAGCCAACATACACGAGTAAAACTACGAAACTATCAGATCAGTTTATAATTCAGATATATAGCGTGGTCCAATACATTTTCGTATATGACAACCCAAAATTCCAAATTATTTCATTAGAGAATAAATACTTAAAATTCTTGTCTGGAGAAGTTATCGGGCGACTCTAGGCCTATATGAAATTAATTGAAAGATACTTCTAGTAAAAGTACGAAACTTTCCTAAGTGTGCATAATTTTGGACACGTATTAATGTGTTATCGTGTGACTTCGGGGCTAAATAACAATATAACACGAAGCTGAGCATCTGAGCTTTAGAGAAGCCCCGTTGTTAAACAAAGTAAAACGACAGATAATTTTGGATACTCGTCACGATAAATATGATTGTATAATATTGCACTTTTAACACGCTAAACTCCATAGACTAAGTATATGCTCAAAGCGCAACAAAAAGTAAATAATTTCACTATGTACATATAACATGTGACTGTCTGCGATATCACCTCGGTGGAAGCGGACGTTAAAGAAAACTTTCTTTATAAACACATATTATGGTTTATGTGCTATAACAGATTTTACGTCTCATAGTATTCTTTAAGCATGTTTTTTTTTTGTTTTTTTTCCTGCAAAACTCTTGAAATGCAATAAGGTTGGTGCATCTTTAACATAGATGTAAATCAACCCCCTAAAAAAGCCCAAACCTTTCAAAACTTCCATAGTGTTAAATCAAACGAACAATAAATATTATTGATCGGAACTGTATCGATTAAAGGGGTTTACAAGACATGAGATATTTGTGATTCCATAATCAATAATATTCTCGATATAGATCGATTCATTATGAACGGTTCTCAAAATCAGTTCCTTTCGATTAACTTGGAAACGTTGAGCGAATACTGGACGAAAAACCTGAAGTCCTGTGTGCAAACATTGGCGTGCACGTAAAAGATTCCCTGATAGTTGGATATCGATATAAGAGTAGGCCATAGGGCACCTGTCCTGATAAAATTTCCCTCATAGCACACTCTATGGCGTATACCCGTCTTTATTAACCCGGTTCGGAGCAGAACGATAGGCTGTTAAACCCCATTTCATTTCATTTCTTCGAAACGTCGTCCAAACATATTAGTGGCTTTTTTCTATAAATATGTGTTTATTACTCTTAATTCATTTTATAAATTAAACTTTGTGTTAATTTGTTAAAGTGATAAATCATCAACTTGTTTACGACATTATTGTGTTAAAAATTCGGTTTTGAAAAACAGATGTAATCCGAATGTACTTTTTACATAACTCGTCTCGCCCAGGCATTTCAGTAATAAAAAAAGCTACGTTAGTCTTTACAAAATGATAATTCATGGTCGACGCGTTTAACCTGTGATTATTCATTTATAGGGCATAGCCTGTACACATAAATAATACCCATATCAATTCAGGCGGCAAACAGAAGACATGCGCGCTCTCTATTTTAATACGAAACTAAGTCTAATATATCAAATTACTTAAATTGTTACGAAACTAATTAAACTGTCACTTGTAAACAATGAACCCCTTCTTGCCTCGTTAAGGGAAGTTGTGCAGTGGGGGGAAGGAGAACCCTGCTGTCCCTCCCGGTGAGAAGACACTATGTACACAAGTAGCTAACAGTGTCTCAATCATCATGATAATTAGCCTCGGTGTAATTTATACGCTTTATAACACAATAAACAATTTATCAACTAGACTTCAAGAAAGCACCATCGATATTTTCACACCGATATCCGAACTGATTCAAAGGAAAATTTCAACAATATTTATGCGATCAATATTCACAGAATTTCAAATAAAATTGATTAGGATTGGCAAAGTTTGATCTAATAAAAAATGAACATTCTCTTTAACTGGATTTTAACACATTAACCGAACAATTTGCTAGATAATGATAAGAGAAATTTCGTGCGTTTAGAATAAAACTAATGATTGTTGCCCATAAAAATTGGGTTCTGTTAATATGAATATGCATAACGGGTTTCAATACGAGTTTGTAAATTATATTTTGTACATTTTGAAATATCGATTATAAATAGATCAAGCAAATCCAGAACAGACACTTATTGTAGACTGGTCGAGATGTATGGTCCAATGAAGAACTTAATAAAGGGTGAAAAATAAAGATTTGTTGCTATCTCATCGTCTGATATTCGGTTTTTTTTATCCATGTCAATGCATCAAATGAATTGTCCTGAAAGTCTTGGAAGTATTCACGGATATGTGCTTTATTTAACTTCGCTTCGCACGACATATATAGCTATTATCAAATACTTAATATGTTGCAATATCAATTATAAAAAAAAATTAGAGGTATTCTCAAATATTTTGCGATTATAAAACAATAATTTGAGATTCCATTAAATGTGTTACATGACCAATTATAAAACAATATTTTGAAGTATTATTAAATATGTTGCAATTATAAAATTTAATTCGAAATTAAATTTGTGTCATTGTTTGTGTGGGTATCATTAGATTTTTTATTTTTGTTATAAATAAGAGTTAAGCAATGTGATTTGTTCGTCTGGCTTAATCCTAAACATTGAAATAAATAAACTATATGTTTATATTGTGCACGGAAATAACCCTACTACCCCAGGGGGACCACACTAGACACAAACACCCCTCCCCCTACGACAAACCTGCGGACAGGACTGAAACAAAATTCCCAAAACGACAATATAGTTTACATTGCCAAAACAGCCCATAAAAAGAAATACCACAAAGAAGTTAATTTTAGGGATATATTTCCGATTAAAATAATAGTAAAATGATATGAAATTGGGTTTAATGTCCTACTGTTCTGCTCCGAACTGGGATAATGAAGACAGAACGAAATAATACCGGTATATTTAACTATGTCTTACAGTATTGTGTAGGTGTTTATAGTGAACTTTTTCAACATAATTTTATATTTGGGAATATCGAAGAGTTTGTCGGGTACAAAAATATACAAAATATACTCTCTATAGCAATTAATCCGGTCCCGAAGTCAATACAATCGGTTATAGACATATCTATTTATCTAAGGACCCATCAAGTGGTTGAATTCGATATAGATTGATTTGATTTTTAAATTTGTGAAATGAAAGCAAATCAAAACCAATGATCCCTTTGACAAGAAATACAAAACCCGAGGTTTCTGGTTCTAATAATATTTCATTCCTGACCTACTTAATTATTGCTCCTTATAAATTTTAAATAGGATGGAGAGATTTATTTAGTTAAAATAAAAAATTGATAATAATTGTCTGTTGTTATTTCAACAATTACAATATTTGAAACTCACAAAACTCCCATTTAAAGATAAATAATATTAATAATCGACGCTAAACAGCAGCCAAATAAAGAGATTATCGGACAAATTAACCCGATTTAATGTAAAAATATTGCCATATCATATTAAACACTGGATTATAGATAAGAAACACGGTCCATTTTCTGATTACACTATTTTGCCTATACGTTTTTTTAGGACTTCGAATTTTGTTTAATAGTTTGAATTGTTCGTACTTGGTTTTATTTTATATATATATTACATTAAAATGTGTAAAATATGCAATCTATATTGGGACTAAGAAACTATATGATAAGTTTCTAAATGAATATTTATCACATTATTCGAGGGACTACAGATATTAAATAAATGCCATTGTTGTAAAATATGAAACCGATCTATATTAGGACTAAGAAACTATGCGTTATAGTTTCGAATGAATATGTATTACTATCTTCAAAATTGAAATAACAATTGGACTGACATAGTCGCTCCATTATAAATTTGGGTCGTTATTCTTTTCTAATTCATTTCCTAATACGGAACACCACGTGTGCACATAAATTGATATTTGTTTGCCTTCTGAATGTTTTTTACATAATATAATTGATAAAATCCATAAATAGAAATTTGATAAAATAAATAGAAAAATAGTAAAAAAAATTGATATATACCATTTGTCTCACCTTGTGGTCGCCATGGTTGAGGAAGCACTCCGGGCCAGAAGATGGGTTGGCGACCAGGTAATTCGGCGATCTTCGGAAACTGAACTTGAGGACTGAGGTACATTCCGGCATTAAATCGAGGCATCCCGAGTCCGTTTAAAGCTCGGCGATTTAATATATCTGTTATTCCGTGTGGCGTTGATTGAGCCGCTAATTGTTGCATGTGTTTTAGATTCTGCTCGTACTCTGCCGTGGACATAATAGAAGATGTGGCTGGGAACTTCATTTCTGTTAGATTATGTAAGGCGGCGAGTGGAGGACTGGATAAGACGAATGTGCTCTGTCTTGATGTTTCCATGTTCTGGTTTAAGATAGAGTTCATGGAGGGGTTGGAATTAGCGTAACCCGCTGAGGTATCGTTAGAACAGTAGTCCAACATACTCGGGTCGTAGTCGCCTGGCTCCGTCAGTTTGAGAGTCTTAAATCGCTTCAAAATTACTCACAAAATGTCGCTGGTTAATTCATAAAACTATGTCTACTCCTTTCTCGTTAAGTAGATATTACACTTCTCAAAAACAACGATCACCTCTAAAAATAACACAGATATTCTCTGAAAACTATTGTCAACATAACCTTATGTAAAATCACAGATAATGTAACTCCTATATATCTTCTTGTTGTCCCTTGCTTCACGTTCAATCATTCAATTAACTTTAAAAACCGTCAAATCACATTAAAATACTATGCGTGTGAGATACTATGAGGGTTTATTAAAGCCTTGTTTCTCCACCGACGACTGACTAAAACCTCTTAACTCTTCTCCTTCGCTAACACGCAGATAGTAATGTACAATTCTCCAACTATCAATCATAACCTCACGCGCTCTTTATCGTGTTTATGTTCCACAAGGGGATGGACTAGTCAATGATCGGAGCGCGTTGATTGGTCGCTGTGCGGTCCATATTGACGCCTTGACATGTTAAGTGGAAGGCAATTGGTCAGAAAGATGTCTACGATAAACAATAATTAAGTTTAACGTATTAACTGTCCGGTCATGAAATCAATGCATTGTTTGTTTCCACGTGTTATTGAAGAGAATATGACAATTTTTAATAAGTTAAAATAAAAATAATATTTTAAGACGAAACAAGATTCCAAATTTAAATTTACAAACTAAAAAATCTAATGGATCAATCAAATGGAGAACTTTAATTATTATTGCGACTCAGATCTGAACAAAATTAAATGATTGCCGTGTGTCTAATGATCTAAAATATATTTATCAATTAGTAAAAGTGAATTTTTTAAAAGAAATATAACAGATTTTATTTTGAAATAGACTAATATTTTGTTCTGGAGTAGATGTAGTATGAATGTTTAGCGAAAAATAAACATTGAAGGGATTTGTTGTCGTTCGTGTTCGCTGTGTTTAACATCCGTTTGCACCGACGGTCATATCGCAGAGGGATTTATATTGAAACACTGGTTAAATATAGACAGAGACGCCTTGCTCTTAATATTTCAAGTCTTTGGAATATGAAATAAAAAAATAATAACAGTGTTTTATTAAGGAAATGACGTTTTGGGGAATAACCGTTGCATAATTCATATAAACGGTTTCGATACGAACGCTGGACTTCCTTTATTTAAAGGAGTACCGCACTATACACAAAACAAAAATCTACAAGATAAACCTGCAGACAAGACAGAAAATAGACATTGCAAAAAATAAACAAATATCAAATCAATTGAATGGATCCGGCGACCAATCGTAGTTTGAAATAATAATAATAAAATACGTAACGAATCCAATGCTTCTGTGTCAGCAAAAGATAGCAAAAATCCCCCCCCCCCCCCCGAATCTGACCCATTTTCGCCAGTTTATAAACAACAACAAATAAAAATGGTTAATATTTCGTTTGTCAGAAATTGGGGCTTTGTTTTGCCATTCGGTCTGATGAGTACAACCGACTGATATAAATATTGCATATAAACGGAATTATATGAGACAATAGAATTTTGTCTGCGATGTCACCTTTCGTGGAAGCGGACGTTTAGCATCATGAACAACAGTCAATAGATTTTAAGTGGTTACAAAAACAGGTACAGGAATATTATAGGTTTATTTCGACATTTTAACTTGAACATTTTATAATAGACAATAAATTATAAGTGGTCATCTATACACACAGAGAATAATCCTTAAAGCATAGCACAATTGATTATATATTCTATATTTTAAACTGAACCAGAAACAAAACGAAATATATTTAATAAAAACACACGTATTGCCTTGCTTGGTATACAAAATTCGCCAAACAAGCCCCATTAATGAAAACGGCTTGGGTAATAAATCTGTTTCACTTTGATCAAAAAGAAAAAAATACCCACAATAATATTTATTATTAATTACAAATTCTGTTTTTCGTTTAAGGAGAGCTGAAAAAATTCAAAGTTTTATGTTTAATTAAGATGTTAAGTGTGCTTAGAGTATTAATTACAAAGGGGAGATAATCGCGGGTTGATTATTTGCCCTGGTTTAATCGTCCACGGTCTCAGACTGTCAAATTAATGCTGATTTACAACCAAAAGATTCTAATAATACATATTAATCGACAGCCAGTAATTCCAAGACGAGAAAATTCTATGTCTTCTTTTTCTGTTTCTATGGTAACTCATTTATCGCCGTCTCCATGAAGTAGCTGTATTTAAGACGAAGTTTTGTTATCGTTTGCCATTGTTAACAAGCTGGAGTCTGTACCCCCAAATCTATTCTACGCTCATTCGACATATTATTCTCCTCGTCAATAAAGGCACATAAATCGCTATTAATTTCCAGCCATTCTTGTCCAACTTTTAGTAGTTTATTCAGGTTTTAAGTCTCTCTTGATATCATTAAATTCAAAGCACGCATATTAAACTTGTTTTTATTCAAGATTTTTATTCACACTTTGAACGGTATGATAGACCTATATACACAAATACTAACATGAATAATTACTATCCATTTCACAATATGTAAACATTAAAAAAAAAACAACAAAATATTTTAGTTTTGAAATAAGGACATAGACCTCGTGACATTATTCACACATTGAACGCCATTGATAGACCTATCAAAAACTATTATGAATTATTACAATCCATCGCACATAGGTTAACATTTAAAAAAAACAACAAAATATTTGAATTTTGAAATACGAACAGAGACTGTTGCGTTTTGCCATTCAGCAAAAAGTCACACATTTGATGCAATGATAGAACCATATATTAGACACTATTATGAATAATTACAATTCATCACACGCATGTAAACATTAAAAAACAACATATTATACTATATCTTTTTTTAAAAAAGGACATATTATACCTCTTGTCACTTAAAAAAAGTAAATTAAAGATTTCTACCTTGAAAATATTTATTCATTCTAATTCAATAGTAACAATTCATCCCACATAACACAATATTTTCAAACAACAAATTAATTTAATTTTGAAATGAGGACAGAGATCTCTTGACACACTAGAAAAAGTCAAATTAAAAATGACTACCATGAAATGAAATGGCGTTCAACGTCCTACTGTTCAGCTCCGACCGGGATAATGAAGACTAAAAAATCTCAACATTTCAATTCCATTAATCAAGGAAGATCTAAATTAAACAACCCTTTAAAAAATGTTTTGTTTCTGAAGTGGTATCAGATCGTCTTTGAAATCGTACGCGCAAACAAATTATTGAAATAAATTAAAAACCACATGCTATACCCGAAATGGACGAGTTTGTGTCGAGTGGCGTTAACCCCCCCCCCTCTCTCTCTCTCTCTCTCTCATTGATGATTAGAGCAATGAATAAACAAAAAATAAAAATTCTCAGAGGAAACGGTTTCAACAAGAAAGAAAAAAAAGACATAAGATACACATTTTAATAAATATGCACCTTAAACGATAAAGAGAAATATTATATGAAAAATATTCAACAATTTTACGAAATTTTATGCTGTTCCAGTGGTTATTAAATCGTTGTAAATATTCCGAACTGTGCAGGAAGTCGTAAGCGAAATCTGTTTCAACACTTCAATTAATTATTTGTGTAAGAAAATATGTTGTCATTTGTAAATATGTATGATTAAGATATCATGTAATTTATAATAGCCGAGAAGAAATTAAACTGGGAATAGTTCTCCTGTCGTTAACTATACTAATTGCTTAATCAATGACAGTTAATTCCCGCAACAAGAATATCCACAACACCTTGGACTGGCAGGTGGTAAAGGTCGGTTTCTACAGTTACATCGACGCAATAATCAGAAGATTGAATGGAAATGGTTTAAAGTGCAATATAACGGAAGAGGAGAATATTGCCCATGCAGCGACTTTTTAATTTTTTTTTTATTTTCCTACCTGTCAAAGGATCGACACAATAATCATAATGTGGAATTGAATCGGTTTTACATGCAATACAAGGAAAGAGGAGAATATTGCACAGGCAGCGATTTTTCAATTCATTCTGTTGTGCTCTTGAAATTTCATTACAATTATTACATTTATTACAATAGGGGTTGATATTACAATAGGGGTTGTAACAGTGCTCCCCGTCAATGGATCTTCAACATACACTGATAGCAAGTGCATATATCACCTTGGCTTCTTTTCCATCTGCACAATTAGACATTAGTCGTTCCGATTGGTGCGAAAAATTGAGATCCGGTGTACAAATATTGCAGTTCACGCAAAACAACCGTCAACAGTTAGAATTCGAAATAAGAGTCAGCATTAGCGCCACTGCCTGGGTCAAATGTCTCTCATAGCACACTGCATGTTGTATGCTTGTCTTCAGTAGCCAAGTCGATGCAGAAAAGTTAGACAAGCGTTATTTCTGAGACGTTGAATCTAGATTTTTTCTCAACTCGTTCTGTATAACCTGGGTCGATATGGGATGTTTTCAGAAAGACCAATCATACACTGCCCGGTGCACGACACCCACAGTTTAATATATATATATAGAAACAATATTTTGAGTAATACATCCACAGGTTTTGCTCTTTCTTGCAAACGAGACAAACTCGAACAATGCATTTTGAAATCTAACAAGTTTGCTCTCACGAACATTGTTCGGTCAATAGATGTTCGTCTTTAAATCCAACACAAACGGACGAACTTTTATCGGAAAATATCGTTCGGCTAACAAATATTAGCCGGTCTGCGATGAGCTTAAACGATCATGCGGTTTACAACAATTACGCTGTTCACAAACAACACAGATGTAAACGCGACCTTTAAAAACGCGCATCTGAATACACGAGCGCGTACGCTCCATAATTCAGATGAATAATAAAATTAAAATTGTAATGTCTACAACATGTTGAACTATTAGTTGTTGAATATAGCATGTATTATATTAAAACCAGCTGACATTTTGATTAATAGAATAGATTCAATAATGACTCGGTGTCAGCTTGTGAAATTCTATTCAAACCGCCATCGTTTAATTCGTGTATTGAAATACGTCTTAAGTAATCCGATAAATTTTACAAGTTATAAACATGTAAACAAGGTGTTCACAAAGAGAAAATTGTTTTTCACATATTACAATAAAAATCTGATGTTCTTGCATTTATGAATGAATGCACATGTAAACGTACTGTACACTAATAGTAAGCACAGAGGAACCGTTCTACACGTAAAGAAAATCTACAAGATAAACCTGCGGACAAGACAGAAAATAAACAAATATCAAAACAAGTGAAAAGAGCGAATCGTTTCTCGCAATTTACAATAAAAGTAGGGTGCTCTTGCGTTTATAAATTAATGCACAATGTGGCTAGTATCGTACACTGGGTAGAGTATTCTTGGTTTATAAATATATTGTACACAAAGGAAAAAATCGTTTTACGCAATCTGCAATAAAATCGGGTATTAGTGCTATTACAAATTAATGCACACTGTGAATAATATCGTTCACGTGGTAGAGTATTCCCGATTTATGATTTGTCTTATAATATGAGAAATAAAAGAAATTGATCCTACGTTTATTGGCTAATGGGGCGGGCGTACTCCATGCAGTGTGCTATTGGGGAAATTTGTCCCGGACAGTGGCATTACGGTCTACTCTTATTTCGATGGTTCTTTTACGTGCACGCTATAAAGTACACGGGGCAACAGATTTGTGTCCCACTCGGACGACTCGACATGGCGTATTTCTAGGAAAAGAAGATAGATACAATAATGACTGTCCAGCAGATACTGACGTTCACCTTTTAAAAACCAACTAGTATAATATCTGGCCAAAACAACTTTATTACTATCCCAATACCTAATCAAAAACGTCATTTTATCCGGATACAACCTCGAGGTCATCCATATTTAATCGGCCATTAGTTAGGGGGTAAACAGACTGATAGGAAATTTGTCATCTTTAAAAAGTCTTTTAATCAGGGCCGCACTCTACAGCTGTTTATTGAAATGCGACGCGACAACTACAACAATTATTGAAACTAATGTCCACCAATATATGAGATTATCTGTTAATATATATTAATTAATACAAAAATAAATCGCCGTGTTCTAAACTTTAAATAATTGTTATGGACAGGATATAGTTGATTTGATTCCACGACAAGAATTAATCAAGTGATTTGTTCTCAAACATTAAATATCAATAATAACAATGGATCTGTACACAGTCAACACAACAACACGACTGGGAGAGAGAGAGAGAGAGAGAGAGAGAGAGAGAGAGAGAGAGAGGGTTGGGTTTAACAAACTTGGCAATTTTCAGGAGTAACACAAGGTTCAATTTTATTTTGATCATTCACTTGTGCGTAGAATTTTTTTTAGCATTTGGAGGAAACCGGGGTACCGGGAGAAAACCCACGAGGTTGGATAGGCGACCCTACTCCTTGACACGTACAACCAGGGAATAGAAACCCCCGCCAGTTGATTCAATGACAGACCTTATATGATACAGCAGGCACGTGCTAACCATTCGGAAGTTTGCACAGACAGCAGCGCTACAGTCTAGTCTTATATCTTATTCCAACAGTCAAGGGTTCTATTACGTGCACGCCAATTTGTGTTTGTCGTCGCAGACAATTTCCATGTCAGTCCCTGCGTCCTGCACTCATTGACATGGTGAAACCACACTGGAAAATTACGATAATTGACTCATCAACGAGGTGAAATCTACATCAGATATCTTTGTGTAATTCGGTACACTCAGATGATTGTCGAGAATCACAAACAGGGCCTTTGCCAAACAAAAGCAAACTAACATATAAATATGATAATATTATACTGTCTATATTCTAATCTAAAGTTCTCATGTCTTTGGCAAAAAATCCATGGCGAAGTTTTTACAATATCGCTCGGAATATATAGATATACTTCATTGATGAAATCCTTACAGCTAGGTCGTTCTTATTGGAAGTGAACTAAGCGAGAAGATTGCAAGAAATATGGCTGATTAGATCAAATTCCAGTCGATTGACACTTCCGGTCTGGTCAACTTTTAATTCTGTCTGTGTAAAGTATTAGTATATGACGTGGTGACGTTTGAGGGATGTCTTTCAAGGTCCGTCTTCATTTATTAGGTTAGTTATGACAAGTAGGACGTTAAACACAGTTTTGAAATGAAAAGAAGAGAAAGGGTGTTTAACGTCCTATTGTGCTGCTCCTACCGACATTTAACGATTGGGGACAATAAAAAAAACACAGAACAATTTATATGGAAAACAATCACTTGTTTGTATACATATGTGGCACGACGTTTCGACAAGTATTCTGTTACTGTTTCTCTTATTTTTATTAACACCTTTTGAAATGTTATTTGTGTCTACTCCATATAAATTGTGTTGCGTTTTTTTTTAAATTAGTCCGCTACCAAAAATGCCTGTTTACAATTTTTCCCTTGTCAGTGGAGGACGAAGGAATCTGGCAAGGGACAACGTATAGTCGTTTGAATGGGACGAAAAATCGAGGTCCCGTGTACACATTGACATGCGCGTTAAATAACTTTTGACCCTTGGAATTCGAAATAAGAGTAAGCCACAGTGTCGCTGCCCGGCACAATTTTACCCTCACAGAACATTGTATGGCGCATGCCAGTATTCATTAGCCCAGTAAAGTAGAAAAGTTGGACGCTAAACCCCATTTCATTCCGTTATAACATATAACCCGGAGAATCTGGAGAAAACCCATAAGGTTGGACATACAACCCTACGTCATGTACAACCGAGGAATCGAAACCACGCCACTTCACTTAAAGAAATACCTTATGATGCTACGCGCACGCTCTAGCCATTCAGCCACCCCCCCCCATTTGTGTTAGTATGGTAAAAGTCGGAAGCCGGCTAGCATGCGTTTAATTCCACATTCTAATTTACAAGAATATGCGTTCTTTTACTGCCTCGAACACATAAAAAGCCGTACAATTTAGATATTTTAAACTTTATTTTGAACTTGAAAACGACAGAAGAATACTTGTCGAAACGTCGTGCTATATGTGTATAAACCAATGATTATTTTCCATATAAATTGTGTTGTGTTTTTGAAACATTATTATTATCTTTCAAATTTCAGAATATATGTGATACATTATTAAAACAATCCATCCGGTTTTTTTTTCTGTAAAATCAATCAGTATTAAAACCAGATCTTGTTCGTGACACGGATTAAAATGATTTTGACACAAGCGCTTCATGTTACAGTAGTTGATAACCCCTGGTAAGGGTTAATAGTGGGGCCACAGTGGGGATCCATTATTATCGACCACGTGTTAATGCTATAATAAGGAGCTCTATTCACTATTATTAGCTACACTACACATAATAAACACTTAATTGTTTCTATGATCGTTTTATGATGCTATAATTGATGTTCAATTTAAGAATGAACCAGTGTCTTTATAAAATAAATATTAGTAACAGTTAAACACTGAATTTTAACAACTGTTATAGGTCGTAGTTTCTTTTTTTTTTAAAAAATTCTTCAAAATTAAACGTAGAACGCAATTGAATAGATAAGAAATTATTTACAAAACTCTTTTAAATAAAATGGAGTTTAACGTCCTACTGCTTTGCTCCGACCTGGCTACTGAAGACGGACATACGCCATACCGTGTGCTAAGACAAGGCATTTTGCCAGGACAGTGGAGCTACAGCCTACTCTCATACGAATTACAGCTGTCAATAGATCTTTTACGTGCACGCCAATGTTTGCAAGAACTTCGGTTTTTCGTCCCATCCGAACGACTAGGACTGGGTTAATGAATTCGCCAACTGAATAGAATGAATAGGTGTAAAGGTTCAGGTCATTTTGAGACTAACACATTGTAATTATTATTCTAATGGTCGCGTGTGCGACACGAAAGGGGGTAGGTGAGGTATTCAAACTATCATTTAGATCATAGGGTCTGTCATTGAGGTAAGAGGCGTGGTTTCGATTCCACTTTGTACGTGACAAAGCGTAGGGTCGCCTGTCCAACTTCGTTGGCCAGTTTCCTCCCATTGATAAAGATTCCTCCGAGCAAGCGATTTATTGAAATAAAATTCAACCATATGTTAGTCCCGAAATGACCTAGTTTGTGTCGCGTGGACGTTAAACCCCATCTCTCTCTCTCTCTCTCTCTCTCCCTCTCTCTTTATCTCTCTCTCTCTCTCTCCCTCTCTCTCTCTCTCTCTCTGAGTCTTCCAGTTTTCTCCCATTGCTTACGATTTCTCCGAGCAGGCGAATGATTGAAATAAACTTTAACGATGTGTTAGTCCCGAAATGTATGTATCGAGTGAACGTTAAACCCCATCCCACCCATTTAGCCAATACAATAAAGGATGTGACTATTACCGATGTTGTGCAGTTTGATTTCCCCTTGTTAATAAAGACTACCGTCATCAAAGACCCGACAGGTATCCTACAGGGGTCGTAGTTTCATACCCCCGTGTTAATATTAGCTGTTAATGAATTGAACACCAGGGGTTCTTCTAACAATATATTTACTGTCTTATCACACCAATAATATGTCATTGTTTTTTGTGTTTTGTTCGAATTCTACAAAAATTACATGTCAATTCATTATCTGATATTGTAATATGGGATGAAAACCCAAGGTCCCGTGTGCACATTGGCGTGTACGTTAAAGATCTCTTGACAGTTGCATTTCGGTACAAGAGTAGGCTGTAGCGCCGCTGTCCGGACAACATTTCCTTTCATGAGCCACATCGGAGCAGAAATGTACGTTTAACGCTATTTCATTTAATTTCACAGATACTGTAAGCGGTATCTGTTGGTCCATTGTAAAGAAAAAAAAATGAAACATTGGATCCTACAAAAATTTAAAATAAAAGTCCGTAATTAAAGTATCATAATTTGTACGCGGACTTGACTAGAGTCAATCATGTAACACCAAAACTCTTTATAAAACTAATCCATCTTTTCTCATCCCGATATCTTTACACAAATTATCGGATCAAACGCTTAATCCTGATAACTTTCGCGCATTAAAGCAATAAATGGATTTACATGGATTATGGCCCCTGATTAGTAAACATGGCACTAGACCATCAAATATTTGCCTAAATTTTAAGGCCCTTCTCCCTCTCCACCCCATCCACCCCTTTCTGCATGTCGATTTGCGTTGATATGTTTGTGTAGAATCGAATCGATGAAAAGATCTTGAAGTTATATTTTTTGGACGGGTTTGGTGAATATTCATGTTTTTGGGGCTTAAGGTGGAAAACTAACAGAGTTAGAAGGGTTCTTTAAGTTGAAAAGTAAGACGGTTAGAATTACCCAAATTTGCTGGCTCGCTCGCCAAGGTGTCGCGTGTTCGATCCCTACATAGGCCGAGAATGCTCATCGGGATTATCCGACGTGGTTTCCCACTGTCAGTGGTGCAAGAAGAGGGATCTGACCAGGACAGCTATCTTGTCATTCGGATGGAACGAAAAACCGAGTTTCCGTGTACACATTGGCGTGTACGTAAAAGATCTCTTGGCAGATGGAATTCGATACAAGAATATGCCATAGTGCCGCTGTCAGGGCAAAATTTCCCTCATACTACACTGTATGGCGTATGCCCGTCTTCATTAGCCACGTTTGGAACAGAACAGTGGGACGTTAAATACCATTTCATTTCATATCATTACCCAAATTTAATATACCTTTCCTAATAATTATTATTTAAGGACTATTTTTGTGAATGTGTTGGATTGTAATCTCATTTCTTATGAATGTCTTTTTTTTCTTACCTAAAAAGTAACATTGGTGCTAAAAATGCAATATTGAAATATTGATTCGTTTAAATCAAGAAGTACTAAGTTTGTGAATTTGTTTAGGATATTCTTGTAAGGAATACGCGAGAACGTATTGTGTTATACTGCAAGTTTTTATGAACTTCGTTATTTCTAATCTAACAGAATTGCTTCAAAGTCGGTGCTAAAATAGCAATATTGAAATACTTGCCTATAATAAACCGTCATTGGATATAGGCGTGAGACCTTGTCTAATAGAAAGTTACATCTTTGCTGCAGCTTAATAGAAGAACAAGATTTACCTTAAGGCACGGTGGTTCCGTTAATTTGATCAAAGGTGGAATAAACGGATTACATGGATTAACTTCTTGTTTTACTATCACCGAAACAGTAGATCAATTAATCATGAGCGAATTACCTCGGATTAACAACACACCTTTGGCGTCAAATCACAATTAGCACGCGTGCAATCAGAAGATGAAAGGTGGGTAGAAAATGCCGATAAACATGACGTACACAATGACGTATACAATGCCAGGAAACACGAGTCGTTAACGTTACACATTTTAATTTTACAAAAGTTTGACTAAAATTAGTCTTTAGTTAATCTGGTTTCTATACATCAAAAAGATATCTTTTGGTATGTTCGTTACAGGTGACCAGACCGTCGAATTTGTAAGCTTTACAATAACTATATATTTACCAGGATTCGTTTTATGTAAGAGAGAGAGAGAGAGAGAGAGAGAGAGAGAGATCCATGAATAACACATGGTTCAAATTTATTTCAATAATTCGCTAGCACGCTGGGGAGACACCAGAGGACCCGATTAAAAACCACGAGGTTGGAGAGAGAGAGAGAGAGAGAGAGAGGGGGTGTAATGTCCATCTGACACGAACTTGGTCATTTTAGACTAACAGGCGAGCCTACTATTTGTCACACACAAATAGAGAGAGAGAAATGGGGTTTAACGTCCACTCAACACAAACTAGGTCATTTCGGGACTAACATATGGTTTAATTTTATGTCAATAATTCGCTTGCGCGTAGGGGTCTTTAGCAGTGGGAGGAAACCGGAGAGCCCGGAGGAAACCCACGAGGTTGAGAAAGTCCCCCCCTTAGCTCCACGCCACATACGCTCACACCAGGGCCCGAAACCATAGCCGCAAGCCAGAGGTGGCCGGCCGGCTAGAGGTCGGAGCGCGGCACTCTAGTCCACTAGGCCATCCCCACCCCGCACAAATAAAAGACACCTATGTAAGATATAGATAAAGGGCTGGTCGTTCTTGGTGTACTAGTTCAAAAATAGATCCCGAAAAATGATTATATTGAAAATTTTATTCAAATTACTTAATTCTTAGCGAAGTTATCACTATTTGAAGTTTTGACAAGATGTGGTTTAGATTTCTTATCATCCTAGCAACATTATTTTTTGCTCGAGACTTGGTCTTGATTAGCCAGTTTTAAATTAAATCATTAAATAGCGACCGTCTTTTAATCCGTTTTCATCTCCAGCAGTATCCGATAATCCAGAGATTTGAATTTGGGCTGGCCATGTGAATAAATGTCTAAATAATAGTTTATAACAATTAAGGTCAGAATAAAAATCTGTAGTTTACAGATTTATCTCTTAGATTTCATAGATTTATTGTATAATTTGTGTATTTATGACGCACGTGGTCTTTAATACAACTTGGCAACAAAAATAAAACAATGACACCAGACCTTCCAAAAAGTGAATACAGCTATCTCGTGTACGAAATCCACCATGCCTTTAGTTAATTGGGGCATATTACTATTAACGAAAGAGCACCGCCGTGTCAAAATGTTCATGTCAGATAAGAACGCGCAATAAAAGCATATGCGTGTAATAAAATATAATGGACATTCCTAGCTCTTAGTCGGCCATTAAGGAAGCGATCTAAATACTCATTCGTCTGAATTTGGTCATTTGCAGAAAGCTAATGACGGCCATTTTCATTCACAAAATCCCATTGTTTTAGGCCTATTTAAGGTATTTGTACACGCGCCAAACTAATATATACAAAGGAGAGACTATTTAGTGTAATTTGTATCAGAGCGTACAGATTGGTTGTCAATAGAGATGTCACGGTAATGGCCGCGTAGATTGATTCCTGATACAAATTGTAATCAAGGCTAAACGAATGCAATTTCTCACTAAGTCGAGTTATACTCATAGCCAATATTCAATGGAATCGCCGCGAAGGGAGGTGAATGTAGCCAGATCGAGTATGGTAATGCGAAGTGTTTAATAGGACTGGATTCTCCATACTATTGGCAAACCTCCCATTAACAATGTTCACATAATGTCCAACTCTATCATCAAGCACAAAGCAATATGGGCTTTTATGAAGTGAATTTAGTTTTGTAGAGTGATTTAGCTATTGAAAGTTTTATGATTAATTAGAAATTAATTAGCAACAGGCGCCTCACGCGTTCTGTTCCCGTCACTTAACTCGCAATATTTCAAAACCTTTTCCATATTCAAGTTCCACGTCGCCTTTATTATGTTTTTATATTAAAATGTGTCGGCAACACATTAGCTGAATTATATTTTCTTTTAATAAATTTTGATTTATGATTTTGTAGCTCATTTTCAGTCCTATTTTATTGTGTGTACGGTTTTAATAATTCACTCACTGATACGCGACTGTTTCAATCGTGTTCCTGTTTGAATTATTGAGGAATTAATGGATTCGAGTTAATAATTTCTTGTTTCAATTTTCGTTTAAAGCCAAAACACGCCAGAATAAAGGTTAAAAATAGAATTCAAATATGGAGTTTAAAGCCCCAACATACCAGACTAAAAATGTTAAATTTATTTATATATAGAGATAAATGGGTTTAACATCCACTGGGGAGAGAGAGAGAGAGAGAGAGAGAGAGAGAAATGGGTATAACGTCCACTCGACACAAACTAGGTCATTTCGGGACTAACATATGGTTCACTTTTATTTCAGTAATTCGCTTCCGCGTGATGAAACCAGAGGTTTAAGAGAAACCCACGAGGCTGGACAGGTGATTCTACTCCAGTACAACTGGCTAAGTGGGTAAGACGGTGGCTTGCTAGCCCTGAGGTCGGGTGTTCGATCCTTGCATTGGCCGAGAATGTTCTTCAGAATTTTCCGGCGTGGCTCTCCCTTGTCATTGATACAGGACGGGGGGGGGGGGGGGCACGTCAATTACCACTCGACTTGTATTTATTTTGTTATTTTGCTTGTTTGTTAAAGATGCACTATGTAAGATTTAGATAAAGAGCTGGAAGTTCTTGTTGTAACCCCTTAAAGATAGATAACGAAAAGGAATATTTTGAAACTCTCAGTCAAATAACTTTATTCTGAGCGAAGATAGGCATGTTTGAAAAATCAGGTAGTCTCGATTCTCGTTGCTACCGTTCTTACGATGATAAACAAAGTCTTGATTATCCAGTTTTATATTGAATTATAAAATGGCGACCGTGTTTGAATCCATTCAAAATCACAACCATCCGATGATCTAGACAGTTGATTTTGAGTTTGTCGTGCGCATAAATGTCTAATCAATGATTTTTATAACATTTAAAGCTAAAAGAAAGATCTGCAACATAGGCAGGATTGTGGCCCCTCGTTAGTAAATTTGGCACGAGACCACCAAATATTCAACATAATTTTAAGGCCTTTCTCTCTCTCTCTCCCCATCCATCCAACCTTTCTGCATTGCGATTTGCGTTCATATTTTGGCGTAGAATCGATGAGAAGATCTTGAAGTTATATTTTTGAACGAGTTTGGTGAATATTCATGTTTTCGATTCTTAAGGTGGAAAACTAGCAGAGTTAAAAGGGTTGATTAATTTGAAAGGCATGACGATTAGAAGTACCCAAATCACTAGCCTAGAGGTCGCGCGTTCAATCCCTACATACGCCGGGATTTCTCATCGGATTGGGATTTTCCGAGCTGTTTTCTCCTTGTCAGTGCTGCAGGAATAAGCATCTGACCAGAACAGCTATCTTGTCGTTCGGATGGGAGAAAAAGCATGGTCCCGTGTACACATTGGCATGCACGTAAAAGATCTCTTGGCAGTTGGTATTTGATACAAGAATAGGCCATAGTGCCGCTGTCTGGGCAAATTTACCCTCATAACACACCGTATGGCGTATGCCGCCCGTCTTCATTAACACCATCGACAGTAGAATGTTAAACCTCATTTTAATAAAGCAGATTTGGCTCTTACGTAATGCATCTTTAACGGTTCGGCTGAAGGAAAAACATAAATCTATTGTATGGCTTTCTTCTATGTTCTACGTGACATAAATTGTTCAAGTTTTGCTTAAGGAACCGTGATAGGCTCTTAAAAACTAGTCATTCTCAAAGACAACAGACTGAGTAAATATTAAACAAAATGTATTCGGCTCATTTCCTTCGAATATTCAAATTAATTTCCTCCCTTGTTCAATTTGTATGAAGTATTTTTCAAATTGAATATTTTATAGCTACCTTTACACAAAATCTTTACGACCTTCCTTATTTTTTAACGATCTCCGTCAATTTTATAGTGAAATGTGTTTTTTCAGAAATTCGCCCAAAATAAACTTTTCACAATTTTTTTATACAGAATGAATCGTTTGTGTTTTTTTAGTATAGTTGAATTGGTTTGGTTATACACAATGTCAAAATATCACAAAAAAATATTTTTGTCGTTTTAAACATAATTAGTAGCCCAATAAACCATTTGTGGGCGTCCGCAATTGTTGTACCTTGTTCATGTTGCTTATTAGGTTTAGACGACCTGGTTTCTTATAGATTTCATCGATATGGTTACTTGTATAGGTAATTTTTTACTTTAATATGCTCACATTCATATTTCGTGTAACATATAGTAGACCATGACCCATGCTGCATGGCATTAAACAATGGTTTCCCTGCGATATATTCTTGATTGTTTTCAAATTGGAGTGAAGTCTGTATCACTGAGGCTTTGGACTGTACAGCGCAGTGGACGCTTACGACTAACCCCTGGATCCATTCACTTAATTTGAATTGCTCGTTTGTTTGTGATTTCTGCGTGTTGTGACTTGTCAGTAGATTTGTTTTTGTGTAAATTATGGATGGTATAGCCCCTGTGCACTTACTATTAGATAACAGTTATAGTAGACGGTAACTGTAGTGGCACCAATCCTAAAAAAACACACGAAAATTCAAATTTCATAATAGAGAATTGAGGGTTATAGTCAGAAATGAGGTTAAAAGTCCACTCGACACAAACTGGTCATTTCGGGACTAACATATGGTTTAATTTTATTTCAATAATTCGCTTGGGAGGAAAGTTTGGTACCCGAAGAAAACTACTCTTTGTCACGTACAAGTGGGGAATCGAAACCTAACCACTTGATTCAATGACAGAGCTCCAGATTCAACGCACAATGCATTAACCATTCGGCCCCACCCCAACCTCCCAATACAGGCCGATTGATATAAGACTTTGGCTTGTTTCGGTATCCAGTGAATAAATATTATTTTCAAAAAAAAAAACAAAAAAAAAACAACACAAAATGTCGAAGTGATATAATAAATTCCCTTTAAATTATAAGAATATGGCATTGAAGTAAAATTTATTGCATTCAGCCACCCATGAAGAAATTTGGCCGTTTGAAAGAAACCGCATGCCCGAAAAGACATCTATAAAAAAAGGCATGAAGAGATATAGTCGCCATCATTTCTAGTAACATGCAACCGCATGTACATGTTTATTTTCCCCGAAAAATTATTTTATACCATTTCTTAACTCAACAAGCTTCATGTGAAAAACAATATTATTATATTCAAGGGGGATCACGGTTGCTAAGTGCTGGCTCTCTAGTCTGTGGGTCGGGTGATCGATCCCTGCATTGGTTGAGGATGTTCATCCAGAATTTCCGCGTGGTACCCCCTTGTCAGCTTTGCATGGTAGAGGCCTGACAAGAACAGCTGTCTAGTTGTTCGGATAGAACGGAAAACCGAGGTCCCGTGTACACGTAAAAGATCCCTTAACAGATGGAATTCGATATAAGAGTATACTGTAGTGCCGATGTCCCGGCAGAATTTCCCTTATAGCACACGTATGCCCGTTTTCCATTAGCCCAGGTTAGGTGCAGAACAGTAGGACGTTAAACCCTATTTCATTTCATTTCATTTCCTATATTCAAAGACAAAAAACTTCTCTGTTAAAATCTTTACGGATTTTATGGCATTCAGCTTTCAATTGCGTTTCATAATAAAACAGCCACAAAATCTTTACAAATATCAATCTCTTAAATTCTATTTCTAAAAAAAATAAATATCTATAATTTTACACAAGATTGTTGGCTATTAAACGAACTCATCTTTTCAGACTTGAATTTTGAAGAATATTGATGAATGTTTATGGTACGAAGGAGCTAAAATTTGATGAGGATTTTAAACACCATTTATATAATTTGTGAAATAAAATAATATTTGTATGGACTGCTATGAATAATGGACGTAATAGAAGCACATCGTTTTCCAGCTCGGCTCGTTTTTCAAACCATCTTTTAACGGCGTTAGTTAACGATTTTGTAGTCATATTTGGGCAATATTGGTATTAACGAAATGATGTATTTCGTATCCATTGCATCGATGCTATGGCTTGATGAACCCCAGTCTATCGACGAGAAAATTAAATCCGAGCTAGGGACGAAATCAATGAATATAAATATGATATATTTTATAATCATGAGCATTGCGGGAAAACTAATCGCTACCGTGCATTGATTTTAAGTTAAGCGTACATAGTGTCGGCTCAGGGAGTGATGAGGTCAACAGAGAATTTATCACTCCGCCGGAATTTTTATGACGCGTTCTCTCTTTACGAATGCCATTCGGGGATTACAGTAGACTCGTATATATTTTGTTTTTAGGATCAAAACACCGATAGAGTATTAATACTATTATACATGTCAAGTATAGAACTAGCTTCTAAATTCCACATCAATTTTATCTCCATAAATATAAAATTACACCTTATAACTTCTCTGCCCCAACCGAGCCAATGAAGCATACGTCCTGTATTGTGACGCGAGGAGAATTTTGCACAGGCAGCGATGCTGTAGATCCCCTGAAAGCTGGAAATCGAAATTGGTGTTCAGTAAACGTCAATCAGATTAGCACTCGACAAATCTCGGCAGATTCCGGAACCTACATCTAGTCTCGGCTGTATGCCAGTAAATGATATGTACCTACGCCCATACATTTGCGATGCGGCCACCGGTTTACTTTAACAGGAAAACTTGACGCTTTTACTATAACAAACAAACAAGGGCGCAGCCATGTATCATTCGGGACCTTTAAAGTAGTTACAAGACACCCTGGGCGCAGCCATGTTTCACCCGGGACCTTTAAAGTAGTTCCAATATGGCGGAATTCGTCATAAAGCCGAGACTGTAATTAATTGTTATAAAATAATTATAGTTAGCTGGATATATTTTAGTTAAAGTTCTCTCGTGTCTTTTCTTCGGGTGCTCCGATTTCCCCTCACTGCTAAAGACCCCTACGCGCAAGCGAATTAACGAAATAAAATTGAACCATGTGTTTGTCCCGAAATGGCCTAGTTTGTGGACGTTAAACGTAATTTCTCTCCCTATAACTCTCTGTAGTAACATTTCGTTTTACTCAGATGTTCTGTATTCTAACTTTCTCAGTGGCCTGTAATCTGAAAATGAAAATTAGATAGTTCTACAAATATTCCGAGGTGGCTCAGTGAGTAAGACGCTGGACGAGAATGTTTCTCGGAGAGGCTTGACGGAGGGATGGAACGAACAACCGAGTTCCCATGTACACACTGGATTGCACGTAAAAGAACCCTTAACAATTGTTATTTAAAATAAATCCTCGTAAAAATTACTTCATAGCACACCATATGGCATGTACCCGTCTTTATTATACAGGGGCCAGTTTCACGAAATTGTAAGTAAAGATAAAATCCAAATTTTAGTAGATTCTTCAATTTTGATTGGATAAGCACTAAAATCAAACAAATATTATCCAATCAAATTACTAAAATTTGGATTGCATCTAAGTTAAAATTTCGTGAAACAGGCCCCAGGTTACTACAGCAAAATAAAATGTTTAAACTTGAACCTGGCGCAATATAGCGAGGTTGGAGCTGACATGCCATAAAACAACATTTCATTCATTCATTAAATGTGAATTCTAATTGAAAATAAAATCTTTAAACTTGAACCCCATTTTATTTCATTAAATGTCTTTAAAACATAAAATTAAGTTTTACAAGCCTTACCCAAAACATAAATAAAATTAAATCATTTCTCATTATTTCTTTAAGAGACGTTTTACAGACGTTACACTACAGTTAAATAAGGTCAGATCACGTCTTAATATTTCTGTAAAATAAATTATATAGCAGGCTTTATACTAGAAATAAAAACGATCAAATTACTTCTTAATATTTCTGTAAAAGAAGGTTTATAGCAGGCTTTACACTAGAAATAAAGATGATCAAATCACTTCTCAATATTTCTGTAAAAGGCTTTACATTAGAAATAAAGATGATCAAATTATTTTTCAATAGAAGCGCACCGTGAATCAGGTATATATGTGTCAAATGAACACTTTAATTGATAGTCACACCCTATCTGGAACTGAACGCCGCGGTTAAAAAGTAATTTGACTTCTTTTAAATAATTCATCTAGAAAATCGTCAGTAGTTAAAAATAAATTAATCATTAATTTTCGTATAAAATGAAATTAATTGATCTTCAATTTTCGTATACAATGAAAAATAGAGCTTTAAAATTCGAAAAATGGAAAAATTTAGCTTCAATTTTCATATCAAATGAATATCAACTATGAAAAGTAATTTTAATTTTGGTATAAAGTGAATTTCAACTATGAAATTAATTAATTTATCTTCAAATATCGTAATATATGGAAATTTACTATGAAAATAATGATTCTGTAAATTTGGTATAAAATGAAAATCAATTATGAAATTAATTATTCTTCATTTTTCGTAAAAATGGAAATCCAATATGAAATTAATTAATCTTCAATCTTCTTATAATTTGGAAATCAACTATGAAATTCATTTATCTTCAATTCTTTTATAAAATGAAGATGAATTATGAAATTAATTAATTTGTAAAAATATTTAAATTCCCACATTTATTTTCCCCATAGCACATTTTATCATGTATGGCCGTCTTCATTAGCCCAGTCTAGGCAGAATAGTAGGGCTTTAAACTGAATTTCATTTGTATTGTCCTGCACGTACATGTTTACTTGGCATTCTGTGAGGAAAAGGCGGAAATGCCACCGTCTGGGGGAAATGACATGAAATGCGGTTTAACGTCCTACTCTTTGCCCCCAGCCTGGGCGAATGGAAGACGGGCATACGCCATACAGTGTGCTATGAGGGAAATTTTGCCCGGGCAGCGGCGCTACGGCCTACTCTTATATCGAATTCCAACTGCCAAGGGATATTTTAGTGCACTCCAATGTGTTCATGGGACATCGGTTTTTCGTACCATCCGAACGACTAGGCAGCTGTCCTTGTCAGGCCCTCCTCCTTCTACATCACGCCGGAAAATCGAGATGAACTTTCTCGGCCAATGCAGGGATCGAACACCCGACCTCCAGGCTAGCAAACCGCGCCCTACCCACTTAGCCCCCCCCCCCGTCTGGGGGAATTTGGTGCAGAAAAGTAGGACGTTAAACAAGTTGTTATTTCATTTCAGAATGAAAACAAAAGTAACGTTTTCGGTGTGTTTTCCCCTCGTCAGTGATACAGAACAGAGGGTCTGACAAAGACAGCTGTATGGTTATTCGGACGGTGTGAAAAGCAGAGGTCCCCTGTACACATTGCCGTGTACGTATAAGATCCCTTGGCAGTTGGAACTCGATATAAGAGTAGGTCGCAGCAGTTGGAATCCGATATAAGAGTAGGCCGTAGTGGCGCTGTCTGGACAATTTCCACCATAGCCTGTATGGTGCACGCCTTTCTTTATAAGCCCAATCGGAGCAGAATAGTAGTAAATTTACGCTCATAGTACACCGTATTAGCCCGGTTGGTGCAGAAAGGTAGGACGTTAAACCATTTAAGCCATACATTATTTCATTTCAGAATGAACACAAAAGTTGCCGGCTCAGAAATTGTGCGATCTTTGCTCTTTTCGTGATTAAATTCGATCTTTTTGTTATCACGAATTGATGACGATGCACTCGGAGATAATCAAAACATCCTTTAAACGGGTAGAAAAAACACACCGAATTACCCTGACTCCTTATAGAAAGGGAACTGGGCGGACCCGCTTTAAAATAGCAAGATCGTTGAAGATAAGTCCGCCATTTAATAGAGAAGTTCTGCAGTAAACAAATACACAGATTGTGATTGGATAATAATGAGTGTCATCAGTGAAAATGGTTGGTTTTGATGTTAAACAGATTGAGAGGTGGATGGGAATCACATCCGAATGTTTCGACAAGTTTAAATAAGAAAATAAACGAAATGAAATACAAGTCGTGTTTATAAACAGTCTATTGGTAGTAGTTTATTCAGATTTCTTGTGGCTTGTTAGTAAGGTGCTAATGTCTTTGGTTTGAGGGGGGTAATACACTCGATGATTAGCTTCCTAGATATAACATATTATTTTACTGATGGTTAGCAGTTTAACAGCAGTTCACAAACTTATTGACCAGAATTTTAAGGCCGGCTTGCACAGAATGCGCCCCAAACCGCGAAATTAAACTGATTGACCAGAATTTCAAGGCCGGTTTACACAGAATGGGCCCAAACCTCGAAATTAAATTGATTGACCAGAATTTCAAGGCCAACTGGCACAGAATACGCCCCGAACTTCGAAATCAAACTAATGGACCAGACTTTCAAGGCCAGCTTGCCCAGAATACGCCCCAGACCTCGAAATTAAACTTAATTACCAGAATTTTAAGGCCAGCTTACACAGATTACGCTCCAAATCTCGAAATCAAAATTATTGACAAATCTTTCAAGTCCAGCTTGGACAGAATACGTTCCAAACCTATCTCGATTTGAATTAAAATGGGTTTTTAACGTCCTATTGTTCTGCTCCGAGTGAACAAATGAAGACGAGAATACGCCATACAGTGTGCTCTATAGCCTGCTCTTATATCGCATTCCAGCTGTCAATGGATCTTTTAAGTGCACGTTAATGTATACATGGGACCTTGGCTTTTCGTATCATCCGAATGACTAGTGTCGCTACCCGGGCAAAATTTCCCTCATTAGCCCAGTATGACGTTAAACCTCATTTCATTATTCTACCCTAAATGATGAGCTGTGGTCAACAATCCACATGTCTGTCACCAGTAACTATGGGGCGTTAACCATACATTTTATTTCATTTCAAGACGAGCTTCCAGTCAACAATCCGTCATCGATGAAACAACATAAGGTTGTCCAGGAATAGTAATATTGTTTTTCTTCGGCCATGTTGTATGATTTTAATCATCTGATACCATGGGTGGGAGAAACGGTTCGTAGAAAGGCAAAGGTCGATTTATATCGAAAGGCGATGATAAGTTTATGTTCTGTGGGACAAAGGATAAGTGGTGGTAATTTTTGTTCTGCGGGACGAGGAAAGGCGGTGATACGTTCTGTTTTATGGCCGAAGAAAGAGGCGATAATTTCTGTTCTGTTGGAAGACGAAAAGTGGTAATAATTTCTGTTCTGTGGGACGGGGAGGGCGGTGATAACGTCTGTTCTGTGGGACAAAGGATAGAAAATGATACTTTTTTTATGTTTTATGAGGGACAAAGGATAGGTGGTGCTAATTTCTGTTCTGTGGGACGAGGAAAGGCGGTGATACATTCTGTTGTATGGCTGTGGAAAATTGTGATAATTTCTGTTCTATGGCTGAGGAAAAGTGGCGATATCGTCTGTTCGGTAGGACGGGGAAAGGTGAGGCGATAACGTCTGTTCTGTAGGACGGGAATAAGGGGCGGGGGCGTCTGTTTTATGGCCGAGGAAAAGTGGCGATAACGTCTGTTCTGTCGGACGGGGAAAGGTGGCGATGACGTCTGTTCTGTGGAACGGGAATAAGGGGTGGGGGCGTCTGTTTTATGGCCGTCTGTTTTGCGGGTTGAGCAAAGGCGGCCATTTATAGCGTCTGTTCTGTGGGACGACAAATGACGGTGATAACGTCTGTTAGAAAAGGTAGTGATAATCGTCTGTTCTGTGAGAAAAGGGGCAATCTATAAATTTCTTGAACTGGGTGTGCACGAAAACGACCCCTTGGTAGTTGCAGTTCGATTAAAACTAACTGTAAACGCCTCTGTCACGAAAACTTTCCTCATAGCACATTGCAAGGCGTATTCCCATCTTCAAAAGACCTGCTAGCGCAGAAAAGTCGAATATTTCATCCCATTTCATATCGTATTTCTGACCCCGGTCTCCGTAGCATACTTTAATTTAAAGCTCCAATCTGCCTGTCTTATGTTATAATTACGATATGAATAATAAATTTCAGGGTCGCGGCAATCAATTTAAAATTTCTAAAATTATTAAAGATTTTCAAATAATGGACGGAGTCATTCTCGCGTTCATAACAGTTTATACGCCCCCTTATCTGTAATTAAAAACATAATAGACAAAGCACCTGTCAGGCTTTAAAAAAATGAAAAAAAAATCCCCGCATTTTGAATCTGTCGGTACGACACAAAGAAAACGAAAAATGTCTACATGATTCGCAAATTAAATCATCCGCATTATGAGCTAATTTTCAATAAATGCCGTTTAATTATATTTTGTCCTAATTTCAGATTTATTCACATCGTCTATAATCAACCGCGTGTACAAGCACAAGTTTCCGCCATGTTGGTTTCCTTCAAAAAGAATCAATTGACTGGTTATGGAAAATTATGGAAGCGAAATATTAATTTATTTGTTAGTTTTTACAGGAACGAACTATGAATATCTTGCACGAGTGATTGTCCGGGATATGAAAATATTTATTGATATGTATGTGTAAACAAAAATTATCCATTGAATTATTATAGTATGACTAGTACCCAGTGGCGTTCTGAGGTCCGGTGAAGTCCGGGGCGAATTCCAAGATTTGAGGCCACGTAGACCCAAGTATGGGGTTATGCAAGTCACATCGAAGAAAGAGCGCGCAAACAGATTTCCATTTTCAATTCAGCCGAATTGTCGAAAATAAAAACCCAAAACCCAAACCAAACCGTGTGCTATGAAGTAACTTTTGTTGCCCAGGCAGCGTCATTACGACATACTCTTATTTCGAATTTTAGCTTTCAAGGGTTATTTTACGTATATGCTAACGTGTAACCGATACCTCTGTTTTTCGTCCCACTAGATGCTACTGGGATAACGAAGACGGGCATACTCCATCCAGTATGCTATGGGCAAATATTTTTCCCGGACTGTGTCGCTATATGGTCTGCTCTTCATCATTTTTTTCTCAAAAATGCATTAATTATATCAATATTGATTTATCAATAAAAACTATTCATTTTTATTCATTTTTTTAATTCAATACTACATTAATTTATCGGAAAATCGATTTCATAAATTAATATTTTTTTTTTCTCACGGTTTCATTTGTAATTTCCTATGATATTTTATTATATTTATTTATTTAAATAGGTTGTCTGTACGTCAGTTTAGTTCTGTATTTCTATGCTCCTCTTAATGTCTGGCTCGATAGAAAGCCTATAAAACCCATCTTTATTGACAAAACGGGGTATAATACAGGATCGCATTGAAGTGTTGGGCTTGATAACTTCCACCCCAATGCAAAATGAATTTGCTATTTCATTAATCAATGCACCTTAAATCGAGCGTGTTAAAATGGGAATTAGGTTTCCCTTTCCTGGGCTCCTAAATTTATTCATTCAATTTTTATTATTCTTCTGCGGTAATAAAGTTGTACAGTTTGACAGGCCCAACACAAACGGGTTAAACAAGCCACGAAAAATGAAATGGGGTTTAACGTCCTACTGTTTTGCTCCGACTGGGCTAATGAAGACGGGGATACGCCATTCTTATATTTAATTCCAACTGTCAAGGGATCTTTTACGTACACGTCAATGTGTACACGGGATCTCGGTTTTCGTATTATCCGCAGGACTATACACCGTTCAGTGCCACGCCGCGTGTTCTGCACCATTTCATTTCGCCCAACGCCGATTTATCAACAACGATGATTTGTCGGCGTCGGATGTTTGGCCTCTTGACGAAAGGTCGAGGACTGATTGGGGGTCACGGTGGCTAAGTGGATAAGGCGCTGGTTCGCTAGCCTGGAGGTCGGGTGTTCGATCCCTGCATTGGCCGAGAAAGTTCATCTCGATTGATGTCCCCTTGTCAGTGATGCAGAAGGGGGGGCCTGACAAGGACAGCTGCCTAGTCGTTCGGATGGGACGATAAACCGAGGTCCCGTGTACACATTGGAGTGCACGTAAAATATCCCTTGACAGTTGGAATTCAATATAAGAGTAGGTCGTAGCGCCGCTGCCCGGGCAAAATTTCCCTCATAGCACACTGTATGGCGTATGTCCGTCTTCCATTAGCCCAGGTTAGGTGCAAATGAGTAGGACGTTAAACCCCCATTTCATTTCATTTCATTTCAAAGACAAATTATATCCCCGCATCATATTTTATTGAACAATATTTTCCCATCAACACACATTCTAGCCACGTAATACACATAAATGTAATTCAATCATAAATTAGCAAAAAAAAAAAAAAAAAAAAAAACCCCAAAAAATAAAAAAAATTAAAAAAAACCCATAAAATGTCCACAAAAATATTTTCTCATAATGACCACCAGTATTAAACTATAAAATTCTATAAAATAGAAAAAACTGTGACAGAATTTAAGAGAAAAGTTAAAGTGATTTGTAATGGAAATGCAGAAGAAAAAATAAGAGAGGCCTATAAAATGCGAGCATCTTAAATGAACATGAAACGTCATAAAATATCTCCCCTTTAACTCCCTGTAATAAATTAACTGGTTCTGTGTTTTTGAGGGACAGGGTGACTCAGTGATATGATATGACTTGACTTGGGGTAAGTTCGGACACGGTGACTTGAGGTAACTTCGAACATGGTGACTTGAGGTAATTTCGGACATGGTGATTTGAGGTAATTTCGGACATGGTGACTTGAGGTAAGTTCGGATATGGTGACTTGAGGTAAGTTCGGATTCGGATATGGTGACTTGAGGTAAGTTCGGATATGGCATTTTGACTCTAAGCATTCTCAGAATTTACTCAACTTTCAATCATTGTTTATGAGAAATATCTTTGATCCAGAAACAAAACTTTGCACATAGTTTCCTATTGATGTGTGTGATAAATTAAAACAACAAAAGTTTTATAAAGGGCTATATTTTAAATAAAATAAGTAGAACAATTATCAGTAAATCCTTAACTTAAGTCTGAAAATGCTTTGTGAACTTCGGGTCGGGCCTTCATAGCATACTGCTTGGAGTATCCCCGTCGTCATTAAGCCTTTCTGGCACAGAACCATAGGAAATGAAATCCGATTCCATTTCCAATTATTTGATCAGTTTTCAAAGAAATTTCAAGAGATCTGATCTAAATTTAAAAATGAGTCCGTACAACAAGTTTTCCAACGTCTAATGTCGATACAACTGCAATAGCATGTCTTAAAATATTACTTTTTTCAGCCGTCATCTCTGCCATGATTAACGGCTTCCAACCAATAACAAAGATTAAACTGCGAAACGAAATTAGCCCAAACAAAACCACTTCATTATTAATAATATCTCTTACGCGAATTCAATAATTTCGACAATGTATTTGCCTAATATAATTTACGTCCCGTTTGGCAAAGACAAATGTTTTTAATTTCAATAGCTTCCACTTCATGAAGCATCGACAGTTATTTATTCCGATGGTTTTTTGAGAGCCAGTAGCAAGAGCTTGCTGATATTTGGTCTTTTAGCTATGATGGACGAGAAATGGCGTCGTTTTTCATGTTTTTTATTGAACGGAGTTGAATAGCGACGAACGACGCACCATTTTCTTCCACCATAACGGCTCGATAGGGTACAATTTAATGAACACGAACTTCATAGCGTAAAAATCGCTCGCAATACCCCGGCTCATAATTTCTTCTACTGTATTGAGCTATCATTATACGGCGCCTCGGTAATATGTTGGGCAATAACTAAGGGCAATGAGCATCCCGAACGCTACATACATAAATCAACTGAAATCTCCGACTTGATTTGGCCATGATAATTAACTCATTTGTATTATAGAAGGGAAAATGATCGAGTATCGATCTGATAGCGTAGATCGTCCAGTACACGCTTTATTGCTATTTCAAGAAATGTATGCCCGTATATGGGGGTTTATCGTCCACTCGACACAAACTACGTCATTTCGGGACTAACATGTATTTTAATTCTATTTCAATAATTCTCTTGCGTGTAGCATAGCAGTGGGAGGAAACCGGAGGATCCGGAGAAAACCCACGAGGTTGGACAAGCGACCCTACTCCTTGCCACGTACAACCGGGGATTGAAAACCACACCAGTTGACTCAATGGCTGGCCGTATGATAAAGCACGCGCACGCTAACCATTCGCCCCCACCCCCCCAGCCCGTATAGCTGTTTGTCAATAACATTTGACTTGTTATTCACACTAATAAAGATTTAAATTCTCCATGGTGATTTTAATTTATATACTTGCAGAAATACATCCGTTTAAATAAAAGGGCAAAGGTAGTGTGGGGGAGCGACACTCAACACAAACTAGGTCATTTCGGAACTAACATGGTTCAATATTATTTCAATTATGCGCTTGCGCGTAATGGTATTTAGCTGTGAGAGGAAACCTAGAGGACCGGAAACCAAAACCCTTGTCACGTACAAGCGGGGGAATCGCAACCACGCCACTTGACTCAAGGACAGACCTTATAACGTAAAGTGCACGCCTTAGACCGTTCAGCCGCCCAGCACCACTCGAAGATGGAATTGGAAATTGAAGACGCTTTGATAGTTACTTGGACAACCACCCCAAAACCAGTCCTTTTTGGGGGCGGTAGTCCTGGATACGACACAATTTCTGGAAAGTTTTGAATCATCCGACTTGTGTTTCAATATCTACAAAAATGAATTGAAATTTCGTCCGGATATAGTCAACAATCGCAAACAACACAAACAATTTTCTCCGAAACCTTTTGATGGGTCTCTCGTGTTAATCCAATTGCATTCATGGTAGATATAATAATCTTTCAGAAAAAGAAATCCTCTAGTTGGCTCTGCGAAATTTAAATTTTACTTAGTGACAAATCAGACGAATAGAAACGTCTTGTCTAAAGTAGTCACCATGTTCCCCTGACAATGACAGTTGTCTAGTTGTTCGAATGGGACGAAAAGCCGAGGTCCCGTTTACACATTGGCGTGCACGTAAAAGATCCCTTGGTAGTTGGAATTCAATATAAGAGTAGGTCGTAGCGCTGCTGTCCAGGCAAAATTTCCCTCGTAGCACACTGTATGGCGTATTAACGTCTTCATTAGCCCAGTTTAGGTGCAGAACAGTAGGACGTTAAACCCCATTTTATTTCATTTTCATTTCATGTTTCCTTAAACAGCCAGGAAATGAAACAAGAAATCATTTAAAATGCCTGAATGTGTTTGATAGATGTACCGGGGTTGAAGATCTATTAGATTTTATCGGGCTGTCATATGGCGTATGAAATGTGCCCTAAATGTGAAAGTTGGTAACACGACGGTAAACGATATGTCATATAATCCATCAAATGGCTAAACAACCATGGTGTGATCCACGTCCTGATATATTACTAGTCCAACAACTTTGATACTAAAGATGGCGCATCATGGCGCAAATTAAAAACCAAACCTCCGACATGTCTGGCTATTTTGACGCGAGTAAACACTATTAAGACTACAAACTCGATCTTAATCACGTTTATTTTCAAGCTTTCTTGCACACGTTTCTCGTACCGACCATTTTGGACAAAGGCCTAATCAATTGCTGGTGCATCGCCATCGCGTTGAATTGGTGAGTCGCGGGTTAAAGATTAGCGAGCCGGAAAAATACAGCAATTCTTTCATTACTGTTCTCATATTCGATGAAGCTTGGGCAAAAATAATCGGATTTTATTGCCAAATATGACGTTTACGATGGTCAAAATATTAAGATGAATATTTCATTTATTTACTTTAAGGTCTTTGTAAGGAGACACGACGTGATTGGCGCAAAAAATAAATGACTGGTTCCCCCGTTTGTCTGAACTCCGGGGTAGAACCTTTAAGATGACTCGTTAATATAATTCTTTAGAATTTGTTAGGGTTCGATTGTTGATCGACATTAGTATAATGTTTTATAACCAATTTTCTTCCATGCTTCTATCGCGCTTCGCTTACACACCAGGTTTTTTCTACTCTTTCGAATTTGATGGGGCTTAAAAAAAGAATGATTCTCTCATAATGAAGTAGACATTGCGGCGCCGGATTTCATCTTTTCCTAATTTCATTATTTACTTAAGCTTAATTTAAACCACGGAGACTGTTGAATTGATTGAGTAAATCAAAGTTTTTTTCTAAGTGATCGATATATTGGAATGATTTCTGTTTTGTTGTTATTGTGATCTCGCGATTTCATGACGTCCACATGAAAAGAGATTTTTATTATTGTACATGGGATCAAATCACAGAGAAGAATTAATTTTGTTACGTTTGATTTTTCAAGGGTGTGGGGGAGACATTGAGACTACAAGTCGGCAAAAAAAAAAAAAAAAAAAAAAAAAAAAAATGGTAGCTCGGATGGGACGAAAAACCGAACCCAATGGCGTGTATGTAAAAGATCCTCTAGCAGTTGGAATTCGCGAAGTGTAGGAGAAAACGCATATAAAACAGTTTCTCTCACCATAGCACACTGCATGGTATTGTAATCCCCCGGCCCAATATCATTACAGCTTAGAAGGGGATAAAAATTACAAATAAATTGGCCTATTAGGAGGTAAATGGCAACCCCTTTTTACCGTTTTATAAATAAAATTTACGACCTCCATCATAGGGACAAAAAGGCCAACACGGGCATTTGTTATAGGGCCAGTTTACAAAACCCTAACCCTAACCCCTGTGAAACATAGGTCCACCACACAAACGAAATCTCTAAATCCAGGGACAATCGCGATAGCAAGAAAAAGATATTTCAAGATATTATGGGAAACCCAGCTTATAAACCTATAACGGTAAATCTCTTTGATCTTTGTGGTTTATTCTATGCCCGTAATAACTTGCGGTCTGAATATGTAGAGAATAATTTGGGGGTATTTTTCTGGAAGTTTTTCTTTAAATCTGTATCGGGATATTCCAGTGTTATGAACAAATACTTATCTTCTGATTTAAAATATGCAACTGTCGTTCTAAGGGACATTTTGGAGCTGCCATAGCACAGTCACCATAGCACAATAAAATCAAATGTTCCACGAGGTTCATTATTTAGCAGTGACTTGTATATATAGACTAGCTCCCGAATAGCGGAAGTTTTCCACTCTTCAAATCGCTGCCTTGACAAAATACCCTCAAATACTAACAGTGCCACCCCTCCCCCTAATTTTTTTTGACTCCCCCACCCCTCCGTATTTAATAACGAGTACAAAATCAAAAGTTCCTTTTGGTGACACCGATTTTTATGTTACTTGCTCAGAATGCATCAATGGAATTTATTTTTCAAAATTTTCCGGAGGTGGGGGGTTACGCTACACTTTTTAAAAATCTTAAACTTACCCCACCCTTATAACCCAAATATGTCCTGGCCCGGGCCCCACACACTATTAATCCGGTCGGGCATAAAGAGATCTACTTAGAAGTAACTAGGCCATAAATATTAATTCGTTTTAATGTATTTTTCCACCCGCATTTTAAAAAAAATCCCATAAAACATAGGGGATGGAATGCAAATTTGAAAACCCTCCATAAAGACATTTAATGAAGTGAAAAAATACAACGAATCTCCTTAATGCTGTTAATGGCTCCAACAATGGAGGACGGTTGAGGTGGATGTTTTAAATCACGGCGAGGATGTCTGGTTCATTAGCCTGATACTTATCTACACCCTGACACCTATAAACAAATGTATTACGTCAATTTCATCCTCGCCATTCTCCTCTAAGACATAATGCATTTATTCCACGTGACCGAATCCGCCTCGTTTTACATTACGACGCCATGATGCTTTTTGGGTGCATCCAAATTCCGAAACGAACTAATGACAAAAACGAAACGAAAACTCGTTATATAGGACCCCGATGCGTACCACATGGTCAGGAAGGTTTTTAATTTATAGCGATTTGGTTAACTGGGTGTAAAATGAACATATAAACAATTATGGATTGCCTACATATGTTATTCTACCAACGAGGTTTACATGATGGACGAACAAGAGGGATTGTAATTGAGAAAACGGTTGTAACTCATCATAACGTTCTTTCAAGATTTTCTTTATTCGATATTAGAGAGAGTCCTACATAAAACAGTGTTAATGTAATCTTTAAGATGTGAAAATGCCTGGAGGTTGATTGTATAAACTATATTTTACTTCATATTTAACTTCATAGAAATCTACTGTATACAATATAATATAGAGACAATTGTTTAAACCGCTGAGAGGCAAATTATAAAATAGGTTTCAATATGTTTCATGATTTACTAAAATAATGTGTAACAGCTCGACATATTTTATTTTTTGTGTGGGGTATAGTTGAACGAAATATTATATAGTTATTTTTTTTTGAAAAATACAATCATTGGGATTGGAAAATTATGGATCTGGAATTTTGATGAAATGAAATGGAGTTGGGTTTAACGTCCCAAATTTCTGCATCAGTCGTTCTAACGAAGATGGGGGATTTTTCTATGCAGTGTGCTATGAGGGGAACCCGGGGACCTCTTGATTAGTGAGCCTGTCCCTTAACCACTGAGCACCCGTGCCCCCCCCACCCGCACGCATTTTGAAAGGGATATGTGGCATTTTTATAGATATTTATTTCGTCAATTATAAATAAATATTGAATATTTATATTTTATAACTATTTTAGGAATAAATGCCTGACCACTCCCCATCACCGCCCTCACCACCATTCTTTTTAAAAGGCATGATTTGACATTTTATAGACAAAATGTATTTTATGCTAATATTTATTTTAAGAATAAATGTATGACAACTCTTCTGAACAAATTTGTGAGAACTGGAAGTAGAGATGTGATCAAAACTTTTACAAATATTTATAATAATAATATTCATTTATTAATTTCAGGGAGAGGTAGTCTATATAGGCTAAACCATATTCTCTATCATATGCACATATCCCGAATGAAATGTTATTTACATAAAAAAATCTTTTTTCTTTCCGTAACTTTTTAAATAATAAAATGCTTTTGTTTGAGGTAATGAAGCCTACGATTTTGCTTTTACTATTTCCACTTTAATCATGTGTGCGATTTTAGCCAAGTGTACGATTTTACGATTTTAATGAAATGAAATTTACGATTTTGATGAAATTTACGATTCTAATGAAATTTGCGATTTTAATGAAATTTACGATTTTAATGAAATGAAATTTACGATTTTATTCGCGTGTACGATTTTGTTTTTATGATTTTAATTAATTGTAAGGTTTTGTTGTGCTACGATTTTGATCAAGCGTATGCTATTGTTTTGAGCTATTTTATCCATATGTACGAATTTGTGTTTGGGATTTTAATTAAGTGCACGGTTTTGCATGTACTATCCTGATCAATATACGATTTCGTTTGTACAAGTTTAAACAAATACGTTAATATTGTGCGATTTTAATCAAATGTACGATTTTGCTTGTACTATTCTAATCAAATATATGATTTCGTTTGTCCGATCTTAATCCAGGGCACGATTTTGATTAATATATGTTTTTGATTTTACGATATTAGTCAAATATACGATACTTTTTGATGGCGGCTCTCTGTGCGACGTTAAAGAAGGGTAGGATTTTGCTTGCACGACTTTAAAGTTCCAATTTCACTTTTTCTAAGAAAGTCAAAATATAATTATTTCTATGTTTTTTGCTCAAAAGGTTGTCAACTCACTATTATACGATCATGGACAAAATTTTGGGGGGGTTAGAAAGGGTGACACTGGTTGATTGAGGAAATAGTTACTCAATTACCTCCCTTGTTTTCCTATTCTTCTCCATGGACGGCCATCTTCAAACGTTTGAATTTGAAGTTGAAAATGATATATTTGCCAATTTCTCAACTGGCAATAGTGAATTATAGGATTAATAGGATTATTCTTTAACAAAGTAGGACTGTTTATAGGTTCAATCTATTTTGGGGCTTTATTTTAATAAATTTTAAAAATATAACTTAAAAAAATGCTATTGGAACTTTAATGACGTGTACGGCTCTGTGCGATTTATTGAAGTGTACGGTTTACCACGATTTAAATCTAGCGAACGTTTTAAATCAAGCGTACTATTTTACAAAAGTGATCTTCGCTGGCATGGTCGTATAAAATATTGCTTATTACTGGATATAAGCATGTGGAGGTCGGGTGTTCGATACATGCATTGACATAGAAAGGTTATCCAGATTTCCCGGCGTGGTTATCCCTTGTCAGTGATGCAGGGCGGAGGGCTTGACAAGGACAGCTGCCGTGCACGTAAAAGATCCCTTGGCAGTTGGAATCCCATAAAAGAGTGGCCGTAGTACCGCTGTCCGGGCAAAATTTCCCTCATAGCACACTGTATGGTGTATGCCCGTTTTCATTAGCTCAGCTCGGAGCAAAACAGTAGGATGTTAAACCCCATTTAATTTTATTCCATTTCATCAAGTGTGTTACAAAAGTGTTTTTCACTAGCGTGGTCGTATAAAATATTGCTTATTGCTTGGTATAAGAATGATTTATTATTAATACTGTTTGATATTAAATGACGATCGCACTGCATCGCTTTAAAATAAAGCCCTGAAAGATGCGAATGATGGATGGATCGTCTTCTCTATAATTTCTCCACTCTCTTCCGAGAGGTCGGGCTAATGGCATCGAATGATAAGCCATGTGAACGGTCTCGTCTTTTAATCCGTCAATTATACCCAATTACTTTTATCAGAAAATTATGTATCTGAATCTTATGGCTCTGTTAATTTATTTTATTCCCGATCCCTTCAGTTTAAATCGCGGACTTGATTGCCGCTTATACAAACTTAAAGAGCCATTCGCTATCATAACGGAATATCTAGATCCCTTGGTGTCACGTGACTGTCAACCATTGCTGTGTTTGGCAGCTGGGGTAATGCTTTCTCGCCGATAAGAGCGCAACTCGTCAAGAGTCGAAGCAAGTCAATGAGCAGTGAATCAGAAGATGTCTCAATTTTACTGACGAGCTTTAGTCCAGATTAAGGTTTTGCCACCAGAATACGTGGCGTATCGGACAGAGATCGACGCACGGCTTACGGGAACTAATACCATACAAATTGCTTGCAGATGAAAAGCGTCCTTGTCTGTAGAGCCTATATTAGTGGAGGGATCATGGCTAATGGCATGATTGTAGGCCGAGCACTAGTTAGGGTAATATAAAGGATTTATTTGAACCTAGATAACCATATGTTATATTGTCTGGAACCCTAATAAAATAAAATGGAATCTGATATAGACTGTTTGTCTAGTTGTGTAAGAGTTGCTCTTTCTCAATTTACCCCGAACATATTAAACGGGGTATAATCTGGCCCAACAATTAAAGGTAAATATATATGTTATCGTTCCTGGAAGTCAGCACACTACTTCATTATTTTGAGAGAGAGAGTGAGAGAGAGAGAGAGAATAGAGAGAGAGGGGAGGTTTACCCCTCCCCTCGTCACAAACTAGGTAATTTCGGGACTAGCACATGGTTCAATTTTATTTCAATAATTTGCTTGCGATAAGGGGTCCTTAGCAGTGGAAGGAAGCCGGAGGTTGGACAGGCGACCCGAGCGAGAGAAAGAGAGAGAGTGAGAGGGAGAGAGAGACAGAGACGGAGAGAGGTAACGTCCACTTAAAACAAACTATGTCATTTCAAGACCAACATGTTATGTATCAATTTTATTTCAATAAATGGCTTACTCGTTGGTTTAATGATTTGTGTTTTTTTTCTGGGAGGTGTATCAAGAATGACTTGGTTAATGCATTGTTCGTAAAACCAAGACAATCACCTCGTCATCATCGTCGTCGTCATCAATTATCATCATTCATTCATCATCATCATCATCATCATCATCATCATCATCATCATCATCATCATCATCATCAGTGAAGGAAACATGGTAGTAGCATTGTGTGTTCTGTGTGGTGTACACTAAGAAGAAAGAATATGTTAACGATTTGTTTATGATGATGGTTGTTGAAACCACCACACACAGACAAACAGTCCTTCCACAGTCTATAAACTCCTATACAAACTATACTCTGTTTATGATAAGCGTATTAAAACCATAGGTAATATGTCATTATCATGTTAAATACATTCCATCTATAGTCTGTTTTAAACATTACATAATAAATCAACCGCTTGTTGTTTATCTTATAACATAATGTCTTAAACAGAATAATGGCTGCCTAAAAATGTCGGTTATTTCAACACAAATAAACGGAACGGCAAGTTATCAGTCACTCTATAGTCCCATCTTGTTAAAAGTCAAGTCCGTGGCAAGGAATAGGGTCGCCTATCCAACCTTGTGGGTTTTCTCTGGGTCCTCCGGTTTTCCACCACTGCTAAAGACCCCTACGCACAAGCGAATTATTGAAATAAAATTAAATCATATGTTAGTCCCGAAATGATCTAGTTTGTGTCAATTGGACGTTAAGCCCCATTTCTCTCCTTCTCTGTTAAAAGTCCTTCAAGTAACAATTATCTTAAAGGGGCTAAATCACTAACATTTGGGACCTGGACAAGGACACACATGTGTTGCATCGCACACGATAATGTGATACGAATGTAGTAATTGAAGCAGCTAAATCGCTAATATTTAGGACATAGAAATTAACACAGATAGGTTGCAAAGCATATGATAATGTAATATAAATGTATATAAATTGATTTACATTCAATCGTTTTTATTGTAATTTATAATCAGTTATGTATGGCGAAATGCGGCCCTAATTGTCTCAATCGAATGGCAATCCCTAGCGTCTGGTTATTCCAATCAACACCGATAGTATTTAATGTGCATGCTCTCCGGATAATAATAATAATAATAATAATAATAATAATAATAATAATCACTTTATTTCAAACGGGTAGAAAATTAGGCCTTCTTAGGTCTTTCTTACATTTTGCCCTTATAACAACATCCCCGTTTGGCATGACTTGTGGAATATGTTAATACTCTGGGTGTCGGTCCTGTTCAAACAATGGTTAATTATTTTATAGAGAAATGGGGTTTAACGCCCACTCGACACAAAATAGGTCATTTCGGGACTAACACGTGGTTCAATTTTATTTCAATAATTCGCTTGCGCGTAAGGGTCTTTAGTAGTGGTGGTTGGGGGGGGGGCGGAGAACCCGGCGAAAACCCACGAGGTTGGACAGGCGACCCTACTCCTTGTATGCTTAATAATTTTTTGATAAAGATACATGTTTGTATTGACACGTTGTATGTAATAAAATAAGAATTAATAAATCCATAAATATCTTATAATTTAAATCATTCTTGTTTGAATTTGACTCCTATTGTTTTATTAAAAAATGTTATGTGTTTGATATTTTTAGAGAAAAAAATAAGTTGTTAAAAATTGTTCTGGGCCCAAGTTCACAGAGCACTCTCAGACTTAAGTTAACAATTGTTTATGAGAAATATCTTTGATCCTGAAACACCAAATTGTACACGTAGTTTCTGATTGATGTATTTGATACATTAAAACAACAATAGTTTTATAAAGGGCCATATTTTAGATACAATAAGACAAACAATTTTAGTTAATATAAGGCGATAAAATTTTGAGTAAATTATTAATCTTTAAGTGGCATTTAGAGATTGGGAAACACATTAACAGAACACAGTTTTTATAGGAAACAATTACTGGTTTATTCTAAAAGCACGACCTTTCGACAAGTATTACTAAATGTCATTGTGCTTAATAACGATAAGAGGATACTTGTCGAAACGTTGGGCTTGTGTATAATAAACCAGTAATTGTTTCCCATAAATATTGTGTTCTGTTATTAAGTTATGTCTGAGACGATTTCTGCGATACAATGTACATTATTATGTCATTCCTTAAACAGAAAATATATTTTTCATAATAAGCTAGAGTCGCTTTGCCTTTAATAGTTGGTTTAGTGCGCAACGACGACAGACCAAAGAATCCCGCGGAAAATGTTGTGATGAGATTTTCTGCTCAATTGGTTTCGATTAGACGCAATAATTACACGTCAGCTAGTTAACAAGGCCCCGTGATCTCACGTGATCCCGCTGATCTATCAAAGAGCAGACGACATAGGATAAAATGGCGGCATGTTTCGATCGCCTCAATAATCTGTCAAATCATACGTCACGTATAATGACTAAATAAGGAGTCTTGTGGGAGAGGAGTTCCAGAAGGAATCGGAATATTCGAAAATGTTTAAGGAGACTGTGATTAACGTTCTGTCTCGGACTCAAAACCTTTTTGAAAAGGTGGCCCAGTGTGTGTGTGGTGATAATTCACTAACAACGAGGGCCCCGGAACGGTCCTATGGATTTACCGACGTGTTTTTCTCATGTAAGTGCTGCAGGGTCGAGTATCTGAAAAGATCAGAAGGGTTCCGGTTTCGACCCCCACCATCATAGCCAGGACCATTCCTATGATTTACCGCCGTGTTTTTTCCACGTAAGTGATGCAGGAGAGATTTGGTAGCCTTTATGAAACACCGAGTCGCGCGAGCACCAACAAAAACCTTGGCACGAAAAACAGACGGAAACGTCAGTGTCCGGTCAAACTAGATCGAAAATTACACTACCTGACGTATGTATGTCTATATTGGTCCGGTTGGTGTTGACGGGAGGGGGGAGGGGTAGGACGTTGAACCCGGTTTCAGATCATATTTATTCATATTTATCTGTTATAAGACATCCCGTTCTCCTAGCACGAATTTGGCGACTTTTGTTTCGCTGCCACATGACATTCGGAGAGAGAGAGAGAGAAATGGGGTTTAACGTCCACTCAACACAAACTAGGTCATTTCGGGACTAACATATGGTTTAATTTTATTTCAATAATTCGCTTGTGCGTAGGGGTCTTTAGCAGTGGGAGGAAACCGGAGTGCCCGGAGGAAACCCACGAGGTTGAGAAGGCGCCCCTATCTCCATGCCACATACGCTCACACCAGGGCTCGAAACCACAGCCGCAAGCCAGAGGTGACCGGCCAGCTAGAGATCAAAGCGCGGCACTCTAGACCACTAGACCATCCCCCCATGACATTCGGACAAGTGATTACGAGTGTCGTGATATATTCCAATATTGTGAACTCAAGGATATTTGGTTGATAAGTTTATAAAGTTTAGTCTGAGATATCACTTCAGACAGCAATGACATTGCTTTATAGGGACGAACAAGATCAGAGTTGATTCGAGATGTGTTTCCGACCAGCATGCTTCTGAATCTTATCACATAACTTCTGTTAGGGGGCGAGGGGTCTTAGTCGAACGACTATGACACCATGAGTGAGAATATCCTGGATTCAGATCATGTCTGGACAATAGGAATCCACTGTTTCAATGGTATTTAGTAATTAAACTAGAGTATACAGGTCACAATTCTATGGAATACAATTACTGCTTATTACTGATCTCTGGTTTATCAGTTTTAACCAAGTATTGCTGTGTACATGTATATATTGTTCTGTTCTATTTTCATTTTATCATTGCTTGATAATGAGTATAGAAGCCTAGTTATAAGCAGTAATTGTATTCCATAGTAAAGGAATCCACACTGGAATGTTCTTGCAAACAGCAGGATCGAACCCAGGATCGCCTGCTTAGTGAGCATGCGCCTTGTCACTGGGCCACCACGGCGCCTTCTGTTTAGTAAGACGGCGCACGTTGATGATATCATTTTTTCGTCTTGGTGTTCAAACCGTTTAACCGCACGATTACCAAATTTCTAGAACTTAAAAACTAACAAAGCAGAACTAAAAAGAATTCCAGATCTCGTGTTTTCATAAAGAACAAAAAGAGTCACGTCTATCTGCCTGTAAACGAAGTAAGACAATGCGTGCTTTCCATATGTTAGGCCACACCAAATTGATTTTCTGTTATTCGGGAAAAATGTTAAACAAATATTATTTATATCTTTGGGAAAACCCCAAAGTAATGGGCTGTTCAGGCCTGTGGTTAGCGGGGGTTGTGGGCAAGAAAGGCATGTTGCCCGTTGGTTTCGTATTGCATCCAATGGAAAGGGCACCAAAGGCGCCCATTGGGGTAAGCGATTCTTTTCCCATTGGGTGTCCGATTTGTTCCAGGGGTGGCAGCTGATTCTCTTGCCCCCTCCCTGTTAGCTACGGCTCTGCTGTGTTGTTCAAGTGTTTATAGTTCTAACTTTATAAGTTTTGGAAATTTTAAACAAAACACCTTTCATGTGGATTCAAGCGGCTAATTATTTATCATGGCCCAGAAAATCAAATTTGCGTGGTGGCATTACCAGCATTAAAATACCGGGTTGAGCTGTCAAAAAGGTTTCAGTTCCACAACATGGATTCTTGTGGCTATATGTATTTATCAAGGAAATTGAGTTGCTGAATGCTTTAACGCGTTTGTTTTAGGTCAAGTGGCATGGTTTCGACTCCCTGCGTGTCCATGTCAATGAATAGGTTTGCACATCCAACCTCGTAGGGTTTCTCTAGGTAATCCGGTTTTCATCCGATGCTAAATACCCCTAGGTGCAAGCGAATTAGTGAGATAAAATTGAACCATATTTTGGTCCCGAAATGACCTAGTTAGTGTCTATTGGACATTATTCCGTCATATGCTCGAGGCTTGCCTAACTTCCGGTGGTTTCCTCCCGATATTGCCACTTCTAAAGATTCTTGTGCTAGCGAATAATGGAATTAAAAATGTAAATATATGAGTCCTGAAATCTCTTCCCCTCCCTCTCTCTCCGAAGAACATACACTCTGGTTAGTTTGGCCTTACCAGTAGGTTTTCTACAGTTCTATAAGAATCTATAGAGTCTATTGTGGTAGAGTCATTATGGTGGAACATCAGGGGGTTGCACGCGTGATAAATGCATATAATAGACAGTTGAGTTAAATTTAAATGCACGTACATGAGTTTACATGTGCATCACACTGTGTATACATGAGTTAAACGTGTTACTGACTTCTCTTATGTTTAATACAGATGCCGAGCGGAGAGGTTGATTAACTTGCGTACTTAGTTTTTTGTTTCAAAACAAGAAAAACAAATGATTTATACCGAACTCATTAAACGGCCAATTTGTCTTTCAATTACATTTCTTCATTCATGCCTTCCGCTTCGACACGTGCGTGTTGACATCAACGACCTTCCAAGAGCGAATGTCATCGAGAAAGAAATGACACCAAATTAATTCTGAGTTTGGCAACACGGGCGGTCATTTGCGATAAAAGAGAAAAAAGTTGAACATCTTTTCAAGTTTATTGTTTATGATTTTGAGCGCCTGTTTCAGATTTTAAAATACTTATATTAACTATCGTAAACTTACTAATGATAGTAACTTTTAAATGGTACTGATGATCAAAATGGCGACGACCTGTGGAGAAAATGGCTACAGGAACTGGTGAAGTCTTTTAAAACACTTTTTATAGACTTCTAGTAACTGTTTTATTTGTTTTTTACGATATAATTAAGTGACTTCAAAAATGTTTAGTACATTATTTTTTAGTCGCTGAAAGTTTTCTGTCTGAAAATATCAAATTTGTCCACGGATTAATCTACTTCACTAAATGGTATTCAGAGGGATCCGTTAACTACGGAAGCCCATAAGGGTCAATCAAATGAAAAAAAAATATTCTGACTATCTTGTAATTACAAGATAGCTATCTTGTAGTTACAAGATAGCTATCTTGTAGTTACAAGATAGCCTATCTTGTAATTACAAGATAGCCTATCTTGTAATTACAAGATAGCCAAAGCCTTCTGACTATCTTGTAATTACAAGATAGCTATCTTGTAATTACAAGATAGCTATCTTGTAGTTACAAGATAGGCTATCTTGTAGTTACAAGATAGGCTATCTTGTAATTACAAGATAGGCTATCTTGTAATTACAAGATAGCCAAATTAGTTTTCTTGTATTTCAAGGTCGTCCCACACTGATTTATCGGATAGTTATAAGCCAAAGTGTGTGTGTGAGAGAGAGAGAGAGAGAGAGAGAGAGAGAGAGAGGGAGGGAGAGGGAGGTCATTTCGGGACTAACATAGGGGTCTTTAGTAGTGGGGTGGGGGTTGGATGGCGAATGGTTAGCACGTGCACGCAGTATCACAAAGCCTGTAATTGAGTCAACTGGCGTGGTTTCGAAACCCCTGTTGTACGTGACAAGGAGTAGGGTCGCCTGTCCAACATCGTGGGTTTTCTCCGGGTCCTCCTCTTTCCTCCCGCTGCTAAAGACGCCTACGCGCAAGTGCATTATAGAAATAAAATTAAACCATATGTTAGTCCCGAAATGACCTAGTTTGTGTCGAGTGGACGTTAAACCACATCCCCCTCTCTGTTTAGCAGTTGGAGGAAACCGGAGGACTGACAACCTGATGATGCCGATCCCGTAACATACAATAATACTTCGTTGAGCTGGAGGGTTGGCAGGTCGATTTGTTAGCACATGCGCACTGTATCGTAAAGCCTGTCATTGAGTCAACTGGCGTGATTTCGAATCCACCGTTGTACGCGACAAGGAGTAGTATCGCCTGTCCAACATCGTGGGGTTTCTCCGGGTCCACTGTTTTCCTCCCACTGCTAAAGATCCATACGTGCAAGCGATTATTGAAATTAAACTATATGTTAGTCGCGAAATGACCTAGTTTGTGTCGAGTGGACGTTACACCTCCCCTCACTCTCTTTAGCAGTTGGAGGAAACCGGTGGACAGGCGAGGATGGACAGGCGATCCTACTCCTTGTCACGTACAAATGGGGATTCGAAATGACCTAGTTTGTGTCGAGTGGACGTTAAACCATATACCCCTCTCTGTTTAGCAGTTGGAGGAACCCGGAGGACTGACAACCTGATGATGCCGATCCCGTAATATACAATAATACTTCGTTGAGCTGGAGGGTTGGCAGGTCGATTTGTTAGCACGTGCGTGTTTTATCTTAAAAGCCTGTCATTGAGTCAACTGACGTGGTTTCGAATCCCCCTTTTGTATGTCACGGGATCGGCATCACCAGGTTGTGCCCTCATTAAATACTATTCATACTCTCATTAACTTCATTCCCTCATTAATAGCATTTATGATACATTGATTTCATGTTAAAGATACCTCCCGCGCGTACAAACTGTGTGATTTGATGATATATTTGGGATAAAAATATATTCAAGCTAATTAATCTATCAAACGTTTGCTTCAAATCCCTCTCAAAACATTGTATACATCAGGAGATACCGCAAGCTATAAATAATCTGCTTTTAAACGCTATGTCAGTCAGCTCATTTCATTGATGGAGGGTCCGTTTTTCAGAATATCCCTTTCCTTACTTACTTTTCAAAAATCAAAATTTAAAGAAGTTTGAAAAATAGAAATAGCGTTCTGTGGCTTCAAAGAGCGTATTAAAATTGATGAGTCATGATATAAATATGCAGTTGGTGGGTGTATGAAGGCAATGGTATTTATGGGAGCATGAAATCGGTGTATGGTGATCTTTAAATTGGCATATCGGTATCTTGTAATTACAAGATAGCTATCTTGTAATAACAAGATAGTCTATCTTGTAATTACAAGATAGGTTATCTTAGGCTATCTTGTAATAACAAGATAGCTATCTTGTAATAACAAGATAGCCTATCTTGTAATAACAAGATAGCCTATCTTGTAATTACAAGATAGTCAGAATTTTTTTTTTCATTTGATTGACCCTTATGGGCTTCCGTAGTTAACAGTTAAAATCAAAATACACGACACAACCAAAATAGCAACGAAGGCAGGAAATATGTGGTCAAGACTTCCACAACGTACCTCCCCCAACGAACAAATAAATACGTGTTATTTATTATTATAGATACATTATGCAAGAGCTAAATCTGTATATTGCAGGTCTTTCTTTAGGCCTGATATGTGTTAGCTAAATTATTAATTACACATTAATTAAGTTATCTAGACCATAATCAAACCTCGTTGCTGCTCAACTTTCATTCATGAAATGGATAATCGAGAATTTGTCTTTTTATCGTATCGACTTTAGTAATGACGATCGAGGCTAGATCGAAATTTCAATCGCTAAATTCTCGGTTCTTAGTCTATAAGTTTTCAGCAAGTTCCTTTACACGATCTAGTTTTTAACGATTATAATGAGAATTGCCAGCTCTTTATCTTATCTCCCATAATGTATTGGGGTATTTAACCAGTCGCCGATTTAAAACAGTAGGAACAATATTTCGACAGCTAACACTATTTTATTGAATTAGATTGATTTCAGTATTTTAATTATCAATAAACTGCTAGCTGTCAAACATACAGTCTATCATATCTCAACACTGGATTCATGAAATGTACGTCCAATGCACGTAAAAGATCCATTGGCAGTTGAAATCCGATAAATCTTTCATGGACAGCGGGGTTAAATATGGCCTACTCTTATTTTGAATTCCAACTGCCATGGGTTCTTTAACATGCAGCCACTCTCTAGACGTTACAATGTGCCTTGCCAAGTCCGCAGTCAGGCAAATCAATGTCCAAACCGAAACGAATTAAAATTTAATAATTGATTACTTTATTGGTGTTTTACCCCAAACTAAGAAGTATCCCAACCGTTGGTGATAGCCGCGGTGGATCATTGCGTAAATTACTGGTTCAATAGCCAGAAGGTCCAGTATTCGATCCTTGTGTGGAGCGAGAAATTTCCCCTGGATTTTTCATCTTGGTTTCCTTTGTTAGTGGTGCAGAACGGAGGGTGTGACAAAGGATAAGTATAGTTGTTTGGATAGGTCGAAAACAGATGCTTCGTGGACATATGAGCGTGCACGTAAAATAACCCTTAACAATTGGAATTTGAAATAAATTTCTCTCCAAGCGCACTATAACATGTTGTATGCCCGTATTTATTCCCAACCTCTAGTTCATAAAGGGGAGCGAATGGTCAGCACGTGTGTGCTATATCATAAGGTCTATCTTTAGGTCAACTGGCATGGTTTCGATTCCTTGGCTGGACGTGACAAGGAGTAGGGTCGTCTGTCCAATCTCGTCGGCTTGAACCATGTGTTAGACCCGAAATGACCTAGTTTGTGTCAAGTAGGCGTTAAACCAAATGTCTCCCCCCCTTTTTTCAGTTCATCAGAAGTTATGTTTGTTATGAAGTAGCTGAAGCGCGAATCCGGCTTCCAGGCATACTTGTCACGCACCATTTTGTTAATTTTCATCAGAGATTAGCAGCTTTTAATCCAGATTAGGGATATTAAAGCGACGATAACGAGTCGATTGAACCCTTTGATCACCACACCGTGATATTATTGAGTGGGGCCTTCTGGGTTTTCAAACGAGGCTCTGAAAGGCACCATATATTAGACTGTGTGTATCAAAGGCAGGACTACTATATGCCTTTAGCTAAGGAGATAGAAGTTACAAATCCACCCCTACCCCCCGCACCAACATTCTCATTGCCATCAAACACCGTTGGCTCCTTTGGCAAAGAAAAATCTGCCTGCGATATCACCCTCGTCGAAAGCAGACGTTACGTCCCGTCAAGGACGATAGGAAGGAAGGGTATTCGCATGAAGCTCTTGGACCCACTGTGTAGTAGAATAGGTATTTAAGGGATCCAAGCCAGAATCAAGTTTTCAAGGCGACGTGGGGTCTGGTCGATTGCATGGTCTATTGTAAATCTTAAACCCTCACTTCCTTTCATTTCAGTTCTTATTTTCTTGCGTTTAATTAAAATAGCATTATGCAAGAGCAAAATCTGCTTATTACAGGTCTTTCTTTAGGCCTGAAATGTTATCAATTAGACATTAATTAACATATCCAGACCATAATAAACTCTTAAAGTCAACGCTAGCCTTCAATGTTGGCGGATTGAATTTCTATATGCCGTTGATAATTAAATCAATCAAGTGGATACTCGAGACTATGCTGTTTATAAAATGATTTGAGTAATGGTGACCGAGGCTATGTGAATATTTCAAATGCTTTTTTCTCGGCTAATAGTGGACCAATTTGACTGAAATTTTCAGCAAATTACCATTATCTAGTTTTTAACTATTATAGTGAGAACTGCCATCTCTTTATCTTATCTCCCATAATGTAACTTTAATTATACATTATGGGAGATTAGATAAAGAGATGGCAGAGTTCTCGCTATATATACTGAGCGCCATAGAAAATGGATCACTTAGTTTTTCGTTATTGATGTGTTCCCATTTGGATATTGCTCACAATAAGAAGCAAAATAAATAAGATATCTTTACAGGATCATTTTGTTATACGAAAAACTAATTGATGCGTTTTCTATGGCGCTCATTATATTATAGTTGAACCGATATATTAGCGTTTGAATTTGAGGCCCGACCTCGATCATCATTACTAAAGTCAGTACGATAATAAACATAGCCTCGATTATCCATTTTAGGATTAAATCATCAATGAGCGTTGAACAGCAATTCAGATTCAAATCCAGTGAAAATCCGACACATAACATGGCATCGAGAGTTGGTTCAGGTCTCGGCATGTGAATAAATTCTAATTAATGGTTTATATATTTCAAACCTAAAGACAAATCTATAGTAGGTAGATTTAGCTCTTGCATAGTGTATGTTTAATGTTTTTATAAATAAAGGTATCCATGGGAAAATGTATGCTACAAATAAAATATCAGAAGACGAAATATTAATAGATTATTGCAAATTAAAAATAAATCTTGCTCAGGATTCTTATTTATTGTCGAACATTCAATTAAAATTAGTCAAAATCTAGTACCAACATATTTGAATTTGCATAGACGAAATCAAAGTATATACCTTTAAATTATGTCCATTGTGTCATCAATGTGATGAAGATTTACTTCATTTTATGTTTGAATGCATAGAAACGAAGAACGTCAGAGAAATTAGTTTTGAACGTGTGCATTTGGTAAATATCAGTCGTTGTAACTTCTTAAACCTGTTAAATTCACAGGCACTCGAAGGGATTAAAATAAAACTTCTTACTACTGCTTGACTATATAGGGATTAAAATAAAACTTCTTAGTACTGCTTGACTATTTAAAATAAAACTTCTTACTTCTATATGTAGTCAAGCAGTAGTAAGAAGTTTTATTTTAATCCCTTCAAGTGCCCGTGGTTAAATTCTAGCGGTCCTTGTATATTATTATAGATCTCCAATTATATAGAAATGATCACAAAGTATCATATAAATTGCTGCAAAATATAATTGTACATATCATTTTCTAGTTGATTCAAACTTGTAACGTTTGGTCTTTGACTTATATTACTGTAATAAACTTATTCTTTTTCTTATTCTGTTTAATGTATTTGCTAATGTGTATAATATACGAAAAAAATAGATTTTTCAAATCAAGCATTAAGGTTAGCTTATAAACAACACAAACATACAACGATTAGTAAATGACGAAAATGAAAGTAAAAACATAAACCTTTAAAATCTACTAACAATTACTAACAATTTGTAACTATTACAGAGGAATTATTTATGGGTGAAATTATTTATCGTTTTCATCATTGACCAGCAAGAAACATAAATAACTGCTATGGATATTAACGACAGTGACAAATTTCAATAATGTCTTTAAATAATCATTTTAATGTACGTTTATGAAATAACTGTAATTAATTAAGAATTTAATACATATATAAAGAAAACGAATTAAATATGTTGAATTATTTTTCGTTTAGTGTATTGATTAGATATATATTAAGCCCTATAAATATTGGTAAATATTTGGGTTTACGCAGCACCTGTGACGTGTTCGTACCAGCTTGTAAGCTACGTTAATCCCACGTGGGGCTTTAATATCGGTTATTTACAAGTCTATAAGTAATTTGGTTTCCCCAGAATTAGATATGATGCGAAATTAAAAGCATTTGATTAAAAATAACGTACAACACATGGAGTGTGGAATTGTCGATATTATATTAATGTTATCCTTAATGGACGTTGGAGAGAGAGAGGAGGGAGAGAGAGAGAGAGTGGTGTACGTCCATTCGACAAAAACTACGTGATTTCGGGACTAACACATGGATCAATTTTATTTCGTTATCGGTTGCGCGTGGGGATCTTCAGCAGTGGGATTATAACCGGAGGGAATCGAAACCATATTACTTGACTAAATGACGGACCTTCCGATTTCACTCACACGTGTTAAACTATTAAACCAATCAACCCCCTTAAACGATGTTGTTGTGATGTTTAATTTAGAAAAAAAACATCTGCGAAAGGAATTGTTTTGGAGACATATTGAATCTATACCTAACTTACTCTAGCAACAAACTAAAATTACCTACCCACCCGTAAAAAACAACCCCAAAACACTTAAACAAAAAAAAAATAACATACAAGAAAAGAAACCCACATCACAAAGCATAAAAAGGGAAAAAAAACCCAAACAAACAAGCATACACCTGTCCCCCCCCCCCCCAAAAAAAAACCCCAAACAAATATATTTAATTTACATAATTGAATACGCAAATCCTCAAATAATATTCTGGGAGGAGTCAGTTCATGGACATTACAATGATGTCTCATTGTCTACTTCCGGTGGCATTACGTTATACGAAGTCATAATGTTTACTTTCGTAAAATAATCAAGGACAATAATTCGTATAGTATTAAGTGCCGTGTCTTCATTAGGTATCATTATATGAATAGACCGTCTCTTTCACATCCGCTAAATCTTTCAGAACTATCAACACAATCAATTCGATGGTGAAAGGCTCAATTATTTTAAATAAAAAAATCGTTCGAAAATCGATTAATCTAAGCGATGTAAGTGGTAGATTTCTTTCACGGACGGTAACGTTGCCTCAGGCAGGGTGGAAGGGGAGGCAGGGGGCGTGGAGCGAAGCGCAATCATAGCTGAATTGGTCTTTATGATGATAAACGAGGTCGGTCAAGAAGGGGCGATAACTCTATTAGAATGGAATCAATGATGCACATCTGGAATTGTAATTAACATGTTGAAGCTTATCGCTGTCAGTCACCCAGTAACCTGGGATCACTGTTGACAGATTAAAACCTTAAACACTGATACAGAGATCAAAGACGCCACCGAATCACGAGCGGATCACGAGCCAATCACGAGCATCATAAACAAGGAGTTTTGTAATTTTCTATTAAAGCCCTTCAATACCCTTTAACAAAAGAATTTAAATCAAAACGTCATTGAAATACGTCATTTTGTTGGAAATAAACCCCAAATCCCTCTTTAATTTGGTATCAATTGTTAAAAACAAAATCTAACTAAACGAATACAAAAAAATCTTATGCAACTATAGGCGTGACCAGCCAGATACGGAACGTGGTTGAGGTTCCCATGGACAAGAAGGCATACATTTTCGGAGTGGGACGAGAAAGCTCTTGGAGAATATAACAGAAAAACATATTTCTTAAAAGGACAAATCCCGATTTTAGTTTGGAGAATAAAATTGCTTAATTTTATGTTAAAAGCCGTTAAAATCTTATAAACATTTACCGTTCATTATCAAGTACAGCAGGATCGGGAATCGATTATCAGGTCACTCATCGAAAAAATTGACCCCAAATTTAAAACGACTGAATGTTTTGAACTGGAATTTTGAGACAATGTCAATAAACCATTCCTCTATATTTTGGCACTGAATGTTCGTGTCGGAGAGGACTGTGTTTAGACTGTGGAACTGGGGTTTATTTCTCTTACAGATACATTAGGTAAGAGGTAAACCTGCCTATTGCGGGTTTGGCTTCAAATATTATAGAAATTATTATTGAGACATTTATTAACTTAACATGCCCAAACTCAACTCTCAGTGGATTAGAACGTCCGGGAGATTTAAAAATCTAACGATAAACGAACAAACAAGGATAATTCTCTTTTATTCAGTGACATGGCTAGCGATAATAAACACTAGGCACCCATAACGTCATTCAGAATAATACTAGGTTCCCACTATCACGTTTCCTGCAAGGGCCCAAAAACTAAATTAACCGGCTAATACAAGCAAGAGAGAGAGAGAGAGAGAGAGAGAAAGAGAGAGAGAGATATTTAACGCCCGCTCGACACAAACTAGGTCATTTCGGGACTAACATATGGTTTAATTTTATTTCAATTATTCGCTTGCAGTGGGAGGAAACCGGAGTACCCGGAGTAAACCCACGAGTTTGGACAGGCGACTCTACTCCTTGACACGTACAACACGGCAATCGAAACCACGCAAAATGATTCAATGGCATGCCGTATGATACAGCGCGCGCACGATAACCATTCGCCCCTCCCCCCTCGGCTAAGACAAACTACCACGGCGAATTTGTATTTTCTATTCAACCACGGGTAAGGGGAGACTAATCTTGGTATTATCGTTGGTATTTGGAGCATGACTAGTGCATAGACTGGGCTAATGAAGACGGGCATACAGCGTGTTATGAGCGAAATTTAGCCCAGATAGTGGCGCTACGGATAACTCTAATCTCGAATTCAAACTGACATATGTCCTAGACCTCGACGAGTGTGCTAGACGCACTATATTCTATATTCTTCTGAAATTATTTGCAAAATTTATTTAATTTAGAATTTTTTTTAAATTTCTCAGTTGGTGCACCATCCCTTTCAGAAATTGAAACTGTTGCCGCTGTATCCACAATTATAACACTTCAAAGTAAAGTGACACAATGTATTCAAAAATTGTTCTACATGTATCCTGAAATCATCTGGCAGTTTGATTTTAAAGAGACTCGGGATACGTATGACTAGTACTTGCTCCCCCCACCCTTATTATCCTTAAGAATGAATATAACTTCTCTGTAAATAGCACCCCAGTTACCTTATACATGACCAGTTATGTATGTTAAAATAGCATTATGCAAGAGCAAAATCTGCTTATTACAGGTCTTTCTTTAGGCCTGAGATGTTATCTAAATAATCAATTAGACATAATTAACATATCCAGACCATAATAAACTCTTAAAGTCAACGCTAGCCTTCGATGTTGGCGGATTGAATTCCTATATGCCGCTTAATGGCCGTTGATAATTAAATCAATCAAGTGGATAATCGAGACTATGCTGTTTATATTAATGATTTGAGTAATGATGACCGAGGCTATGTGAATATTTCAAACGCTTTTTTCTCGGCTAATAGTGGACCAATTTGACTGAAATTTTCAGCAAATTACCTTTACACTATCTAGTTTTTAACTATTATAATGAGAACTGCCATCTCTTTATCTTATCTCCCATAATGTAACTTTAAATTAACAATTCGGTCTAGAATCTAAGGAGCCAACTTGTCAGTGGAGGTCATATAACATAAAATTTTCTATTCAGATTACGAAGCTTGTACAAAAATTTTAACAGCGATAATTTCAAATTTAAAAAAAAATTCGAGGATGCCCCCCCACTCCCTCCCTCCGAGAAAGGGATCTATACTATAAAGCCGCAGGTTATGGGCCATAAAGAAAATGAGGCTCTCTATACAAAGGGAGGTTAATCTGTTTTATAGTTTCTTATTTATTTAAAGGATACAGACCACTCAATTTTTCCATTGGCTTTGCTGTTCATACATACAGGGAGTCACGATGGCTTAGTGGTTAAGAATGCCTGATAAGGACAGCTCTCCATCGTTCGGATGTGGCGAAAAGCCCAGGTCCCGGGTACACGACGTGCACGTAAAAGATCCTTTGACGCATTGGCGTATGCCCGTTTTCACTAGCTCAAATCGGAGCAGAACAGTAGGACGTTAAACTCCTTTTCATTTTATTTCTGTTCATACTTACCCTTTAAATCACTTGGGGGGGGGGGGGGGGTCGCGGTGGCTAAGTGGATAAGGCGCTGGTTCGCTAGCCTGGAGGTCGAGTGTTCGATCCCTGCATTGGCCGAGAAAGTTCATCTCGATTTTCCGGCGTGATTTCCCCTTGTCAGTCATGCAGAAGGAGGGCCTGACAAGGACAGCTGCCTAGTCATTCGGATGGGACGAAAAACCGAGGTCCCGTGTACACATTGGCGTACACGTAAAAGATCCCTTGGCAGTTGGAATTCGATATAATTGTAGGCCGTAGCGCCGCTGCCCAGGCAAAATTTCCCTCATTGAACACTGTATGGCACATGCCTGTCTTCCATTAGCCCAGGTTAGGTGCAAAAGAGTAGGACGTTAAACCCCATTTCATTTCATTTCATTTAAATCACTTTAAAAAATGTAGATCTGTTTTATGTAGCACTGGCTTTTGACTATACCCCGATCATAGCATCAGCAGAGTATACCACATGGTAAAAATACTCAATTCAGAATATTTTTGTCAAAACTGAACGAAATCTTTAAGTGGCATTTGACGATTCAGAAACACATTATCACAACAATTTTTTTTTAATTGTTTAATTGGAACCATGTAAATAATAAAATGATATTTGTCGAAACGTCGAAACGTCGTGTTTTTAAAACAAAAGAGATTATTCCTCATAAAATCAGAATCTCTGTAATTGAGTCAAATGACGTGGTTTCCATTATCTGTTGAGTGTGACAAGCTGTAGAGTCGCCTTCCAACCTCGTGGGTTTTTCTCGGAGTCCTCCTGGTGCTAAATTGTATCTCTTTTCCGACGTGGTTCCTCTTGTCAGTGATGCTGGTCGGAGGGTCTAGTAATGGGGCGGAAAACCTAGGTTCCGTGTACACATTGGAGTGTACGTAAAAGATCCCTCGGTATATAGAATTCAACATAAGAGTAGGCCGTAGCCGGGCACAATTTCCTTCACAGTAACCTGAATGGCGTATGCCTGCTTTCATTAGCCCATCGGCCCAGAATAGTAGGACGTTAAATCCCATTTCTGTTGATTATAGCTTCACGCCTCTCTGCGAATGTACTGGGGGTTGGGTGGCCGAATGGTTAGCATGTGCGCGCTGTATCATAAGGTCTGTCATTGTGTCAACTGGTGCCGATTCCCCGGTTGTACGTGGCAAGGAGTAAGATCATCTGTCCAGCCTCGTGGGCTTTTCTGTGAGTCCTCCGATTTCTTCCCACTGCTAAAGACCCCTGAGCGAGAGTGAATTACTGGAATAAAATTGTACCATGTATTAGTCCCGAAATGACCAAATTTGTGTCGAGTGGATGTTAAACCGCATCTCTCTCTCTCTCTCTCTCTCTCTCTCTCTCACTCCCTCTCACCACCCACCCTCTAAGAAGAAGAATAGGAAGAACAGAAAATCTAGTTGATTTGGCCGTACTCCTGAAGATTTTCTAGTTTCTCGCCTCCCCTCTTTCTGTCTCCACATATTCTACTGTCAACATGATTGTGTTAAATAATTGATTTAACGTCCGCTTCCACCACAAGGATATCGCCGACGACTTTAATACTTTATTTTATAGTTGTGTGTACATCAAGTTGCTCAGTGATGATGACGGTAAAAATGTCGGCAATAAAAGTTAATGGTGGGGATGGGAGTGTTATGTGAATTGTGTTGTACGCATCAATAGTGTACGTATGTGTAAGTTGATATATTGAAATAGTAGGACATAATATTTTTAAAGATGGAGATTTTGTATGGATTAGTGATTTTTCTGTTAATCGAACAAGGTATGTTGAACAAACGTTATAATTAATATGCATATAGAGAATGAAATAAATTCGGAGTTTAACGTCTTTCTGTTCTGCTCCGGCTGGGCTAATGGAAGACGGACACATGCCAGATAGTGTGCTATGAGGGACATTTTGCCCGGGCAGCGGTAACATGGCCTACTCTTATATCGAGTAGCTATTGTATGTACACCTAACATTATTGTGTTCAGTATCGTACTATGAGTCTGTGACCTTCTCTTGGGGGATCATGGTGGCTAAGTGGATAAGGCGCTGGTTCGCTAGCCTGGAGGTCAGGTGTTCGATCCCTGCATTGGCCGAGAAAGTTCATCTCGATTTTCCGGCGTGATTTCCCCTTGTCAGTGATGCAGAAGGAGGGCCTGACAAGGACAGCTGCATAGTCGTTCGGATGGAACGAAAAACCGAGGTCCCGTGGACACATTGGCGTACACGTAAAAGATCCCTTGGCAGTTGGAATTCGATATAAGAGTAGGCCGTAGCGCCGCTGCCCGGGCAAAATTTCCCGCATAGCACACTGTATAGCGTATGTCCGTCTTCCATTAGCCCAGGTTAGGTGCAAAAAAAAGTAGGACGTTAAACCCCATTCCATTTCATTTCATTTCATTTCTGTGACCTTCTCAACTGAATAAAGATTGTTATTACACACAAATATTTAACATAGGATATGGTGTCTCTCTACCTCAATGTTTATTTATTTTTCCAGGAATGAGTCAGTTTGTTCCAGTAGATTGTCGAGTTGATAACTGTAACTCTACACTAGAAAGAATCAACTCTAACAACACCGAGTCTTATTGTTCGTAAGTCTTCATACAATTTCAACATACATTATGCAAGAGCTAAATCTACCAATTACAAGTCTTTCTTTGGGTCTGACATTAATTAACTTGTCCAGACCATAATAATTTGTAACACGATGCCTTAAGCCAGGCTGACATTTGCACGACTTTTGGCCACGATTTTGTCGTGCCCATCAGTGTCCACATTGGCACGAACTGGCACGACGAGTTCACGCATAGTTTGCGCATTGTTTACGCACTTCCCGCATTGGCATGACGTGTTTGCGCAAATCGGACGGTGTCGTGCCGACTCGAGTCGTGCCAATGCGTGCCACGGAATCGTGCAAGTGTCAGTCTGGCCTAATCCTCGTGATCCTGTCGAAGTCTTATTCTATCACGTCCTATCGTAGTGGTGATCATGTCACGTCTTATCCTGTCGCAGTAATCGTGTTGATCGTATCGTATCAAAACGTATCCGAACGTATTTGCAAGTACCAATGCATATTCCGGTCACACCACAATACCGATTCCTAGTGTTCGTCAAGCCCCCGTCAGACTGGGGTGTCGTCCTTACCGCGCTGCGGCGACCGTACGGCGACCAGAAAATGCAACAAGATCGCCGGCAACCGTGAACACAACGCCGGAAAATGTCCCCAAAAATTACAAACCTGAAAAAGTCACCTTCTTACAGCTGTCCATGTCAGATCGCAGAACCTTGGCGAACATGCTCAAAGATCCCTACGCGCAAGCGACTTATTGAAATAAAATTAAACTATATGTTAGTACCGAAATGACCTTGTTTGTGTCGAATGGACATTAACCCCCCCTCTCTCTCTCTCTCTTTCTCTCAATAAAAAAGAATATCGATAGGTATCAATAAGTAGGCCTACTAACTATTGTATTTAAATGTGTGAAGGTGAGGAGATTGTAGAGTAGAGAAGTAATCCAGGGCGAACTAATTTTTCAGGAACCTCATCACAGCCTGGGTGTGTTTAGAACGAATTCTCGGCAAATGTAGTAACATATTCGAGGGTTACGCTAGGCCGGAAGTCAACTCTATGATGAATCAGATGAAATCGAAAGTAGAGGCAAATTGTGATTACAACCAAGGTACGTGGATGATCAAGCGATGTATTGTCTCTTTGTATTTGTATCGTTTAAGCGAAAACGGTGGAGGGTATACCATTGAGCCAGGTAGCTTGATTTCGACAAGAGGTATCGCCACTTGCCGGCATCCTAGCAAGACTAGAAATTATTGAAATAAAATTGGAGCACTTGTTAGTCCCAAATTTACCTAGTTGTGTTGAATGTACATTCAGCCTGTTTGTCTGCCCCTGCCAATCCCATACAACCTTTTGGACACGAAATTGCGAGATGTCAGTCCTGTTGTGGTGGTGGTGGTGTGTGTGTGTGTTTAAGGGCGGGGTGTTACTCAGTCCAAAATTTTGGACAATAGTGGAGCAGGTGATCACGATGGCTAAGTGGATAGAGGCTGGCTCGCTAGCTGGTATCCCTGCAATGGCCGAGAAAGTTTTGTGTGGATGAGGCGAAAAACATTGGCAGTTGGAATACGATATAAGAGTAGGCCGTAGTGCCACTGTCCGGGCACAATTTCCCTCATAGCACACTGCATGACGTATGCCCATCTTCATTAGCCCAGTTCGGATCAGAGCAATAATAGGAGGTAAAACCTCATTTAATTTGATTTCAATAGTGGAGCTAGACAATAATTTGAACAACATTTGCTGGCAAGAGTTTGTAAGGGGAATTTAAAGAGAGTTACCCCCCTTGTTTGCTGGCATTCAACCAGCGTAGTCCATAATTTGAGATTTTGAGAATTTAGAAACAAGCTATAATGGTTCACAAATAAATAATGAACAGTGAATATATTAAACTTTTCAATTAAATATTACTTTATTCTGAGCTATGATTAACGTTTTGACAAGAAAAATCCATAAACTGGCGTTTCTTGGCACCCTGTTGGATTGTTGATTATCCACCCCAGAGTTAGGGTTTTGCTTTTTCGTTCGAGGGGACGAACAATTTGTCATTCTATTAGTAAGTGCAGGAGGACCGCACTGCACACAAAACAAATATCTTTAAGATAAACCTTGGGAAAAGGCAGAAAATAGACTTGCAACAAATATCAAATCAAGTGAATGGATCCGGGGGTCAGCTGTCAACGTCCAGTTGGATGAAACGCCGACGTCGGGGTAAAACTGTAACCTTGACCTATGTTAGTTTCAACCTGCTCGAGGACTATGTATAGATAGAGAGAAATGGGGTTTAACGTCTACTCGACACAAACTGGGTCACTTTGGGACTAACATATGGTTTCAATTTTTTTCAATAATTCGCTTGCGCGTAGGGGTCTTTAGCAGTGGGAGGAAACCGGAATACCCGGAGGAATCCCACGAGGTTGAGAAGGCACCCCTATCTCCATGCCACATACGCTCACACCAGGGATCAAAAACACAGCCTTCAGCCAGAGGTGACCGGCCAGCTGGAAGTCGAAGCGCGGCACTCTAGACCACTAGGCCATCCCCCCGGACTATGTATAAGCTATGACGTATTTATATTTTGTAGGTTGTGTGTTCAGACCTGAAATAGTTATCTATATTGCAACGACTGGATTTCTACTAATGTACTACTTTATGAAATATTGACAACTGATTGGTATGACTTTATGAAATATTGACAACATATTGCTATGACTGGATCGTGAATTTTAATTGATTGAAATATGATCGTTCTTTATCTACGGTCAACTCTTTATCTAAATTATACATAATGCATCTTGATATAAGTTATAACTAACAGGAGCGGATCTAGGAATTTTGGAAGACGGGGGCCTCGCAAAATGAGGACACTGACCGCGGAGACGAGGCACGTCGCTGAGGGGGGGGGGGGCATTTCCTTGCATCTGTAGCCATTCTAAGAGCTATTTGGCGGATATTTTCGTCTAAGTAAACGTTCGGAACGGACATATTTGGGTCTGAGAAAAGGCACTTTCAGCAGTAAAAAAGGGCACTGTCGCCCCCCCCCCCCCCTTGAATCCGCCTCTGTATAACGGTAATAGCAAGAACGACCATCTCTTTATCTAAATCTTACGTTGTGTATCTTAAATATAACTATTATAGCAAGAACGACCAGCTCTATATCTAAACCTTACATAATGCATCTTTGATATGACTTTTTATATGCAACTTTAATATAATTTTTATAGCAAGCACGACCAATTCTTTATCTAAATATTGCATAACGCATCTTTAATGAATTTAACTATGTCATTATAAATGTGCATCATTAAATGAGTTTATTAACATCACCATTGCCAGATTTGTGTACAGATCGGACGACTGGGGCATTGTGGGCGTGTGATTCGTTGAATGGCAACCTATCTTCAACGATATAACTATTATAACAAGAACGATCAGCTCTTTGTCTAAATCCTACATAATGCATCTGTCAGCTCCTTTTCTACATCTTTTATAATGATCTTTTATAATGTCTCTTTGTTAAGGTTCTTAGTTCATTTAAATATGGTATATTTTTTGTCTTTCTAGTGCTACACATATAATACTATAATTGTAATAATATATATAATATATATAATACTGTAATGTCTATATAATATATATAATTGATATAATTGATATAATGCTATTATTGATATATTGTATATGGAATTGATATAATATATATGTAGCTTAAATTACATTTCAAATTTATATGTTTTACAGCCATTTTTAATGTTGGTGTATACTGTTATCCAAACTGTTCTTCAGTTCGTACACGATGCTATACATGCTCTACAGTGTTAACGGCTAGATGGGCTTTACCTGGGATACTGTTTGATCCGATCGAGTGTTAACGTGTACCTAAAAGATCCACCCACAGTTGGAATTCGATAAAAGACTAGGTTGTAGTGCCGCTGTCCGGACAAAAGTTCCCTCATAGCACACTGTATGGTGCATGCCCGTATGCCATTAGCCCAGGTCAGATGCAGAAGAGTAGGACGTTAAACCCCATTTCATTTCATTTCAGTTCCCCCCCCCCCCTAGTATATTCATCCACTATACCATGGCCATTGTAGCAACCCGTTACGCTTCATAATAGACGCCAAAACGTTGTCTGAATCATAAAATCAATAGGCCTGGCCTAATAACAGACACGATTTCCCCCCAGACTGATCAGACGAGCTCTAGAAGATGATATCAATATTAATATATATCCCTCCCATTATTACATGTCTGCATTTTATCAGATGCTGTTGCCATATTAATCTAATCTGGATGACTGGAAGCCAGACAGGGGTGAATACGTTTTTCTTTTACATTACAAGCAAAATTTAGGTTGCTAGTCAATTATCCAGACTTCAGAAACATTAATAAAATATTTAGTATGTCCAGAATTGGTGGCAAGATTTTGTTTTTAAATCGGTTGAAGCAGATCCAACAGATGCCGTCTGAACTAAAAAAGTATGTCCTAAATTGTTCGCAATGTTATTTCGTTTAAATACCCACCCGAACGCCCAACAGATGGCGACAGTTTTTTTTAAAAAAAAAAAAAAATAGGATGTCCTATATTGTTGGCAAGAAGTGTTTTGTTTTAAATAACTTATTTAAGGCCCAGCTTAAGTCAGTTTTAAAGCATGTACGAAATGGGGAGCAAGAGATAATTTATCATAAAATACCTAGTATTGGATCATTGTTAATTTTGGGTTAATCGTCCTGGCAAACTGGAGGCCCAACAAAAAAGTAGCATGTGTAAAATTGGTAGCAAGCGTTATTTTAATATCCAATATTTCTGATAGCATTTTCAGTCAGAACTGGAGACGATGGAACTTGATATAAAACTATGTTTCTGGTAATTTGGGTCCAACCATTTTGTTACACAAGGTCCTGGGTTCCACCATTTTGTTACACTCAAGGTTCCACCATTTTGTTACACTCAAGGTTCCACCATTTTGTAACACACATGATCCTAGGTTCCACCATTTTGTTACACTCAAGTTTCCACCATTTTGTAACACACATGATCCTGGGTTACACCAACCATCTTGTTCCACCATTTTGTAACACACAAGGTACTGGGTTCCGCCATTTTGTAACACACAAGGTGGTGTGGGTAGAATCGTGACGTAATTATACACAACGAATAGGTTTTCCGGCAGCATGGTGGGTTGAGATATTCGCTTATCCAGCCCACGCACGCGTTGTAGCCCGAAATACCCCTTCTAAGTGAATTGTCACTATTTTGGGAATAGTCAATCGAGGGACCTTGTTTAATTCTGGTGTAAAACTTTATAGACACTCGAAACAGCATGATACATTAATTGAAATAAGGGTAAATGAATACATTTAATATATGCCATTTCAATGGTCAGGAATGGAATGTGTCTGTTGACCTAATTTGGTAAGGAGTCCTGCTCGGTGCGGAGTGTAGGGTATGCCCGTTCCATATTTGGAAACGGGGCGGTTCTGACGTAATCCAATGTATGTATGTACATGTATCTGTGTATGACAAGAACAGCTGTCTAGTCGTTCGGATGGGACGAAAAACCGAGGTCCCGTGTACAAATTGGCATGCACGTAAAAGACCCCTCGGCAGTTGGAATTCGATATAAGAGTAGGCCGTAGCGACGCTGCGCGGGCAAAATTTCCCTCGTAGCACTGTATGGCGTATGCCCGTCTTCATTAGCCCAGTTTGGCACAGAACGTTAAACCCAATTTCATTTCATATCATTTCATGTATGTATGTATGTATGTTTGTTTATCACACTTCGTCCCCGTCATCCACCCCAACATACGTGATAACAAATTAATCAGAATGAAACCGTAAATGTTTTAGACCACGATTCGTATCAATTCGGGCCCCGGGCCATATTTAATAACATTCTTTAGAGAACATTTATATTTGTTATTTAAAATCAATCGAAATGGAAATTATGTCTCTCGGGGTTTACGAATACTTAGCCCATTTTCTCAGCCATGATAAAATTACAGCTAATAGTTCTGTTGACTAGGAAATTATGATTCTTATTCCGCTTGGTTATTCGGTATTAGAATTTAGCAATTCCCATTAGGAAGTCCATATATCATTATTTTATTCTATACTGTGGACGTGGATTATCTCTAAGGATTTCGATATACAGTATAATTTGGTTTTGTGTAAAAACAAGACAATCTTCATAAATAGTTGATATATGCTATTTGTTTTATTTGTAAAAAAAATAACCAGTCGGTCGAGGTCTACGGAGAATTGTAGTAATACGAGACGACTACCAGACAATTAGCAGGAATCTGTTTATTGCCGATGTGCTGTTTTCTGTGTGTGTGTGGGGGGGGGGGGATATTATAACACTAAGCGATTGTCCACAACTTGTCTTTATTACACTAAGATCTGGAAGAGTTGTTAAAAAAATCCGCCTTTTGGACGTGAGTGATTAGTCAATCAAACGGTCTCGCTCTTTGGGAATGTGAAGTTGTACGAATACACTATAAATTTCCGCAATGTTCAATACATTTGTATATACGATAATAAGTTGCATAAATTTACCACATAAGGTGAGCGTATTTTATGTTTAATCAGCGCATCGTCACGTTGTATAAATAGACCTACAAATAAACTTCCAATATTACGTTTTCATATTCCACGTTCTGTCTGTCAGTTTTTACGAAACATGAATAACTCTATTATTTGGAACTTTGAATGAGACGAAAATGGATATAAACACACACATTAATATAACTTGAATGTATAAAAAATGATTTATGCTGTCTCATTTGTCAATTCCGTCTGTTAAAATGTTAGTGATGTTACTCTGGTCGTTTTGATCATCGATTTCCAGTCAGCGACTCCGGCAGCTTAGTTGTAACGACCATGTACTGTCAGAAACTTGATGCGTAATCCCTGTATTATTGGGTAAAATCAGCGTAAATCTCGGTTACTATTGGACACGCTTTATAATTAATTCTCAACAACCTAGGTTTAACCTATTTGTAAGCTGGCAATCTTTTCACCAGGGAGAGATCTTTATTGTCTATAATGATGGTTCAGGCTATGCCACCATGTGACAATAATAACCTGTATGGATGGACTACAATCGTTGTCAGTAATGTACACCAACGGGGTCTGTTTTACGAAAGTTATAGAGAACTTTGTTACAAACTTTACATCATAGCACACTTCATGGTGTATGCGGGGGTGGGGGGGTGGCCTAGTGGTCTAGAGTGACGCGCTTCGACCTCTAGCTGACCGGTCACCTCTGGCTTGCGGCTGTGGTTTCGAGCCCTGGTGTGAGCGTATGTGGCATGGAGGTCGAAGCGCGGCACTCTAGACCACTAGGCCATCCTCCCCCCCTCAAATCTATGTAGTCTGTAGAGTGCTCACAAGAAATCGGCCGAGTGACGGACCGACATGCCTGCGGACAGGGACGACGACAACATACGACCAGATCGGCAAGGGGTCATATGAAACATAAAATAACTTTATAAAGAAAATCGGCTTGCAATAAGACGGACATCCGGATAATGACTTGTATACAAATGGACCGGTTCTTGAGAAATCTAAAGTGTTGTTCGTCAGATCTCAAGAACTTAATAAAAAAATCGAAACTATCAATTATTGAGCCAAGATGCTTATTTATACCTACTCTAGACATCCAGATAAAAAGTGGCCGGTCAAGTTGTTTATTTATCGTCGCTAGGAATACCTGCTGGTATTGTCCAAATCCTCCCTCTCTCTCTACAATAAGTCATTTATTTCATTTACTTCAGAATCAAAACGAAATTGGGTTTAACGTCCACTCAACGCCAACAAAGTAATTTTGTGACTAACATATGTTTATTTATACCTGCTGGTAGCTCCTTCTCCTAAACTAATCATTTAACACTTACGAAATAAAATTGAACCATATGTTAATCCTGAAATGACACTTCCCTCTCTCTCTCCCTCCGCACTCTCTCTCCCTCTCTCTCTCCTTCTCTCTCTCTCCTTCTCTCTCTCCCCTTCTCTCGCTCTCTCTCCTCTCGCTCTCTCTCCTTCTCTCGCTCTCTCTCGCTCTCTCTCTCCTCTCGCTCTCTCTCCTTCTCTCGCTCTCTCTCGCTCTCTCTCTCTCCTTCTCTCGCTCTCTCTCTCCTCTCGCTCTCTCTCCTTCTCTCGCTCTCTCTCGCTCTCTCCTTCTCTCGCTCTCTCTCTCCTTCTCTCGCCCTCTCTCCGATGGTGTCTGCTTTACACCATAAGATCTGTCATCGAGTCAAGTGGCGTGGTTTCGATTTCAATGTTGTACGTGACAAGGAGAAGGATCGCGCCTCTCTCTCCCCCCCTCTCTCTCTCTCCCTATCTCTCTCTCTCTCCCACCCCTCTCTTCGCACTCTCACTATTGTATTTTAAAGCGTATGTGTGGATAGATTGACAACTCCCTTTGACCAAATTACATACTTCCTGTTCACTGTTAATAGTTGTAACACGAGATGGCGACTAATTTACTTTGCTGTCATAGAGAGAATATTTACGACATGATATTATTATAATATTAATAGAAGTTAGATTTGGGTTGCTTTATCAAAGGGGTGGTACGATCGATTCGTTTGGTGTTCGGTTATAAGCTTGTCATTGGCTTGTTACAGAGAAATGTAATAACGACCTATTGTTCTGCTCCTAAACTGGATGTTAATGTCCACTTAGTAAACGACCTTATGATACAACGCGCACGCTCTAACAAGTTGGCCACACACGCACTCACTTGGCATGTAAGATGATTTTATGGGGCTTCAGAACTCGAATGGGGGTGGGTAACGTTTCACTAATAGGCCTAATGAAGACAGACATTCGCTGTGCGGTGTACTATAACGGAAGTCTCCACCGAAAAAACGGTGTTTCCGCCTACTCTTCTTTGAATTTAAGCTGACGAGGGTTCTTTAACATGCACACAAATATTACACAGGATTCCGATTTCTCCCGTCACTCTGGTGGCGCTGTTTCTTCAAACCCTCTCCTCTTCCAGCATCACTGACTACCTATTTGTGAATATCAAAGTTTGTAATCAAAATTAATAAGACAAAATACATTCAACACACAAAAAGTAAATCAACTTCCATAATTGTTTACACTTGGCCGCGATACATGTCGTGAAATTGACCCGTTTACATTACTCTAAAATAACCGGTCTCGCAACTCAGAAGGGTGCATTTCAATCCCTGTGCATATTACCCGGATGAAAACAATTATGGAAGTTGATTTACTTTGGACTGTCATTTTAACAGATCTGATGACAGAACAGTCAACTTTCGCGGGAGAAAGGTCAAGATTTATTTAGCGCAGGCGCAGTTGGCCGTACGGAGAACCAAACTGATCCCGCAGTGAATATTCGCTTGGCCGCTACAATCACTGATAAGCATGACATTGACGAGGCTTAATGAGTACGGCATATTAACTTTTTTACTCCGACAAATTAAATTCTCAAACATTTTTTTGAGGTAAAAGAAAAATAAATAAAGACGTTTGAAGTATTTGTAGTTAAAAAATATTTCCTATTTAGTGTAAATGGGTATTAAAGTGAGTAAAATGCATCATTTTGCCCGAAGCAGTTAGGTGTTAAGTAAACATTGCACGAGCCGTTGAGCCAATGACTACGAGGCGTGCAAGTCAACGCACGTGTTTTAGACAGCCGTCCGTTACAGGGATATTTCGTTAGTAATTCTCTGTGAAACAGGTTGACGGAGAACTGTTCTCAGACCGGATAGCTTGCTCATTACGAAAATTTAACCCTGCACTGCATGTTACCGTGCCAAGACCAACCCATTTCAATGGGCCAAATTTGCACGGTATCCTGAGCCGCACGCTTTTGTTTGACCCGTTTACACTGCAAAAAAAAAAAAAAAAAAAGAAAAAAAAGTAAAACAACCCTGCAGTACGTGAATGTGTCCTGAGGTTAGACAGGAGGAATGATACACGCTTCACTCAAAAAATAAAATATCCCCAACAATTTGCAAATAAAAAAAAGCACAACAGACAGGATAAAATTGGTCATGGGTTGGTCCTTTGCAGATTGATGTTTGTTGTTGGGGATAATCTGCCAACTGACGTCTTAAAGGAACACTGTGTAAGATTAGATAAAGAGTTTACAGCTCTCGCTAAATATACGTATTGAATATCAGGTCTAGTCTCGATCATCATTGCTAAAGTCGTTATGATAAAAAAGATAGTCTAGATTATCTATTTTGGCGTTAAATCATCCGTCACAAAATGTACTCAAATCCAGAAAATATCACAGGCTATTGTCTATTTGATAATTTAGATAACATTATTAAAATGTTTATAAAAATGACCTGTGATAGGGAGATTTAGCTCCAGCATTCGGTATGTTTAAGTTAGAACGTCAAGGAGATCGCATCCATGTGCAGTTCAACGTTCGGGGTCAGATATAAACACTCTCATTATTTTTGTGGATATCTCCACGGGGACGGTGCCTTGTCAAAGGTCATTACTATGAGAAAATATCTGACATTTTATTGTCCCCGGGATAATTGCCGTTCGTTCGTTCGTTTCTGGGGTTTAACGTCCACTTCCATCAGGGGTGATAATTGCCTTTTGATTGTGATAATTGCCTTTGATTGAAATTAACATGACATGAATGAACCAATCAGTAGCCACTGGGGGCGGAGCTTAGGACTCGATTTCACGCTGATTAATGGCCGGCGAGTGTTACCTGAGACAAACGAATGGCAAAGTTGTCTCTAGGATCACGATTTCCACGATAATTCGGTTAATAGGGCGCCGGTTGACTATCGAGGTCCTTGTGTCGTTCCGAGAAAGCTTCCTGAGATGTTCTATGCTTTTTTGTCAGTGGCGCTGTGCTTACGCCAATATGCAAGAGACGCAGGGCTGGGAAATCCAGTCTACGCGAATGCCGGCCAAATATCATGCGAGTAGATTGAGAATTACAGATATTTACTCTCTGTTACCCCCCACCCATCTCCCTCTCTCTCTTTCTCCTTTCCCTCCTTCTCTCTCCCCCGGCTGACCTACCATAGTCGCTGTATATTTAAAAATTACAATAATGAAAATAACAATAATATTGTACAGTTAACCCTTTCAGTTCCATTGCCACTTAAATCTAACACAAACAACGAAACATCTGGTAAATTATTATAAATTGTACTTTTATTAAATGAGCTCCCGAAACTAGTTTACAAATACATAAAAAAAAACATACAAACTATTCACATAACAAAGTAACAAAATAAGCTAAGAAAATTACGCACGGATGTTTACACCCTGAGTATTATTGCATAATATAATGTTTGTATTAATTAATATATATCGTTACATTACGTAATATATCAGAGGCGGATCCAAGAACTTTGATAGGAGGGGGTTTGCCAGGTTCCTATGAAGAAAATTTGACAGTTGGCAATACATGATGACACGATCGTCTCCAATTTACGGAGGCATATATACACACTTGGGTTTTTAAAGAGAAAAATCCAACACCCGCTTTGATATCAGTTTTTGTTATGAGTTAATATGACAAAATTACGTAATGTATATTGTTATATTACGTAATAAAATGACATTTTATTACGTAATATATGTCGTTTGTTACGTAATACTTGTGCACCAGTAAGATTAGCTAAACATGAATTCAGTTGCCATGCAAAGGGATGGAAAAGGATAAAAGATAAAAAATGGCTATTAATAGATAACTACAATCCTGAAACCTGAGGAATAAAATACTACATGTAGTTCAAGATGGTGGAGAGTTTATAGACGAGTATAGAAGGCACTGAGTATAGCTACAGTAATGAAGATGAGCAAATATTGAGGTTGGATGACTCCTGAAAATAGAAAAAAACCCCACAAGATATCAATTTATAAAAATATATACCCCCGAAAAAATATGATCAACTATAGAGAGAGAGACACAAACTAGGTCATTTTGGGACTAACATATGGTTTCATTTTATTTGAATAATTCGCTTGCGCGTAGGGGTCTTTAGCAGTGGGAGGAAACCGGAGTGCCCGGAGGAAACCCACGAGGTTGAGAAGGCGCCCCTATCTCCATGTCACATACGCTCACAAAAGGGCTCGAAACCAAAGCCGCAAGCCAGAGGTGACCGGCCAGCTAGAGGTCGAAACGCGGCACTCTAAACCACTAGGCCATACCACCCCCCATGATTCATCACAGCACATAATGACAGTCAATGAATTGCAATCAGATGCAACACCTTTGGGCAGGCGCGGGTCCAGAGGGGGCACACCTGGCGCACGCCCCCTCTATTTTTGTAGGAGGCGAACAATTTGTTGCTTCATATATTCTCGTGGGAAAGAAAAACAAAAATAGTTTTGGTTGGAAATCGTAATTTACAGTACTAGTATGAAATTAGACCTTTTCTCCACACAAAAATCACGGGTCGGGCTTTGCACTCACAAGTGGATGTAGCACACCGCCATTTTCTGAAAATCTTTGATCCGCCCCTGTTTGGGGGTGCCGCCAACGATTGCTTACCCGGAAACTAATCTTGTGACCGATAACCCCAACATGTGAAATGTAACAACCTACCTGAGGCATTGCAATGCGCTTTAAATGTTTTTTTTGCCTCTTTAAGAGGTTCTTCTATAGCAGCCTTTTGGTCACCCAGAACTTGACAATTATTAACCACTTCCTCCAAACATCCGACAGCTTTACTCATAATTCTTATTAAAAGACAAAACAAATATCGTATTAATATAGATGTGTATCTAGACAACACAGCAAGCGCCCACCAAATTCAGGGCCACGATAAAAGAGTGAATCTAGGCCCTAGCTACACGCCCCGCACAGAAGTTCACAGGGGTTGGTGATCGTAACACTAATTTTGAAGCCATTATCACGTGTAACATAATTAAACATATTTATTGTTTAGGGTGGTAATCAATAAATATTTATTGTTTTGGGTGGTAATCATAACATATTTAGTGTTGTGGGTGGTAATCAATAAATATTTATTGTTTTGGGTGGTAATCATAAGATGTTTATTGTTTTGGTTGGTGATAATTAAATATTTATTGTTTTTGAGTGGTAATCAAAATATTTATTTATTGACAGCGTGTCACATCAGTTATCACAGGGTTCATATCCCTAAGGACCATAACACTAGACGTAATTAACGCCAATTGTTGAAATTAAACAGGATTCTTCGTCTCAATAATGCAAACAACATATACAAATTTCAAAATGATCAGACAATAAATGTAGCATGTTCACAAAAAGACCGGCGGACGGACTGGGGCGAAGGCAATATGCGATCACATTACCATGTGGGCGCATAAAAAGGGAAAAAGGGTTCAACCCCATGAAAGCGCGGGTAAAAGAAACGAGAATTAACATGACTTGTGGCCAGATATTACGGACGAAGGACGGTCGGGTATCACGAGACTATAACGATCATTTTTTTTAACTAATTACTCTGATAAAATCCTGGAGTGGCATTATTGAGCACATTAAAAATACACAACACAACTTATATGGTAAACAATCACTGTTTTTGTTTTTGTTTATTTGTTGTACTTGATAACGATAAGAGAATACTTGTTGAAACGTCGTGTTATATGTGTATAAACCAGTGATTGTTTTCCATATAAATTGTCTTGTGTTTTTCTAAGGTACTCTGATGTCTACGTTCGGTATAATAGGTTACTTACGGACAAGATTGTTCGGTGTCCTCAGGATTTACATTTGCCATTTGGCTCATGCAACCAGCGACATCACAGTTTTCCTGAGTACTTTTACCTGAAAGTACACATCATATAATAATAAAATTATGTGGTAACTGATGGATACCAGATTATAATGTGGATACCAAGGTAACAGATTATAATGAAATGCTGTGGTTGGTGCCATGGTAACTGATTATAATGACATGATATCGTGGATGCCATGGTAACTGATTATAATAATATGCTATGGTGGATAGCGTGGTAACTGATTATAATTACATGCTTGTGGGTTTTCTCCGGGTTCTCCGGTTTCCACAAAGTGCTAAAGACCCCTGACGCGACCTCTCTATATAATTGGTCAGAATTTCATTTAGTGTTGACCATCGAAAGTATAAAATAGCGAAAGGAAATGAAGATCAGTATTTTAATCAGATTGCTAAGACGGCAACAAATACATAAAATGGGGTTTACCGTCCTACTGTTCTGCTCCTAAACTGGGGTAATAAATACGAGCATACGCCATTCAGTGTGCTATGGTGGAAATTTTGCCCGGGCAGCGCTAACAAATAGAATGCGAGGGATTATCCGACTTTCGATGGATTATCCGACTTAGTTTCCTGAGCAAGTGTGCAGAACGGAGGACTGGTCACAGAATTAACATTTATCCGTCTAATCGGAACGAAAAACAAGGCAAATAGTTCCCCGTGACGTATACGCGTCTTCAATATCTACAACCGTTAAGCCCCATTCCATTCATAACAAAACTAGCCATGTGGTTAAATCTGGTATACCAATTACTAAATACCATACCTCCATCTGACCCGCATAGCTTGTTGTAATTTTCTTTGGCTTGAGTAAGAGGTTGTTCTACAGCGGCTCTGTTACTCCCCAGACTCTGGCACGTATTCATCACGTTCTCTAAACATTTTATAGCTGTGTCCATATCTCTGATAAAAGTACAAAATATATGGTTGTATTATTAGACTGGCAAGAAGAAGTCAAATGTAAATCGTTGCATACTATCACAGAGAGAGAGAGAGAGAGAGAGAGAGAGAGAGAGAGAGAGAGAGAGAGAGAATTGTGACTGGTCATACTTTTTGCCGAAATTTGCTTTTGCTAGATTGCACCAACTTATAACTTCTACGCTTTTCGGGATGTTGGATGGCGGAATGGATAGCACGTGCGTGCTATATCAAAAAGCCTGTCATTGAGTCAATTTGCTTTTGCTAGACTGTACCAACTTATCATCTTCGTACGCTTTTCGGGGGTGGGGGGTGGGGGGTGGGGGTGGAGGTGGATGGTCGAATGGTTAGCACGTGCAAGTTGTATAATAAAGTCTGCCATTGAGTCAACTGGCGTGGTTTCGATTCTCTCTATAATGGGGGCAATATAAATATGCTTAGTGTTTTTATTTAGTGTTAGCTGGTGGTCAAGGGATTTTATAAGCAGTGTCAAGTTACCTCGATTTTCATTTTTCGATGTTCGCGAATAACGAAACACAACTAGTTCGTTTTTCGACATTTGCCAATATCGAAAGAACATTTTTATGTGAATCCATTGCTCAGGCATCTACATTCATGATATCTTTAGTTCTTTTTTAAAAAAAAATCCCATTTAATCAAATGTGTTTTGGTGGTATTCTAGGTATGCATCTATTAATCCTGCTTTTTGTTATGCAAGTGGGTCGTTTTTTTTTAGATTCGCCATTATCGAAAAACAACCTAGTTGTTTGTCGTTATTCGCCAATATACTGTCGATTTGGTATTGCTAAAAACTTTTATTAGGATTCCAACATGATGAGATTACTTACGGACAAGCAGATGCGAGGTCTCCAAAATTGATACTCGACATTCCCCCAATACATTTCTGCATGTCACAGTCTCCCGTTACCACGGCAACAGCACCTGAAATTACATACTTTAATTAAGGACGAAGCATTTACAATGGTACCATTTGGATAGAATGAATTTTCTTGGACCGGGCCATAATTCTTCGATAAATATCCCGTGGCTATTGAAGGGTAAGCAGCGGTGGCTCAGTGAGTAAGACTTTGGCTCGCCAATCCCGAGGTCCCGTATTCCATATAAGTAGGCCGTAGCACAGTCCGGGCAAACTTGCCCCCATAGCACACTGTATGACGTATGCCCGTCTTCATTAACCAAATTCGGGGAGTAACAGCAGGACTGTAAACCCCATTTCTATTCATTTCATTCAATTTCCAGCTATTTCAGGGGTTGGGATGGCCTAGTGGACTAGAGTGCCGCGCTTCGACCTCTAGCTGGCCGGCCACCTATGGCTTGCGGCTGTGGTTTCGGGCCCTGGTGTGAGCGTATGTGGCATGGAGATAGGGGCGCCTTCTCAACCTTGTGGGTTTCCTCCGGGCACTCCGGTTTCCTCCCACTGCTAAAGACCCCTACGCGCAAGCGAAGTATTGAAATAAAATTAAAACCATATGTTAGTCCCGAAATGACCTAGTTTGTGTTGAGTGGACATTAAACCCTATTTCTCTATCTCAGCTATTTCTGGACTTTTATAATTGACGAGGTTTAATTCAATAGAATTGTACCGAGAATGCAAACTCATTAAAATCTAGATCCTATTTCCGTTTCCCTTTTCATAGTTCAAAATTTCACTTTCCTTGTCTTTATTACACTAGGATCTGGAAGAGTTGTTAAAAAAATCCGCGTTTTGGATGTGAGTGATTAGTCAATCAAACGGACGGTCTGTTACAGTACCAATGCTTGTGGTTTTAACAGTACCCATGCTTTCCTGGTTTACCCAATGTTTGAGCCTGTGGTTGTAACAGTGCCCAAGCTTTCCTGGTTTACTCAACGTTTGGGCCTGTGGAGTAATTTCTGGTTTACCTAATGTTTGGTTCTGTGAATATAACAATACCCAAGACTTTCTGGTTTACCCAATGTATGGATCTGTGTTGTAACAGTACCTAGGTCGCCATGATTGACTTTCGGTTTGGGTCTATGCCTATAACGGTAACAATATCCCCCTTGTTTGTAAATTCTTGAACTCTCGCTTCAGCTAATAAGATGTACCATTGAGCCAAAGTTCCGTTGCTGTGACCCCCGCCCTTCGTTGTCGTTGATAAAGCAACGATTAGGTTCATTTCTTAGTCCCAAAGTGACCTAGATAGTTTGCGTCGAGGGAAAATTAGCCCCATCTCTCTCTCTCTCTTTTTTCTCTCTCTTTCTCGCGTCGAGGGAAAATTAGCCTCATCTATCTCTCTCTCCCTCTCTCTCTGTGTTTTTTTCGTTCGTTGGGGGTGGGGGAATGCTATCTCAAACAGAAAAACAAGACTAGTCTAATATACATTCTAGAGGTATTTATTAATAACTGATCGAGACTACAAGTACATTAAATGATCAATGTTACTATAATAATTGAGCGAGTCTAAAACTAAATAATAAAAAAAACCAAACATTTGTTGGTGAGCACAACGCATGTATAATTACGAATATAAATGTGGAAGAAAATTATATCAAAACGATAAAAGCGCTTCACAACACTTGTCATCATCGACATATCAAAAATCCCACATTAAATCATTGTAGATAATTTTGATATTGTGAAGATGAGAATAAGTTCTATATTTGTCTACATTACGATTACATGTATGTATAAAAAGTCTAAAAACAGGAAAATGAAACCCAAAGATTTTATTAATTTCAATATTTAAAACAGTGATGCACGTGCAGTATAGCACCATGTGACATTGTTCTCGTCATTCAATGGTATTGTTCTTAAGATAACTTATTCGGCACGTGATCGCGTTCTAATGTCTCTTTAGCACGAAATTGCTCATTTTATGGCATAATATTGCACGTTAGTCATGGAGTGTTCGATATAATGACGTCAGCGCTTATTTGAAATGTTATCCAATGACATTCGAACCTTCTTCCCGCGCATATTAAAATTGATCAAATCCAAACGTTTGATTTCCCTGAACACAAGCTATACAGTTAATAATGATTGAAATTGCATATAAAATAGACACCTGTGGTATGACATTGTATAGAATTCCAAAACCAAAAGGCACCAAATGCAGGTAACAAATAAAACGTATTTTCAAATGCAGATAAACCAATCATCAGTGCCGATTGCCATACATGGTAGCAGTAAAAATATCTTTTCAACAGCACCGGGTGCCATAAAATTAATATTGAATTCAGGCTAGTAGAAATAATAGCAGGCGCGGATCCAGGATTTTTTGCAGGGGGGGGTCCAGGTTTGATAATTGCCACCACCACCATTACCGGGGGGCTTGGGGGCCCTCCCAGAGAAAAATTTGGTAAATTAGATTCAATTTGGTGCATTCTGACGTAATTCCGGAAGGTAAATTCCAAAATTACAGGTCTAAAAATCGCCAATAAAATCGCATAAAAAATTTTCAAGCCTGAGCAGGGGGGGGGGGGGGGTCCGGACCCCCTGGACCCCCCCCCCCCCTGGATCCGCGCCTGAATAGCTTTTCAACTGTGTCGTAATATGTGTACACGATGGCACCAATAATACTCATTTCGAACATGCAGAGTGCCCATTTAAAACATTCTGTTCACCACTGAAGCAATACTTTTCTTCAAGAATATTAAATCAACAAGGGCATTAAAGATGTTGTGTTGGAGTTATAATATTAGTTCACTTGCTGATTACACTATTTTACCTATACCGTTTTTTTAGGACTTCGAATTTTGTCTAATGGTTTGGAATGACCTGTATCGCTAGTAGGCCTACCTGGTTTTATTTTATTTCAGACACGTGTGTAATCACCACGTTCTAAAAAAGATTGGGGTTTGGTTTATCTGCATGTAAACACGGCATTAACCAAATTAAAATTCTACAGAGAAAGTGAATGTCAGTTGAGTAGCAAGAATACGCAGGCCCGTAGCCAGTTGGGATGCCCCCTGAAAAAATGTTTTGCGTCCCGAAAGAATATTTGCCGACCATAACTCTAAAATACCAATTGAAAGCTGTTCCTCGCTACAAACTTCACGGACCTGAGAATAAGTGGTGATCGCATTGGCAGGAGTTGGAAAGTTTGATGGCTCTAAAGTTAACTACAAATCACAGCTACCTGATTTATTATGAGACAATGGCGATGATGTTTTCAGTAATTTTCTAGCTACTCAACCACCCAATTTTATTGTTTTATACGTATTTTTGCGCTATACAAATTGAGACTTATTATTATTATTATTAAAAGTACAAAATTCAGGATTAATTATTTGCGTTATTTATCGCGCTAACGTTTGGTGGCATGGATTCGTGAAAATTGAATTTATAACGCGCTAAATAACGAACAACAACTCTTTCCTTTGTAATAAACAATACAACGGTGTTTACAAACGGCTATAGATGGCACTGAGGATTGCTACAGGAACTAAGACGAGCAAATGCTGAGACTGAATCACTCCTGAAAATAGAAAGAAAATAAGAAATAAATGTTTGAGAACACTGCCACAAAGCAAATCAGGGGTTTTTGCTAGAGGTGGATAGAGAACAAACTAAGAAAACGAGAGAAGCCATTTTTCGTACAATCAGGGGTCATAATATAGGAAGCTACGGTCTGATATGCTCAAATAGCTAAATAGCTAAAGGAACCGAAATCTTTGGGACATAAACAAAATTTTTTACGTTTCATCGATTACTGATAAAAATTGTGACTTCTACAGTGTCCACAACCGTGATATGAAATACTTTTACACTATTTGCGTACAAGGAGCGGCCATTTTGTAGGGTAGTTTCTTTCAATCCGATTTTAATGAAATTCGAACTCAACAATCATTATGGTGTAACGGTTATATATTTAAAAGGTTTTTAAAATCAGCCATCAGGGGGTTGCTACCCAATTTGCGCGAATATCAAAAGGAATCAAAATGTTTGGGTGATAAACATGCATTTCATAGCATTTAATTGTGGTCTCTAGAGTGTCCAGAATCTAGGAAAACTCATGTTTTTAGCTTTCATGTTTTTAGTTTTCCTAAAGTCAGGGGCCATAATCCATGCCATTCGGATAAAACGTTTGACTTGAGTGTCCAAAAACAAGTTGTGGACGAACGGGTGAGACGAGGTCTTAGTAAACAGCTGTGACGGCCTAATTCGTCCCAATAAAAATGCTCCGAATCGGTTTCTCATTTAAAACATAGACTTAAAGGGCAATGATTGAACTGTATGGCGTATGCCCGCCTTCATTACCACAGTCAAAGCAGAACAATGGAACGTTCAACGCCATTTATTGACAAACTCATCAGGGACGGATCCAGGAAGTTTTGCAGGAGGGGATTTGCCAGGTTTCTGTTACGGAAATCATCGTCTCTAAATTATATAGGCATACATACAAATTGGGCTTTTTAAACAGAGAAATCATTTTTATACTGATGTAGGATCACTTTGTGATGTAATTTCATTGATGCAAAGCATTATTTTTTTCATGTAGCTGTTCATTTCCCCGCCTTGTGTTAACCGACCGTGATGAAAACGCATTCAGAAAGCGTAAAACCTTAAAGTAACTTACCAGCGGCACCGTCCCCACAATGTTGCTTCAAAGTATCCTTTGCTTTCTTCAGAGGTCCTTCTACAGCTCCCTTGTTGTTACCCAAACTTTGACAGGTATTAACCACATTGTCTAAACAATTTGCAGTTTTTCTCATAACTCTGAAAAAAAATAATTATAGTCATGGCTTAAAAATTATTATAGTCATGTCTTAAAAATAATTATTATGTTTTAAAATTATAACGTCATACTAATAACAACAATTATTGTCATAATTTTAAATATAGGTTGCCAGGCAACGAAACATACTCCCACAACAGCTAGGTCGTTCGGGCAGTCAACAATGGTTGAAGTGATCAAGAGCCATAACTCTGGCAGTAATTATCAGAATTCGCTGAAAATCAATAGGATTTTTCGTCTCATGACCTTAAACACTGTGTATAAATTTAATGTCAATAACTTTTGGTCTCTGAAGCCTCCACAAGCAATTGTGGACACCGGACCGACGGGCGTATAAAAATTAGGATATAACAAACAAGCCGAAATCCAAACATAACAAGCCAACAGTGAGGCTGATGTCCCCCGCCGAAATCCCAAAATAAATAGATGACACATATTATTAATTAATCGCACATTAATCGCACATTTTTTTCAAGTATCGAGCAATCAAACTGTACACGAAGTGTCATCCATAAGTGTTTTATAAAGAAAAATGCTAAAACCGACGAGAAAGATAGGTTGCCAGGCAACGAAACATACGCCCACAGCAGCTAAATCGTCCGGGCAGTCAACAAGGGTTGTCGCATATTTTTACTTTTTTCGGTAATGAAACATTTGTAATACACTAAAAACTGATTAAGAGTAACAACTCATTATGTAATTATCAGAAAATCATTAGAATTTGATTGCTTTTTATAAAGTTTTACCCCAAGCTAACAATTAGTATATACATGAAACATTTAATATCATGGATTTAGTTGTTCAGTTATCTAAATTCATTGAAAATCAAAATACTTGTTCGTTTCAACACATTAAACTCTATGTATCAATCTGAAGTCAATCGGATGGTAACTTTGGCCTCTATAGCGTCACAAGAATTTTTGAAGTTATCAAGGGAGATAACTCTGGCAGTAATTATTTGAAATCGCTGAAAATCAATAGGCTTCTTCGTCTCATGACCTTAAACACTGTGTATAAATCTAAAGTCAATCGGATATTAACTTTGGCCTCCAGAGCGTCCACAAGATTTTTTGAGGTGATCAAGGGCCATAACTCTGGCACTAACTATCGGAAATCGCTGAAAACCAATAGGCGTCTTCGTCTTATAACCTTAAACACTGTGTATAAATTTAAAGTAAATCGGATATTAACTTTGGCCTCTAGAGCGTCCACAAGATTTTTTGAAGTGATCAAGGGCCATAACTCTGGCACTAATTATCGGAAATCGCTGAAAATCAATAGGCTTCTTCGTCTTATGACCTTAAACACTGTGTATAAATTTAAAGTCAATCGGATATTAACTTTGACCTTTAAAGCGTCCACAAGATTTTTTAAAGAGATCAAGGGCCATAACTCTGGCACTAATTATCGGAAATCGCCGAAAATCAATAGGCTTCATTGTCTTATGACCTTAAACGCTGTGTATAAATTTAAAGTCAATCGGATATTAACTTTGGCCTTTAGAGCGTCCACAAGATTTTTTGAAGTGATCAAGGGCCATAACTCTGGTAGTTATTATCGGAAATCGCTGAAAAACAATAGGCTTCTTCGTCTCATGACCTTAAACACTGTGTATAAATTTAAAGTCAATCGGATATTAACTTTAGCCTGTAGAGCGTCCACAAGCAATTGTGGACGCCGGACCGACGGACGGACCGACGGACGGACGGGGGCGACGACAATATACGACCACATTTCAATGTGGGCGTATAAAAATGAAAATGTACCCTAGTTAGGGGAACCCTAAAGGCAGACCAAAGGGCCCCCACGCTTGACAAAAGGGCTCCTCTGGCCAAGGGAAAGGGCCCTCGTGTCCGAGTCAATCGTTTCGATACACTGTTACTGTCGAATCCATTACTGAATGAGAATGCAGTCATTGTATTGGCATAAAAATCATCAATCAAGATGAACCTAAGATGAAATTGCTTATCTCTGCCTACCCTAAGAAGAAAATGCTCATCTTCGAACTCCATCAAGGCATTGACCTAATAAGCATACACACCAATTTTGAACATTTTAACTCAATTCGAAGGAGAGTTATCGTGTTCCAAAGTCTCGGCAAATCAAATTGCTTATCGCTCTGCTTACCCTGAGCAGAAAATGCTCATTATCGATCTTAGTCAAGGTATTACTGTAATGAAACTATACACCAAGTTTCATCACTCTCACTTAATTAGAACTAAAGTTATCGTGTACCAAAGCATCAACCAATCAAATTGTTTATCCCTGCTTACCCTAAGCGGAAAATGCTCATCTTCGACCTCCATCAAGGCATTGACCTAATAAGCATATTCACCAAGTTTGAACATTTTAACTCAATTAGAAGGAGAGTTATTGTGTTCCAAAGTCTCGGCCATTCAAATTGAGTCTCGCTCTGCTTACCCTGAGCAGAAAATGTTCATTATTGAACTTAGTCAAGGTATTACTATAATGAAACTACACACCAAGTTTCATCACTCTCACTAAATTAGAACTAAAGCTATCGTGTCCCAAAGCATCAACCAATCAAATTGCTTTTCTCTGCTTACCCTAAGCGGAAAATGCTCATCTTCGAACTCCATCAAGGCATTGACCTAATAAGCATATACACCAAGTTTGAACATTTTAACTCAATTAGAAGGGGAGTTATTGTGTTCCAAAGTCTCGACCAATCAAATTGCGTATCGCTCTGCTTACCCTGAGCAGAAAATGCTCATTATCGAACTTAGTCAAGGTATTACTGTAATGAAACTATACACCAAGTTTCATCAATCTCACTTAATTAGAACTAAAGTTATCGTGTCCCAAAGCATCAACCAATCAAATCGCTTATCTCTGCTTACCCTAAGTGGAAAATGCCCATCTTCGAACTCCATCAAGGCATTGACCTAATAAACACATACACCAAGTTTGAACATTCTAGCTCAATTAGGAAGAGAGTTATTGTGTCCCAAAAAGTGTGACGGACAGACAGACGGACAGACAGACGGACGGACGAACCTATTTTAATAGTCCCCCAACTTTCTTCGAAAGGCGGGGGACAAAAAGATATCACATATTAATTAATCGCACATATAATTTTTTCAACAGTATCAAACAATCAAACTTCACTGTAAGTTTCACCACTTTCTATCAAATAAAATTAAGCTTATCTTGTTCCAAAGCATGGGCCAATGAAATTGCTTAGCTTTAGCTCGAAATGTTAACCATTGACTCAGTCAAGACATTCACCTGATGAACATCTATATCAAGTTTACATTCTACCCCAATTAAAAGCAGAGTAGTTATGTTCCAAAGTGATCAGTCAAATTGCTTGTCGCTCCTAAGCCTAAGGAGAAAATTCTCACACTTAGTCAAGGTAATGACATAATGATTCTGTTTATCCTGAGCAGAAAATGCTCATAGTCGATTTAGTCTAGGTATTGATGTAATGAAACTATACACCAAGTTTCACCACTCTGACGTAATTAGAAGTAAAGATATAGTGTCCCAAATCATCAAAAAAAAAATTGCTTATCTCTGCTTACCCTAAGCAGAAAATGCTCATCTTCGAACTCGATCAAGGTATTGATTAACCTAATAAATACCTACACCAATTAGAAAGAGAGTTATTGTGTCCCAAAACGTGTGACGGGCGGACAGACAGACAGACATGCGGACGACCCAATTTCAGTAGTACCCCACTTTCTTCGAAGGGCGGGGGACAATAAAATAGGTAGTCATAATTAGGTGAAATCCAGTCATAATTAGTAAATACTCAGTTCTTATAGGGACATAATATACGTCATAATTAGGAAATACTTAGTTCTAATAGAGAGATACTGCTTCATTAGGAAACGGGCCCGTAGCCCTCCAAAAATCGTATTAGCCAACAATAATGATTTCTTATGAGTATTTTTAGCCGACCACATCCTCAGCATCTCAAAAAAATTCAGTAGCTCCCCCGTCCCAATTTTATGAGATGGCTATGGGCCCGTTAGGAAGTACTTAGTTCTAATAGAGAGTTGCTGACTACATACTTATGAGAAACTTAGTGATATTTAGAAGATACTGCAAGATGTGGGCACAATCCGTACGATGCTCTGCCATTTTTCATATCGACGTTAATCCGCCATTTTGTTGTATGAATAGGGTAGTTACAAGACAGACAAGGTAAGGGGTGACAATTAAGTCACGAACAATTACGAGCGTGAAAGGTTACTTACGGGCAAATACTCTCCTTATCTTCGCTGCTCATATCTACAGATGCCATTGAACTGAGACATTTCTGTATGTCACAGTCTGCGGCTACCATAGCAACAACACCTGAAAGGAGAGATAAAAGATTATAATGGCGCGAAATATAATGGACAACAATTTTTGCAAGATGTTTGAAGGAGGGGGCGGACAGAATAAAGGGGTCGGGATCGCTGCTCGGATAGTTATAGTTAAACTAGTGGTGATAGAACACGTGACGTTTATGTTTTTAGGAGAGAGAGCAAAGGGGAGAGGGTACACACAATATATCGTGCCCTTTAATTTTCATTTCAGTTATTCGTTAGTACAGTGAACTTTCGAAGTGCGAGTAGCGACAGGAACCAACACCAAGTTAGACAGTTGGCTCTCCTGCGAGCGTGGGATCGACCCCATGTCCTAGTAGCGTGAAGAAACAAATTGAAGTTAGGCTGTTGACTTTCCTGCAAGCGTTGGATTGACCCCGTGGCAAGGAGCTTTAGAAATGCGAGTCTCGAGAGTAAAAGACAAGAAGTTAGGCAATTGACTCTCCTGCGAGCGTGGGCGTTGGACCATTGCCACTGTGGTAGGCTCAGTTTCAAATATGGTAATTCATCAGTTACGAAACAAACTTGACAAATATAAGGGGACACCAGATTTTACGTTCTGCAATTTAATCTCTTCAAACTCGAAAATAGTGACAATCTAGAGCAAAGCGGGGTTTTCGGGTTACAACGCATGCGCCGACTACATAATAATCATGACAGCTGTAACATATTTGTTGTGTTTAATTACGACACGATTCCACTTACACCACCTTCGGTGCCAGGACTGAAGTATCTGTGACAGGACGGAGCTACTTGTCACTCGATTGTAAGTCTGGCAATTTGGGACGTTCTGGGCTGACAATCGAGTACCACCATTTGTCTATTAGTAAGTGGGCACTCCGGTTTCCTCCCACTGCTAAAGACCCCTACGCGCAAGCGAATTATTGAAATAAAATTAAACCATACGTTAGTCCCGAAATGACCTAGTTTGTGTTGAGTGGACTTTAAACCCCATTTCTCTATCTCTCTATTAGTAAGTGCAGGGAGACTGCACCCCACATAATTTACACAAAAACAAATATATGGACAAGACACAACACGTAGAAATCATAAACAAACAAATATATGTATATGAACAAGACACAACACGTAGAAATCATAAACAAACGAACAAAGTGAATGGACCAAGACACAACACGGAGAAATCATAAACAAACGAATAATTCAAATCAAGTGAATGGACGCGGGGGCTAGACGTAATCGTCCATTGCGCTGTACAGTCTCGAACAATCGGGAATATAACCCATAGAAACCATTGTGTGATGCATCAGCATTAGTCATGATTGACTTATGGTCTGCAATATGTTCATTCAAACAATAGTAGCAAACTCTGTAGCAGTCGGACGCTTGACAGACATAACCGAGTTTCGAATTAGACTCTGGGTCGCACTGGTATTGGGTTTGGTAACGCCAGTGTAGAGAAATGAAATGGGGGTTTAACGTCCGAATTTTCTTCACTGACTGAGCTAATGAAGGCGGACATACGCCATACAATGTGCTATGATAACAACTTTACCTGGGCAGTGGCACTGTGGCCTACTCTTGTATCGAATCCCAACTGCCAAGAGATCGTTTACGTGCACGCCCATGTAAACACGAGAGCTCGTCTTAATCAGCTGTCCTGTACCACTGACAAGGAGAAAATCCACGCCGAGAAATCCCGATAAAACTTGTGGGCCAATGCAAGAATCGAACACGCGACATCCAAGCGGCTAGCGAGCCAGCGTCTTACCCACTTAACCACCGTGGCTCGGGCGGGGCAAAAACATCTCTCAGATACGGTTGAGTGAACATGAAAAAATTTCTTTATTCTGATACACTATGACGACATAAATCTGCCAAATTAGAATCACGTGCATTAAAGAGACCATATTACATAGACTAAAACTAGTGCTACATGCTGTATTCTAAAGAATATGGTAAAATAAAAACAAAATTGCAGTCATCTAAACGTCCATTTCTTCCATGATACCAAACAGTTCTTCTACATTACTTTTTACATTCATATGCATGTATATTGGTTTTCTACCAACTAAGTTAAAGACACCATACGAGTGGGACCATTTACCCAATAGAGACTTTTGGCAAGTGGAATTTTCCGCATCCGTTTCCAGGGGCGGATCCAGGAATTTTTGCAGGAGGGGGTTTGCCAGGTTTCTGTTACGGGAATCTGCCATCATCGTCTCTAAATTACATAGGCATACATACAAATTGAGCTTTTTAAACAGAGAAATCATTTTTATACTGATGTAGGATCACTTTGTGATGTAATTTCATTGATGCAAGACATTATTTTTTTTTATGTAGCTGAGCAGGGGGGGGGGGGGGGTGTGGACACGTATCCGTATCGCCACGTGATACGTTGCGTCAATGTAGTTTTAGAGTTTTGGCAGATTTTCGCGGCGTGTACATATGGATAGGTGGGCTAGCTTAGTTCTATTTACAGCATGATGTCAGTTATCTACCAAGATCTTCAGTACTAGTCCAGTGTCTACTATGACACAACATTTCAGCGTCTAAAAGTAGCAAAAAGTATGGTAAAAAGACGACGATGTTATACGGACCTTTTCCGTATGAAAGCTGTTCGATACGTGCTGCCGTATCCGTGTGCAATACCACGTATGAGAAATACACAAGCATTGTTGACGTCACACACAAAATCGATACGGATACGCGATACGGACCAGAAATTTACGCTTGCCAAAAGTCTCTAATATCATGATGCAAACTCGACATATCATTTGATTGTTTCAAAAAAATGGAGTTATAATATCTCACTATTTTTGAAAATCAAGTAATTTGCTTATAATGCACCATTATGTTGTAGTGTTGGGGAGTATGTGGTGTAAGGAGCGGTATCCGGGTGGTTTTGGGGCGTAATACTCCATTTCTGTTCTGTTATGCAAGCATATCTCACTGGAACAGTTTATTATTTTGTTATTTATTCACTTATATGCAAGCATATCTCACTGGAAAGGTTTATTATTTTGTTATTTATTCATTATTTTGTTATTTAATCACCTATATATTTATTTACTTAGTATGGAAACTGATTGTAGTTTATTTGCATATATTTCGTTATTTTATACATTCTACAGATTCATTGGAGAGCGCCAGATCGAAGACCGTCCTGCATATATGAATGATGTCATACGTGATTTGTGGTTTAGGGTTAGGCTCGGTCCAGGGTTAGGTTTAGAGTCAAGAAAAGTAACACGAAATTTCGAACTATAAGAAACGGGAGGACATAGGATCTGTGTTTTAATCAGATTGCGAAAAGGCAAGTTGGAGGATGACCATCTGTTATAACTGATATGGGCTGTTTATTAAACTTAACGTCTTGGGGAGTTAGGTTTCTCCGGTTTCCTCCAACAGTGAATGCATTAGCGGAATGTTGAAATTAAAATACAATTGAACCTATTTTAGTCCGAATACAACCTAGTTTGAGTCGAGTGGACGTTAACCCTCTCTCTCTCACATTGAATCATATTTTCAGAAATAACCTAGTGGACGATACACCCCCTCCCTCTCTCGCTCGCTAGACGTTAGAACTCGGTCTGACCTAGTGTCTGTTAGTCCCGAAATGACCCCCCCCCCCCTCTCTCTCTCTCTCTCACACACACGTGGTTATCAATGTCAACTTAATACACGTGTGGCTAAAATAGCCATGGTGTAACTCTCTCTCTCTCCCTCTCACGTGGTAAATTGATCAACAGAGAATATTTCAACACGTGTATATAACCATCAACAATAACAGATATACATCTGATATATTGTCTCTTTACAGGCTCATGGTTAATTTTTTTTACTCCATGTACGAAATAGAAACGATGTCTTGTAACGGGATCAGGCCACTATTTATAGTATTGATGTACTCTTCCGTGCTTTAGTCGAGAAAGTTCATCAAGATTTTCGGGCGTGGTTCCCATTTGTCATTGATGTAGGAAAGAGGGCCTGACGAAGACAGCTGTCTAGTCGTTCGGATGGGACGAAAACACAAGGTCCCGAATATACATTGGCGTACAAGTAAAAAACCTCTTAACAGGTGGAATTCGATATAAAAGTAGGTCGCAGTGCCGCTGTCCAGCCAAAATGTATCTGACTTAGCACACCGTATGGCGTATGCCCATCTTGAATAGCCCAGTTCGGAGCAGACTGAGCCCTCGCGACTCTCATACTAGTTAAAGCAACTATTGCGTCAGAGGTTATCAATGTCAACTTAGTGCACATGTGGGTAAAATAACCATGCCTTTCTTTCGTATGCCTAATCACGTTTGAAATACCAAGTCATGACATTCAAAAATATAGTCTAAATATCTTACACGCGTGAACATTTTTACGTAAACCCTAGCTCACAACACAGGCGTCTAACATTGAAAATATCACATCCATTTAAATCCCGGCCATTCGATGATTTAAAGAGGTGATTTTATTTTTTCCGTGTGAATAAATGTTTCCACAATAGTTTATATGACAGATTGTATAATTCGTCGTTTATGGGTCCATAAGGAGTCTTTAATCTGAAACAGGGGCTTTCACTCTCGAAGTAATATACACATTAAACTATAACACATACTTATGGAATAAAAGTTACTGATTTATTTAGGCGACGTTTCGAAGAGTATTCTCTCAACGTTTTCAAGCATGTACAGTAACAAATGTGTAGGGCAATTATATATAGGGAAGCAATAACAACAATTCAGAAACCATGCATGACAACAACAAGATCAAAGGCATAATAACAACATATCAAAGGCAAGGTGCATATGCATGATTAGTGAGACCACTCACTGATTAATTAATTAACATTAGCTGTAACTGTTATTCCATAAGTATGTGTTATAGTTTATTGCTCTTTCCAGTTACTAAATACACATATTGTTGAAATTTGACATGTGGGTATATGAAAAGGGATAGTTTTTTGTAAATCGCCAACTACTGACGGTGCATTTCGGTAGAACAGAGGGCCCGGAAACAGACATTGAAGAGACTTGAAATTCGGGAGTAAGTGTACACATTGGCGTGCACGTAAAAGAACCCTTGAATGTTAAAATTCGATACAAGATTACCCCGATTCTTTCCCCTCATACCATCATACCACATTGTATGGCGCATGCCCGTCTTCATGAACCCAGTTGGAGCAGAACAGTATGATGATAAACCACATTTCATTTCATTTCTAAAAACAGAATACGGTCAACATTCCTGAGTCTTACAATTTATATTTAACCTATTTTTTAATGGGCCAGATACGCCATACATGGACCATCTGCGGTTATATTTCATCCTTCTCTGTTCCTTAAAGAGAGAGAGAGAGAGAGAGAGAGAGAGAGTAGCAGCCATTCTGCACACATAGAACTGCATACTCTACTCTAAGAATAGATCTCTTCTCTCAATGACCGTCATATACAAAATCAATATACTGTTTTTTATATGAGGTTCTACTCGCTTTCATTTTGTCATAATAAATAGTTAACTAAATTGTCGAAGTATACTTAGTGTTGTCAACTAAAATCGTCGATTTATGATTTAAAATGTCGGTCAACTACCTTCGTGTCTGTTCTCAAGTGGTGGGGGGTAACTCTAGACAGACGGCTGGCAGCAAGTTAAAGATGTTCTTGGCTTTTGGATTGCAACTAAGACAAGGCGGAAATGTCACTGATCGGCAAAATTATTATTGCCCTTCCTGCCACAACCAGTGCACTGCATGGCGTCCGCCCGCCCGGGGTGGTGCAGAAAACAAAAGTAGGATGTTAATAATTTCATGTTGTTTCAGCAAATATATTGATTCCAGCTAATTTCAAACTTGTCAGTTTCATCGCATTTAGCATTGCAATATACAAGAGTTTGCACCTCAGATGCGTTGAATGTTCATATTACGAACAATCTAAACAATTAGATAAAATTTGGAGTTCAAAGAAAACAAACTGTATAGGCAAAATAGTGTGATCAGTAAATGGACTGTTCAGCGTGTACAAAAGTCAAGATTGACTTGAAACGTCTCGTTTACAAGATGAACTTTATCACGGGTTCGAGGTCGCCAGTCGGTCAGACCGACATTGGTATATGGCAGTAATTAAGTTCTATCCATTACAGCTGGCACCGCTGTGTTTATAAATAGAATGCCAGGAAATTATGAACCAGGAAATTAAATACCTTATGCCAACTTTGTCCCTCAAGCAAATATGGCTACAGTATTGCTAATACAACTCGGAGGCCACGGTGGATCACGTTGGCTAAGTGGGTTAGACGCTGGTTCGCTAGCCTGGGGTCCTTGCAATGTCCGACAAAGTTCATCCAGATTTTCCTGCGTGGTTACCCCTTGGGGCTCTTGTAAGTGATGCAGGACGGAGAGACTGACGATGACAACTGTCTAGTCGTTCCGATACGACGACAAACCGAGGTCCCGGTAGACACTGGCGTGCACATAAAAGATTCCTTTTATGGAGTATGTCCATCTTTATTAGCCACGTGCGGAGCAAAATAACAAGACGTTAAACGCCCTTTCATTTCATTTTCATCGCTAATACAATTCAGTTACTTGCTAATAAAAGTTGCCAGTCAACGAACACTACGGCAAAAATAGCCCGACAAATCCTGGATACTGGCGACGGTACAACCCATTGAATAGTTCACGGTAATACTGGTTGCCATTCAACGAAATATACATCAAATATCCCATCGTTAAAGATAGGTTGCCATTCAACGAATCACATGCTTACAATGCCCCAGTCGTCCGATCTGTACACAAATCTGAGAATGGTGATGTTAATAAACTCATTTAATGATGCACATTAATAATGACATAGTTAAATTCATTAAAGGCCCAATCCCGATAACTTTTTGGGAATAAAACTGCTTAATTTTGTGTTAAAATCCCTTAAAACCCATTACCTTAGGCCGACCAATTAACCCGATATTTGTGATATGCTTGTAAATAACTTAAACCTGACAGTCTTCATCTGGAAATGGAGACCGTTGTATTATACAGTATAGGGATAAAACCAGACTTTTTTCTATAAAAATAATATGTAGGTGAAATTTACCTTTTGTTATCAAGTACAGTACATGGGTCATTCACTGTATAGACCTCTCAAGAAACGAGATTCGATTAGCAGGTCACCCAATGAAAAAATTGACCTGAAATCTTAAAAGGGTTACGTGTCCGGATAAGCAGTGTTGACGTTAACGTCAAAACGACTCAATATTTTAAGCTGAAATTTTGAGACAAGGTAAATACACCATGCCTCTATGTTTTGGTCCATAAATTTCATAAATGCTCGGACTTCAATTTTAGAGACTCTGTTCTTATCGGGATTGTCCTTTTAAAGATGCATTATGCAATATTTAGATAAAGAGCTGATCGTTCTTGCTATAAAAATTATAGTAAAGTTGCATAATGTAAGATTTAAATAGCTTAAAAAGTTATATTAAAGATACATTATGTAAGATTTAAATAAATAACTAGCCGTTCTTGCTATAATAGTTTCAAAATAGAAATAGATAATAAAAAATAAATATATTAAAAAGTTATGGCTGTTAAACGACAGTGTTTCAATCCATTAAAAATCACGAACATCCGATTATCTAGCGAGCTTATTATAGGCTTTTCATTTGCATAAATGTTTAAGTAACGACCAGCAATAGGCAGATTTATCACTTAAATAAATTTATTGTATCTTTAGATATATCAAATACTGAGGTAAACATTATACAAGAGCTAAATATGCCTATTGCAGGTCTTTCTTTAGGCCTAACTATTAGTTAGATTAAATTCATTCGCAAAATTATCGATTCAGAGTGGATCAGTTTGAAGTTAACTTCCCAAATTATTTTACATTATCTAGTTTTTAACTATTAAAGTGAGAACCGCCAGCTCTTTATCTCATTTCCCATAATGTATCTTTAATTAGGGGACAAGGGTTGTAAGTTCAGCAGTAAATAACAGACGGGGAAGGCAATGTTAGTGATAAGTCATGGTTCTGTTTGCCTCATTAAAACATTTCCCGTGTTCACCTTCTCATATTTTTATATCAGGCCAAAACAGTTTACGGTTTAGTTTTTCGAGGCCTTACTCAATACATCACACACTCAATTCCTGTGTGCGAAGTTTTAGAACTTAATCAGTGAACAACGAAGCAAGAATTTTCTTTTTTTATAGATACGTTAGTTAGGATTTCAATATTTAAGGAGTTGACTGTTTTTGATATAGTAGTTTAAAAATAGATGATAAAAAAAGAGAATTTACTCGATTCTGATCGATGTTATCACTTTCGAACTACAAATAGGCATCAACTGCCTCCGCACCGTCTCCGAGAACTGCCGATCTCTTGGTTGACAGACAATGACTCCGCCCACATAGTCTCGATTATCAAGAAACAGTCTCAATGCCTACGGTACCCTTTATTGTCAGTCCTTTTATCAGCATTCTCTGGTATCTTGGTCAGTCATTTAATTATTATATTGACGAATGTTGAAATCCAAGCAGTACCTAAGTAATCCGGGGTCTACAGAGTTGATTTTGGGATTGTTATGGAAATTAATTTCTATAACTAATGGTTTGGATTGTTCGTACTTGGTTTTATTTCATTTGAAGCTTCATTAGTCAGATTTAGCTCTTAACTAATGTATCTTTACATTGGCGTTTTTTCCATAGGAAATAAGAAATAAACTAATGTTAATGCATGTTGCTGAACAACAGAAAATAATTTTGGTGTGTCCTTAGACCAAGGTTACTCTGCCGGTTTAATATCAGAATCCTTGTGCACTTTAGAACCGATAGTATATCTTAAATCCGCCTCGCGTTGGCATGGCAATTTACCAGTATCAATGCCACAAAACAAGGTAGCTATTCCAAACATAATATACCCTCTTCATTTTCACGTCACGTGATTAACTCGTTGGCATGGCAATTCGGGAAAAATGGGCAGATATTCAAATTCAAACGAGAGTAATTGCAGATTCGTAGAATATGGCGTTGACATTGGTGGTTATATTGGTGTTATTGTTTTTTACAGATTACTCGCTGACTGCCTTTGGTACCATGGCGGTGTCCTCTCTTGGATACCGCGGTGGCTCAGTAAGTAAGACGATAACCCGGAGGTCCCATTTGGGTTCCAGGCCGAGACAGTGCATTTGGATTTTCCGTCGTGGTTCGGCCCATGTCAGTGGTGCACGTAAAGGAACCCCAGGCAGTTGGAATTCGATATAAGAGTTCGCGATAGTGTCGCTGCATGGACCAAATTTCGCCCATAGTATGAGGCATGGTCGTGTTCAATAGCCCAGGCCCAGCAGAACATTGGGGAGGCCCGGGGGGGGGCGAATGGTTAGCCTGTTGTACGTGACAAGGAGTGGGTCACCTCTCTAACCTCTTGAATTTTCTTTGGGTCTCCCGGTTTACGCACAAGCGAATTATAGAAATAAAATTGAACCATATGTTAGTCCCGAAATGACATAGTTTGTGTCGATACACCAAACCCGATTTCGCTCTCTCTCTAACATTAGGGCGTAAAACCCTGTTAAACTCTGTTTCTTGATATTTTAATTTCTCACGAATGAGAAAACATGCGAACTTGATGATATGGATAATCAACTTACCTCTCCGCCATTTTGACGAATTCGCCCATTAGATTTCGTAATTGTACTTTCGGTTTCATAGTAACCATTATTATTGGTGAACACTATCTGCTTTACCGTGTAGCTGTTGATGAAGCGCGACTTGATAAATAATCATTCGCGAAGCGGAATAACGAAAAATTATATATTTGAAAGAATTTCCAGATTATGAGTATTTTCTAATAGTTTGTTTGCAGCTTGGCCAATTTTTTTCACATAACTCAAATATTGCCTTTAATAAGAATTTTTTTTAAATATTAGCGCAAAAGGCCCATGGACCGGCGAAGTTGCACCAATGTACATAAAGCAGCATGTATGCTTATAAAGCCCCAATACCACTCTTGATGTAACTGAATAATATGTCCCAATCTTCATTCTGGTCAACAAATTGTATTATTTTACAATATTCCAATTAATTGATGATATAAATTTCATTTTAACACACCTAATTTAAAATATTGGAAAAATTCAACTTATTGATTTGAAAAGTCTAACGTAAACCTTTTCAAATGTGACTTGGATTTTAAAATATTTTCGAACTCTCTGGAAAAGTAAAATTGGATGTAATAGGTAATTTACACAACAGGTAAGACACTAAAACATCTAGTACTTAGAATAAGGCTATTATTTATTTTCTGGAGCTACCAAGCCAACGAGAGTGTTATTGTCCCTTTAAAGGGCCATCACTTTTGTAGTTATTTTTTGAGTTTGGTATTCTTTCATCGGCATGTTGCTGGAATACACGGGAAGCAAATAAGATAGACCGTTTGCTGACGAAACAATGGCCAAAGTTATTTTTGGTCTTTCGCCCCCTTTCGCTTTTCTCCCTTTTGCAGGGCTGTCTTTGTTTGTTTGGCGGTGTAGATGCAAGAGCTAAAGGGTTGGTTAGTTTGAAATGTAGGTCCGATAATTTCATGTGTATTTGTCTCTACTCCAGTTTTGGTATCTCAAGTTTTTCACGATAAACCTCAAACGTGCTTTCGGGCAAGAGGTTGCCACATGCTGCTCCATCTGGGGTAGAACGCGTTCTACCCAAAGAAAATTTTGAGTCGGTCTGAGAGACGGCTATTAAAATTAGTCATTATGGAAATAATTGGTGATAGGTAGCTGATATATCCCCAAAAACGTACAATAAAGTGAGTTATACCCCTTTGATTAATGCAAATAAGGGTGGGGTGTTCGATTGCGTGTTCGAAATGGGCTGAATTGCAATTTCGTGACGCGAAATTCAGCCCTGTCACAATTCTGTCAGTCTCGACACGGAAGTGGTGTGTGTAAAATCGTGACGTTATTAATCATAACGAATGTTTGTCAGCTGTCATGGTTGCTTGAGGTATTTCCCTATTCATACATGCTCGATTCACTGCCCAGAACGTCCCGAATCGACAGAATTACAACCGAGTGACGCGGAACTCAGTCCTGCCACAGTTCTGCCAGTCCCGACAGCTGAGGTGGAGTGAGTGGAATCATGACGTATTCCTATGTTTCAGCGGTCATGATTATACAGTCGACACATGCGTTGTACGCCGAAAATTCTCCCTTTCACTCGATTGACACCAGTTTTGGAATTTAGTTCCGGAACTATGAATCGAGCATCCAGGTCGAGACATGCATTCGGTTGATCTGAAATCGCCATCCAAGAGTAAGATAATTCCTTTGGAAGCGTGAGTTAAATGAATTATTCCCCTTTAATACATGTCCATATAAAGTCATCAATTCGGTTAGTGATGAGACGAATTCTCTACCATTAGCGATAAGTTTCGAAAGACCAAACGGAAGCCGGCTTGTTTTAGAGCTTTTAATTTCATTTGGCGACAGAAGAGCACAAAATGGCTTATGCCTCCCCACTGGCTTTTGCTGCAGACGGAACATTTACATATAAAATAGAACCAATTATCTAGTCGCGTGACCTGAGCTGGTCTGGGATATTTGAAATATCAAGACTATTTTGTCATGGCTGTACTAAATGACAAGGTCCACTCGTATACGTTGTTAAATGTTAAAACCTCACTTCCGTTAATGATTTACTTGTGTTGATTAGTGATATAGGTTGTCAGGCAACGAGACATACGCCCACAGCAGCTAAGTCGTTGTCGCACATTATTCCCTTTGTCATTAATGAAAACATTCACAGCACATTAACATCTGATTACGAGTAACAACCCATTAAGTAATTTTCAAAAATCATTAGAATTGGTTTCGTTGGTTTGTCTCATGACCTTAAACACTGTGTATAAATTCTAATCAACATTAGTCTCTAGGCTGTTCACAAGGTATCCGATGTGACCAAGGGCCATAACCTTGTTCGCCTCCTTACGTTGAACAATGTGTGTAAATTTCTAGTCAATCGGATACCATTTTAGCCTCTAAAGCATGCACAAGATCTTTCAAGGGCCATAACTCTGACACTAACATTATCGGAAATCATTGAGAATTAACAGGATTACATTTTTATCTCTTTGACGAGACCAACGTAGTTTACAGTACGGATAACTCTACGCTATCCAGAGTGAGCCTCGGTGGCTCTGTGAGTAAGGCGCCAGCTCACTAATCAGTGGATCAAGGTTCGACCCCGTTGTTGTCTGAGACCACACCTCGTGATTGTCCAGCCTGATTTCCTTTTTCGACCGGTTGAAGGACGACGGGCCTGACGAGGCAAATGGTGTTCGTATGAGACGAAAACCCGAGGTCCTGGGTACACGCTGGCGTGCACGTAAAAGAACCATTGACGCATTGCGTGGCGTAAGCCTGTCTTCATTAGACCACTCGGTACACACAAGTAGGAGGTTAAAGTCCATTTGTGTTAATGTATCATGAGCTTCAAAATGGCGACGTTTTACCACTGGCTTCAATATACACCATCCGAGCGGTATAATGGAGGTTTTGTGCTGGTAATGTTGACTTCCCAGGGGACATTTCTACTTTGTATATAGAAACGTTGGAATCTAATCTAATGCTACCAATGGCTGCTTAATTATACAACACTGGTTCGCGTTGTTTTCTGAATACAGTGTTCCTCACCACCCGAGGCTCTACATTAAAATTATCTTTCATGTTCCAGTGTTCCATTATGTTATGCTTATGGGATAAGAAATCTTAAAGGACAATATTGGTGTCAGTCATTATCATATATGTGATAGAACTGATTAAACACATTCCAAATATAATTTTAACATTGCTACGATAGAGGAGTAATAAAGGTTTCGTGAATCGGAAGTGACGAACGCCAAAGGAAAACACGAGTTGTTCCTCTCTATATACGTGACTGAAGTGACTAGTGATAACAGATACCTGGGGAATTTCTGCTCACTAATAATTCCCTCGAAGATAAAAAGTTGTTATATGGGACCGCAAGAGGATATCTAACGATTCAATAAAGTAATGACTGACACCAATATTGTCCTTTAAATATATATCCTTCAAGAAAACCGTGATCCCTGACGTTAAATGAAACGTAGAATACCGTCCTAAATCTCTGCGCCGACTGGGATAAGACGTCTTAATTTATCATCATCATTGATAATCTAAGATGTCTTATCCCAGTCCGTGCAGCGATTCATCTAATTTCTACACGTTTTACATATTGTCAGTTGTAAATCCATTTTAGTGATTTCGGGACTAACACATGGTTCAATTGAATTTCAATAAATCGCTTGCGGTAGGGGTCTTTATTAGTGAGAGGAGAGAGGAAATGAGGGGACCCGGAGAAAACGCCATAGGTTGAACAGGTGAGGAATACAAACCACGCCAGATTACTCAATGGCAGACCGTGTGATACAGCGCACAAGTGTTAACCAATCGCCCGACACCCATTTTAAGGGTGAGATTTTATAGAAGTTGATAAATGTAAATGAATAAAATATTATTATTAACAAAAAAATAGACGGGATACGCCATACAGTATGCTGTGGGGGACTGGGGGACATTTGGCGGTCTGCTTTTATATCGAATTCCATCCGCCAAGGATTCTTTTACGTGCAGGCCAATGTGTACACGGGCCATGGATTTTTCGTCCCACCCGCACGACTCTGCAATGCTCCTAGCCAGGACCTCTGATCTGAAACCACTGGCAAAGGGGAACTTGAGATTAAAATATGACCCCCCCCCCCCTTTCCAACACTGGTCATATCTAGATGATTAAATTTCACTATATATTTTCTGGGGAACCATAAATATTTTTAACAGGAACAACAAATCATGCATAATTGCTCATGTCAATTTTGAATTATGATATAGACTCTCATTGGCCCTATGGGCTCCGTATTGGCTGCACGCCGGTCTCGTCAGGCCTGCACTGGACTGTATAATGATACACAAGTTTGTGGTGTAGAATTAATTCAATTGGCAAAACACGATGATAAGTATGGCCGATTGGTGGCGGGGAATTGGCCAGAAGCCAACTTTCATATATGAACTCGCTATATTGCTAGTCAGAAATGTTTAAGTAGAAGAAATCGATAAATTTCGGCTGAGGCAAACATCAATCTGTATTGAAACACACATTCCTAATTGATCGCTCACATGTCACGTCTGCTATATCGCATATTGGCGAGAACAGGCGTTAAATAAAGATATTTTACACTCAAGTTCACTGATGACGTTTTTTTCCTGTATTTTGGCACAATTTCAACCCATAACGAATAAGATACAAAAACAGGACTTATTGTGATCTAATTTGTTCCAATTTGAATAATTTCCACCAAATTTGAATAAATATCCTGATTTGTTGAATAAAATCTTGTAATAGCTGTTTATGGAAGAAAATCTTATCAAGAATGTGAGAGTTACGAGACTCTAAATATTGTTGTTGAAGCTCAGTTTTTAACAACGCCCTAGCTCTTCTCCCCTTCCCCACCCCCTCCACGCACACACACCAACTAGGCCATTTTGGGTTTGGGACTAACAAATGATTAATTTCTTTTTATGCAATAAAGTGCATACTTTGACACCCCCCCCCCCCCCCCCCGCCCCGATTCGAAACAAACTAGGTCAATTTCGGGACTAACACACGGTTCAATTTCATTTCAATCATTCGCTTGTGTGTAGGGGTCTTTACCAGTGAGGTTTAACCGGATGCCCCGGAGAAAACCCACGAGGTTGGACTTGCGGACACGACAACATTACATAGACATTCATTGCAAAAAATAAACAACAAATAAATATTACATCAAGTGGTCTGACGTAAGCGTTCTCTGAGATAGTTATAAAACAAATGTCTAGCATGTGTTCGTAATTATATGGGAATCTACATAATCCTTGGGCTTTATAATAACCGTTGCCATGGAAATCAAACTAGGTCCTGCATTTCTGCACTAATTTCTTCAGACGGCTATGAGGGATAACGGTATTTCTTACAACTCATTATACCCCCGCAACACCGGGGTAAAGGCGTGGTGGAAACACCAGATATCGTACCGTGGTCTCCATGGTCGCCAATGATCCCCTCACGGCGTTTGTTTTGAGCTTGTTCGAAACATATGCCACGGTTCTGCCATCTGACCCGATTTCTGCAGACGGCTATGAGGGATAGCCACGTTTCTTACAAGTCATTACGCTCACGCGAATGCATTAATCTAAGTGTTAGTTCCGAAATGACATAATTTGTGTCGAGAGGACGTCAAACCCAATTTCTATTTCTCTCGACCTCTCGAGTTGCCGTTGATGACCCCGTCGACAAACAATATTAATACATGTGGGTATGGCACTGTATTCTTTCAGTGATGGCTGGTGGATGATTTGATCAATTCACTATAATACCCAGTAGACGGCCAACAGATACCAAGTTAATTAATTTGATTAAATCTATTTCAATCTATTCCTTTCAACCAGTCCCCCAATTTCGTCATCTCGTTCAGGTGTTTTATTGCCAGAACTGGCCAGAAGCTTCATTTGATTAATGTAAATCAATGATATTCAGGTGGATGAATGGTGCGCGCTGTATCACAAGGTTTGTCGTTGATTCAGCAGAGCGCGGTTTCGATTCCCCGGGTTTACATGACAAGGACTATGGTCGCCTGTCCAAACTTGTGGGGTTTTCTCCGGGTCCTCTGGTGTCCTCTCACTGCTACAGACACCTACGTGCAAACCAATTATTGAAATAAAACTGACCCACCCTCGACCCTGTCTATACACAAGCGAATTATTGAAATAATATTAAAACATATGTTAGTCCCGAAATGACGTAGTTTTTGTCGAGTAGATGTTAGAACTCGATCTGACCTAGTGTCTGTTAGTCCCGAAATGAACCTCACCCTCTCTCTCTCTCTCTCTCCATCTCTCTCTCGTATTCTAAACAACAGTCTTGTACCCCGTTCAGACGCTTATAACTAAACTGGTTTAACTTATCCGGCGATTTTTATCCGGCAATTTTTGCGTTCATATGTGTTTTAAGATACTGGCACTATACTGGATTAACATTCCTGACCATGTTCCTGACCTCGTCGGTCAAGGGTCAGGGGTAAACGCGCATGAGCACTGATGAAGAACAAGAAGCCGCCATTTTTCTAAGATTGTTATTTACTACGCACTGCGCACGTCCAGAGTGAAAATATCCGGATATTTTAATCCTACCCGTTCAGACGCCGAAAGTTAAACCAGATAAAGAAAAAAGCTGAATTCAATTCACCTACGGAGGTGGATATTTTAAACTAGTTTAAAATCTCCACATATGCGTTCAGACTTAGAAAATTGCTGAATCAACTATCGCCGGATAAGTTAAACTAGTTTAACTTGCGCGTCTGAACGGGGTATAAAACATCCTTGGAAGGATAAAGTATGTACGAATTCCTAGGATGGCAACATTCTAAAGATTCTAAGGTGACCTCTGTCTACATTTATATTTAATTACCCCATCGTTTACATTCCTCCATTTTAAAACTATACATGGAGACATGTTTGACCTACATCTGCCTTTTAAGTTAAACTCTGTATTTCTGACAGCCAGGGTACATGATAGGTATATAATGGGTTAAATGGCGGCATGTTTGACCTGCATCTGTCGTTTAAGTTACACGCTGGATTTCTGACAGCCATGGTATGAGATAGGTATTTAATGGGTTACAGCTGTAAATAATATTCCGTCGAACAACACGTTAATTCCTTCTCCACTATACCAACACCGTTTAGGTCCACATGGATTACAGCCCGTTGGCGAGGGTGTATCATTCAGTTCAGATAACGCATACGTTACACCATCCGACCACCCGACCACGCATACGTTACACCACCGGACCACCCGACCACGCATACGTTACACCACCGGACCACCCGACCACCCAACCCCGCTTACAAAGAAGTGCAATGTTTCAATATCATTCCAGTGTTTCTGTCTTTCTTCTTGACAAACAAATAGATAGATGTAACATCTCTGACCCCGTTTCAATCAAAACGGATAACAAAAATGTGATGACGCGACAAGGCAAACACGGAGGTCAAATAAAACACAGACTAGTTTGTCAACATTCCCTTCTCAATCACAACACAGTTCTTGACTAATTTCATTTACGTTGATAAGAGACAGGGCCTCTTTAATCACTGTCAGAAAAAAAACCCAAAGCCTTTCACGTCTTAGATTGTCACCTGGTCCCTGATTCTCGAAATCTTAAAGAACACGTAAGATGAAAAATCTTAATTGAATATACTTATAGACATGGGTTACTACATCCATTTTACGAGAGAGAGAGAGAGAGAGAGAGAGAGAGAAATGAGGATTAACGTCCACGCGACACAAACTAGGTCATTTCGGGACTAACATATGGTTTAATTTTATTTCAATAATTCGCTTGCGCGTGAGGGTCTTCAGTAGTGGGAGGAAACCGGAGTGCAGGGGGAAACCCACGAGGTTGAGAAGGCGCCACTATCTCCATGTCACATACGCTCACAGTCACACCAGGGATTGAAACCACTGCCGCAAGCCAGAGGTGACCGGCCAGCTAGAGGTCGAAGCGCGGCACTCTTGTCGACTAGGCCATCCCAACTCCCCCTCTGCTAAAGACCAACATTACAATTCTGTGAGTATCAAACTATAATGTTAGTCTCTTTCCTCTACCAATATCTACTTAATTACCTCAGTCGAAGGGGATCACGTGGCTAAGTGGGTAATGCGCTGGCTCGCTGTCCTGGAGGTCAGGTGGTCGATCCCTGCATTGGCCGAGAAAGTTCCTCTGGATTTTCCGGCGTGGTTTTCTATTGTCAGTGATGCAGAACGGAGGGCCCGACAATGAAAGCTGTGTAGTCGTTCGGATGGGACGAAAAACCGAGTTCCCGTGTACACATTTTGTGCACGTAAAAGATACCTTAGCAGTTGGAATTCGATATAAGAGTAGGCTGTATCGCACCTGCCCGGGCAAAATTCCCCTCATAGCACACTGTATGGCGTATGCCCGTCTTCTGAAGGTGCAGAAGAGTAGGACGTTAAACCCCATTTCATTTCATTTCATACCTCACTAAAAAGTAAATTAAGTTTATATATAGAAATAATCATATACTATAACACAATGACATATGTCATAGAGGCGTCCTGCCATATCAAAATACGTGTTAGTGATTGTAACATAAACCAGTTGACTGGAGATCTTGGTAGCATTCCTTATGTCATTGTGTAACTTTAATCATGGACCTTGCATTAACTTGTTGTTGGCATGTCTTATCTAACTTTATTTGTCTGATAAACTATATTGAATGTTAAACCTGATATAACGCATGATATTTTAGACAGGTGTCTTAGACAGGTGTCTAATAAGCCCCTTTGTCTTGAATACGTTTATAAACTCAGAACAGAAACGAAACTTGAGTCAGGTCCAGGAGGCCATGCTAGGCGGGCGCCTAGATGAAGGTACCTGATGGATACGAGTGAGGTCCAGTCAGGGCTAGGAGTTAGGTCCGGCCAGGACTGAGCGAAGGCCATGGGCACCTTAGCACGAGACGAGACGAGACGGGAACTTCTGGAGATAGCACACTCGTGCTAAGCCAAGCTAAGACATTCGACCCCCTCCATTTAAGTTAGTTCTACGGTTGTTTACATTATGATGTTTGTACCTAATATGTAAGAAGAATAAAAATATTATATTTGAAGTCACACCAGTGTTGCCTCCAGAACTTGATTTAAAGAACGTAATAGTGTCACAATACAACAGCTGGATGTATTTTAATATGAAATAATCATATACAACAGCAGACTGTATATTACTAACGGTTTATGAAGGTGTATTGTCATAATGGTTTATAGGGATGTTGTATAAAGATAAATAGTCCGTTCAGACGTTAAAATTGAACTGGTTTTAAAAAACCGGGGATCTTTAAAATCCCCATCTCGCGACTTGTCTTCGGGGCTTTTTATTTTAAACTGGTTCATCTTGGCCGCCTGGACGGGTTTGCTTAAAAACCCCGGCTCCAGCTTGCTTTGAGCATGCGCAGTACGCATTAAGTTACAGTCCTTTAAAAATATCGGGGTCAGGGTTAATTATTCTGACATCTTCGGTCGGAAGTTTGAGTTATGTGATATGTTTTCAAACAAGTTAAACCCGCCAGTCTTCATCTGGAAATAGAGACCGGTGTCCCAAGGAGTATTATGCGGTGTCTGGATAAAATCAGACTTTTCTTTTATAAAATTAATGTGTAGGTGAAATTTACCTTTCGTTATCAAGTACAGCCCATGGGCGATGCATTGTCTAAGGAAATGGGAATCGATTATTAGGTCACCATACGAAAATATTCATCGTAACTCTTAAAAGGGTTACGTGTCCGGAAAAGCAGTTTTGACGTTCAGCTCCAAACGACTCGATATTTTGAGCTGAAATTTTGAGACAAGGTAAATGCAACATGCCGCTATATTTTGGCGCTTAAATTGTATAAGTACTCAGACTTTTTATTTTCGAGACTAGGGATAGTCCCTTTAATAAATTTATAATTTGATATTTAACCCATTATAACTCGTCAGGTGATGGATTTATAGTTTAATAACATGAATAATGTATAGCTTAGTAACATGTATAATGTAATGAATGTGAAAACAATTCATCAAATTACATATGTTTTCGTTATCGCACCACGACAAGCTGTCGGTCATATCATTGAGAATAATAGGGCACAAGCGAATATATTTTTGAAATACAATTAAAATCAAACCAAATGTTAGTCCCGAAATGACCTAGTTTATGTCGAGTGGACGTGAAACCACTTCTCTCTCTCTCTTACTCACTGAATCGCTGTGGCTCCCAAACTATGACATTGTAGTGTAGCAAAACAATCGCTCCATGTTGTCGTACAATTCATGAATCCGATCTGTCAATCATTGTAAAGACATTGACCAATCAGAAAGCCCGATTATATTTAGCCCGCGTAGTTCAAGTTTGGCTGACATTTTTGTCCCACAAACAAACAAGGCCGTGCTCTGTCGGAGAGAGAGAGAGAGAAATTAGGCTTAACGTCCACTCAACACAAACTAGATCATTTCGGGACTAACATATGGTTTAACTTTATTGCAATAATTCGCTTGCGCGTAGGGGTCTTTAGCAGTGGGAGGAAACCGGAGTGCCCGGAGGAAACCCACGAGGTTGAGAAGGCACCCCTATCTCCATGCCACATACGCCCACACCAGGGCTCGAAACCACAGCCGCAAGCCAGAGGTGACCGGCCAGCTAGAGGTCGAAGCGCGGCACTCTAGACCACTAGGCCATCCCAACCCCCCGTGCTCTGTCGGAAGTTTGTTATTTCTACATTTATCGTCGAAATGGTATTACGTTGCGCGTGGGGAACTTGTAACAAACATGGACGAACGTTTCCCCGAACGCCCTCTAGTATTAGTATAGATCACAGATCGTGAAATTGAACAAACCCTACCGCCTGATATAGATTAGTCTTGCTTCATCCCTTGTTTGTATTACATCAATAAATATGTGGTATCTCCACCAAGATTAGAACAGCAAACAATGAAATAGAGTTGAAAGTCTAACAGTTCGACACAAACTGGGCCATTCAAGATGGGCTTACACAATTTAGTTCGATACGGTGGATATCTTGCCCGGGCAGAGATTCATCTGACTACTCTTTATCGAATTCTGTCAAGCCAACAGACCTTAGTTTATTGTATTATCCGAATGACTAGGCACTGTTTTTGTCAGGGCAACTACACGGAAGAAACAATCAATAATGTACCACACGGTTTCGATATGGTGTCCAACCCTATCAGCAGAATGCGTTCTTGATTATGCCATTGACTCAACCATTGCCAAACGCATACTTGGGCTCAAATATCGCACAGGGGCCTGTTTCTCGAAATCTTAACTAAAGATAAAATCCAAATTTTAGTAGATATTCAAATTTTCAATTGGATACGCACTAATTCCAGGGGGTGGGATGGCCTAGTGGTCTAGAGTGCCGCGCTTTGACCTCTAGCTGGCTGGTCACCTCTGGCTTGCGGCTGTGGTTTCGAGCCCTGGTGTAAGCGTATGTGGCATGGAGATAGGGGCGCCTTCTCGACCTCGTGGGTTTCCTCCGGGCACTCCGGTTTCCTCCCACTACTAAAGACCCCTACGCGCAAGCGAATTATTGAAATAAAATTAAACCATATATTAGTCCCGAAATGACCTAGTTTGTTTTGAGTGGACGTTAAAACCCATTTCTCTCTCTTATATTGAATTCAAACTGCCTAGGGATCTTTTACGTGTTCGACAATGTGTACACCGGATCACAGCTAAACAGTTGTCCTTGTCGGGCCCCCATTCTGAACAACAGACAAGGGGGAAAGCCCGATGAACCTTCTTGGCCAACACCGGGATCGAACACACGGCCTCTAGGTTAGCAACCGTGACTACCCAACAAGAAATTTAATGAAATGATCAGGTTTGGGAGGCGGGGAGGCACACCAGAAAATCCCAATGAATTTTCTCGACCAAACACGAGACCTACAGGATAGGCAGCCAACGCATTACTCAGTGCGCAAACGTGGCTCCTGGGTGTCACGAAACCATAGTAAAAGGTGATGAAGTAATCTCGATGAACTTTCTCCGTCAACGCAGGAGTCGAACACGAGGCCAACAGGATGGACAGCTAACGCCTTACTCACTGCGCAACCATGGCTCCTTGGTGTCATGAGACCCTATAGTAACCAGCGATGGAAGTAATCTCCCCATCGCACCTGCCGCTGTATAAAACATTTCTGACATTCTTGTTTATCTACAGCTCGTCTTGTGTTTACTGTTTAGGAAACATAACCTTGACCCGGGTAGTTGCGCAGGCTAAAAGTCGGCAGCAATATAAGGCCAAAAATAAAAATTACACGTTTTTTCAATATTTGAGTCACGTGGCGTGGTTTCGATACCACGCGCTTATACGAGACAGGGAGTAGGGGCACCTGTCCAACCTCGCATGTTTTCTCCGGGTGTCCAGTTTCCTCCCACTGTTAAAACCCCCATGCCTAAGTGAATTATTGTAATGAAATTGACCTAGTCATGGTCTAGTGAACGTTGAGCTCTGTCTCTCTCTCTTCCTCTCTCTCTCTCTTTCTTGACGTGGGGGGTTTCCATATTTGATTTGCATTAGTCGTTAATAGCTGTCGATTTGTCATAAATGTAGAAGTGTGTAAGTAAATTTTTGGATTCTCCTGTGCCAACTTTTTTCCTGTCGTTTAATCGCCGAGTCTACTGGACGTTTATTTCACTCAATGTTTTCACAACCGTTATACATCAGTTCCCGTGTATACACACCTTACGTCACTCAAGTGAGGAAACCCTTACGTCACTCAAGCTGAGGACACCCGTACGTCATTGGCGTTTTTCAGTGAATCCAGTGCCTTTTGTTAGTTAAGGTTGGGTGACATTACTCTCTATATGTTTCACATTTGTCATACTTTTATTGGAAATAACCACTCGATAATACATTTGTTGGAATTTTTCTCTAATCCCCCCCCCCCCCCAAAGAAAAACAACGACCGAGGGGTGTTGGATGGCCGAATGGTTAGCACGTGCCTGCTGTATCATAAAGCCTGTCATTGAGTCAAGTGGCGTGGTTTCGATTCCATGGTTATAAGCGACAAGGAGTAGGGTACCGATCGAACTTATATTTATTACCAAATAATTTTTAAAAAAAACTTTTGGCCTAAAGTGTAATACCATAGAGTGAGTATCAATGTTATAAATAGCGTTTGTTATTAAGTAGCAGCCAGCCAGTGCTCCGGTCTAAATATAGAATTATTTCCGGCCACAGTGGTTGCACTCTTACAATATCCAATCACACTATGGTCATTCTAAAATCTAGGTTCAGACGTTGTTCGTTCGCAGAAACAAAAACAGAGAGAGAGTGAGAAAAAAAGAGAGGGATAGGGGAGGGAGAGAGAGAGGGGATAGATGAGGTTTAACGTCCACTCGACACAAACTAGGTCATTTCGGGACTAACATATGGTTTAATTGTATTTCAATAATTCGCTCGTTGTGTCTTTAGCAGTGGGGGGGGGGGGGAACCAGAATACCCGAAGAAAACCCACAAGATTGGACAGGCGACCCTACTGCCTGTCACGTTCAACTGGGGATTCGAAACCACGCCAGTCCCAAGCAAAAAAAAAAAAAAAAAAAAACCTACAAATGCACGCTGTTCGTCTTAACATAAATCTGCAAAAGTTCAAAAAAAAATACACCGCCTTAAATAAATATATATGAAATGATTTAGGTGTAGCGTTCGACTTGTCGGCTACAATTGAGCTTTGAGGATAGCTTTCGCCATGCAGTGTGCAATTCAGAAAATAATGGCCCGGGCAAACTTTTACATCGTATTGCATTTAAATTAATAAATATTTTTATAGGAAATCCTAAATTAGAAAATCGTGTTTTTAAATGAAGAGAGTATTGCAATAAACTTGTATTATGTCCCCACCACAACTCCGCAACAAAACTTTCTATTCGCGTTTAGGGTGCGGTGTAATCGGTCACGAGTCGGGTCTCACCACTTGTATAGTATCTGTGTTTAATTCGTTATCTTATCACTTAGGCGCAACTACATCTCCAGGGGCTATAAAACTGGAATTAATTCGACTCCCTGGTATAACCGATGGCCCGACGACCCCTTGATAAGAAACATGTAACTATGACGACCCGATCCGTCTTCGTTAGCCAAATAGAGGCTAAGCGAGAGGGATTTGAGTGACGCGCTTTGCGTCTTGGTTTGCGTTCATTTGTGTTTTTGCGTTCCTCGAAAATAGCAAAAAATCATAATCATAATTTATAATGCTCAACCAGTATCAAACATTCATATTAATATACGGTATGTAAAATATATTCTACAAATCGACTCTCGCATATTCCACACAGTCCAATATTATTCGCCGGCACTGGGAAGCCCCCCCCCCCCCCGCAAAAACACAGAAAAGTTGTTGGGGCCCGGACGGGATCCTGGTCCGGACGGGATAATGTTCCTCATACAAATCACAGGTCTCCACGCCTCTGTAGCTAAATCGGAGCAAAACAGTAGGACGTTCAACCCCATTTCCTTTGATAGTTACTAGAGTACAAGCATTCAAAATATCAAATATATCGACTTTCGAGATCCCAAAATACAGCCGCACGCATTACGACTAGACCAATCTCACATCACTCGACTTGTGTTGAAAAAACTACAATACAGCGTAGTCTAGTCATTGGTTGAAGCTAGGATTGCCTTGTCTTTGCCTATGAATAAACTACCCAAGCGATCTCCTGGAATTTTACGTCCATGTTTCGGTCAATTAATAAAACAAATGAGGTTCTATGATGGTGATTGAATCAGTTGGTGATTGTTCTTGCCAAGTGGAATAAAACTCCCAATACTTGAAACCAAGTCCATTACGTTTAAATATAACGTGAAAAAATATCTGTTTGCATTGCTTTGTTTGACCCCAGTTTCTCATGCGATATGAGCATATTTTTGTGAACTTGGCGCTTAATAAATATAGAGATATTATCACATTACAATGTTCCCAGAATACAAATAAAAAATTAAAAAAATATGCAAAAATGCAAAAAGTACAACAAAGATTGGAATTCCTTCGATTGCAACGAAAGTCTAAACTATTTCATGCTATACATTTTTCCGTATGAGATATGATCAGTACACAGTTATATTTTCAAAAACATTCATAAGCCATGTTTAATTCATCCTTCATTTTAAAAAACATTTCACAAAACAAGTTTAATTCAAGAAAGTTTAATTTAAGAAAGAACAACTTAAATAAAACAAAAAATAAATCTAAAATCAAACTTACCAGCAATGAGGGATAGCACCAGTAAAATGTTCATGATGATAGGGTAAAATTTGCAGAAGGCGAGTGAAATAAATTTCCCGTTTAAATCCCGAGGAATGTAGAAAAGCTCAACAACTGCTCTGCACAGAAAATCAAACTGACGCCCGACTTCTCCCGCGTCTGGTTTTATCTATCGACAAGAACTTGATACTAGAGACTACTCTCCACGCCGTCTTGTATTGGAGACTACACCACGACAGCTTGGGTAAGTTGCGCAGCAGTAAATATTCGTCTGACCTCTTCTATCGAGGGTTAGCCATTCTTATAGAAACATTTTGTTTAAAACATTGTCTGTAACTTAAACCACATTTGTTTTTTTTTATCAACACTTTTTAGCAAATGAAAATGAAATGAAATGGAGTTTAACGTCCTACTCTTCTGCACCCGACCTGGGCTAATAATATAATGGAAGACTGGCATATACCATACAGTGTGCTATGAGGGAAATTTTGCCCGGGCAGCGACACTACGGCCTACTGTTATATCGAATTCCAACTGCCAAGGGATCTTTTACGTGCACGTCAATGTGTACACGTGCGGGACCTCGGTTTTTCGTCCCACCCGAACGACTAGGCAACTGTCGTTGTCGGGCCCTCCTTCTGCATCACTGACAAGGGGAGATCACATAAGCTAATGATAGACATGCGTGATATCACATTGCTTTGCATCAGTGAAGATGAATTACCATATCATCTTATTTGTGGGTTTAAAAGTTCAATGAATAAACTCGACTTGAAAAGAACGATAGAGCCATGTATTTCCCAACATTTTTTAAGGCCGAGGCCCGGGCCCGTAGCCCAGGTTACATGTAGGTGCAAAAGAGCAAACTGATCCCGCAGTGAATATTCGCTTGGCCGCTACAATCACTGATAAGCATGACATTGACGAGGCTTAATGAGTACGGCATATTAACTTTTTTACTCCGACAAATTAAATTCTCAAACATTTTTTTGAGTTAAAAGAAAAATAAATAAAGACGTTTGAAGTATTTGTAGTTGAAAAATATTTCCTATTTAGTGTAAATGGGTATTAAAATGAGTAAAATGCATCATTTTGCCCGAAGCAGTTAGGTGTTAAGTAAACATTGCACGAGCCGTTGAGCCAATGACTACGAGGCGTGCAAGTCAACGCACGTGTTTTATTTAGACAGCCATCCGTTACAGGGATATTTCGTTAGTAATTCTCTGTGAAACAGGTTGGCAAAAGAGTAGGACGTTAAACCCCATTTCATTCCATTTCACTATCTTGTGCATTGAATGCCCATCCTATCCCTACATATGACGATAAACGATAAATCACACGACCATGTCACATTTCTCATAAAAAAATGTTTTTTTTAACAGTCTCACAGTTATGGTTTTTGGAAATTTTTTGTGTAATTTTGACTTCATTTATTTTAAACAGACAAAACTTGTTTTAAATAAACCGTTTTTTTTTTTAATTTTGCTACTATCGCTGAAAGGGATGACGTCAGATCGAGTTAATTAGCGCTCAACATTAACTTTCACTTCTCAAAATTAAAATTATAAAACATTGTTGTTTTTTTTTTAAAATTACATGTCGTCATTTTTACTGAATTTGACAGGAGAGGCAAAAACTGTTTTAAATTAAAAATCTGTGATTGTATTAAGATCAAATTTTGTTTAGGGTGTTATTTATATAACCTTAAGTTATTTTAGCATATTATTTTTGTAATACATTGTTACAATTCCTATTGTAATAACAACCCCTATTGCAACAATGCATGCATTGTGCGTGTCATTAAATGACTTAAGCAATTATTGCACCTGTACAAGCCTGACATAGGCAATTTTTGCATTACTTGTCCATTAAATTGTATTAGGAACGAAAAGTGACAAACTAGGTCATTTCGGGACTAACATATGGTTCAATTTTATTACAATAATTCGCTTGCGCGTAGCTGTGAGAGGAAACCGGAGGACCCGGAGAGAAAACCCACGAGGTTGGACAGGCGATCCAACTCCTTGCCACGTACAACCGGGGTACCGAAACCACGCTAGTTGACCCAATGACAGACCTTATGATACAACGCGGTCGTCCAGTCCCTCTTGAAATATATGTAGATTGATTAATGTCTATTTGTGAATGTTTACTACTTACCCTGTTATTGTATAAAAAGTTTGATTGATTATATCTTATATCGATGTTTGATTGATTATATTTATTCTTATATCGATACAATACAACTTTTACCTACATACATGTTTACCTGCTTACACGTTTATCTGCTTACACTTTTCGGTATTGTTTTATGTATTGTTTATGTATTCATCGACGGCGTTTATGAAATGTACGATTGGGAGTTAACTCAATACTTACTTACAGATAAACGTTTTATAGGCTTAAGTAGGGGTGGGGTGACGGAGAGGGGTAATGATGCCCAGGCATTAGTAGTGGTTCTAACCACTCTCCTGGTAGTTTAAACGTTTTATATCATAAGGTCTGCCCTTGTATCCTCCCACTGCTAATTGACACATGCGCGTAAGTGAATGATTGAAGTAAATTGAATCATACGTCATTCTCAAAATGACCTCACTTGAGTAGAAATCCCCCTCTCTCTCTCTCTCCCTCTCTCTCTCTCTCCTTCAAAATGAACTCTCCAACTAAACAATTGAGACATGTAACTTCTCCATAAACACAATAAACATTCCATGTCTTGTTTTAAAAATACAACAACTTCATGTTCAAGGTCAAGAACTCTGATCAAAGGTTATATATGCGCCATTTATATTTTCCACCATTTAAACCACCATAAAATGTACTTAAATTCATTTATTTAGAATTTACAAAAACAATTCCAAATTTCAAAGGTAAATAATCACACGGTTTAGCAAAGGGGTCCATTAAATGAAATAGGGTTTGACGTACCAGTGTTCTGCATAGACTGAGCTAATGGAGACGTCATACGGTGTGTAATGAGGGAACTTTTGCCTAATCATATATCAAATTCCAATTGCCAAGGGATCTTTTACGTAGACACTAATATACACACGATTTATCGTCCAATTCGAAGAACTACATGTGGTCTCTTTCCAGCACCCACCCTTCCCTTCCCTCACAAGGATCGATCACGGGACCTCCAGGTTAGCGAGGCAACGTCACGCTCACTGAGCCACCGCGGATCCCCCGTCTTTGCACGGCCCATCAGTTGGTATCCATCACACAGTAGGGCTGTAATATTGGCTTAATCAAATGTAACTCAACGGAACTGTTTGACCGACATCACGTCAACCTGACAACCCGACAATACGACATTTCTACCCGACATCACGACATTTTTACCCGACATCACGACATTTTTAGTTTCAACCCTGAGTCACAATTATTGCACACACCACAATTGTTGAAATATTGCACAATATTGCACAATATTTATCATTCATCGATCATATTTACATCGCGACCAGGGTTCAAACTGGCTTTCAATTTTTATCCGCCATAATGAATGATAACTTTTATATAAAGAAATGTTCATATTTTTTTTCAGCCAACTTGAATATTTAACTTCCAGAAATATGTGATAAAAAATACAATATCTAACAATTTTATGTCTCACCTAGACTTTTTATAAAACAAGTACCGATATATACAATACAATACCTGTCTTTATATAATACATTAGCACAGCTAGGATTTAATAAGATCAGACCCCAAGTTCACAAAGAATTCTGAGACTAAAGTTGAGAATTTGCTCACCTTTTAATCACTTTTATAAGAAATATCTTTGATCCAGTAACACAAAAGTTTGCACATAGTTTCATATTGATGTATTTAATACATTAAAACAACAAAATTATTATAAAGGGTTGTGATTTAATTAAAATAAGGCGAACAATTTTGAGTAAATTCTCAACTTAAGTCTGTGAACTCGAGGCGCTGATTCTACTTTTGGTGACTTTACTCAATTTGAACATTGTCGACGTCACATATTCAGTATTTACACGTCAAATCTCGTCCAAGAATGGGCAATAATGTATAAATTTATGCGTTGTGTATACAATAGACATATTGGTTTTTTTTTCAGGTACGTAAAGGTATCAGACTCTGAATCCATGATTCGCGACTTACTTAATAGCAGATCATGACTCATGCTGGCATTACACGATGGTTCCTCTGGGTTATATTCCTGATTCTTTTCAAATTTAAGTGAAGTCTATATCACCGAGGCTCAGGGGCTTATTTCACGAAATTTTAACTAAGATAAGATCCCAATTTTAGTAATTTGATTGGATAATATTAGATTGATTTTAGTGCTTAGCCAATCAAAATTGAAGTATCTACTAAAATTGGATTTTATCTTAATTTCGTGAAACAGGGCCCAGGACTGTACAGCGCAATGGACGCTTACGACTTGCCCTCAGATCCATTCACTTGATTTGAATTGTTTTTTATTTGTGATTTGTGAGTATGATGTCTTGTCCATATATTTCTTTTTGCGTAAATTATGCGTGGTGCAGCCCCCCACCCCCCACCCCTGCACTATTAATGTAAACAAAACAACAACAAAGCTACTTAGTAAACAGATCGGGTTGTTGATAGTAAGTCTATCAAAACACAACTGATCTTCAGGAATCACGCTCTCAACGTTAAATTAGGGTTAAATAATATGCTTTGATAAAATATTTGAACTTAAATGAGAGAGAGAGAGAGTGAAAAAGAGCGAGAGAGTGTTTAACGCCTACTCGACACAAACGAGATTATTTCATGACTAACATTAACATTGCGCGTAGAGGTGGGAGAAAACCAGAGGACCAGGGAAAAAACGCGAGGTAGGACAGGCGATAAAACCCCTTGTCACGTACAACCGAGCAATGGAAACCACGCCAGTTTAATCAATGGCAGACCCTTATGCTGGCAACCTGCACGCGCAAACCGTTCGCCCATCCAACCCCCTCCCCAACCAAGATAAAATGAAATTGGGTTTAAGGCCATATGAAGACGAGACGAGGTGCTCCATGTAGTGTGCTATAAGGGGAAATTTGCCCAGATATTGGCACTACGGCCTACTCGTACATCGAATTCCAAGTCAAGGGTTCTTTTACGTCCCATCCGAACGACTATACATTGTACATTGCTGGGCCTTTGTCCTATCCCACTGCGGTGCTGGCGAGAGTCCAGTCGGGAAATTCCGATGAACTTTGTGAGATATGACTATCTTTAAATAACCAACACGCACAATGCGCAATGGAAATTACTTACAATACTAGCTTTTAAACAAAATCAAAATTTTAAAACTGGAGTCGATATTTGCATGTTTAAAATTAACATTCTTACAAAGTGAAATTAAAAATAGCGAGATTCCGTATACACTGGAGTTTGCGTACATTATTTATACTAGATGAAATTGTGGATTCACGTGACGTATTTCATTGAAAGCACGTGCGGAATAGTGTCTGTATTTTAAGTCGTTTAATGGTCTCGAGTTAAAGACCCCGGGCAATATATTGAAACAACACTCAGCTAATGCCTGGTGCAATACAATATATTACTTAATGTCTTGCTCTCGACCATTAAACCGTGCATAGGCATCGTATGGCGTACATGTATATATAGGCGTACGGGGAACGTTTTGACTGGGGGGGGGGTAATGTTTTTGGCGCCCCAAAAATGTAGTTCGGTTCTTAGTATGTTAGTCGTGGCTTACTGTACTCCAAACAATAGAGGGTTTTATTTAATTGCCTAACATATAGACACTCTGAATTTAAATTCGCTGTTAAATTGGACACATTCAAGAGCACAATATTTTTTTATACAAGTACACTTGTGTGCCCAAATTTTCCCAGCATTTGGTGCCCAAAATGGGGGGGGGGGGAACTCTAGACCACTAGGCCATCCCAACCCTCCATTAATTTATAAAGGTAGAAACGAGTCTCGATTATAATAACGTTGATTCAGCAATAAGCAAAATTTGTTCCATCTTGTCAACAGTAATAACAGTCAATTTAAATGAAAACTGCGATATATTAATTTTGAATTGTCTATTTTTGAACAATTATAGCAAATATGGCCGCTTCTTTATCTGAATTTTAAATAATATTTATTTAATATATTAATTATAGCTCAAACTAGTCGATTTACAAGGTCAATGATTCTTTCCTCTCACAAATTACGAGTCGACAATTTTTCAAGTGATTTTAAATGAGTCTACATTGGACACTCGTGATTAATAGCTGTAAGTAGGTCCGTTTCTACTAAGCTGAGTCATCCAAATTCCTCACATTTCTAAAGACCCCTACGCGCCTAGTGTTTGTTTCGAGTGGGCGTTAAACCCCAGCCTTCTCTATCTCTCTCTCTCGCTTTCTCTCTCTCTCACCCCAACTCTCTCTCTCTCTCTCTCCTCTCCCTCTCTCGCTTTCTCTCTCTCTCGCTTTCTCTCTCTCTCTCTCTCTTCCTCTCTCCCCCTCTCACTCTCTCTCTGTCTCTCTCTCTTACCCCAACTCTTTCTCTCTCTCTCTCCTCTCTTTCTCCCTCTCTCTTTCCCTCCCCCTCTCACTCCCTCTCTGTCTGTCTGCCTGTCGCTCCCTCTCTCTCCCTCTCACCCCAACTCTCCCTCTCCTCTCTTTCTCCCTCTCTATCGCTTTCTCTCTCTCTCCTTATCCCCCCTATCACCCCCTCCACCTCCCTCTCGCGCTATGTCTCTCTCTCCCTCTCTGTCCCCCCCCCCTCTCTCTCTCTCTCATAACTCATTTCAATTCTAGAGCACTAAACAATGACCTTGGGATGTCAAAAGCTATCTGTTACTTTACTGGCAGACAGGTGCGTTACAGGGCGTGTGGCCCCATTCTTTGGAAATGGGCCTATAAATGTACATATATATTAATAGAACACGAATGTACATAAAGTGAGTATTATTCAGTTTTTAAAAACATTATTGTAAATATGTTCGGTGAGATACCTTAACAGGCATTGCCACGCACAACAAGGGAATTGGAACCACTCAAAATGGCAGATCTTATGATACAACAATTTGGCCACCCAACCACTCCAACCACGTCACGATTATAGGCCTATTACTGTATAAATATTAAAACATCTCATTTTTATATATTTTTTAAATGTATTTTTGAGAGGAAATGTTATTCATTGTCAAAACACCCAAAATAATTTGGGTGGAAAGGTGACCGAATTTGATTAACGCGGGCTCATTGGATGATAATGTTCCTGGTTTCAATTATTTTCATCATATTTCATGCCGTTAAGCGATAAATTAGATACTATCTCCAAACTGTTATTGCACAAGATCCTGAAATTACATCAGTCACAGTGTTGCCAACCAGGATGATGCCTACGTCGTCAATATTGCACCATATTTAAAAATATTACAGGACTTTCATACAAAGGTGGGTCGCAGGTTCAAAGTCCATATACATCTAACTCCAAACTGTACTCTGTAACCATTTCCCCTCGTTTGTAAGAAACAGGGAGCGATCTGTGTGTTGGAGACTGGAGTCTATTTCTCAGTGTAACGGAAACCTCGACAGTTGGAATTCGAAAGAAGACCAGACTGTAGCACTGTGTGGTCCACTGTATGGTGTATTCTCGGTGCAGAGCAGTAGGACGTTAAACCCCATTTCATTTTCGTAATGTTTCAGAGTATCAAATTTTCTTCTGACTATTGTTTGGTGTCGCAGGGTGATATAGAGAAAGGTCACAGAAGAAAATATGCATTTCCAGGACAACAATAATATCCTGCCCCCACCCCCGCACGACGCTCGCTGCTTAGTGAAACGATAGTTTGGTCACCGGGAAATACTTAAAAGTATTGTTTGGGAACCCTTACTCAAATGATAGTTTGGTCGTCCGTCACAACCCACTGAAACGATAGTTTGGACGCCGGTCACTACCTACAACCGAAGAAAGTTTTAGGGTTGATGGGCTTTAGAACGGATGATTTTATTAGGCTTTATACTGGACCGTTATAGCAGGCTTTAGAATTGACGGTATATGACAGGCTGTAGAACAGACTGGTTCATACTGGCAAAGATCTATAAAGTGCACGTCAACGTGTACACGGGTCCTCGGTTTTTCATTTTACCCGAATAACTAGACGCTGTCAGCGCCAGGCCAACCGTCGTGCGAAACTAGCGAATGGTGAGGAGTAACGACGGTGGAAAAGCCCGGGAAACTTTCTCGGTCAACACCGAATCCTTGACCCCGAATCGGACTCAATATCATATAAGGTCTTCGACAATGAAAACACGAGTTATTTGTCAATTTAATCAACACTGATGCTGTGATGTCAACGGGGAAAGATGGGCTTCTGATATCCAATATTAAAGACCAAATAAACATTTTACCATTGGTACACGAATCGTGTACCATGATGCGTTTCAGTCCCATTTGCAACAAGGGACTCGAAGAACGAGGCTAGACATATTCCACAACTTATATCAAACGGTGACGCCATGTCTTATTTGGAGAGACTGCGTTATAAATACTATTTCAAACTGGAATAACGAGACGCTAGAAATAGCCATTCAATTGAGATTTCAGGCGTATTTCGTCGAACGAAACGAAAACGATTAAATGTAAATCAATTTTTATAATTCACATCACGTTGCGACCCATCTGTGTCAATTTAAAGGTCCCAAATGTTAGCGATTTAGCTCCTTTAAGCACCGTGACACTTGCACGAGAAATATCTTGCTTACTCTTTCGATACTAATTTTCGTGTTTATTTGCCGCTATTTAACACATAAACAATATTACGTATGTACTCAAGTATGTTCATATTAACGTATTAGCATGTACTATTAACACAGCGTTCTACTTATTAAAATACTGGGTATGTGGGCCAGTAACTTTCTTCACATATTTCGGTACAGTTTGGCGTTAGATTTCAATATCGCAAAGAACGCCGTCGTTCTCGTGTCGCTCTGTACAATGTTACACTATGGCGATGACATCTCTGTAATAATGTTTATTCGTGAATTTAATTTGGAGTTTAACGCCCTGCTGTTCGGTTCCCAATGGGTTAATGTTGACAGGCATAACCCATACAATTTACAAAGAGGGAAATTATACCTTTGTCCTACACAACAGATATGGGAAAACCATGCCGGAACCTTCTTGGCCAATACAGGGAGCGAACCACAGGCCGTTTAGTTAGCGAACCAACGCCTTACGTACTGAACACCCAACCTACTGCAACATAATAGAAAATGCGGGATTGTGTGGGGCGAATGGTTAGCACGTGTGCGCTGTATCATACGTGATAAGGAGGCGGGTCTCCTGTCCAACCCCGTGGGTTTTCTGCGGGTCCTCCGGTTTCATTCCAATGCTAAGAGCCCCTACGCGCAACGGAATTATTGAAATAAAATTAAATCGTGTGCTAGTCCCGAAGTGACCTAGAGTTGACGTTACCCCCCCCCCCTCTCTCTATATATATACACAGGCCGTCATGCTGTTTTATGCGCATATATTATATTTATTACATGATTGCTGCTAGATTATACATGCTAATTGACTTATTAAGTCGAATAACAGCTTGCAATAATTACTGACATTCCAAACTAATCTACTGAAGGTACTACATACATCTTATCAAGCTCTTCACGTAATACCCTGCATATTTCGCCACTAAGTTCGATTGGCACAAGCCCAGCTTGGGAACCTATCAGATTCATCGGTCATCGTGAATACCAAGTCTCATGCTTTTAGCTAAAATGCCTACATGTGACAATCGAGTTGCAATGTTCGAAGATCGATCAATGTCAAGGTTGCTGGTTTTCCACGAGTTTCTCAATTTAAAAAAATCCATGTTTTTTTATAGTGTGTTATGTGCCACGAACTCTGATTGGACGATGCTAATTAGTCACGTGTAAAAAAAACGGGCGCAAAGTTCAGGAATTGTTGATTATTGGAGCAACGGTTAGATGTTGTAAAACTCGCGAACGTTGCTTAAGGAATATGCTGAAGGTCATGTTACGTCATTCGATTTTCTTTCTGAATATATCAAATCCGCGTTAAGATGTTCACAAAATTAGGCATTTAAATTAGGTAATTTAGATAACAGAATTAAAATTTGAGAGAGAAAGAGAGCGAGATGGTGTTTAACGTCTACGCGACTCAAACTAGATCTTTCGGAACCAACATATGGTTCGCTTGCGCATAGGGGTCTTTAGCTGTGGGAGGACACCAGAGAAAACCCACGAAGCTCGACAGGTGTCGCTATTCCTTGTCGGATACAACCGGAAAATCAAAACCACACCAGTTGACACCATGACATATCTTATTATATACCGTGCACGTGTTAACCATTCGGCCATCCCATCCAGGGGCGTGGTGAGAATGAGTTCATGAGTAGCCATACTCATGCGCCAAAAAGTTTTTGCGCCAAAATCACAATCAAATTACTCAAAAAATGAAAAACATTTGTAAGTGGAAAAATTGTTTCATCTGACCCAATTAAAAAAATTTTGAAAGAGTCAAGTTGGAAAATTTAATCATATTTTATTACCGTATTTCTTGTCTCGGATTGCTGGAGATTGCGTTTCTGGGCTTCTAATTTTCGAAATTTTCCCGGGGGAGGGCCCCCTGGACCCCCCGCCGCGGGTTCGCGCCTTCGGCGCTCGCGGTGGCCGGCTCCACAGCTCCGCGGTCAGTAAAAGGGTTTTTGTGCCAAAATCTTTTTTGTTACTCATAATTTCTTCTCAATAATTGCCCTCACCACGCCCCTGATCCCATCCCCCGAATTAAAATATTAACCCTAAAAAAATCCCAATTGGATTAAAAGCTGATATCGCGCGCAGAAGTATGGCGGGGGGTGCCGAATGTTGTCGCATTTTCAATTCCTCATATCTTTTAAAAATACTGAAAGACATTTACCCATTTTGTGGTGTGATATATTATTAGGTTAACGGGTCCGCCTTTCGAAATAAGGGGTCATAAATATTCATCATATGACGGTCAGAAACTTTCAGGCAAAAACAGCACATGTATTCATACACACCATTCAGTGTGCTATACGAGGGAGATTTTGTCCGGACATCGGCACTACGGCCTGCTCGTGTGTTGAATTCCAGCTGTCAAGGGATCTTTTACGTACATGCCAATGTGTACATGGGACCTCGGTTTTCGTCCTATCAGAACGACTTGACAGCTGCCCTTGTCAGGCCGCCACTATGTCCTGCATCACTGACAAGAGGGGTGTGTGTGAAATGGAGTTTAACGTCGACGGTCCAACTGTTCTGCTCTGACATACAGTGGCACAACGACCTACTCGTATATCGAATTTCAATTGTCAATGGATCTTTTATGTGCACGACAATGCGTACACTGTTCTTCACATGTCCATCGCCCTGCTCAAATATTGAGACATTGGATATATTCTTCTCTAGACCAAAGGAAGATGTTACCGCGTACAGCTTGGAGTAATATGGACTTAGAACCTCTGACCTATCTTGTTTGGTGTAGTATAGAAGATGTACTTATAATCCGGGTTGTCAACACCATGACACATGTCCGATAATTTCATAGTCTTGTGTAATAATAAATACTGTTTGTATATTTTAGGCTATTCATCACTTAACAGCATCAAATATGATGAAATAGGAAGAAACGAAACCAAGACAGAGAGAGAGAGAGAGAGACAAACCAGGGCCCTGTTTCTCGAAATCTTACATATTGTGGAATTCGATGCAAGAATAGACCGTAGCGCCGCTGCCCGGGCAATATTTCCCTCCTAGCACACTGTATGACGTATGCTCGTGTGCATTACCGAGGTCCCGTGTACACATTGGACTGCACGTAAAAGATCCCTTGGCAGTTGGAATTCGATATAAGAGTAGGCCGTAGCGCCCCTGCCCGGGCAAAATTTCCCTCATAGCACACTGTATGGCGTATGCCCGTCTTCCATTAGCCCAGGTTAGGTGCAAAAGAGTAGGACGTTAAACCCCATTTCATTTCAGTTCAGTAGCCCAGTTCATAGCAGAACAGCCGGACTTTAAACTACATTACATTTCATTTGTTCTCGGCACCGTTCCCGGCGCGATCGATATTTGTAATGTAATATGATTGGTAATATTTGTTAATGAGCTGCCACGCTCAACTGACAACACTGTCGTTCAAAAGGTCACTTATTACACAAAAAGTCAGTGATTATGCAAATGTCAAAATCATAATCTACATCTGTTTTACCCTCATACAGCTCAGTTTATGGCTAACCATTGATTTCCCCTATGACTGTAATATGTAAATTAAATGTAATGAGCTTTAATATCATGCTGTTTAACCAGAAAATTGAAGTCGACGGGAATACGCCACACAGAGTGCTATGATATAGCGAGTGGCTAAGTCGCCAAGACGGTATACAAGCCAAAATGCAAGTCGCTATTAGTGACCTCTTTATTTCTTAATTTGCGATTTTCGATTTGATTTTTGGCTTGTATACCGTGCTGTCGCCTTCTTACTGACATCAATAAAAACAAAAATATGACTAAGTCGAAAGTCGCCAAGACGGTATACAAGCCAAAATGCAAGTAGAAAAGAAGAAATTAGGAAATAACGAGGGGCGCTATTAGCGACCTCGTTTTTTCTTAACTTCCTATTTTCGACTTGCATTTTAGCTTGTATACCGTGCTGTCGCCTTATTACATTTTGTCGTAACTTCTACTTTTCTACTTTTCGACTTTCGTGTATTGAAGGGGCGAAAAGTAGAAATTATGAATGGTAGTTATAGGCTTCCATATATGAGAGCAAGGTTGCCTTTTCGGCATCGCATTACAGCTATCTTGGGTTCTTTTACCAACGAGTCAACAAAAACACGAGCAAGTACTGGTATTATAATATCCCGGGGTTCAAATTCGGTTGTAGACCGAGTAGAACCTTGAAATAATTCATTAAATCCTTTTCGGTCTGTGGGCTTGAATGTCAAGTCTTTTCTGGCCGTTGGCATTAGCGTAAAACCAGCGCCATCCGTCTTTATGTTGGCATGTATGTAAAAGTTGTAATTCGAGGTATAGGAGGTTGAAACGGCACCGCTGCCTGGGATAAATGCTCCTATCTAGCACAACATATCTGACCACAGACAAAAACACCGTATGCTAGTCTCTAAACATTATAAGTATTCCTGGAAGGCGGGTGTTCGATCCTGCATTGACTGAGAAAGTTCATCTCGATTTTCCGGCGTGATTTCTCCTTGTCAGTGATGCAGAAGGAGGGCCTGACAAGGACAGCTGCCTGGTTGTTCGGATGTGACAAAAAACCGAGGTTCCGTGTACACATTGGAGTGCACGTAAAAGATCCCTTGGCAGTTGGAATTCGATATAAGAGTAGACCGTAGCGCCGCTGCCCGGACAAAATTTCCCTCATAGCACACTGTATGGCGTATGCACGTCTTCCATTAGCCAAGGTTAGGTGCAAAGAGTAGGACGTTAAACCCCATTTCATTTCATTTATAAGTATTCCATATTTGAATGCAATCGGAATGTTTCTAATGCGATCAGAATGCCGTTTGACTAATTAGAATATTCTAGAGCCCTTCAATATTTGTCAACTTCGAGTGCATCTCGGAAGTTTGGAACTTAAACAAAATATGCGGGCCGTCCACAAGAATGGGGCCGTATATTTGGAATGCGCTGAGAATGTCAATAAGTCACGTGACGTGGTTTCAATACATTTCATCACGTTTCGTCTTATTTTTAGAAACTGTATTTATAATTGCACAATACTCTGAAATTATCTGATATGAGTCATGGGATTGTCATCAATATTTCACCATATTGAGAGAGAGAGAGAGAGAGAGAGAGAGAGAGAGATGGGGAATTGAAAGTACGCCAGTCGATTGACTCTATGACAGACCGTATGAACTAAAACTCACGCGTTAGCCCATTCGCCCCACCCCTCCCCACTACAGCGACCATAAGAAAATTTAAAGATTATTATGTATAAAAGATAATAAATTTCAAGAACGTCTCCCGGGAGAGTATGCAATCAAGACTCTTATTTTTTTTGAAGTAACCCAAGTTTACTAATCAATTATTTCTACAAATTCTTATTTCTTCATTTGTTGTCGTATTTCGACATTTGTACACTAAAATTAACAGAGAGAGAGAGAGAAATGGGGTTTAACGTCCACTCAACACAAACTAGGTCATTTCGGAACTAACATATGGTTCAATTTTATTTCAATAATTCGCTTGCGCGCAGGGGTCTTTGGCAATAGGAGGAAACTGGAGTGCTCTGAGGAAACCCGTGAGGTTGAGAAGGCGCCCCTATCTCCATGCCACCACATACGCTTACACCAGGGATCGAAACTACAGCCGCAAGCCAGGGGTGACCGGCCAGCTAGAGGACAAAGCGCAACACTCTAGACCACTAGGCCATCCCAAACCCCCTCTAAAAAGTAACAGTTATATCTTAAAATCAATATTTGTTTTACCAACCGGAGATGACGATTACGAATTAAGGAGTATGAATTAAGAACTAAGAACTAAGAACACTGAATAAAGAGCTGTTTGTCCTTACATACAAAATGTCCCCCTGAGCAGAATGTTGTTGTAAAATCAGAAAGGGTGGGACCAGCTACCTTTATCTCAGTCTGTATAACTTTTCTGTAGCGACTGGACTAATGAAAATGATCTGAGGCGCTCCGGTACATTTATTTCCAATCTCATCTGTTATTCCAATCTCGTGGGTTTTCTCTGGGTCCACCGGTTTCCTCCCACTGCTAAAGACTCCAACGCGCAAGCAAATTATTAAAATAAAATTAAAACCATATGTTAGTCCCGAAATGACCTTGTTTGTGTCGAGTGGACGTTAAACCTCATTTTCTCCCTCACCCCTCTAGCCCCCCCCCCCTCTCTCTCTCTCGATACAGCTTGAATTCTAGTGAAGAGTAGGTCGTAGCGTAACCAACCTAATAAAGTATCTTTCAGCCTCAAAATCGCGAATATTCACCAAAACCTGGCAGCAAATGTATTTTCGAAGTATTTGATTTTTTTCGATTGTTGAATTTAAGAATAGATCGTTGCGTCGCTGCCTGGGCAATATTTCCCTCATAGCACACTGTATGGCGTATGCCCGTCTTCCATTAGCCCGGGTTAGATGCAGAAGAGTAGGACGTTAAACCCCATTTCATTTCATTTCTTATCACGGAGTCACAGCGGCCCCCATGTATGACTACGGATTCACCAAACAGAAAATCAACGTAAACCGAAGAGGTCAGTTTCGATCAAATCATATATGTATTATTGCATCGTATAATACCGCTGGTGGAAGTAGCTACCAGCAGAGGGTGAGCCTACTCTATGTTCAAGAAGATCGATATGTCTTGAAGACTGCTGGATCAATTTATCGTTGATGGGGACAAAGATTAGACCGGTTTTATTCCGACTGAACGACCAGGAATTAATCAGCTTAGATTCACGGTTTTACAGTTATATCTGGAGATTTTAGTCCGGTCCAACAATCTCCGTTATTAGCACTTTTCGATACATAACGGAACGATACAATCCAATGAAATGTATTAATTAACGAAGCTGAAAAGCAGAACTTCTTCGCATCATGAGTATTTGGATGAAAGAATGCTTATAATGAAAGAAGGAACGACTCATACTCGATCAATACGAACTCTTTCAGAAAACCTTTTATTTGCTATATTTTGTTGAAAACCCAACAAGAAATACCCATTGCATTTGTAAAAAAAGTTTCAAACTGAATTAATTTTAGCTGGTAATTGAAACGTATATATTGCTTCAAGGCTGTATCTTTACGATAATTGCAAAGTTGAAAATGTAGGTTACACTTTTATTTTCTGCATCAACCAGACAAATACAGTCTTTCATACTCCGAAAGGAGGGGGTGGGGCGAATGGCTAGGGTGTGTGCTTTATATCATAAGGTGAAGGTCTGTTATTGAGTCAACTAGCGTGGTTTCGATTTCCCGGTTGTGCAATAAACCTCGTGGGGTTTCCCTTCGTTTCTCTCCAACTGCTAAAAAGACTCCTACGCGAAAGTTAATTAATGAAGTAGAATTAAACCATATGTTAGTCCCGAAATGACCTGATTTGTGTCGAGAGGACGTTAAACCTCATTTTGCTCTTTCTCCTCCCTCCACTAATCATTAGCCTTGTTAGTCGAGAAAAGTAAACTGTTTAACACCATTGTACCTCCATTGTCTACGACGTGTTTATTTCCAACCACAAAATCGGCCACCTTCGAAATCGACAAACTGCAAAATCGTCTAACTACAAAATCAGATGAGTGTAAATCCGGCTTAAGATCTGATCGAAGCATTGGTTCGATTAATCCCAGGATGGCAGCAAACGAGTAATATACTTGACCTTTATTATCCATGATGGTCTAGGAAGTAGAAGTTCGTTCATTTCACGACCATGGGGCAGACAATCGTAAAAACAAATCTATAATATCATATTAACTTTAACTATGTCAAATATCCAACATGGGGAATGTTATCAATATTAATGGAATAGATTTTCTCTGCATTTAGGAAAAAGAGAAATGAGGTTTAACGTCCACTCGACACAAACTAGGTCATTTCGGGACAGAAATTGATAAATTATTACAACACTACCCACATTAACCGCGTGGGTTTTCATATGGGTTCACTACTTACAGTCGCATACCTTGACATCTCAAACGTGACAATTGCATGCTTTAGAACCATTTGACGTGGGGAAGCCCCAAACGTTTGGTTAGATTTAATTGATTTTTACTCGTACAGACACCTGCTACAAATTTTGGGGGGGTCAAACCTTTTGTAACTGATGACCATATTATTTTGTCATTAGCTCCTGGACTAAAATGAACATACACCCTAGGCTCCCCCCCACAACCCCCCCCCCCCCTTCGTTTCTGAAATGAAATAAAAACAATAAAACTCTAGATGCCATTGATGATTTATTAACCCTAATACAACTTTTATGTAAACCTTATAAACAATGAACATAATATCATGAATCGGGTTAATATATTCTAGCACTGTTCATCTCAAGCCTGGAAATAAGGCACTTGTCACTGACAATGTCAGGCACAGATTCAGTCTTTGTCAGGCACTAAACCTCATTTTGTCCAGCACGGATAATATTATTAATACATGTCCGACACTAAACCGTTATTTCTAGACAGCTTGTTTATCACACTATCACGATGCGGGTTATCATAGTCCAGCACTGTTCATCATTTTGTATAAAAAAAATAATATAATATACAATGCGAGGTTTTATAATACAATTATTTAAACGAGTTTATCGACTGATGGATATATACAATGTTTACACGAATGATTAACTGACAAAATGGAACAAAATGTGAATTATTTAAGCATAAAATATAACATATTGGGGTTTATTTAATTAAGTACAAATGTAACCGATTGGGTCTATTTAAGTACAAATGGAGCAGAATTCGATTTATCTAAGCATAAATTGTAACATATTGGTGTTTATTTTGTAAAGTACAAATGCAACAGAAAAATTGTAACAGATTGTGGTTTATTTAGCTAAAAATGTGACAGATTGTGATTTATCGAAGTACAAATTGTAACAGATTGTGGTTTATTAAGTACAAATTGTGGTTTATTTAAGTACAAATTGTGGTTAATTTAAGTACAAATTGTGGTTAATAATTGTGGTTAATTTAAGTACAAATTGTGGTTAATTTAAGTACAAATTGTGGTTAATTTAAGTACAAATTGTAACAGATTGTGGTTAATTTATCTAAGTACAAAATGTAACAGATTGTGGTTTATTTAGCTAAGTACAAAATGGAACAGATTATGGTTTATTTAATCAAGTGAAAGTGCGATTACTTAAAAAGTACACATTGTACTGATCCCCATTTAATATAGTACAAAATGTAACAGAATCCGATGGGTTTTTTTTCAAAAGAGTACAAATCGTAACAGAATTCGAATTTCTTAATATGGTACACACTGTAACATTATCTGACTTATTTAAGAAAATACAAAATGAAATTGCAATGTTTGAACAATATAATGAACAATATATTTTTTAAACAAAACTAATCTAAAAAGTGTTCTTTAAATATCGACAAACAAAAATCACGTATGATAATACCATCCTGGCTTCGATGTTCATGATTGCATGATTGCACATAATAATTATGAGAAGAAACGATGACCGCCTGACGGGAAATAGAAAGTAATATGAACTTTAATAAAAAAAATGCCCGCGTATTATGCAAACAGAATCTTCAGAAGCCCACTCAACACCCCGGATCTACGCATGTGCATACATTTATTGTACATGGGCCCTTGTGTTTTTGAATATAATGAAATACCCGACATATACGTGACAAATCGGTATCAGGGAGCCCCTAGAAGCCCGTGGGCCTTAGGCCAATGACCCACTTGGCCTATTGGTAAATCTGGTCGTAAGATTCTATCGACAAGAGTTAAGTAGTTTGTAGTATAAGTAGTTTGTAGTATATATCATAAACAGAAGCAACGATAACAAACAAAACACATAGCACTTTAACACAGAAAACAAACTGAAATGAAAGTAGAGTAAGTACGATAAGGAATCAGACCACCAATTCATTTTATTTATATTCCTTCTATTTTGCTAACCTAAAACGGGGTGGGGGCGGGGTTGACCAACTTTGAATTCATAATGAACAGATTAAATATTTTGCGACAAGACCACCATTTCATTTTTCTATATTTCCATTTTTGTTCCCCTAATAGGTAGGTTTACAGAGTAAACAGAAATTACATATTTAAGAGGCTGGTTATTTAACATGTCACCAATTTACGGAAGCCGAGAAGTAGCTTTACTTAAAAAAAAAGTCGTCATGATGGTCATATTATTTATATTGTCGGTCGTCGGCATGATGCGTATGTTCTTTATTTCAATCTTTTGTCTCGTCCATTCTTCTAGAGCCATGTTATGCTGCTTGTTTGAAACACACTGATATATCGAATCCAAATCTATCAGTAAACCATTGTTGATTTTGAATAACTAACGAGATATCTAGCGAGCACGTGATGTCCAGTTTTAACAGTTCACCTTGAAGACATTGTATTACTGATGGGGCTTGACTGAAAAATATAATATACATAAATTATAGAGAGAGATTGAGAGAGAGAGAGAGAGAGAGAGAGAGAGAAAGAGAAAGAGAGAGAGAGAGAGATGTGTTAAAGCGAGAATTTCATATTTTCTAAGAATGTCAAAAGATAATTATTTCTATGTGTTTTGCTCAATACATTGTCAACTCATTATCATACGATCATTGGCATTATTCCCAAAACTTAAAAATCACGGACAATATGTGAAATGTTATAACTACAAAAAATTCTCTTGAATCCAGAATAATCTAAATAAACGTTCAGCCGTAATCGGGTGGATATGAATCAAGGGAAATAACTCCATTTGGTTCCCCTACCCGCCTTTGAATTAAGTTAGATTCGGAACACATGGAATCTTAATTGTAAATCAGACATGTTTGCGTCCTTTTCGAATTCAAATTATTTTATGTTTCAATAATTGGCTCACGCATAGGCATCTTTAGCAGAGTGTTTGTGTACACATGGACAATGTGTGTGAGAGAGATCGAGAAATATCATGTGGCATCGTAATACTACTTACCTGCAAAGTTGTGGTATTATCGATGGATCGGTTATAGCAGTTTTAGGTGTTGTGTAACACTGGGGTAGAACACGTGATATCAATGGTAACGACGTACAACCAGTAGATGGCTGCCACGTCATACCATCACAAGCATCAGTATTTAAACCACCAGTAATATTCATGATGTCATCTTTATTCTGACGTAATACAGTGAATATATCACTTTCTGTACAAATAATATTTCGATTGATCATTTTCTCCGATAAACAGCTTACAAGACTTGGGAAATATCTGAAAAAAATATTAAAGAATAATATTTTACTGTTTGCATAAAGAATCAAATGAAATATTGAAAGAGCATAAATCAAGAAGTTCTGTGATAAAAGCACCGACATTACACCGCACGTGAATAGTTAATTGGTGGGATTCAGGTGTTCCAGGAAGAGCAAATTGGTCTGCATCTCAACCGACACCCGACAATAGTAAAAGCTACACCGCGCGATAATTTCGACCTATCATTCAATAATGTAATAGGTCGGCCATATCCGAAACGAAACAAAAGTCCAACTGAATGGAACAAATTAAGTTCTGTTCTTTCAGTAATGTAACCTCGAGGAAAAGCCATCCATCTAAAGCCAGGCGCAGACGGGCAACTTTTTCGACCAACTTTCAGGCAACAGTGAAATCACTGGTCGTTGAAAGAAAAAATCGCTCGTCTGCACCAACGGGCAACAATAGTTGCCTGTTGTTGCTCCGAGTTGCTTCTCGTTGCCAAATATCAAACATGTTTGATATTCGACAACAGAAAATCGCTCGTCGCCGAGAAATTGTTCATCTGTTGCTTCAAAATTGCTCGTCTGCGGCGATAGGCGACAACAGGCAACAAGCAACTGGTTAACTGTCCAATCAGCGAGCGCTCTACTGTCATGTGATACTTCAAGATGGCGTCGTCTGAACAGCTAACAACATTAACATGGTCCGTGGAGATGGAAGACATGTTGGTGGAAATGTGGGCTGAGCGGCCAGTCAGCGCACACGCGAGACCTCGAGTTGCCAATTGCTCGGAGTTGTCAGTAGTCGCCTATTGCAGCAACAAGCGACGAAAAGTTAACGTCTGCGCCGAGCTTAAGGCAATGTAAGAATAGAGTGGGTAAATGCAGAAAATAATCAAGAAAAACCTGCTATGATGAAAGGTACAGAAGCCAGATGTAGCAAATGGCCATCCCCAGGATGCTAGTACTATCATTTTGTTCAATGGAGAGAGAGAGAGAGAGAGAGAGAGAGAGAGATGGGGTTTAACGTCCACTCGACACAAACTAGGTCATTTCGGGACTAACATATGGTTAATATAATTTTATTTCAATAATTCGCTTGCGCGTAAGGGTCTTTAGCAGTGGGAGGAAACCGGAGTGCCCGGAGGAAACCCACGAGGTTGAGAAGGCGCCCCTATCTCCATGCCACATACGCTCACACCAGGGAACGAAATCACAGCCGCAAGCCTGAGGTAGCCGGCCAGCTAGCGGTCGAAGCGCTGCACTCTAGACCACTAGGCTATCCCTAACCCCCCACAATGGAGAGAGAGTGAGAGAGATAAGGAGACAGAGAGAGATAGAGAGACAAAGACAGAGAGAGGGAGAGGGAGTTTAACGTAATTTCGGGACTAACATACGGCTTAATTTTATTCCAATAATACGCTTGCGCGTAGGGGTCTTTAGCATTGGGAGGAAACCGGAGAAAACCCACCAGCTTTGACAGGCGACCTTCCTCCATGTCACGTACAACAGGGGATTCGAACCATGTCACGTACAACAGGGGATTCGAACCATGTCACACACATCCGGGGATTCGAAACCACGTCGGTTGAATGAAGGCCTTATGCTACTGTGTGCACGTGCTAAGCATTCGGACATCCAGTGCCATGTTCAGGTTAGGACGTAGACTCGACCTAAATGACCATCAACAGATTCACCGTAATTTTGCTGTAAAAGGTCACCAGTCCGATGGTACATTTAATATTTCTTTCAAGGTAATAAGCAGACCGGGCCCGTAGCCAGCTTATATTATTGGGGGGGGGGGGGGGTCTACGGAATGTTTTGGGTTTATTTTTTTTTTTTTGGGGGGGGGGGGGTGCTGCAGAATGTTTTGGAGGGGCTGAGGATGTGGCCGGCTAAGAACACTCCTAAGAAATCATCATTTTTGGCGAAATATTGGGGGGGGGGGGGTGGTGCTAATTCAAGCAGACAGAGGAAAGAGAGAGAGAACACTTGAGTTTAACGTCCACTCGACACAAACTAGGTCATTTCGGGACTAACATATGGTTTAATTTTATTTAAACAATTCGCTTGCCAGTAGGAGTCTTTAGCAGATTTACTGCAATGTGACAGGGTATGGCCACTAACAAGACGGTAGTTTTATTTTTGTTGAGGTAGATTCGCAAGAAAATGTTCACCAGCAGATTTATCGAGTCGGTTACAGATATATTATGGAAGATAAGATAAAGAGATGACAGTTATCACTATATTGATAGTGTAAAGGTAATTTGCTGAAAATTTCAGTGAAATTGATCCACTATTAGACGAAAACGAAGCGAGTAAAATATTCAGATAGCCTCGGTCATCAGTACTAAAATCATTAATATAAATCGCATAGTCTCGATTATCCACTTTTTAAATTTAATTATCAATGGCCGTTAAGCAGCGTATAGGAATTTAATCCTGCCAACATCGAAGGCTAGCCTAGACATCAAGTGTTTATTATGGTCTGAATAAGTTTATTCATGTCTATTTGATAATTTAGATAACATTTCAGGCCTAAAGAAAGACTAGTAATAGGCTTATTTTGCTCTTGCATAATGTATGTTTAATAATAAACAATTAATAACTTACTGACAAGCTGACATCTGTGATACTTTAACTGCACGTGTTATATTATCAATGACGTCATCACAATCTTTGTCCACCATTTCAAAATTTGTGGCATTAGAACATCTGTCAATACGGGCTCCTGTTTTACAAATATTCAAGATTTAATTACGTGCTTGACTTGTTACTTTTGTGGAAATCAAAATATGAAATACGGAATTCTAGATATATTTCAGAAAATTACACTGAGTAATTCTCGAAATAAGCCTTTTATATTATATATAACCACGGACCCGTAGCCAGCTCATAATTGTTTTTTTTAGGGGGGGGGGGTACGAAATGTTTTGGAGGGGCTGAGGATGTGGTCGGCTAAGAACACTCCTAAGAAATCACTATTTTTGGCGAAATATTTTGGGGGGCCAATTTGATTTATGGGGGGGGCTAAGCTCCCTCATACCCCCCCACTTGGCTACGGGCCCCTATAACCCTTTAATATATCTACAAGCAACTATCCTTAGCTCGATGGACTCTGAGAGGCACTACGGATACTGTTATATAGAACTCCCGGATATCGGAACCACGCCGGAAAATCCCGATGATCTTTCTCGGTCAACTTCCGGTTACCGAGTCAACGTCCTACTCACCGATCCACCGCGCCCCGGATTTTGAGTTCGCTTCCATTTTGTGTGATGTCGTAGAATGAATTTTGCGAGATGCCAATGAAGTATTAATTTCGAAAACTTTGTTATCTTCATGATTTTTTAACAATGCTATCCGGCTTCCAGTCCTTCACGTTTTAGGGGAGCTTTTGCTCCTGCTCCTCTCAACGCACATCAGCTTCCTTCGAGGGGTCATTAAGGACTCCTGCAAATTAGCTTAATCGCTCTCCTAAATATTGAGATTAATAAACTATTTTCAGTTTTTGTTTACTTTTAAACTGCATACATTCAAGGTACCAGGAGCTTTTGATCGCTCCCGCACAATTTTATAAACGTGAAAGACTGGTCTTCCAAGGAATAAATGCTAATTTACCTGTAACAGGATTGACGATGTCGGGATTGCCGGAAGTTGTATTTTTTGCTTGAATGGAACATTGGGACAAATCAAACTTTAACTTCTCCATAACAAATGTTGGATTCATAGCAAAAAATTGACCAATGTCTTCAACTTTGCAGACGATGTTACCAGAATCTGTCAATGCTCCCACCAGACAGTTCATGAACATCTCGCCTTGGCTACAAGAAACAGAACATAATCCTGATGATGATGATGTTATTGAGAGAGAGAGAGAGAGAGAGAGAGAGAGAGAAAGAGAGAGAGAGTTACGTCCAAGCGACACAGTCCGAGGTTTATTTCGAAAGTAACAATTTATTTAGTTTTGTTTGAATAAATCGCCTGCGCTTAGGGGTCTTTAGCTGTGGGAGGAGTTTTGAGGCCCGCAGGAAACACACGTGGTGGGACAAGCGGCTATACTCTTCATCATATACCATCTAGGAATACAAACCAAAACAAACCTTTTAATAAGTCGGCTAAATTGACCTTTATTTAAGATACATAATGGGGGATTAGATAAAAAGCTGGCAGTTCTCACTATAATAGTTAAAAATAGGCTGGCACTGCCAGGCAGGATACGCCCACATTTTTGAGAGATGGATAGAGAACAAGCAATACCGAAATTGATTTTTCCTACAATAAAAGGCCATAATTCATTAAGTTACAATTTGATATGCGCAAAAATCGAAAAGAATAAAGATCTTTAGGTTATAAAGAAGCATTTCAGGTTTCATCAAAATCGAATTAAAATTGTGACCTCTACAGTGTCCACAACTTTGATATACCATATTTTTTACACTGTTCGCGTACAAACGGCGGCCATTTTTTCTGACAGTTATGGTCCGATTTTCTCGAAATTCAAACTCAACCTCCCGTAGGGTGCAACGGAGATAGAGTCAAACGTTTTTTTAAATCGGATAATAATTGTGACCTCCAGAGGGACCATAGGCGATTTTTCGGACAATCAGGGGCCATAATTCAGGAAGTTACGATCCGATATGCGCAAATATCGAAAGGAACCAAGATCGTTGGGTTATAACCATGCATTTCAAGTTTCATCAAAATCGAATTAAAATTGTGACTTCTACAGGGTCCACAACCATGATATACAATTTTCTAACAGTATTCGCGTACAAACGGCGGCCATTTTGTATGGCAATTTTGGTCCTATTTTCCCGAAATTCGAACTCAACCTTCCTTACGGTGGAACGGTAATATAATCAACCGGTTTTTTCAATCGGATAATAATTGTGACCTCCAGAGGGGCCATAAGCTAAAAAAAGGCGATTTTGAGTATAATCAGGGGCCATAATTCAGGAAGTTACGCTCCGATATGCCCAAATATCGAAAGGAACCAAGATCTTTGGGTTATAACCATGAATTTCAAGTTTCATCAAAATCGAATTAATACTGTGACCTCCACAGGGTCCACAACCTTGATATACCATTTTTTAACAGTATTCGCGTACAAATGGCGGCCATTTTGTATGGCAATTTTCGTTCGATTTTCCCGAAATTCAAACTCAACCTACCTTAGGGCGTGACGGTGATATAATCAAACGGTTTTTTAAATCGGATAATAATTGTGACCTCCAGAGGGACCACAAGCTAAAAAGGGTGATTTTTCGGACAATCAGGGGCCATAATTCAGGAAATTACATTCCGATAACCGCAAATATTGAAAGGAACCAAGATCTTTGGGTTACAAACATGCATTTTAAGTTTCATCAAAATCGGTTAAAAATTGTGACCTCTATAGGGTCCACAAGCTAAAGACGTTATTTTTCGTACAATCAGGGACCATAATCCATGAAGTTTTGATCCGATACATGCCAATATCGAAAGCAGCCGAGATCTTTTGGGGATAAACCTATATTTCAAGTTTCGTCAAAATCGGATAAGAATTGTGACCTGTAGAGAGTCCACAAACAAATTGTGGACGGACGGACAGGGGCGACGACAATATACGTCCACATAAAAATGTGGGCGTATAAAAACTATATAATTTAAAGGGAATTTTCTGAACATTTCAATTCAATTGTTCCACTCTGAACCGAGAATTTAACGATTATATTTCCAGGCTAGCCTCGATCATCATTACTAAAGTCGGTAGGATACAAAACATAGTCTCGATTATCCATTTTTTGATTTATGAATGGATTTATGAAGAGCAAATCGGACCCTAATCCAATAATCATCGCAGTTGATCATAGTCTGCAGAAGTTAATTAATGTCTAATTAACATTTCAGGACTAAAGAACACAGGTAATAATCAGATTTAGCTCTTGTGTAATGTATGTTTACCTGCAGAGTTGTTGTATTTGATTGGGATCAGTTATAGTCGTATTAGGTGTGGTGTAACATTGGGGTAGAACACGTGACATCAATGGTAATGACGTACAACCAGTAGATGGCTGCCAAGTCATACCATCACAAGCATCAGTATTTAAACCACCAGTAATATTCATGATGTCATCTTTATTCTGACGTAATACAGTGAATATATCACTTTCTGTACAAGTAATATTTCGACTGATCATTTTCTCTGATAAACAGCTCACAAGACTTGGGAAATATCTGGAAATTAACCAAATAAAATTATGTTTAATTTTTTGACGAAACATCCAAAAGAAAATTTGGAATAAATTCTATCAGGTTCTAATCTACGTCATTAAGAACCCCGACATTACACAGGGTATGGATAGTTAATTAGGTGGGCCCAGTAAATTGGTCTACAGTTTACACGACAGCAACGCCGTGGAGTAATGTAATCTCGTCGTAAAGGCCATCATAAGATTCAGTTAAAGGATGCATACAGAAATGGGTCGACAATATGATAAATATGAGAGAGAGAAAGAGAGAGAGAAATGGGGTTTAACGTCCATTCAACACAAACTAGGTCATTTGGGGACTAGCAGATGGTTCAATTTCATTTCAATAATTCGCTTACGCCTATGGTTCTTTATCAGTGGGAGAAAACCAGAGGACCCAGAGACACCTACGGGGTTGGGCAGGTGACCTTTCTCCTTGTCACGTGCAGTCGGGCACCCGAAACCACGCCACTTGACCCAATGACAAACCTAATGGCATGCGTTAATCGACCACCGCCCCCACACACACACACACACAACTTAGTTTTGAGCAACCGGCCCCAGGTTAATATGAAAAAAAAACATAACTTACTGACAAGCTGACATCTGTGATATTTTAACTGCACTTGTTATATTATCAATGACGTCATCACAATCTTTGACGACCATTTCAAAATACGTGGCATTGGAGCATCTATCAATACGGCTTCCTGTTTTACAAATATTCACTCGTTAATTATGTGCTTGATGTGTATAAATAAATCTAAATAATCCATTCTAGTAAATAGCCTTGGGGCCCAATTGTTATAAAATATAATCATGTACAATAATGGTTTAAGGATACACGCAACATGGTAAACATGAAGCGTCCACGGGAAGAACGATCTAAGTCTCTTTTTCCACGAACCCCAGTTAATGGCCCAATCTGGTAGCAAAGCTTATAAGCTTCTGTGGAACAATCAATTTGAGGTAAAAACGATCGGAGTCACATCGAACCAATTAAGGCCCTTCTGAAATGGCCTCCCCGACAATTAATACAAGCCCATCGGAACCTTTATTTAACCTTAACATATCTGAAAAGTTGAAGTCAGATATGCTAGTAATTACAGTTCGTGTCAAACATCATTTTGAAGTTGTAATAAAACCTACTCGTTGTTCTGTGCGCCTCAAACATTCTCGTTTACGCTCCCAAAGTCTGTTTTGCGTTATCTACGAAAAGACAAAATGTGACTTCTCTTGGACTCTTCATATAGAAATGGATATACATAAGGAGAATTCAGAATTATCCATAGGTGATTGTTGTACTCACTATTCTTTGATGACTGTTTTACATCAAATATTTTTAAATTGATTTACAGCCCAGTACATTTATTGTTTTAAATTCAGGCTTTTGAGTGTTCCCCAATGTCTTTTCAAGATATACATCCTATCTCAAGGGATTTACTTGAATGGTCGAACAATATTAATTGTCCCTACAGGCATGTAATCTATGGAAGACCAAACAGCTCTTTATTCGCTATTCTTCGTTCTTAGTTCTTAACTCATGGTCCTTGATTTTTATTTCTTCATTTGTATCGTAGTTCGACATTTGTATACTAAAATTAACATCTGTATCTTAAAATCAATATTTGTTTCTCAAATCAGACATTAAGGGCTATGAGTTAAGATTAAGAACAATGAATAAAGAGATGTTTGGTCTTCCATAGTTATCCGTCTTTCACGATATTAATGCTTATTTACCTGTAGTAGAATTAGTGCTTCCGGGATAACCAGACGTTGTATTTTCTGCTTGACTGGAACACTTCGACAAATCAAACTTTATTTTCTCCATGACAAACTTTGGATTCATGGCAAAAAATTGACCAATGTCCTCAACTCTGCATGACGTGTTGCTAGAAGTTTTTAATTCACGCACGAGGCAGTTCATAAACATCTCGCCTTGACTGAAAAAAAATCAATAATACAATGATGATGACGATGATGATGATGATGATGGTCATATTATTGTGCCACATACACATCAACAATATTGGTACACTAAAATTAGCTAATATATCTTAAAATTAATATTAGTTTTACAAATCAGACATTTGTCATAAAACATTGGTGAATTGTATTTTGGTTACATTTAATTTTAGTTATCAAGTTAAAATTTTCTTGTAGATAGTTACATTTCATCAGAGACATGCAGGGAGAAGCAAATCTCGAACAACAAATTTCCAAATACAAATCTTAAAAAAATATTTCTCAAAAAACATTTCTCGAAATCCATTGAACCGGAACTAACAGGGTAATACGAAAACAAGATCCCTTAGCAGTTGGAATTCGATATAAGAGTAAGCTGTGTAGTGCACACTGTATGGTGTATGCCGTCGTCTTTAGCCTAGTCGGAGCAGAACTGTAGGACGTTAAACCCCATTTCACGACCATTTTGATATTCTTACCTACAGAGTTGTTGTATTTGAATGGGATCCGATATTGTCTTATTCGGTGTTTGGTAACACAGAGGTAGAACACGTGACATCAATGATAGTGACGCACAACCAGTAGAATTGCTAGTACCAGTAGATGGTTGCCACGTCATACCATCACAATAATCAGTATTTAAACCACCAGTTATATTCACGATGTCACCTCTATTCTGACGTAATACAGTGAATATATCACTTTCCGTACAAATTATATTTCGGCTGATCATTTTCTCTGATAAACACCTCACAAGACTTGGAAAATATCTGAAAAATAACAGAATATAATTATGCTTTAATTTTTTGACGAAAAATTCAAATGAAATTTGGAATTAATTCTATCAGGTTCTAATCTACGTCATTAAGAACCTCGAAGTTCTCTGAGAAAAGCGTCGACATTACACAATAAGTCAAGTTTTGTATATCATGTACAAATACATGAGTTATGTTTTGCAAATTATGCATAAGTCCAGTCTTGTATAACGTTCATAAGTCATGATTTGTATAACGTCATGTTCTGTATAACGTCATGCTTTGTATAACGTCATGTTTTGTGTATCATGCATTCATACATAAGTTATGTCATGTATAACACCATGTTTTGTTTATCATTCATTAAAGTCAGTCATGTATGTATAATGTCATGTTTTGTGTATCATTCATAAGTCGAGTCTAAAGTCTTGTTTAACGTTTATAGGTCATGTTTTGTATATCAGGCATACGTTTGGTCTTGTATAACGTTCATACGTTTAACAGCTTGAAGATAACACTCTTTCAGGCGCGGATCCAGAGGGGGGGGACCCCCTAACCCCCCCCCCCCCCCCCCCCTCTCAGCTACAAGACTTTAGGGGGTTTAGGGGTCCCCCCCCCCTGCTCAGCTACATAAAAAAAATAATGCCTTGCATCAATGAAATTACATCACAAAGTGATCCTACATCAGTATAAAAATGATTTCTCTGTGTAAAAAGCTCAATTTGTAAGTATGCCTATGTAATTTAGAGACGATGATGGCAGATTTCCGTAACAGAAACTTGGCAAACCCCCTCCTGCAAAAATTCCTGGATCCGCCCCTGTCTTTCCCTTTACGACATTGTTGTGATGGCACATGGGAAGGGGGTGGGGGTGCAAGTAATTAGTTTCTGCGAGGTACCGGCTTATTCCTACGGTTGACGGCTTGAATTTCTTTTTTTTTCAAATAATAATGAATAGCTAAATACCTTAGTTGATTATAATATAAGGTATAAAGACTTTTTAATATAATATTTCCGTGAAATAAACTTACTGACAAGCTGACAGCTGTGATATCTGAACAGCACGTGCTATATTATCTATGACGTCATCACAATCTTTATCCAGCATTTCAAAATTCTTGATATTAGAGCACAAACTTGTCTTGTTGCCAGACGATGCTAAAAGGCAAGATATTAAAACAAATATTAAACTCTACGGGCACCTTTTATTATTTAAACTACGACCCTTGCCAGATCGATCCACTGGTTTCATTCCAGACAAGCGGAAACAAGATTTCAATAATTGTGACAATAATTGTTTGATAATATGTGTTGGATTTCTTAGGTTTAATTTGGACACTGCTGGATCGTATTGAATATTTTCTTTGTGTGTGGGTGAGTGTGTGGGTGTGTATGGGGGTGGGGGTGTGTATGGGGGTGGGGTGGGGTGGGGGTAGGCCCGGGGTATTGGTTGGTATTCGATGACATTGGATCTAGTCGTATTGTAAAACATTCGGACTTATTCGAATATATAGGATAATACTGGGCCGTGTCGGACAATATACATGTAATCATATTGAATCATACAGAGTCGAAATCATACTATTGTGTCGAATTGGGACATATTGAAAATAGAAGGTCGTATTGGATAGTATTAGGTCGTTTCGAATAAAATAAAAGAAAACTACTAAAGTGGTATTAGGGCAATCCCGTTAACATACTGGGTCTATATTTCGTTTCGATTTTTACACTACATGAAGATATGACCGTTTGTTGCGATATGTCACGTCATAGGTTATAGGAGCGGCGTTTGACTAATGATGTCATGCAATTGTCTAAACGGTCAGCATTGATGTTTCTAGTGCATTACCCGTAGTTCAGCACAAAACACGCCCAAAGCTCCCCGTAACAGTGGCAATGGTCACCATGAAACAAGAAAAAAGTTACAAACCTTGCCCTTTACAGGTAACTCTAGCGGAATTATATTGACAATTTGAAAATCCATTCCACCACGATTCCAGGCTCCACTCACCCTCTAGACAAGTCTGCAGATTCCTAGGGCCATCTTCTTTCCAACTACAGATAGAAAATAAAATGAAATAGGGTTTAACGTCCTACTGTTCTGCTCGATAATGAAGACGGGCATACGCTATACAGTGCGCTATGAAAGAAATTTAACCCGGGCAGCAGCAGAACGGCCTACTCTTACATCGAATATTCAAACTACCATGGGATCTTTTAATGTATAAGGGGGGGTTGTGATGGCTTAGTGGTCTAGAGTGCCGCGCTTCGATCTCTAGCTGGCCGGTCACCTCTGGCTTGAGGCTGTGGTTTCGAGCCCTGGTGTGAGCATATGTGGCATGGAGATAGGGGTGCCTTCTCAACCTCGCTGGTTTCCTCCGGGCACTCCGGTTTCCTCCCACTGCTAAAGACCCCTACGCGCAAGCGAATTATTGAAATAAAATTAAAACTATATGTTAGTCCCAAAATGACCTAGTTTGTGTTGAGTGGACATTAAACCCCATTTCTCTCTCTCTCTTTTAATGTATACATGTGACCGCGATTTGTCGTACCATCCGGATGATTAGACAGTTGTCCCTGTCGCACCCTCCTTCCTGCACCACTGACAATAAGAAGCCACAAAGTAAAATCCCAAACATATGAAAGCAAAAGTATTTAATTGATGCAAACATATTGTCAACTATTGTTATTTAGCAGAAACCCTGTCTTTTTGATATGTTTCTGATATCTCGCAGTACATTTTGTTCAGGGTGCATAATATAAGATTTGAATGAAGGAAAATTAATAGATTTAAATTATCATTGAAATGCCATGAGTATTTAAGTTTTCACATCGTAAAACTACAGAAATGGTACTTTACAATCGAGAGAGAGAGAGAGAGAGAGACGGGGTTAAATTTCACTCGACACAAACTAGGACATTTCGGGACTAACATATGGTTTAATTTCATTTCAATAATTCGCTTGCGCGTAGGGGTCTTTAGCAGTGGGAGGAAACTGGAGTGCTCGGAGGAGACCCACGAGGTTGAAAAGGCGCCCCTATCTCCATGCCACATACGCTCATAGCATGGCTCGAAACCACAGCCACAAGCCAGAGGTGACCGGCCAGCTAGAGGTCGAAGCGCGGCACTCTAAACCACTAGGCCATCCCAACCCCCTTATGGTCAGAGAGTTGGGAGGCCGAATGGTTAACATGCGCGTGTTGTATCACAAGGTCTGTCATTGAGTCAAGTGGTGCGGTTTCGATTCCCCGCTTGTATGTAACAAATGGTATGGTTTCTTCTGGGTTTTTCGGATTCCACCCACTGCTAAAGAACTCTACAAACAAGCGAATTGTTGAAATACAATTGACGTTAAAGCCCATTTCTCTCTCTTCTTGCCGATCACGAGTACCTCTCACGTACAGGTTGACTAAAATGTCCACCGTAGAGTATCCATTATAACACGGATGCTGGATTGAGGGCTAAACTTTAAATGTAGAGTCACATTTATGATAGATATAAAAAAAAATAAACAAAAAATGAGCTCACCTTGGACAGTCGAATCGTATTTCCCATGCCTCTTTTAAAATAGTGTCATCTCCACTGTAGTATTGTCCTCGCTCACCATCGTCATAACCCAGATGCTGACATACTATAATGGCATCGTTAGGTGAGAAATATTCGGGATCACAAAGATAGGCAGTCTTGTTAGCCCTGGTAACTATGAGTCGCCCGGATGAAGACCCGCCTTCTATAGAAAGCTCAAAATCTGGAAAAAAAAGTATGAATGAATACATTGTGGTTTTATGGCGCGTCACCTCCACCCGGGTATATTGCGCCAAACATATGGAGCTGATAAACGAATGTCATTGAGTCAAGTGGTATGGTTTCGATTGCTGCATTGCATAAAACAACAAGGAGTAGGGTTTCACGGGGTATATTGCGCCACACATATTGAGCTTAAAAACGAATGTACATCATTTCTACAGACGTTTACTAACTATGTAAATTTGGTTTACATTTTAATTAGCCTTTAAATATACTTCGCTCGGTTATAGAGTTCACATGTCCCGCTGACCCATTAAGTCAGAGCTGATTCAATTTACGACTACTTGGCTAGAGGTAAACTGGCAAAATGTCATAGACAACATTCCCCTTTCTCCAGAATATGAAATGAAATTGGGTTCTCCTCCGATTGGGCTAGTGAAGACGGGCATACGCGGTGCAGTATGCTGTGAGGGAAATGTAGCTCGGACTACTCTTGTATCGAATTCCAACTTGCAAGGGACCTCTTACGTGCATGATGCCAATGTGTACACGGGACCTCAGTTTTTCGTCCCATCCGAATGACTAGACAGGTGTAATTGTCAAGTCCTCTGTGCTACACCGGTGACAATGGGAAACTACGTCGGAAAACCCCGATGAACTCTCTCGGCCATTGAGGCAACGACTTACTCATTGAGGCAGCGATTTATCATTGAGGTAGCAACTTAATCATTGGGGCAGCGAGTTACCCAATGAGGCAGAGACCTACCCAATGAGGCAGCGACCTACCCATTGAGGCAGCGACTTACTCATTGAGGTAGCAACTTAATCATTGGGGCAGCGAGTTACCCAATGAGGCAGAGACCTACCCAATGAGGCAGCGACCTACCCATTGAGGCAGCGACTTACTCATTGAGGCAGCAACTTATCATTGAGGTAGCAACTTACTCATTGGGGCAGCAACTTACTCAATGGGGCAGAGACCTACCCAATGAGGCAGCGACCCACTCATTGAGGCAGCGACCTACTCATTTCATCAGCAACTTACTCATTGAGGCAGCGACTTAATTATTGAGTCAGCGACTAAGTAAATGACCCATCGACTTCCTCATTGAGTCTGTGACGTATTTGCCAGCGACTTACTCACTGAACCAGCGACTTACTCATCAAGCCACTGCGGCTTTAAAGCCCCAATAACACTCTTGTTGTAACTGAAAAATATGTCCCAATCTTCATTCTGGTCAACAAATCGTATTATTTTAGAATATTCCAATTAAATGATGATATAAATTTCATCTTAACACACCTTATTTAAAAAATTGGAAAAATTCAACCAATTGATTTGAAAAGTCTAACGTAAACCTTTTCAAATGTGACTTGGATTTTAAAATATTTTCGAACCCTCTGGACAAATAAAATAGGTTGTAATGGATAATTTACACAACAGGTAGGACATTTAAACATCTAGTACTTAGAATAAGGGTATTATTTATTTTCTGGAGCTACCAAGCCAGCAAGAATGTTATTGTCCCTTTAAACCTTAGCACTTATAAAAGGTAATTCAATATTTAAAAAATTCACTTACTGTCATTTGGATTCAAACATCGAACGGCAACATCTCTATAACAAGAAGACATTGTGGTATTGCCCATACGTCTACTATCACAATCTCTGAGGTTAGTTTCAGAACCAAGACACTTCATGGCTGTGAATAAGGGTCGCGTGTCAACCGAATATTTGGGTTCTTTAGTGATTCCCCCAACAAAACCACGTGACCGACACAATACGTCTGTCTCCGTCTGATTCCACATGTCGTTACAGACCGAGCCCCATACGTCATATTTCTTGATAAGAACTCGACCATCTGGCTGGATCATAACGTCCTGGAGTTCATCTAAAAGAAACAATAAGTTGCAAATGGTAATAAAAAGGTATTTCATGCAAAATAGAACTCGGCCAACGGACTGGGTCGTCATATCCCGATGCCCATCTAAATGATCAAAAAAGTTATGAATGACAAAGAACACAGCAAAAGACGCCCCATGCGCAATAGAACTCGACATTCCGATTGTCTAAATAAACAAAAGAAGCTCCACGCACAACATAACTCATAAATCTGGCTGGATATCAACATGAATGACATAGAATATTATCTGCATTGATGATACCAAACATCACGTAGCTGGACCACCTGTTTTAGCCCGATTTGATTATGACGAAGGGAGGAAATGAACAACCCGCTCTTCTTACGATACAAAATTGCAACACCATAATCTAAAGTTACTGATGGGGTGGGCAGGTGGATGGCCTAAAGGTTAGCGGGTGAGATAAAATTCAACCTTATGTTAGTCCCGAAATTTCATAGTTTGTGTCGAGCGGGCGTTAAACTCTCTATCTCTGTCCGTTTTTCTCTGCCTGTCTCTCACACTGTCTCTCACACTGTCTCACCCCCCCCCCCCCACACACACACACGGAATACATTATCCCGTATAATGTATTTGACGTCATATTTGTAATAACGAAAACAACATAAAAAAACAACCTACCTGCCACTTTGAAATTATCTTGACAAACAATGGCTATTGGTATCCTACAAAAGGCAGATTTTAACGTAGAGGAACACTCAGACAACTTGGATTCATTACCCACGCATAGATACTGCTTATTGACGTTTTGGGCATATCCTGGGAAGTTGATTGGTAGCTCATGCCCTTGGTTTGACAGATTCAGTTGTCGACATATCACATTGTAAGCTTCTGGGTTTAGTTGTCCTGGACAGAAGACTTCCCATTTCTGCTCGTTGTTAATCATCTGTATTAAACCTGATTTATTGTGAAAACCAGTGTTCAGACGAACTGAAAACAAAATATAGAATTGTAAATACAACAACAAATGAATGCTATTTGCGTTTGGCAATCTGGATGAACTTTCTCGGCCAATGCAGGGATCGATCACCTGACCTCCAGGATAGCAAGCCAGTGCCTTACCCTCTTAGCCAAAATACAACAGGAAATGTATGTGCTGTTTGCGTTTGGCAATGGCGGGAGGGGTAGCGCATGTGCGTTGTGCCATTAGGTCGGTCATTATGTCAACTTGCGTGGTTTCGATTCCTCGGTTGTACGTCAAAAGTAGTAGGGTCGCCTGTCCAACCTCGTGGGTTTTCTCCTCCCATTGCTAAAGACCCTACACACATGCAAATTGTTGAAATAAAAAAATTGAACCATGTGTTAGTCGCCCCAAAAGTAGTTTTATGATAAGAGGATGTCTACTGTACCTTCTCCATAGCAGAAGACTTGATGCATCAATTCTCTTCCACATGATATTTCTGATGGTACTGATGCATCATTAGGGATCCAGGTCCAGTTACCTTCTTTGCGACACATATCAATAAGCGTCTCAGATCCACTACAATATATATCAGCTCTCCACGAACCATCATGCTGAAATAAACCAATGTTTCATAAGAAAAATGGCTATGGGTTCATCTTGAAATCAAATCTACAAAGACGGTCCAAAATCTACACATCAGAAATGTAGTTTAACGTCCTAGTTTTCAGCTCCAAAAAGACTAATGAATACGAGCCGCATTTTCATAATATACACATTATCGAGGTTCACCTGCCAAAGATTCTTTTGTGTGCACTCCAACATGTATACAATGATTTCGGTATTGTTGTCCCATCCGCCCTGCACCAATTGCAAGGACAAGGGCAAACCCGGATGCAAAATGCCGGGATCAAATCCGGTACCATCCTTGCTAATCAGCCTGCTCCTTCCTCGGTCACGCTACAAATCTCAGGTGATGGAAGGAAAAAATGATAGAGCACCGCCTCCCCATTTTTTGAAAATCGGTGCCTTATTAACGCTGTTTCGAACCCTTTAATTCACATGGACGATAAACATTCCTACCTTTGGTAATTGAAAATCTGTGTAATAAACACCCCCATCAGTGTAACCTTGATCTCTACATATAACAGGTGGTATATTATAGGCATAATTTGTACATAAAGGTCCTTCTTTCCCCCGGATGTTAACAAACACCAGACCGGAGTCAGAACTATTACCACCGTGTAATGACAGTCGTGGCGCTGAAATATAATATTTATTATCGTTATTATTGCTACAAAACATTTATTCAATCTAATGAGAATTCCTGTAAAATAGCCGATCATGGCTCACGTATGAGAAATAGTCCCCCGTTTATCATGTATTGTTTCCCGTATTTTGAGTGACGACCGAATCACTGCAAACCCTGGATTGTACAGCACAGAGGACGCGCACGGATTGCCCCCTGACCCATTCACGGTTTCAGTTTATTTGTATTTGGTGTGTCTGACACCGGTTTGTCTTGTGTATTTGGTGTGTCCTGTACGAAGGTCTGTTTTGTGTGTATTTGTGTGCATTTGGTGTGTCTGACACCGGGTTGTCTTGTGTATTTGGTGTGTCCTGTACGAGGGTTTGTCTTGTGTGTATTTGGGTGTATTTGGTGTGTCTGACACCAGTTTGTCTTGTGTATTTGATATGTCCAGTACGAGGGTTTGTCTTGTGTGTATTTGGGTGTATTTGGTGTGTCCTGTACGAGGGTTTGTCGTGTGTGTATTTTGTGTGACCTGTACGAGGGTTTGCCGTTTGTGTATTTGGTGTGTCCTGTACGAGGGTTTGTCTTGTGTGTATTTGATGCATCCTGTACGAGGATTTGTTTTATTTATGCGTCGAGTGGTCATTCTGTACTTATTTATATAGTACAGAGTAGTTTATTTCAATGCTAACATAATTTTGAAAAACAATTCAGTGAACTTTCACGGCCTACGCATGTATCGAACAGTCCAACATCTTACTCGCTGACCCATCGTAGCCCCATGAACAAAAATATAAATAGTTTGGATTCTTACCGTCCGCTTTAGTGAAACAGAATACCGCGGCGTCATTTTTATAGGAGGAGCAGTTATTGTTCTTATCTTCAAGATCATATTGACAATCTTTCAGCGACGTTTCGTTTCCATGACAACGCACATTAAACCACCACTTGATGTCGATGTTATAGTTATAGTTAACTCCCTTGGCCAGTCCTGAATCATAACCTTGACCTTTGCAATATACTGAAGCAGCCGTATTATTCCAACCTTCGTAACATATCCTTCCCCATAAACCATACTTATAAACCAATAATCTCCCGTCATATGATTCCATTCTTATTGTATTGTCTGCTATTTCATCTAAAAGAAAAGAAATTCAGTTAATTTGTGTAGTTTAATGGTCGAGTGCGAGACATTAAACATGCATTATGCAAGAACAAAATCTGCCTATTACGAGTGTTTCTGTAGGCCTGAAATGTTATTTAAATTATCAATTAGACATTAATTAACATATCCAGACCATATTAAACTCTGGGCGGCAAGGCTAGCCTTCGATGTTAGCTGGATTAGATTCATATATGCCGCTGAACGGCCATTGAAATTAAATTTAAGATCTGGATAATCGAGACTGCTGTTTATATAAATGGTTTTAGTAATGATGACCGAGATTAGGCGGAATTTCACCTTTTTTTTCGTACTCGGCTCATAGTGGATCAATTTGACTGAAATTTTCAGCAAATTACCTTTACACTATCTCGTTTTTAACTATTATAGTGATGACTGCCAACTCGTTATCCTATCTCCCATAATGTATCTAAGTAATATATTGATTTGTAGTGGCCTACGAGTGCGATAGCACGAGGGCAATATCTATATATTACGCAATGTCTTGCACGAGACCATTAAACAACTTAAAATACAGTCACTATCAAGCACGTGCATTTCAATGAAATGCGTCACTCGGGTACAATGTTTCAACTAGTATGAATAATGTAGCCTTGGCACATTGCCCGTATGATTATTTGAAATAATGGTACGCCAACATCAAAGGATGGCGTCACTGTTTTTTTTTAAAATTACCAACCCTTATGTCACATAATAGAAATAGTTTGACTAAAAATTAAAACACTTATATCGATGCACTATTTTTTTTATCATGCTACTTTCCAAAAGGACCCCACATGTTTTAGAACCAGTAGCATTCACTAAAGGTAGAAATTTGTATTGAATCTGAACAAGACAAATAACTCTTTCATCTACCAATCACATATAGTATTGGTCAACAATAATCATAGAAAAAAAAACAGCCAGTGGTCTTATTCCTGATTGTGTGCTGCAAACTGTATACTAACCTGGACTATTTGTATTACACGTAATGACAGCAGGACCGGAATTACAGTTTATAATATCATATTCTGATGTCTTAACCTTGATATCACATGAACCCAGGTCATCGTGATTAGTACAAGAGTTGATACGAACACCAATATTAATGATAGTAGTCTTAAACGGGTTATATGGTATTAAATAGCCGCCATTGTTGAAGCCGATCTGTTTGCAAACAGCACCGACCGTCTGGTTATTCACGTTGTCTCGACACACTGAGTATAATCTCGGTTTACCATACACGGGTTTATACATCTGAACTAAGCCTGTTCTATTTTTATACTGGGTGTTCAAACGAACTGAAAGTAAAAAAAGACAAATAAAACTTGTAATCTGAATAGAATTGTCACTTTTGGTGTTTGGTGCCAAAAAATGTCCTCGAGAGAGGAATGGGGTGTAATGTCCACTAGACCCAAACTAGGTAATTTCGGGACTAACACATGGTTCAATTTCATTTTAAATATTCGCTTGTTCGTAGGGGTCTTTAGCAGTGGGACGAAACTAGAGGAGCAGGAGAAAATCCACGAGGTTGGACAGGCGATCCTACTCCTTGTCACGTGCAACCGGGGATTCGAAACCACGTCAGTTGACTTAATGACAAACGATATGATACAGCGCGAACTTTTCGGCCACCCCACGCCCTCCCAAATCAAATAATTAAGAAACTTACTAGAACCATAACAGTAAACTTGAGGATAATAATTGCAAACAAAACTTGAATTTGTAGTGGCGGGTTTTAAACCAAAATTATCCTTCAAACAAGCCGGAAACGGTGTATAACTGGTTGGGCAATTGACGGCATTCCTCCAAACAGTAGTCATGGCTGTCTGTGGTACACGACGCTGATACAATTCCCCTCCACCAAAATTAAGATGCATACAGAGTGAGTTAGCTTCCTGGTCGCTAAAGTAAGAACTACTGCACAGATAGCCCTTCACGTTATTCACTTTTATAACAACCCGACCATAGTTTCCGGATTCTCCACCAACTAAACTGAATTCATATTCTGAAATACAAGAAAAGAGGTTAAACAAATCAGGGGCGTTTTAAGGTTTACCACGGCGGAGGCTATACTATTTTGAGGGCTCTCTTTCGCAATGGGGGAAGGGCTCGGGAGGGGGGGATTGAATGATACCAATGCAATGACTGCATTCTCATACAGTAGTGGATTCGACAGTAACAGTGAATAGAAAACGATCGACTCGGACTTGGGGGTCCCTTGCCTTGGCCAGAGGGGCCCTTTAGTCAGCCGTGCGGCCCTTTGTCTGCTTTTACCGCCTTCCATCGGGTACATTTTTCATTTTTCTCATCGGTTTTAGCATTTTTTCCCACGTTTTATTTTTCAACTTCTTTGATTTTTGTATTTAACACGCGACAATTTCATCTTAGTGTCGGACATGTATTAATAATATCAATAAAAAAGACAAATGGCTGCCGGACAAATAAATGACAAGCAACAGAGGTTTTGTGCCTGACAAAGCCTTATTTCCAGGCTTGTTCATCCCTAAACTAGATATCAGATTCGCGTTGCACTACTAATAAACTGTATATATACGTTATAATATGGCGGATGTGGGTTTAATAATCTACCCCGATTCACATAATCACTGATCACAAATGAATCATGAGATGAAATAGGGTTTAGCGTCCTACTGTTCAGCTCCGACTGGGCTAATGGAGACGGGTATACACCATACAGTAAGGTATGCGGGAAATTTGGCCTGGGTAGCGGCATTATGGGTAACTCTAAAATCGAATTCTAAATGCCAAGGTATCTTTTTAAGTACATGCCAATGTATACACGGGATCTCGACTAAACATCTGTTATTCCACACCTACACATCCTGCAACATAGACAAGCGGAAAGAGAGAGAGAAATGGGGTTTAACGTCCACTCGACACAAACTAGGTCATTTCGGGACTAACATATGGTTTTATTTTATTTTAATAATTCACTTGCGCGTAGGAGTCATTAGCAGTGGGGGGACACAGGAGTACCCGGAGAAAATCCACGAGGTTGGAGACAAGCGGAAACCACGTCGGAATGTAAGGTTCGAACACGCGATCTTAGTGATCATGAAGTTAAATACTTATATGCTTACCATCGTTATGACAAATGGCCCCGGCAGCATAAGAAGAGCTGCAGTTGGAGCTATAATACCGAGAACAGTTTGAAAGTTGGTTTTCACTCCCTGTACAACTATAGCTGTAATAGGCTCTTTCATAATTATAACTATACACGCTGTGAGCTTGTCCTTCCTTAAATCCCATCTGTCGACAAGCGACTCGAGCATCGTTATCATCCCAACCATAACCACAGATGGTATGGTTTTTACCATTCTGATAAATCAGCACACGTCGTTCATTATCTAGCACGATGTCGTTTTCTGAAAAAAAAATATCAATACAATTCATAATTTAGGTTTATGATCTAAATTGAGGTAACAATAACATATACACGGAATGAACTGGGGTTTAACGTCCTGCTCCGACTGGGTAATAACATATGACAAATGGACTTAGAATAAGAGAGAGAGAGAGAGAGAGAGAGAGAGAGAGAGAGAGATGGGGTTTAACGTCCACTCAACACAAACTAGATCATTTCGGGACTAACATATGTTTTTTAATTTTATTTCAATAATTCGCTTGCGCGTAGGGGGTCTTTGGCAGTGGGAGGAAACAGGAGTGCCCGGAGGAAACCCACGAGGTTGAGAAGACGCTCCTATCTCCATGCCACATACGCTCACACCAGGGCTCGAAACCACAGCTACAAGCTAGAGGTGACCGGCCAGCTAGAGGTCGAAGCGCGGCACTCTAGACCACTAGGCCACTCCCCCCCCCCCCCCCGAATAAGATACAACATGAAATTCGACAACATGAAATCTCCCGTAATCTGGAAAATCCTAGTAACATTGTTATATGTAGTTTTGAGTAAACAAAGGAAAACTAAGCTACTGAATATATAACCAATTTTATTTTGTCTTTTTAGACGAAGATAATTAGAAGCCCTTTCGGTGAAGGAAGAAAAAAAAACTATTATTATATACATGTGTACTAAGTCCAAATATGGGTCTAACTCAATTTTCAACAAAAATTTGACGTGCTAGGTTTTTCATAGACTGGCCCAGTCTCTTCTATTTATTTTACATTTCGATTTATATAAAAGTAGTAATTTTTAGTAAACCAACACTTTCGTTTCCATTTGTATAAAAAAAAAAATTTGAGTAAACCTGTAACCAGCACCAGAGACTGGACAATTTGCGAGCTTCACAATAAAATGGGCGTTTCTTGTCCTGTTTTACGTTGTTCCTTATTTGGAATGATTGACAGTTGTCAAGCAAGCCCCGAGTCACGATACGCACGAACTGGCTTCGTTAAGTTGTTATAATGATGTCGTGTGTAATTATTTATGTTCATTCACCTCATCCCATACGTTGTATCCGTTCATTCGACAGATATTGTCCGTCAACAAAATTCTTAGATCGTTAAAGTATCACTAAATAACAATAACTGTTATCCACAACAAACATCTCGCACCTACACCAGTTTGCCAGTGCAAATGCAGTAATCCCGTGCACGACGTCACACGACCTACATAATGCAGATTGACCTACTAGATGAGAATGAAGCTCTATTTGCCCAGTCTCTAGAGATTACGTTTTTTTTTTCGTTTTTTTTTTGAGAGGACTGGCCAATTTTTGGTGTGTGGAGAAGACTGGCCACCAGTCTAGGTTTTTCACGATTACGGGAGAAATGGGGTTTAACGTTCTACTGTTCCAACTGGGCTAATGAAGACGGACATACGTCATACAGTGTGCAGTAAGGCCTAGTCTCACACTGAATTCAAACTGTCAAGGGATACGCCCACACCAATGAGTACACCAGCGAGATGAGTTAGCGTCCCTTTCAAACTACAAATCTATCTCACTGAATCATGACCAAGGGAAAAAAACAAACTGGACGAAACATTTTCGTCCATCCCCCAATTCGCCCCCCCCCCCCCCACACCGGGACCGGGCTACCGAGTAAGCCGGAATTAATTGCACTGATGTAGCTCCCTAAACAGGAAAGGATTACATGAGACTGGAAACTTGGGATTAAACGTCTACATGACACAGACTAGGTCATTTGGGGACTAACATATGGTTCAATTTAATTTCAACAATTCGTTTGCGCGTATGGGTCTTTAGACGAGGGGAGAAACTATGGAATATCTGTTTGGTTTTCCATATGAAACCGGGAGACCGGAAAAAAACCCATGGTTTGGGCAGTCGATCCTATTCCTTGTCATGTACCATCGACAAAAAAAAACGGAAAAGACGCCATTGACTCATCCAACGCGCATGCTTTAAACACTCGCCCCCATCCACCCCCGACTTGCAAAGCGTTCATGGATATTATAATCATATACATGGCGTTGCAGAAATAAATAAACAAAAATTGTCTTACCAACACATTTTCTGTATGAGTTTGTTTCAAACGTTCTCAGCTGATTCGTTATATCTTCCTCGGAACAATATTGCCCTAGATAACGTAGTTCACGTTCAACACAAGATCGGATCAAACTTTGTTGGCTGAAATATATGAACATCACTTTCTTACGACTTTGAATATATAAATGAAAATGTAAATAAATGTCATGGAGTTAAATGTCCCACTGCTCTTCCACGACTTGGATAAAAATTTAATAGATGTAATATTAGTATTCTTACTAAACTCAGGCTGTCTATAGCATTAAATACCATTCTGATGTCTTCTGGCCAGTGATCTAGTCGGGGTTATAGGTCGGTGCTGTCAACTCTACTCACAAAGGTAGCATGTTTGTACTTACCCACACATTTTGCTTCGTGGTCTACACTTGATCAAAGTTAACTGATACAAATTCAAATCTTTACACGGTTCGGCCAGATATATATCTACAAAATATTAACCAGGATTAAGATAATTTGTACAAAAAAAGAAATACGTAATGTAACAACACAAGAAAAACGTCCAATAATTCATTTGTCAATTTAATTCAACAATCACGATGTGATCTTACCGGGGAAACGATGGGCTTCTGATATCCAATATTTAAGACAAAATTTTTTTTTTACTATTGGTACACGGAATGGTGTACCATAATGCGTTTCCGCCCCATTTGTAACAAGGGACTCGAAGAACGAGCCTATATATAGTCTTATCTGGCGCAATAATTACTATATATAATGGAGTAACACTAGACATTGACAGTCGACTGAGACGATTGAATGTAAATCATCTTATATATATATTCAGATTACATTATTAGACGCATGGGGTCCAATTTGTGCCAATATCTAGCAATATCCAGGCCCCAAACATTAGCGATTCAGCTCCTTTAAATCCAGCGATTTAGATCAACAAAAATAATTACCTTCTTTGCAGGTATCAGGAGAGAATCCGGGAAGTACAGAAGATAATTCAGGATGTCTACTTAATGTTTCTATAACAGCTTGGGTAGAGCAATATTCATTATTCCAAAATTTATTGGACTGAACACATTTTACAGTATCCTCCCAATATCTGAAATATTTTCAATCACATATATGGATAAATGTATTCAATAAGATATATGAAATGGTATGATGTGCTAGTTCTGATATGAAATGATGTTTTCAATAAAATATTTATAATATCGGGAATTTTGTATACAATAACATATTTGTTAGTTCTTATCAACATGAAAAGTTATATTAAAAAATCTGGTATATGATTAATATTAAATCTACTTCAGTTAATAACAAAAGCTAAATTCTGAATTTTATCTTTTACTGGCACGAACCAACCATAAGAAGATACTTATGCTTCCCATAAAAAAAATGGTGAATATCACTTTAAGTTTAGGAAAACCCAGTTGGTGAACAAGGGAGAGGGGCGATTGAGATTAGGGCCTACTCCACCCCGACACTAACACTTTCTTACACGCACAAATAGAGAGAGAAAGAGAGAGAAATGGGGTTTAACGTCCACTCAACACAAACTAGGTCATTTCGGGACTAACATATGGTTCAATTTTATTTCAATAATTCGCTTGCGCGTTGGGGTCTTTAGCAGTGGGAGGAAACCGGAGTGCCCGGAGGAAACCCACGGGGTTGAGAAGGCACCCCTATCTCCATGCCACATACGCTCACACCAGGGCTCGAAACCACAGCCGCAAGCCAGAGGTGACCGGCCAGCTAGAGGACGAAGCGCGGCACTCTAGACCACTAGGCCATCCCAACCCCCAACACGCACAAATAAATAATTAAATAAATATAATTCTTTTGTATAAATTGGTATAGAAGATATCACTCAGCCGAATATGAAAGTTATCACACCAGCCTTTGGGGGGAAGGGTGGTACATCTATATTACTTACGGACATTGTCGTTTATCCCCTACAGTCAATATCTTAGGATATCTTCTAGGATATGAAAGTTATCACACAAGCAACATATACTACAGATTGTGTTATTGGGTGATAAGTCTCTAAACTGTGTGTGTGAGACTGTTATCTTGTGTACTAAATAATGTTCTCCGTTTTATGGATTAATATGTTGTGATGGTTGTAATTTTATGTTAGTTGTGCTTATGTAAATCGCCCGAAAGCAGCTCGCTGAGTTGAATTGCAGGCACTATATAAATCAATTATTGATATTATTATACTTACGGACATCGTTGTTCACCCTGTACAGTCAATATCTTGCTATAATTACTGGAACACTCGGTGAAATAATGTGATGATGGTGTGAGCCCACGACATGAGGCAAATCCGGGGCCAGTTTCCGGTGTACTAAAATCTGTGGTAATAAATGAAATGTCGTTTAACCTTCTACTCTTCTGTACAAACTGGGCGTGGTTTAAACCACATTAAGCGTGTTTGAGCCACACTGGGTGGTATTTAAACCAAACTCTGTGTGGCTTAAACGGGTATGGTTTAAACTGGACATAGTTACATGTACCAACTGGGCGTGGTTTAAACCACACTGGACGTGTTTAACCAAACTGGTGGGATTTAAACCACAACCGTGTGGGATTTAAACCACAACTGGGCGTGGCTTAAACGGGTATGGTTTAAACTGGACATAGTTACACGTACCAACTGGGAGTGGTTTAAACCACACTGGGCGTGTTTAACCAAACTGGGATGTAAACCACAACTGGGCGGGATTTAAACAAAACTGAGCGTGGCTTAAAAACGGGTAAGTTTTAAACTGGACATAGTTACATGTACTAACTGGGCATGGTTTAAACCACACTGGTGGGATTTTAACCACAACTGGGTGATATTTAAACCAAACTGGGACGGCTTAAAACAGACCGAGCCTAGTTTAAACTGGACAGGACATACTAACGTTTTTAAACTGGTAGCACTTTTAATTGATCTCGGGAAGTTCGTGGGGAGTGTTGTGATGGGGGGGGGGGGGTACTTGGTGCAGGTATCCCATACCAGATGAATTAACTGAATACTTACTGCAAGCTTTAAAATTTCCCACGTACATCATACTGGGTAATGATTGAATCATTGTCAACGTGACTTCCGGTGTACAGTACGTGTCGAACGATTTAAAGACGGTCTGCATGCACCCAGTCAGATTATACATCCTCCTACAAATAAACAGATCAGGGGCATTATTCACGAAATTTTAACTATAAGATATAATCTAAATTTTAGTTATATGATTGGATAATATTAGATTGATTTTAGTGCTTAGCCAATCAAAATGGAAGTATCTACTAAAATTTGGATTTTATCTTCAGTTAAGATTTCGTGAATCAGGACCCAGTCCATTAAATTACAGGTTTAAATAACTTAAAATGCATTATTTAGATACTGAAAAGGGGATTAACGTCCTACTACTCTGCTCTAAACTGGACTAATGAAGACAGGCAAATGCCATACACTGTGCTATGAGGGAAATTTTGTCCGACAGCGGCACTACCGTCTCCTCTTCTATCGAATTCCAACTGTCAAGGGATCTTGTACGTTCACACGAATCCCAGTTTGTCGTCCCATCCGAACAACTGTACGTTGTCTCGTCTCTGATCCTTGGTCCAGCACCGAAGGAGCTACGTCAGATACTCAGGATTAACTATCTCGGTCAACGCAGGGACTGAAAACGGGACCTCCAGGTTAGCGAGTGAACGTCTTATTCACTGAGCACATAGCTCGTGGAACCGGGGGTGGTGGTAGAGTTATTCGTAAGCGTCCCTGCCCTCTAATGCCCCATTTCTCTAGTAATACAGATTTCACTCAAAATGAAAAAAACAAACTAACAAAAAGGGAAGTAACCCAAGTAAAAGACACTTACTTGCATGAACTGGTGTGATTTTTATAACTTGAACAGGCATATTTCTCAAGATATGGATAAACCGGCGGTTCGGCGCATAGATTACCTCCCCTTGGCGATGTGACCTGGATTTCAGTTGCTCCTGTTGAAACAAGAAATATTAACAAGACAACACAATTTATATGGAAAATAATCACTAGTTTAACCAAATATAGCACGACGTTTCGATAAGTAATCTCTTATCATTATCAAGTCATATCAGTATAGCATATCAAGTCATATTTGTATAGCGCATAAACACTACTTCACAGTTTCTAATGCGCTTCGAGTTCACTAGATTTGTTCTGGATGTCAATATCACAAAGGACTTTCAAAAAGGAAAGTTTTCAGTTTGTTCTTAGAAACAGAAAGAGATGACTCTAGACGTATGGAGCTGATTCCAGAGAAACGGCGCTGAGTATGAAAATGCACGTTTTCCAGTCTCAAGTGTTACACAAGGGATCTTTAATAAGTGCTTATCAGATGAACGTAGATTTCGGCTTGATGATCTAGCTTGTTCCTGGCTAATCAATCTATGATAGTGAAGTAGTTCGATGGAAAACTTTTTCATTTCCTTAATATCATAGTCCTTGTCCAGTGCCCACACATATTTCCTTTACAAATAACCATTCGCAATGAAGTACTTACTTGAAAACTTCTAGCGTATTTCTACCAACATGACCGATTTGAAATTAGAGTAAAACGGAAACCATTGAATGTAAACCAGTTTATATACATTCTTATTACATCATTATATGCGCTGCAGCCCATTTGTATCAATTTCTAGGTCTTCAATGTTAGCAATTTAGCTCATCCCTCTCTCTTTCTCTCTCTCTCTTGGAGAGAAAAGGCCTCGGAACGTTGCCTTTATTAAAGTAGTGAAATGAAATGTGGTTTAATGTCCTGGGCTAATGAAGAGGGGGCATATACCATACCGTGTGCTATGAGGAAAAATTGTGCCCGGGCAGCAACGCAACGATCTATTCTTATATCGAATTCCACAATCGAAAAAAATGCTTCGAAACTACATTTGCCGCCAGGTTTTGGTGAATACATGCCATACAGTTTGCTATGAGGGAAAATTTTGCCCGGGCAGTGGCGCTACGGTCTACTCTTATATCGAGGGATCTTTTACGTCAATAAGTACACGGGACTTCGGTTTCTCGTCCCTTCCGAACGATTAAACAGTTGTCCTTTGTCAGCCCCCTCTTGGTCCTGCATCACTGACAAGGGAAACCACGCCGGAAAATATGGATGAACTTTCTCAGCCAATGCAGGGATCATAATTGTTCTTCTTAAATATGGAAGTTATAGTTTATTGCCCTATCCAGACACAAAATAGCTCTAAAAGAAAAATACTTCCATGTAAACACATGCATATCAAAGTAGTTATTTATAATTAGTAAACATATTTACCTGTGCACGCGAGTGGGTCAAATTTTGGTACAAACTGTGTAATAAGTGAGTTATTGGCCCGGTATAATGTAAAGAGTTGATCTACAGTACAGTTATAGCCGTTATAGTGGGTAGCTATAACCAAACATTGTAATAAATCCGGTAATATCCTGAAATTATAAAATAAAAGTAAATAAGATTCCTCATCTTACTTCCATCTAATCATCGAATCCCCGGTTGTACGTGACAAGGTGTAGGGTCGCCTGTCCAGCCTCATGGGTTTTTTTCCGGGTCCTCCAGTTTTCTCCCACTGCTAAAGACCCCTAACAGCGAATCATTGAAAAAGAATTAAACCATATGTTAGTCCCGAAATGAACTAGCTTGTGTCGAGTGGACGTTAAACCCCATTTGTCCGTCTCTCTCTTTCTCTCTACCAAACTAGGACGAGTATATTATGCCCAACGGTGATCAGTTATTGACACTTGGCCTGAAAAGCCGGCGTGTCAGATTTCTTTGAGTTTGAGCTATCAAGGAATCACTTACGTTCAACGTGTACACTGGACTGGACCCCAGTTTTTATACCATCCGAACGACTAACGTTTTATTGTTAACATTTCAACAATATTCTGTTAATGTGTCAATTTCTACATGTCAACAATTAACGGGTAGCTCGAATTGAAATGGAATGGGTATTTAACGTCCTACTGTGCTACTCCGAATGGTCGAATATGGACAAGTTTACGTCATACAATGTTAAAGACCCCTAAAACTGAACCATTTCTCTCTCCCTCCTCCCAATGCTAAAGACCCCTAGGCACAAGCGAATTGTTGAACGAATATTGAACTGTGTGCTGGTCCCGAAATGACATAGTTGTGTTGAGTGGACGTTAAACCCGATTCCTCCCATCAAGTAGTAGTATGTTTTATCAAACTAGCACCTCACCTGCATTGTTCTGTCTTGTCGTTTGTTTTATTAATAGCTATTAAAGAATGATTACAATACAGCACGGGATTAATATCAGATTGTAGAACATTAACACATTCACTTATATTAGAAGTTGGGTAGGATGGTAGCGTTCCTGAAAAAAAACAGATAATAGTCATTAGAAACCGGTGGGATTATTTACCCAATACTACCACACACTACCCAATACCACCCAATATCATCCCAATATCACCACATAATACCCCAATATCACCACATACAACCCAGTGCTACAACATAATGAGACAAAATATACATATCATTTGGTTTTTCAACAATAGAGAGTTGTGTCACGGGAAATGTACTTCAAATGGGATACCGATGTCTGGCTGTTCCATTTACCTGCCTATATTACCCAAAACAATCAAATAAAAATCATCCGTAACGCATTTTTGTTCGAAACAATATTGAAGTTAATATTAGGATTAGTGGAAACATGGCGGGTTATACTCTGCTGTTCCAGGCAACAACGATCGGTTGGGGTGGAGATTGGTATTTGGGTTGGTCTCTGTTCCGTTGGTTAAATAAGGGACGGGGAGGGGTCTACTTTCTAGTAGGAGACAGGGGTCTCCATTCTCAGTCGGTAAGCGAATCTCCATTCTGCTGTGATTGAAGCGGGGACGTGGGAGGGGTGGTGGTGGAGATGATGGTGGTGGTGATGGTGATGGTGGCGATGGTGGTGATGATCTTTGTTGTGGTAGATAAGGGTCTCAACTGGAAAAGGATTATACAGATGTAGGGAGTTAATCCAAAGTTTTGTTCGTGATAACTCAAAACTATTGATTGGTAATGTCCCAATTCAGGAAAAGAATGAAATAAACTTACGATTGGTAGTGCACTCCGATGGGTTTAACGTTATATTATATTGCTGCAGTAACATAGACTCTTGCACTAATGCTGCACCGATTTCATCACTTCGACAGTACATTCCCGAGGAACTCAACTTGACTCCTACACACTCTATCAATCCCCTAGAAGAACAAAAATAAAAGTTTTAAATGAGAGTATCAACGGAGACCGGGAGGAATGAGATTAAAATTTTAATGTCGACCAGACAAAAACTATGTCGCTTCAGTACTAACATATGGTTGCAAGTTGGCCACTCTACTGCTTGTAACGGACAAGCGGGGAATCGAAATTATACCACTTGGGCCACAAACGTTAGACCATTCGCCCACCTAATCCCGAGGTACTGAGCGAGTGCAATGTGAGTGTGTGAGGGGAGGAGGGGTAGGGCACACCCTGGAAGTTTGAATCCGTATCAAGCAGATAAACATGTTGTGTGTAATGCCGTTAAGGAAGAGTATTCAGCGCCATGTTATTCCAAATCTATGATAATTTTTAGCGGGTTTCATGCTTGGTTTTGGTATTAGTATTTAAACACAAAAGTCTGTTGTGACATACCCACAGAGTCCACCAGGTCTTGACTGGGAGAAACTCAAATACAGAGGACATGGTTGTGATACAGCTAATAACGCCAAGACTCTAGTGTCTTTACAGATTGATTTTGTTGATGGTCCAGAACCTGAATACAGAAAAACAAACAACAACAACTAAAATATGGACTTGATGTTTCACCAGCTCCATTCATTAGGCATATTAATTAACACTAACATCATCGTCATCTTCTATGTGTGTTTAACATCCACTTCAACCGAGGGAGATATCGCAGACTTGCTGTATATTAAAGATACATTATGGGGGATTAGATAAAGAGATGGCAATTCTCACTATAATAGTTGGTAAAAAACTAGACAATGTAAAGGCAATTTTCTGAACATTTTAATCAAATTGGTCCACTATGAACCGAGATTTAAAGATTGAATATTGAAGCTAGCCTCTATCATCATTTCTATGTTCGATTATGCAATTTTTGATTTAATTATGAATGGAAGTCAAAAAGCAAGGTGACTGCAAAACAAAACGATCGCAAGGTGACTGATCCGATTGCAATGCGATTAATTCGATTACAATGCGATTGATCCGATTGCGACGATTCCGCTTAATCGTATTTGATTTTCAACTTCAAACGGATATGTTACTTAAACTTGGATGAGAATATGGATGGAGCTAGTTTTTGTTCTACCCGAAGGACAAGACATTTAACCAAAATTAATAATCTAACAAGTTGGTATACCTTGACATTTGGTAATAGAAGTGTTGGTGATGTTAGATGTTGGTAAAATTGATAAAGCTGCGGTTAATATCGGAAATATATTGTTCTCATTGCACGTGGTGTTGTAACCTTTTAACTCACTCTTGGCTATCACACACTTTAATGCCGCTGAATACACACTGAAAAAAAAACAACATAACATCAAACAGAGATAGAGATGGAGTTTAACGTCTACTCGACACAAACTAGGTCATTTCAAGACTAACATATGGTTTAATTTTATTTCAATAATTCGCTTGCGCGGCGTATGGGTCTTTAACAGTTTAACAGTGAGAGGAAACCGGAGGACTCGGATAAAACCCACGAGGTTGGACAGGCGACCCTACTCCTTATCACACCCATAATCAAAAAATTAAACACTACCATACGTGCGTCGCGAGAGAGAGAGAGAGGGAGAGAGAGAGAGGGAGAGAGGGGAAATGGGGTTTAACGTCCACTCGACACAAACTAGGTCATTTCGGGACTAAGATATGGTTTAATGTTATTCGCTTGCGCGTAGAGGCTTTAGTAGTGGGAGGACCTAGAGAAAACCCACTAATTTCTGGGAAATTACAGGGATAGAACATGTGACCTCTAGTTAACCAGCCAACGTCTTACTGACGGAGCCACCGTGAAATTAGCCAAAATGTTTTTCTACTCACCTACAGACATGATCTTGTTGTAAGGGTGACATCAGAGAAGTAAAGACAACTGATAAACAGACGTAAGCATTATCCAGACTGCTAGGTGCACCAGTTGTAGTGGTGATGGTGGGCGTATCAGTCAGTGCTGGACATATACCCTGGATAGTTCCATTAGCTGGAAAATATACACAATCAGAACCATAGTCATTAGTTGTTAAACATACATTATGCAAGAGTCACAGCTTCCTATTGCTGGTCTTTCTGTAGGCCTTAAATGTTATATAAACTATTAATTAGACATTTATTAACATGAAAAGACCATAATCAACCGTCGGTGGTATCTTTGGGTCGAAAATGATATATAAATTATTAAGTTGACATTTATTAACAAGACAAGACCTTGATTAACTCTCGATGTCATCTGAATTGTACGAGTTTAAACCGATTGATCTACGATTCAACGGCTGTTGAAGAATAACCCTAAAAATGGGTAATTGAGACTTTGTTTATTATCGTAACAACGGTAACAATGACGATCGAGGCTACATTGTTTTACTAAATTTGGATTTCTCGGTTCAGTGTGATATAATTTGACTGAAATGTTTAGCACCATTCTCTTTACATTATCTTTTTTATAACGAGAATGGTCAGTTATGTGTCCAATCTGCCACATTGCCCCTTTAATATGATAACAAGTGATTTTTTTTATTCGGAAATTGAAAGGGACAGGCATATCCTATATTTATGCCCTCTCTCCTGAATACAAGAATTAATATGAATATGTAAACGAAAAAAGTGAGTTAAGCATCTTTTCCGCCTACTCTTTGTCGAATTCCTAACGTAAAGGGGTCTTTACCTGCACGCCAAAAAGTACAAGGGCGTACCTCGGATTTTAGTGTCAAGCAATATTTGAGGTTAACGATTTTAAAAATTAAAATCTGATTAAAATACAGATGTATATTTCCTTTCGTTTTTTTTATATTTTCGATGGTCTGCACTACATGAAAATCTGAGCGGTTGTAGTGATAGGTCGCGTTTGCGGTCATACGAGCTGCTTTTGACCATATGACGTCAGACCAATCAGCATTAATGTTACCAGTCTCACCCCATGGCTCGTTGTAAAAGACGGTTTCATTGGCCAATCCCTCACGTCTTCCATAACGCAAGTTATATACATCCCAGTATAGTACAGACGAGTGAAACAAAATTTTGAACTATAAAAAACGAAACGTAATTGGATCTGTGTTTTAATGAGGTGGTAAATATTAAAACAAAAACAGGCTTACTGCATACTTACCTAAACAAGGTGCGAGGTCCATATTAGGGAAATATTGGGTAATAATATATTTATTGTCTGTTAATAGATTAAATACAGTTTGGGGCGAACACGATTCACCCAAAGACCGTACTATGGATTCGAAGCACATCTGTACACCAGGAAGCAACACACTTAAAAAAAGAGAAAACATTGGTAGTTATGATCTGGCTAGAAACAAAAATGATATGGGCCTTATGTCTCACTGTTATGCACAGAATAGCCTCGCTAGAAACTAGTTGATTTATAATTGGTTCAACTTTTATTTCAGTAATTCGTTTGCGCGTGGGGGTCTAAGCAATGGGAGGACTTCGAATGATGTATTATTTGACTACAAACAGGTTTGGTAGATATTATTTGACTACAAACTATAAGTTACAGGCATCAGGTGGTTATATTATATAGTTATACTATGATTTATATCTATAACTTACAAGCATGAGATAGTGATATTATATAGTTATAATACGAGGTAAAACTGTAACTTACAAGCACGAGGTAGTGATATTAAATTGAGCGACACTTTTATAAATTGCTGATACACAGGGCATGGCAATCGCTATCAGTGCTTCACTGTCTTCACAGATAGGTGGTAAGCTGGTGGCATTTTCACTCACAATGTAATCTGTAATCAAGAGAGAGAGAAATGGGGTTTAACGTCCATTCAACACAAACTAGGTCATTTCGGGACTAACATATGGTTTAATTATATTTCAATAATTCGCTTGCGCGTAGGGGTCTTTAGCAGTGGGAGGAAACCGGAGTGCCCGGAGGAGCCCACGAGGTTTAGAAGGCGCCCCTATCTCCATGCCACATACGCTCACACCAGGGCTCGAAACCAAATATCAAAACAATTTCCACTCATAATATAATATGGACAAACTAATATCAAAACAATTTACGTTCACAATTTTATTCGAAATCAATAATTATACATATCAATCATTTTTACTCAAAATATAATCTGAAATTAACTATATTGTTTGAAATATATTATGTCAAACCATTTTTTACTCGCAATAGTGAAATTACAGCTTACACGAGACCCCTTTAGTGGCTGAGAAGTCTGAAGCTGCTACTATGTCTTGTACTGAAATGATTTAAGTTCTTACGTCCTTTCTGCTGCAATCCGGTTAAAGAATTAACTGAACACAATTTTGTTTTATGGGAATAAGGGAACAACTATTGGTTTTGTATAAAAGCACGTCACGACGTTTCGATATGTGTCCTCGTATTGTCACCAAACACAATATAACCTATCTATTGTTAAAACGTCGTGCTTGTGTAACGACCCCGTGATTATTTCCCAAAACAATTGTGTTCTGTCAATGTGTTTCGCAGTCGCTATAAATACGACTTAAAGATTATGTTCGGTTAATACAGAAGACCCACACACTTCATGGAGTGTCCTTTTAGGACCATTTTGAACATACAGTGGCGTTTTCATGAGGTCTTCCTAAAAACTCATCGTATAAACGGATAATTTGAATGAAAGACTAGACGCAATGCCGCCTACTATTTTCATATTCAAACTGTCAAATCTGTATTTAGCCACGACTATCCAGCCCACGGGTGTCACGTGGATATTAACGGGTACGGATTGTTCTTATCAACTTACCTGTACATTGTTTGGTGATGCTTGCCATATTTTGTATTGAAGATTGCTGGTCCGGTAGTTGGATGTTTGGCGATGATGATGAATTCTGGTTATATGCCTGTTGTGTTGTATATTGTAAAACCATATTTAATAATGAAGATTGCAGGCCGGGTAGTTGGATGCTAGGCGATGGCGAGTCCTGGTTATATGGCTCTTGTGTTGTATATGAATGCTGGGAGTTATATGGCTGTTGTGTTGTATATTTCTGCTGGGAGCTATATGGCTGTTGTGTTGTATATTTCTGCTGTGGGGTATATGGCTGCTGAGAAGTATATTGCGAAGCCATATCAGTGTAAACACTAAGGTGGCTGTGTAGAGTTGACAGGGTACAGTTGGCTCCTATTCGTTTCCTCATACAGTTCAACGAATGAGCATATATTCTGCAACAAAGAAAATAGAACAAAAATTGGCCACATCATCTACAACACATGAATCGAACTAGAAGACAGATTGGGAATTAAAATCTACAACATGTTGAATTGAACAACGATTGGGCATATACTCTGGGGCATAAGAATTAGAACAAAGGCTACTCATATAATCCGCTATATCACTTGGAATAGAACAAAGAATGCGCATATAATCTATAGCATACGAGATAGAATTACGACAGGGCATTATAATTATCTATATCAAAGGACATAAGACCAAAGATCGGGGACAAAATCACAGTCATAAGAAAAGTTTCTAAATTAAACTAGACAGTAAACAAAGCACATTTACCTGGACAATTTAATAACCCCTTAGTATCAGCGTGACAAACATCTGCAACGTCGGTGTTGTGGGGGTCATATTAAGGAAGTTGGTTATTAAGTTACCTCAGTCGCCTTTCATGAAAACGTTCATGGAAGCAGCCTAACAATATAACCAGCTACTTTATTCGCGAGTGGTGAGGGGGTGACGGGGTGAGGGTGGTAGGGGGCGGGGTAAAACCCAAAATTAAATAGTATAAATATTTTACCTGCAGGTTGATGACGTAGTATTTTGTAGATAGACCAAAGGGCCTAAACAAGGACCAAATATTTGCGGTGAAAGTGTCATTATTGTATTGGTATCGAAACACGAGTTGTTTAATATGTCCTCGTAACGTTCTGAAATAAGAATAAATACAATTTAAAAACACAAACACAAACAAATTACTTAACCGCATACAAACTGTGTGATTTGATGATATATTTGCACTAAAAACAAATTCAAACTAATCAATATATCGAATATGTGCTTCACACCCCGCTCAAAACTTTGTCTTCGCGAGGATATACTTCAAGCTATAAATAGTTAGATTGTACTTAGGCCTATCATTACTTACTGTCCATTTACCATTCATATTAAGGTGTAAGTAAATTATCTACTATTTTCAGTCAACTCTTCCTTTTTTCGACGTTTAATTGCAGAGTCTGTTCCCCTTAACACCCCTCTATGTTCCTCAAATCACCTAAACATTTGATCAAAAATTAACAGCCGCTCCCTAAGTCAAGGTTGCCAATAAGTATTACCTTGACATTTTTTACCTGTACTTGTCTCGTGGGCGTCTTTCGTGTAATCCACCATTTTTTTAGTAGGACCTGGTGTCGGAAGCGAGAGAGAGAGAGAGAGAGGGCCCAAAAGAGAGAGAGAGAGAGAGAGAGAGAGAGAGAGACAGAGACAGAGACAGACAGACAGACAGACAGACAGACAGACAGACAGACAGACAGACAGACAGAGTGAACTCGACCCACGCGGTTGCATAGGTTACTCTAATCTTTATCGCGTACTCGGGTGGGCTCCACTCCACGCCACTTTTGACTCAATGACAGATCACCACCTCCCCAAGCGTGGGGCACCAAACTCCCCCACCAAGCGTGGGCACCCAACTCCCTCCCACCACTACCAAGATCACCATCAAATCGTAGAATTTTTTCTTATTAAATGAACACATGACTTACTATCACAGGCTGAGACAATATTCTGTAAGTTGATGTCACTCTTGATTAAGTTGAGAGGATGAATGTTCGAACATCGTTCATTTGTTAAGTCCGATAAACTGGCCGCCATACAGGTCATGAACGGCACAACAGTACTAAAATGAAAACAGAAACAAAAAATAGTATATCAGGAACACATTTAAACATACAAAAGGCAAATTGTAAGTCAAACATCTTTATACATCCTAAATACAAATTGTAGAGTGGTTCAGGCTAAAAATGTTTTATAACAAACAGACACTATTTCGGGACAGTAAAGGCATTATATGATAAGACTTACTATAAAAACTTCATTGATCAACAATGGAAGTCTGGCCACTTCTGATTTTTGAGGATATATAACCATTTGGACATATATTATAAATGGCTCAAAATCTTCCCGGCTTCCATAATCAAAGGAGTTATCTCTTAGTGAGAATAAGAGCTATGTCCCTTGGTTGTACTAAAAAAAATATGCTCCAAGCTACGCACGTCCCGGAAACGAAATAACTTTATCGCAGTCGGAAAATATCGTTTATTTCCATACTGCAAAGTAACCGAATACACTCTATGAGACGATTGGATTTGACATATGTACGCATGCGCGAACACTTAGTTGTTTTAACAGTAAACCCGCGACTTCAAATGTCTTTATATTAACTGTGTTTATAATGCTACAGTAGAAATTAAAATACATGTTAAGCTGGAGATGAAAAGATCGGCATTTGACATGAATTATTTCAAGATTAGCCTAATACATATATTAAAATGAACAGTGCGTTTACTTATTTATACCTAGACACTGGCCTATTTATAACGGCATGTTATACAGAGGGAGAGAGAGGGGTCTATAAATCTAATAATGTAACACTTTAATGATAATCTCAAAGATAACTAAATATTATATTGTGCAGTACGATGTTTGTTATGAAAAATAAATTGCCGGGTAAAGTACGAGGAAAATATAATGATATGTAATACGGGGAGTGAGAGAGAGGGATAAACACCCCAATAAAACTATTAATTTAAGACTTTATTTTTTGTCCCTCAGATAAATAAATATATTGTACTGCATGATGTTTGTTATGAAAAAAGAACACATTGCTGGATAAGTGGCGTATGCGCCGAGCCAGCGATTATTGCGTATGTATTGAATTTAGAGCCAAATTTTGTAGTTTAGTCTGTATAAAGGGTGGTATTTTTCGCCGACTTCAAGGTTTCCTAAACATGTGGACACCGACGCGCTCACATGATATTCTTTGAACTGTAGATTTTGATGGAGTGTAATTAGATTTAGTCCCGCGAGAGCCAAAAATGCGGTTATAACCACTGCTACGTTACCATTGGAAACGTTTAGATTTTTAAGTTTCATGACCAAATTATGGCATTCTGCTGTGTATCTTTGATTTTTGACATCATACAAAATTCCTTCGTTCATCTAAAAGGTCTGGACTTGCAACCATTCTTTTTACCTGCCAATTGTCTTTTATTTTCATTATTAGCCTTCATGCGAATAATTTTTTTTTAGTCTTCGGAAGTTGATTTTTTTTTAAACTTGGCGATTGTGCATTTATGACAATCGCTGCAAATACTTTTTTTCTATCTAAATCAGTTAAGGTCACATCGGCAGATGTCCGAGTCTCTCTGTTTATTAAATTAATTTCACTTGTGTCTGCCGATGTAGTAACGTAAACTATCCCGGAAAAAATGGAGTGTCAAGAAAATCGTCGTATGATTTCATACATTTAGTGGACTTAACCTTACTTTTACTCAGCTCCCTAGTCTTTGTCGTCAGTCTGACCAGTCTATTTTGAATGTATTTGTCACCAAAAGTCACACAGTCGTCATGTAAAGCAGTCATGATAGACCGATGCTCCGAAGTTGTCGGGAATTTATTAACATTTGTCTAGCATAAAGCCTATTTGTGATTTTGTCATAGGTAGTTTGTTACAGTTCCCAAATCATAGGGGTACTTGTCCAATCCAATGCTGGATAGCAAATCATCCGTGGACGATATCTTGCAGGGCTCAGTCTCAAATCTAGAAAAAAATAAGTCCGTCGATCAAAACCTATGGCTACAGGATGGTTAGATAATATACTATGATTATAAAAATAATTTACACCATGTTACCGAAAAGGGCCTGGAAAATAAAGACAACAAATAAAAAGTTTGTTTCGGTTATTTACCGGTCTCAAATAGTTCTGCGTATTTAGAGCTAGCAAATATTTATTTCCTAACCACAATAGATGCCAGCGTAAACCAAGAATGTAGCCACGTAATAAAAGTAAATCTCGAAAGGTTGTAGTGAATTTATCTGGGCGATTCTACCAACTTGAAAGTTAGAAATGAAACGAAGCTATTATAGCTAGCTCTGTATTTAAATCACCAAAATCGCCAAAATCAAAAATCAAATCAAGGAGTGAAATCAAAATTTTTGCTCACGTTCGCTATTAAATAAACACGTAAGTCGAAGCCCGTAATGAGTGTATTTTTTACTCCGCGTTATATACCAATACATGTTTGTAAAAATACCTCATGTGACGTATATTTGCTGCGACTTCCTAAACCACGTGCACGGCGCTAACTTCTGCTCACTTCAGAAGATTTCTCGACGGAGCAATCACACAGATAAGCGGGTCAGTTTTTATAGGGACAAATATTGTGTCTCTGAACCACTCTACAAATTGTAAATCAAACCCCTTTAGGCATCCTAAATACAAATTAAAAATCGAACCCCTTTAGACATCCCAAATACAAATTGTAAATCAAACTTCTTCAGGCATCTCAAACACAAATCTTAAAATTAACACTTAAAAAAAATCCACCTCAGATTGTAAATCAAACCCCTTTAGGAATCCCAAATTTATCTGTCGGAGAGTTCACGGACCCTCGGTTGTCCGTCCCATCCGAATGTTTAAGCATATGTCTCATGTCAGCAGCAACTTTTGGTTAACTTGATTTAAACGAATGTCGATCACAAATGTCCTCAATGTACACATAACGAGAGGGCAGGCTAACAGTCTTGGCTTCTAATCAGTGCTATATATAAAAAAAAATACGCCCAGTTGACAAATATCATGAAATCATAAACTAGCTGCTTTTATAGAGTGGGGAGTGACTGTGACTCGCTAGCATAGATGTCGGATGTTCGATCCCTACATTGGCCGAGAAAGTTCATAAGGGCAGACCGTAGTACCGCTGTCCGGGCAAAATTTCCCTTATACGCAGCAGAACAGTAGGACGTTAAACTCAATGACCCCAGACGCGACCTTTCAATACAACTGTTCTGATGTTTATGTAGTGTAGGCCATTGAAAGTATAAAAACGAAATATAAGTCTGTATTTTAATCGAATTGTACAAGAACTGACTATTTACCTGCATGGTTGTAAACTATTTCGTGGGTTCAGGTAACCACATGTTGATGACGCCATATAACCATGAACTACAGAACTATTACATACATCCGTTCCATTAATATCACGCACTGTAGACAATACATCTCCTTGGTAACCTACATATAATATATATAAAATGGGGTTTAACATCCACGCAACTTGGTTGTTGTCAGAGAGCAGAGAGAGAAGTGGATTTTAACGTCCACTCGACACAAATTTTATTTGAATAATCCGAAGGACCCAGAGAAAATCCACGAGGTTTGACAGGCGAATCTTCTCTTTGTCACGTACAACCATTCGGCTATCCAACTCCACTGATTGTTGTCGGACTAGCATTTCCGGAATTTGTTTGCTGATGCTATTCTACAGCAGTGGGAAAAGACAACGAAGACAACGTGACCTGCTAGGTCTGCTTTTGGTCATTCGTCTACGAACCCTACATTGCAATTTAAGCTTACAAATGCCAGAACTTAACGTAAAATGGTTAGGATGGATTGAGGGGTTTGGGGAGTGGGGTCGCCCACCGAGCTTGTGTGAGAAGGAAAGTATTTTAAACAGTAGTTGTAGTACCCTACATTGAATTACGTGTTCTGTTCCGTTCAAAGCAAGCTGTTCTGCACCTCTAATTAGGAGAACCAAGCTGAAAAATCCCGGAATCATAACCGGGTGTTACTAGTTTGTAGCAAATGCCCGTGTCTTACTTTGTGAACAATCGTCATGCCATCGTAATTGCATTAAGAGTATAATATGGAATGAGTTAGCAGGAATCCACCAGAGACCAGTTCCAAACTGTCTGACAGACTGCAACACTATAACAACCTTAAGACTCTCGGGTGAGTTTCATCCTTGGTATCCCCCTTGCACCATCTTTCCCTACAAATGATGTCTTACCTTGACATGACTTGGCATCGAATCCGAACATAGCCATCATAAAGGGATGGTTGTCTAATGCTAGTTGATTAATCTTAGCTACTGAGCATCTGAGCCATCGGACCTGTGTGACTATATGGCTGCATTGGATCAATTCTGAATACAAACTGGAAAAACCCAAATGATTGCAATAAATAAACAATATGTGGATTTGATACACCATCGTCTGTTTCGTTGTATATGTTTTTGTCTCTGTCTTCGGGGTTGGTGGGGTTGTTGCGTGGTTCAGATTTCAGATTTAAAAGGCATCCCAAGTCAGTGAGTGACATATAAGCCTGGCGACCTTGCACTACCACTCCCTGTATCGGTGTTATACTACTTTCGGTTTCACGAAACATACATAATCAGAGGGCTGTTTCGGAGTTTGAGAAGTGACTACCCACGAATATAATCAAATCAGAAGCTTTCAAAGAATATGTTTGTCCAGTTATGTGTATACACTCATGTGCATATGAAGTTAGTTGAGTGAAACCAAAATGGCGGCAATGCTTTTTATCTTTTGATTTTTGTGACGAATGTAAGAGAAACAAAATGTCGGACAATGTCACGAGTATCATCAATAAACTAATCCGACTTACCTGCATTTATCTCGAGTGGTTGTATTAAAGGCCGAGATGATGTCTTCACAGTATTGACCAGCAAGAGAAGTGATCTGTTCCCATGTACAAGTGGTGGTATAAGATGGCGTCGTCATGCGTGGCATGGTTGTATTACCTGAATTAAAATAAAATAAAATAAACAAGAACATAAACAAAACAAAACAAAACACAATTTAAAAAATCAAATTAAAGAATAAAATCGGATCGGATCGGATCGAATTTAATTTCAAATTAAGTTAAATAAAAATTTTAATTAAATTAAATAAAATTTTAAATATCTTAAATTAAATTAAATAAAATCTAATTCAAAAACAACACAACACAACATAACATAAAAATAAATCAAAATAAATACTTGATGCATTAAATGATAGTATTTCAAAATATAAATATCAAACCTTCAGTTTGACAGTTTGTAAAGTTTAGTTGTGGATACATTGCTGTAATGGCAGGTGCATTGTTTATCAGTATTTGAGCGACATCGTTTACGGAACAGTATATCATCGATGGTTGTAAACTAGTGATAGCACAGTCAACTACATAATACATAAACCTGGCAAAAAAGCAATTATAAATGTCAATAAACTTACAAGAGAGAGAGAGAGAGAGAGAGAGGGGGGGGGGGAGGGAGAGGGGGTAGAGGGAGAGGGAGAAAGAAAGATAGAGAGGAACAAACTAGGTCATTTCGGGACTAACATCTGGTTTCATTTTATTTCAATAATTCGCTTGTGAGTAGGGGTCTTTAACAGTGGAAGGAAACCGGAGGACCTGGAGAAAATCCACGAGGTTGAACAGTAAAATTTACAAAACATTGTCAACAGACTAAACATCCTTCTAATAACAAAAAAGCATAGCTTAACACGTCATGTATCCTTTTATATTTTATATCTTTGCCCACAGGTTCATTCCCCCCAAGGGTAAAGGTCCCGGATATCAAATACTCACTAAGAGTCTTTTGTAAGCTTACACATTTTGTTGGTTCTTAAAGTATTTTCCCAAGTTATACAAAACAAAACGACGAATTGGAGCAACAACATGGGGGCGTTTGTCTAACTCAGAAACTCCTGACCAATTAATCAGTGTCTCGCTAGGATCCGAACACAAGACAAAATTGTTCAAAAAAGCAAATTTCGTAGATAAACCAATTAAAAAGATATGAAATGAAACTTACTGACAGGTCATTTGTTTGTTTGGATTGGGTGGTATGGGAGCCGATTTTAGACACGCTGATTGGATATATTTTAACATGACGTAATCGTCATTACATATAGTTATATTAGCATTTGATGGTTTCGTAAGTTGATCTGTAAATAAATATGAAAACTAAATCAATGGAAAACGAAATGAAAAAAATACAGGAAAGCATATAATAACTAGAAACTTATAATATACGATAATTATAAGCCAATTACAATTATAAGCAAATTACAAAATTATAAAAAAATATGTTTTATAAATATAAACAAAGTAGGTTCTAAAATTATAAACAAATTACATAATTATAAACAAATAATGCCATTTAATTATAAACGAACAATGTTATATAATTATAAATATAAATAGTCGACATATAGTGATTGGGTACATTAAAAACACGACACAATTTATATGGAAAACCATCACTGGTTTATACACATATAGCACGATATCTTATCGTTATCAAGTACAAATAATAACGACAGAGGAATACTTGTCGAAATGTCGTGCTATATGTGTATAAATCAGTGATTGTTTTCCATATAAACTGTGCTGTGTTTTTCTTATAATAATTTCTAAATAGGCCATGTAAGAATAAACACCTATTGATAAGAAACATACCATCACAAACACTGAAATTCATTGGAGTCAGATTGTTCTTCAGTAGTGTGTTGGCTACTTCTGTACTGAGACTATTTGGTGAACATTGTATCCCTCTATAGGATAGATATCTACTCATACACGTCAAGCCTCCACCGTACAACCTGTAATAAAACATTCAATTATAATAAAACATTAAAACAAAACCAACTTAAAAATGATGGCGATAAGCCTAACTCAAAATTTCAAGGAGTATGATAACCCACCTCTCTCTCTCGCGCACGCACACACGTGTGCCATCAATAGTAAAGGGAGGAACATTTCACCATCATCTCTATAAAATACTTATGTCAACATTTATTTGGCATTGTTTTTATTATGTAGACCATTATCAAAACCATACTGTCTTTGAGGTTTACAAAATTGATTTTCAGCAGAAAACGTGATTGTATCCAAATTTGATTTGCATAAAGAACCACACCACAGTCTGTGTATGCAAGATGCAATCGCTGGCAACCATCGTTAGCCTAGAGTTCTTGTATTATACTTACAGACAAATATCTGTTTGATTCAGAACGGTATAATTCAAACTGCCCATAAACGTTAAACAACCCAACATTTCATTATTCTTAGTAACAGCATCTGAACAAGGTACCTCATCTGTAATAAAAATACCAAATTATCTATTGTCATCGGTGAGAGAATACCCACTATATGGGGGACATTTAATGAAATAAAAAGGGACATGTTGCCGTATTTCCATACATTCACGCGGCTATTGAAGACAGTCATAAGCCGTGCAGTGTACCATAGTTGAACAGCGACCTTTTCTTCAACAACACAATCAAAACCCAACAAAAATCTAAGCAGGGGCGGATCGTGGGGGGGGGGGTACAAACCCCACCCTTCTTAGCTACATAAAAACAAAATAATGCCTTGCATCAATGCAATTACATCACAAAATGATCCTACATAAAATATGCCTTGCATAAAAATGATTTCTCTGTTTAAAAAGCCCAATTTGTATGTATGCCTATATAATTTAGCGACGATGGTGGCAGATTTCCTTAACTGAAACCGGGCAAACACCGTCCTGCAAAAATTCCTGCTAAGTGCCCAAACGAAAATATATCTTATTATATAATTACAAAACTGATGAGTCCACAACAAATACGACCTTATATAGCCTAATGGGGTAAATGAGATCATCCTTCACAGTGTTAAATTAGGGATTTCGCAGATCAGTTTGATCAGAGAGTGCAATATGATACATGTATAGTCAGATCTAAATATAAAGGCCGTCACGGTCCCGAGAGTAAACTGGGACAGGGCACTCAATTGCTGTTGTGGATTATTAATTTGGGTTATGGAAATATTAGTGCTTGGGCTTGGGATATGGTTATGGAAAGGGCTAGGATTAGCCATGTTAAGATATGATACGATGAAAGAGGTGGGTCTAAAAATATGATAAATGAAATTTTCGAGAACAGAAATAACTAACCTGGTATTGGACAGTTTGTAAGGTTTATTTGTGGATACAGTGACGAAATGACGGCCGTGTTGTTGACGAGAAGTTGAGCTATATCTCTTCTAGAACAGTATATCATGGATGGTGTTAACCCTTTCACAGAACAGTCGACTACAGAATTCATAAACCTGGTGATATATCAGAATGTGAAATTATTACAATCGACCACAGAATCCTCAAATCTGCTAAAAAATACGAGTACAATGTCACAATCTACAACAGAATTCATAAACCTGGTAAAAACAAAAGACCAGAACAATGCTGCCGTCAAAATTCAAATTTTAGTAACCCATGAAACAGACTAGCAACTTCGTTCATTTATCTAGTTACACAATTGTCAAATCAATGGATAAGCTGGGGTTTAATATTATTTCATTACGTTTTCTGTTGTCTCATCATAAGAAAAAAGTGAGTTACAATGTGTTGCCTTTTGAAGAAAGGGTGTAATCATTACAATCAAGAACAGAATTCATAACCCTGGTAAAAAAGGCGAGAACACTGTCACAATCAATTACAAAATATATTAAATCCTGCCCTTGCCTGTCCCTCCGTCCTCCGCCACTAACAAGGGGAAACCCCGTCGGAAAAAATCCCGATGAACTTTCTCGGCCAATGTAGGGATCGAACGCACGACAACCAGACTAGCGAACCTGCGTCTTACCCGCTTAGTCATCCCGACTCCCTCAAAGCAATAAAACAACAAGAAACTTACTGGCAGGTCATTTCCTTGTTTGGATTTGGTGGTATATCATCAGACTGTAGACAAGCTGCCTGGATATACTTCAACATGTTGTAATTGTTTTTACACAGAGGGACATTGACGCTTGATGGACCAGGAAGTTGAGCTGTAAATCAATGTACAATGTATTACACATTTAAATGGATGTAAGACAAATTACTTGTGAAAGAATCTAAACAGATTAAAAATATAATAATGAACGAACCGAATCAAAAGAATTAGTTTCTCAATGTCCAATATATGAAGATAGGCACACAAAAAGATATCGAGATTGAGAAAATGGGGTTTAACGTCTCCTCAATACAAAATAAATTAATTTCGGGACAAACATATTGTTCACTTTTATTTCAATAATTTTCTTGTGGGTAGCGGTCTTTAACAGTTGGAGGATACTGGATCCCTCGGTGGAAACCCACGAAGTTAGACAAGCGACTCTTCTCCGTGTCCAGACCTCATCATCGATACAATACATACCTTTACAAACATTGAAGTCAAATTGTGAGAGATTATAATTCAACAACATGTTCGCTACTACTGGGCTGATGCTAGGCGGTGAACATCTTAGACCTTGATTTGCCAGGTATCTACCCATGCACTTCAAACCTTCACCATATAATCTATATCATAAAATCATCAATAACACATTTAACGAAAAACATTTCAAGCATTCCCCATATCATAACAAGCCTGTACATAAGGCCCGTGTCGCAGACATTCTCAAAAATAAATCACCACACATCATTTTTTATAATATGCCCCTGCCCGTTGCTCCGTCGGTCAAAAGTTAATATCCGACCGGTCTTCCCAGGAAGAATCCTATTGATTTTCATTGATTTCCGATGATAACTGCCAGGTTATGGCCCTTTTTATAATTTTATAAAATAAAAACGAAATATCATCACAGCTAAGTAAGTTAAATAATGCCAATTGATTTCTCTTATATTGTTGGATGTCGCCATAACTTTGGTTTGTGTGACGAACTTCATCACTAAAGGGGATTTTCGAATTGACAGAAATGCAATCGAGTGACACATAATTCTGTCAGTTCCGACAACAGAGGTGGCGTGAGTAGAATCATGACGTAATTGAACACAAAAAATATGTTTCACTCGATTGTCATTATTTTAGGGATTGCGAGAATTCCATTCCAGAAAGTTCAATCGAGTACCACCATATTCTATACGCGATCAAAGTCCAATAACCGACCCCTAACCCCTAAACACCTTGTCATATACTTACAGACATACATCTGTTAGATTCAGAACGGAGTAGTCCAACTTTTCCATAAAGTTTAAACACATTAATATATCATCATGTCTGGTAACCACGCCCGCACAAAATGTTTCACCTGCAAATAAAATATAACATGTGTGGCCCTATTCGGTTTGACAACCAAATCAAATATGAATAAAATAAAACCAAGTACGAACTATCCAAACCATAAGACAGAATTCGAAGTCCTAAAGACCAAAGTGAACGATGTCACAATATGCAATTCTGAGAGTCCTGAGATAAATGTGACACACCAAACATGCCACAAAATATCCATATCTAACATGTGCCGTGACGCATTCTATCCCCTCTGCTACATATTTGATTAGCCTTGTCATCGTCCAGTATTGTCTCTGATTATATTTTGTACCAGTACAACCTGAATGGTTGGCACGTGCATGCTGTATCATAAAGCCTGTCACTGAGTCAACTGGCGTGGTTTCTAATACGTGACAAGGAGTAGGATCGCCTGTCCAATCTCGTGGGTTTCCTCTCGCTGCTAAAGACCCCTACGCGCAAGCGAATTATTGAAAATAAAATTAACCATATGTTAGTCCCAACATGACGTAGTTTGTGGAGAGTGGACAATAAACCCCATTTCTCTATCGCTCTCTAAGTCTCACCAAACCCGATAGGGCGAGTCTGTTGATACAATTTGCAATATCGTCTAGAATTTTCATGGTAGTCTGAAATTTTGCCACACAGACTAATAGTTTAATGGTTGAGTTTCGGCTATCTAGTATTCAATTGGCCTAATCAATTATAATGACTTGGTCTCATGTGTAATGAGGTCATTATCATCCTTACATGAACAGTAGAAAACCCCCGAGGTTGCAGGACAGGCGACCCTACTCCTTGTCACTTGTAACATACAACCTGGCAATCAATGACCGACCTGATGATACAACGCACACGTGCTTGCTTACCATTGGTCCACCCAATTCCCTCCCACCCCTTCATAAGGGTAAGGTCTGTATTCAGTCTGTACGATCACATGATAACTTGAACAACAAAGACGTGGAAATCTAACTTACTATCACAGATTGAAGTCGTGTCATTAGCTGTAATGTTTTTAACCAAATCGCTTCTGCTGTTTATGGCTGTAATAATCCCGTCCTCAGTACAATTAGCACCAAATGTTCTACTTATATTCCCTGCACATTTCACTAATGACGACGCTGTTACACTGTAAATAAGAGTGTTCATTTAGACAAATTAAATTATGAGCTGAGAATCTCTGTGGGTGGTCTGCCTTTACTATAAGAGAATCACAAATAAATCACATATATTTTATTTTCTAAGAAATTTGATCAATATTTTTCATGTTTGGTGTCCCTACAATAGCTCCACGAGAAATGGGACTTAATATGATTCTAGAATTCATTCGAAGGGCAAACGTACTAAATTGGGTTTAACGTGAGTTCCCCCCCCCACCCATTAGGGATGTTGGATTTACGGATGGTTAGTACGTGCTCGTTATATCAAAAGGTCTATCAAATGGCGCGGATTCGATTCTCCGGTTATACATCTGTCCAATCCAACACCATTAACAAATGGTGACCACGTCGGAAAATCTCCATGAAGTTTCTCAACCAAAGCGAAGGGAAAGTTTAGATTTTATCACATGTTATATATACCATGAAACCATGTAAAGAAGATGTTATACATTACCCACAGTCACTCTGTCCCTGATTAGTTTGTAACATACATATCTCAGATACAATTGTGTCAGCTAATAAATCATTATCATCACATAGTTCTGGTATAGTCGCGATCGACTTCACATAACCTGAAAATACACAATCAAAATCATTATCTACCCATATTTGTAGCATAGACTGGATTGACTTCACATAACCGATAATACATTTGTACCTAGTAAAATAATTTCTATTATTATTTGTTGCGTTAACTGGATTGACTTCACATAACCTTAAAACAAAATGCGCAGGTGACGGGGGTTGGATGTCCGCGCTATATAATAAGGTCTGCCATTGAGTTTCCCTCTCTCTCTCTCGCTCTCTTTATCCGCCCCCTCTCTGTCCCTGTCTCTGTCTGTCTGTCCGTCTTTTCTCTCCACCCCTCCCTCCCTCTCCCGTCCCCCTCTCCCTTCCCCATCTCCCTCCCCCTCTCTCCGCCTCTCTCTCCGCCTCTCTCTCCCTGTGTCTCTCCCCTCTCTCTCCCATATCTCCCTCCGTCCTCTCCATCTATTTCTCTCGCACACGCGGAAAGACGATGAGACGATTGATGGAGCTTTGGATAATGTCGGGATTAAAGATAATAGGTGACAATTGGCTGAAGGAAAATGAAAGATGGCTACGATTAATCTTTGACAACGTGTTTCACATTACTTACCTCGACAATTCAGCAGTTGAACAGGTCTCTTGATATCACCATAGAAGGATGAAACTGCTGCCAAACCATAAGCACCATACCCTAACAGCATATTGATTTGTTCCAGCAGTATAACAGATATATCACCTGCTGAACATTTACTCTCATCACCATATCGCCTCTCTAAACATCGTACAGATTCTACAAACAGTCTGAAAAAAACATCGTACAGATTCTAAATACAGTCGAAAATAAACATCGTACAAATTGCACAAATAGTCTGAAATAAACATCGTACATATTCTGCAAACAGTCTGAAATAAACATCAAACATATTCTATAAACAGTTTGAAATGAACATCGTAAGGATTCTACAAACATCCTTAAGTCGTACCAGGGGCGGATCCAGGGTGGGGTGAGGTGTGTGTGTGTGTCGGGGGGGGGGGTCAAACCCCACCCTGCGCAGACAAATACAACATATTGAATGCCTTGCATCAATAAAAGTACATTACAAAGTGATCCTACATCAGTATAGAAATGATTTCTCTGTTTAAAAAGCTCAATTTGTTGCATGCCTATATAATTTAAACCGATGATGACAGTTTTCCTTCACAGGAACCTTGCAAACCCCCTCCTGCAAAATATCCTGGACCCGACCCTGTGTACAAATCCTACAGTCTGAGATTTTTAAATTCATCCTAAATTTTACACATTATAATATAACATGTCCTGTAGTAGATCTCAAGAACTCCAAGAACCTTTATGACTCAATTTTCAATAATTCAGTGACTCTACCGATTATAAGAAAATGATAAGAGTAAAGAATCAAAATTACATCGACTATAATGGTATACAATCCAAGATTTCTTATAAATTGGTACTTGTATTGGTCATACTATTCAGGTGTGCAAAAGTTAAATCCGACAACGAGTTATTTTGAGAATCATTACAATGAACTGAACAATTGAGTTCCTTCATGTTTAGGTCCGTTTTCTATGTACACATTTCGTGCTGGAAAGCACCCGTTACACGAAAACGGTCACATTTTCTTTCGCTGGCGACTAAACGAGCGAAAGTGCGTAGATGGGGAGAGAGAGAGAGAGAGAGAGAGAGAAAAATGGGGTTTAACGTCTACTCGACACAAACCAGGTCATTTCGGGACTAACATATAATTTTTTAGTTTTTATTTCAATAATTCGCTTGCGAGTCGGGGTCTTTAGCAGTGGGTGGAAACCGGAAAGCCCGGAGGAAACCAACGAGGTTGAGAAGGCACCCCTATCTCCATGCCACATAGGCTCACAGCAGGGATCGAAACCACAGCCGCAAGCTAGAGGTGTCCGGCCAGCTACAAGTCGAAGTGCGACACTCTAGACAACTAGGCTAGGCCATCCCAACCCACCCCCCCGCCCGTAGATGGAAAACGAACCTTACGGTGAAAGCCTTACCTGCAGAGAGACGGCTGTGGATTAGTAGTTGGTCGAAGTTTACGTATGGGTGTAAAGCAAGTTGTCATGTCCGGGATATAGTTTTTAGATGTCATACCATAGCAAGAGCCATTTATTAGCTTTTCTTTCAGTTCTAGAAAAAAGCAGAGACAATTTGGCAATATGGTATTTAATTTATCCATACAGTGAATGAAGTACCATTTAATCTAACCATATTTATTATATTAGATAAAGTACCATGCAATCTAACCATATATCAGATAAAGTGCCATATAATCTATCCATATAATAAAGTACCATGTAGTTTATCCATATATTAGTTAAAGCACCATGCAATCTAACCATATATCAGATAAAGTACCATATAATCTATCCATATAATAAAGTACCATGTTGTCTATCCATATATTAGATAAAGTACCATGTAGATAAAGTGCCATGTAATCTAGGCATATAATAGACAAGCACAACGTAATCTAACCATATATCAAATAAGGTACCATGTAATCTATCCATATAATAGATAAAGAACCATGCAATCTTTCCATAAAGTATATAAAGTACCAAAAATCTATCCATATAGTAGCTACATAATCGTGTAATCTTTCCACGATTATAAAGTACAATGTAACATACCCCATATCCATATAATAGGTAAAGTACCATATAATGTACCCATGTAGTAGATAAAGAACAACCTTTATCTATCCATATAGCAGCAAACCGTACCATTTATGTTGTGTTCGACACTGTACAGTGTGTGTGAAAGTCATAAATGATATTATATCAGGTAAAAAAGGAGTATTAACAGAAAACTAATATTTAACATCAAAACACTCACGGTTACATGCTGGTGCCGCTGAACCAAACAGTAGATCGAGATTCTGGTCAACACCAGTAAGTATTTCAACGTATTGACACTGTAAACCCAAACTCGCTAAACTTGAATTTATACATGGCGACGCTTTCTGCATAGGCCTAAAATATATATATTTGTATAAACAATATTTTTATTCAGTACTTTATGAATTTGAATTGGGGAACAGGCTATGTCCCTCTCTGATTAGATATATGTACAGGGGAACGCCATAGCTTTAGCTCGAAATAAACCTGGTGGATTTATGTTCTATGGTAATAGAGATAACATGCGTGTGTGTATACCAATTATGGGCCTAGACCTAAGCCATGTGGAACGCCATATTCGAAGTCTACAAATGACATGGCGGGATTTGTGTTAGAATATCATTCAGTATAAATCACAATAATTCAGACTAACATTACATTTTATATATCGTGCGTTTGAAAATTAATAAGCCACGCCAAATATCGAATAAATTGACAAACGTTATTGATAGTATCAAAAACAGGCTTTGTAATACTTACGCGCATGCGCCATCTTCGGGTGTCGCTTCCACGTCGCAGGCATATGTAACCAGATATTTAAGAGCATCAACATCTCGACAAGGACTGTGAAATGGTACATACGTGGCATTGACATCTTTAAAAGAAACGAAATGAACAAATAACTGAATATAAAATTTAAAAAATGGAAATGTGAGTTTACCATGTTCTGCCCCGACTGGGCTAACGAAGATGGATATACGCCATACAGTGTGCTATGGGAAAAATGTCCCCGGACGTGCACGTCAATCTGCACAAGCAATCTCGGTTTTTCGACACAGTCGATCAACCTGACGACTCTACTTGTCAGCCCCCGTCCCCGTCCTGCACAACTGACAAGGGGAAACCACGCCGGAAAATCCAGACGTTATTACAAAAGAGATTTAATTTTGCTTCGTTGTTTATAATTCAAAATTTTATTACTGGTCTTCGGTACACCAAGAAATGGAAGATTTATTTATTATATTTGGATCCAGATGTAATGGAGACCGTGGAAAGTATAAATGACATGAAATGGGGTTTAACGTCCTACTATTCTGCATATGCCACACAGTGTGTTATAAGGGAAATTTTGCCGGACGGCGGCTCTACAGCTACTCTTATATCGAATTCCAACTGTCAAGGGATGATATTTCACATGCATGCCAATGTGTACACGGGAGCTCGATTTTCGTCCCATCCAAACGACTAGTTAACTGTCCTAGTCCTAGTGGATGAACTTCATCGGCCAATGCAGGGATCGGACACCCGACCTCCAAGCTAGCGAGTCAGCGTCCTACTTAGCCACAGTGACCCCTCGAACGAAAAAAGATAGGCTGGCACTGCCAGGCAGGATACGCCCACATTTTCGAAAGATGGACAGAGAACAAGCAATACCGAAAGTGATTTTTCCTACATCTTTAAGTCCTGTATTTCATACTGTATTGGGAGCAGCCATTTAGTTGGTCAGTTCCAGTCTGATATTAATGAAATTCGAAACCGACAATGATTATGGTGTGACGGTACACAACCTAGAAATGTGACTTTTCATCAAAATCGGATAAGAATTGTGACCTGTAGAGAGTCCACAACCATGATAAAAATCGGATAAAAATTGTGACCTGTAGAGAGTCCACAACCATGATATACCATATTTTACACTATTCGCGTACAAACGGCGACCATTTCGTCCGGCAATTTTGGTACGATTTTCACGAAATTAGAACTCAACCATCCTCATCAAAATCGAATTAAAATTGTGACCTATACCTAGAAATGTGACTTTTCATCAAAATCGGATAAGAATTGTGACCTGTAGAGAGTCCACAACCATGATAAAAATCGGATAAAAATTGTGACCTGTAGAGAGTCCACAACCATGATATACCATATTTTTACACTATTCGCGTACAAACGGCGACCATTTCGTCCGGCAATTTTGGTACGATTTTCACGAAATTAGAACTCAACCATCCTCATCAAAATCGAATTAAAATTGTGACCTATACAGGCTCCACAATCATGATATATCATTTTTTTAACAGTATTCGCAAACAAACGGCGGCCATTTTGTCTGTCAATTTTGGTCTGATTTTCCCGAAATTCAAACTCAACCTTCCTTACATTGCAACGGTGATATAATCAAACGTTTTTTTAAATTGGATAATAATTGTGACCTCCAGAGGGACCACAAGCTAAAGAAAGGGGGATTTTGCGTATAACCAGGGGCCATAATTCAGGAAGTTACGATCCGATATGCGCAAATATCGAAAAGAACCAAGATCTTTGGGTTATAACCATGAATTTCAAGTTTCATCAAAATCGAATTAAAATTGTGACCTTTACAGCGTCCACAACCTTGATATACCATTTTTTAACAGTATTCGCGTACAAACGGCGGCCATTTTGTGTGGCAATTTTGGTCTGATTTTCCCGAAATTCGAACTCAACCTTCCTTACGGTGTAACAGTAATATAATCAAACGTTTTTTTAAATCGGATAATAATTGTGACCTCCAAGCTAAAAAAAAGGCAATTTTGCGTATAATCAGGGGCCATAATTCAGGAAGTTACGATCCGATATGCGCAAATATCAAAAGGAAGCAAGATCTTTGGGTTATAACCATGAATTTCAAGTTTCATCAAAATCGAATCAAAATTGTGACCTCCACAGGGTCCACAACCTTGATATACCATTTTTTAACAGTATTCGCATACAAACGGCGGCCATTTTGTATGGCAATTTTCGTCCGATTTTCCCAAAATTCGAACTCAACCTTCCTTAGGGTGTAACGGTGATATAATCAAACGGTTTTTTAAATCGAATAATAATTGTGACCTCCAAGCTAAAAAAAAGGCGATTTTGCGTATAATCAGGGGCCATAATTCAGGAAGTTACGATCCGATATGCGCAAATATCGAAAGGAAGCAAGATCTTTGGGTTATAACCATGAATTTGAAGTTTCATCAAAATCGAATCAAAATTGTGACCTCCACAGGGTCCACAATCTTGATATACCATTTTTTAACAGTATTCGCGTACAAACGGCGGCCATTTTGTATGGCAATTTTCATCCGATTTTCCCGAAATTCGAACTCAACCTTCCTTAGGGTGTAACGGTGATATAATCAAACGGTTTTTTAAATCGAATAATAATTGTGACCTCCAGAGGGACCACAAGCTAAAAAGGGTGATTTTTCGGACAATCAGGGGCCATAATTCAGGAAATTACATTCCGATAGCCGCAAATATCGAAAGGAACCAAGATCTTTGGGTTACAAACACGCATGTCAAGTTTCATCAAAATCGGTTCAAAATTGTGACCTCTATAGGGTCCACAAGCTAAAAACGTGATTTTTCGTACAATCAGGGGCCATAATCCATGAAGTTTTGATCCGATACATGCCAATATCGAAAGGAACCGAGATCTTATGGGGATAAACCTATATTTCAAGTTTCGTCAAAATTGGATAAGAATTGTGACCTGTAGAGGGTCCACAAACAAATTGTGGACGGACGGACGTCCGGACGGACGGACGGACGGACGGACGGACGGACGGACGGACGGACGGACGGACGGACGGACGTCCGGACGGACAGGGGCGACGACATAATACGTCCACATGAAAATGTGGGCGTATAAAAATGAAGAATGTTTGATAGTTTACAGAGAGTAGTCTCACCGGAACAACTGTTAGGGTTTAGATCCAACCAACCAATGGATGGCTGTTGTTTATAATAACCATATAAGGTATTAATCGTACAGTTCCACTTATACACATTTAATACATACGTTGAACACTTCAATAAACTTTCAAAATGCCTAAAAATAAATACATGTATATTTTAGATTATAGACCATATCAATAAGGTTCCAAAATTCATAAAAAAATAAATACATTTTCATTTTATCGATTTGGGAATCTCGCTTTAACTACGTACATTTTACCAAGGCCTTTACGTAATACCCTGTATATTTCGACACTCATTTCGATTGGGTACAAGCCTAGCTTGTGAGCCTATCAGATTCCACGACCTTCGCGAATAGCAAGTCTCGCGCTTTCAAGCTAAAATGTTACCTGTGATAATCGAGTTGCAAAGTTCAAGGTTTGTTCAATGTCACGATTTCCGTGGAGGTCGCTTTGTCAAAACCTCTGATTGGATGCTACTGTTCACGTGTCTGTAGATAAAGTAGCTATAAGTCTAGGAATTGTGAAGTAATCTTGCAACGCCCAGATGTTGTAAAACTCGCAATCTCTGCTTCGAGACGTGTTGGGCAACATGATTAACGGATGGAAGAAAATAAAAACGTTTGTTGAAATTGTTGTTGATCAATTAAAAATAAAAATGTCTCCTTGTGTCACTGAACACTGGTAACTTACATGCACTTTTTCTCGGTAGTTTCTGACTGGTTGATAACCTTGATGACGTCCGCACATTTTTCACTGAGGATGGTTTCAATGTTGGACCAACTAGGACAAGAATCTCCTAAAATATATCATTCATAATACAAAATATGTTTATCATCATTTCGGGACTAACCTATGGTTCCATTTTATTTCATTAAGTCGCTTGCACCGCTTGCGCGTAAGGGTCTTTAACAGCGGGAGAAACTGAGATGGGCCAGACGACACTACTTCATGTGCACGCATTGCCCCCCCCCCCCCCACCTCATTACTTGAGTTACACAAAATCTGCACATATACATATCTGGTTCAGTTCTCATATCTAAAATTATCAGCGTGTCATCTTCGGGATATTTTTTCAACGACTTAAACCACCCCGAAATGACCTTATACAAAGAATGATCCCTATGGTCATTGCAGTGGCCGAAATCTCGGTGACCACAACCCCACGGGGAAGATACCTTTGAGACTGTAACTCATGGAGTTGAAACCTACGTGGTCACAACCCAGTGGTCAAAACCACTATGGTGGAAAAGTCAACGACCAAAACGTTGATCTGTCCAGTTAAATCTATACATGAATCAACCTACCAGAAGTATTAGCAGCGGCTGTGGGTATTGGTGTAGCAACAGTCGTGGCATTGTCTGTCTGCTGTTCAGCTGTGGTTAATGTGGTCAGTTTATCTTGAGGAATTGTAGTATCAGTTGTAGTTTCTGTCCTGGCTGTGGTTGTGGTCTTAGATGTGGTTGTGGCCTTATTTGGATCGACTGTCCAGGTCGTTGAAATCGTAGTGGTACTTGTTGATGTAGTTGTGGTGGTCTTCGTTCGCGTTGTTGTGGTTGGGGACTCTTTTGTCGTTGTAGGTCTACTGGATGTGGATGTCGGTATTGATGTCGTAGAAGGTGTACTGGTAGTTGTCGGTTCTGTTGTTGTTGTACTGGTAGATGTCGGTGCCGTTGTTGTTGTTGGAGTCGTCGTCGGCGTCGTTGTTGGAGTGGTTGTTCGTGTCGTTGTTGGAGGGGTTGTCACAACTACAACCTCCGTAAACGTTGTATCAACTTCTAATATATCCTGAGTAGTTTGCCCTGCTTCAGCTTTTTGTTTTTTCACCGTCTCTAACCCTTCTTTAATAGCTTGTTTGATTATGTTCGGGGTATTCTTCAATTCTTCAATTTTAAGTTGTTCTTCTGGTGTCGATGCCGATTGCATCAAATGTATCGTATAATTTACGTCCACGCTGCCTTCGCTACAATGAAATTAAAGCAAATGAAGAATACAAATGAACTATGGTTTAATGGTCCTCGACTGGGCTTATGAAGACGGGCTTTCGTCATACACAGTGCTTTGGGAAAAATTTTGCCCGGACAGCGGCGCAACTGTCCACACATTAATGTCGAATTCCAATTGCCAAGGGATCTTTTACGTGGACGCCAAGGTGTAAGAGTGACCACGGTTTTTCGTCCCATCTGAATAGACAGCTGTTGTTGTCAGACCCTACTTCCTGCATCGCTGACAAGGAGTAAACACGTCAGAAAATTACGAGCCAGCGTCTGACACACTTAGCCACTGTGGCCCCCATGAAAATTATGAAATACGAAATATTACTTACCTCAACGAATGTACCACACTATAGTTGTATACTGGACCAATTGGACTATTTTTAAATGCTTCATCAAGCTGAAAATATAGGATTTTACTATAAATCAAACCACATGAGGATACAGTACTACTATTCTGCCCCGTATGTCCATATGAGGTCGGACAAACTATCTTTATCGATTTTCAATTATCAATGGTTATTTAACGTGCACACGGGGTCTAAATGTTCTTTGTCCTGAACAACCGACTAGCAGAAACCACGATGCAATATGTCGTGCCTTACTAAGAATACAATATATTTAAAAATAGTTTTAGAGGTGTTAGACACGGCGTCTAGTTGTAAGGACTACTGCACCAGACATAACTAAATAAGCAAGAGAAAGCCAAGGCGGACAATATACTTTCTCTGCATACGCTGGAAGCCAAGCAGCCAACCCGAGAGACCCAGGTTAGTGAGTCAATGAGTCACCACGTCTCGGTCCGGGATTGTTATGGGGGAGGGAGAGGTGGGGTTTAACGTCCACTCGACACAAACTAGATCATTTCGGGACTAACATGGTTTTAATTTAATTTTATTTAAATAATTCGCTTGCGAGTAGGAGTATTTAGCAGTGGGGGGAAACCAGAGGACCCGGAGAAACCCCACGAAGTTGGACAGTCGACCCTACTCCCTGTCACATACAACCGGAGAATCGAAACCACGCCTGTTCACTCAGTAACAGACCCTATGATACAGCGCGATCATGCTAACAATTCGCCCATCCACCCCGCTTCTGACAGGAAGACTTTATGGTATTATTTTTTGCTTGATAAAGAAGGGAGAACCGTCGTCGAACCGTCTCTGAAATAAACTCGTATTACATATAATTAACTCGTATTACATATAATTGTGTCATGTGTTATTATCACCAAGTTACTAAATGCCACTTAAACAATTTATTGTATTATAACCTGATTCTCTATTTGGGTTGCTGTGTTTCTGAATTCATCACTTTCTTTATCCGCCATCCGTGGATCCCAGTTATAATTTACTATCTTTACGTTTGCCACAAAATCAGGATCTGAAACATCCACAGAATATTAATAGAGATGTACGAACTTAAAGCTGCAATTTGCGTTAGCGTGCCTGTGGGTAGGGGTCTAACGTCTGATGGGGGCCATGCGCCCAATACCTGGAGAGATGGGGTTTAACGTCCGATTATTGTTGACTAGATCATTTCAGAGCAAGCACATGATATACCTCCATGTCAATAATAAGCGTACGTGCATGAGTATTTCGCGGTGGATGTAAATTAGGGAGAACCCACGAGGTTACATAGGCGATCCTGACACCTACTGTAGCCCCTAGATCCTGGTTTGTCACGGAGCACCTGGCATATATCCATGTTGGGCTGTACCCTTAACACGTATATGCAGGGCCAATGAAACCAGACACTGTCACCATACACTCGTCGACCCTATATGGATCGGGGTGGGAGGTCTGGCAAGGATAAGTCGAAAAACAATGTCTCGTATACACTTTGGTGTACACGTTCGTGAACTCCTGGCAGCTACAATTCGGACAAGAATATAGCTGCAAGCACCGTTATCTGGACAAAGATTCCATTATAGCACATGCCGGATGTTAATCAATATTTGTGCTTAGACGTGTGTAGGATTTTAAAAGTGAGGGTGCAATAGTTGGGTGTCATAGCCTCCACGTAAGTGATATAAGACAGTTTTGATCAGGACAAACGAACCCATTGGCGTGTGGGCGCCCTTAAAAACGAACGACTGATCGGTGCCCTAAGATCATCACTGTGTGATCATAAACAAGTTCATAATATTTAAAATGGAAAGATTGTCAAATTATTTATTGGGGGGGGGGGGGCGCATTTCTCGGGGCACCCTATGCATAATATTTAAAATGGAAAGATTGTCAAATTATTTATGGGGGGGGGGGGGGGCATTTCTCGGGACACCCTATTTTTCTGAGTTGTTCAATGTACTCTCTGCACCCCCGCTAGGTACGGCCCTGACCCAATGTCATTTTGTGTTTTTTCTATATATTTGAATCTTGCATGTAAGAGAAATCAATGAATACCAGAAGCTAGAGATGATTGTGATTTAGTTGGTGGTGGTCTGGCTATAACTGCCCCATTATCTGTCATCTGATTATCTGGAACACAAACAAAACATTTCAGATCAAATGTAATGAAAGTACAAAGCATAGATGATAATAAGATTTACAGTAATACACCAAGCCCGGTTAAATAAAAACAATGAAACGAAATTAAATATCGTTTAAAGTCAAAAATATACAATTGACAGTAATATCCCACACAAATATAATGAAAGCATCAATACAGACACTAATACAATTTACAGTATTACACCTAGCCTAGTCAAATATAATGATTACGTCAAGCCTAGTCAAATATAATGACTACACCTAGCCTAGTCAAATATAGTGATTACACCTAGCCTAGTCAAATATAATGATTACATCCAGCGCAGTCACTACAGAGCATGGGGGGGGGGGTACTGGGGTGGAGTAACATCCATTCAACACACACGAGAGAGAGAGAGAGAGTTTAACGTCCACTCGACACTAACTAGGTCATTTCAGGACTAACATATTGTTCAATTTTATTTCGATAATTCACTTGCGCGAAGGGGGCGTCAGCAGTGGGAGAAAACCGGAGGATTCAGAGAAAACCCACGAGGTTGGGCAGACAACCCTACTCCTTGTCCTGTACAAACGGGGGGAATGAAAACGAGGCCAGTTGACCATTCATCCATATGATATCTTACCTATAAAATAAATAGCAACTGCAAGAGCTGTTGTTATTAATAAAACCAGCAGAAAGATGGCGATGGCTGCTATACAATATCTCTTCCTTCTGACTTTTCTAACATGTTGTTTATCTAAAGCTAATGATTGGTCCGATCGGTATAGTTCGCTAGGACTGGATCGAAAATTAGGATTATCGTAAGAATTATGTCGACTCGGTACCACTTTTAAATCCATCTTCTTTGGTGTGAAGAAATGTTCCTCCGGTAAATCTTGATACGGCCCTAACGTTATAAATCTCTTCCCGCTGCTCTTCCTATTCGACATTCTTCCTGCAATGTAAAACACGATACAATATAACAGTTCAGCAATCAGCAAACATCAAAATTTCATGATTTTGAGTTTGAGTAATAGGCCCTTCAATGGTGTTAGCCAAACTTTGAGCTAGTATGTGACCTGTAGTTATAGCACTCAAAATATTGAGTTAGAGCTATAAGGCTACTAATGACATAGCCCAAAATACTAAGTTAGAGCTATAATGACCTTTAATGACTTTAACCTAAATGCGGACAGTCACACAGTGGATAGCAATGTACGAACACAGTTTAATTTAAAACACGACAATGGACAAAAATAAAATAAAAACTCCCAAGGAGCTATACGACATCGATGTTTGTTTTTACCACAAAACTCAATTCCTTACCTTTAGGACGAAGCGTCCAGGGTGATCTGTAGTCGGAACACTTATAGGCGGGCTCTAATCTCCAAGGTGATGCGAAACTTTGTGGATAATGGCAGTAACTTAGAGCCACAAGACCAACTGGTTGTTTGTATTTTTCTTTCTTTGTCAAAGACTGAAAACAAAATAAATTAGTCTTATTGCTTTATGTTTTAAAAGATAATTCCTTCCAAGTTAATCACTGGCCTTGTTTATAAATCTGAAATATAGATTATATATTGAATTATCTATGTCTATTTAGATATCATCCTCGGGTATCCCCAGTGGTGTTATTTCGGGACTAACGCATGGTTAAATTTTATTTCAATAATCAGCAGGTGCGTAGGAGTCTTAAGCAGTGGGGGAAAAGCGGAAGACCCAGAGAAAACCCACGAAGTTGAACAGGCGACCTTATTCCTTGCCAGGGAATGGAAACCACGCTAGTTGACTCAATGACAGACCTTATGATACAGCGCGCACGTGCTAACAATTCGCCCCCTCCCCCCAATCCCTTTATACTCCACTAACCCCTGGGTCCATTTATTTACTGGTACACTACAGTCAAATTGGTGGAGGAGTTATTTTATAGTATCTTCTAAAATTAGCACCAAGGTTTGTCCTGTAAATCAACTTCATACTGGCGATACTAATAGTATTTAGACACTGTACAAACCCAAGGACATTTTTCTGGCAACACCAGGGTCGAACCCGGGACCCCCTGCTTAGAGAGCCAGCGCAATACTTGAGATAAGTTCTCCCGAGTCTTTTATGACAGAGTGGTATCCGGGCACATGTTTATCGTGTATTTTGTACACGATGAATAGTCTATTTGCTGATTACAATATTTCGCCTATACCGGTTGTTTTTAGGAAATTCTTATTATGGTTTGGTTTTATTTCATTCATCTTAAAAGATGCTAAATCACGTATATCTCATTACATACGTCACTTGTGTCAACATCAATATCATGTTTCAGTCTTACAAAATGGCTAATGACAATTCTCAACTGATATGTTGATAAAAAAATAGATCAAATAGTTCTATCACTTTTTGTCCTTGACATTTTACAAAAAAATATTTTCAAGCAAAACTCTCATTACTTGGAATGTGCGCAGTGTGATATGTTAGATGAAATATAATATTATGCATATATATGTGTTATCCGATATCATGCGCTATACGGGAGCGCATGGGCTAAATTTCTCTCATAGCACAATGTATGACGTATGCTCGTTTTCATCAGCCCAGTTCGGAGCAGACAGAGAGAGAGAAATGGGGTTTAATGTCCTCTGAACACAAACTAGGTCATTTCGGGACTAACATATGGTTTAATTTTTTTTCAATAATTCGCTTGCGCGTAGTGGGCTTTAGCAGTGAGAGGAAAATGGAGTGCCCGGAGGAAACTCACGAGGTTGAGAAGGCGCCCCTATCTCCATGCCACATACGCTCACACCAGGGCTTGAAACCACAGCCGCAAGCCAGAGGTGACCGGCCAGCTAGAGGTCGAAGCGCGGCACTGTAGACCACTAGCCCCCCCCCCCCCCCCCAGTTCGGAGCAGGACAGTAGGACGTTAAACCCCATTTCATTTCATGTTTTAACGATTTTCGTTGCAGCACCATAGTTACCATTTCTAGAAAGTGTATGTCCAGATTGTTAAAGCTTCTAACATGCGCAAACACTAGTCGTCATCGGCCCAGTCAGAACGATTTTGTTGTCGGTCTTTATTAATCTACCTTCTTTAGACCAGTAGATAAAAACAAACAGGACATTTTATTTGGGTTTATTAAATTTAACAGGCGAGAATCTAGAACAATGTAAATAATGAATAATGCTATATTTGTGGTTTATGACGAATAGCAATAAGAATACAAGTGAATGTGTTGTTTTAATAATAAAATAAAATCAAGTACGAACAATCCAAACCATTAGTCAAAATTCGATGTCCTAAAAAAACGATCGAGGCAAAATAGTGTAATCAGCAAATGGACTGTTCATCGTGTACAAAATACACGACAAACATTGGTAACAGGTGTCTATATATACGTAGAATCATATATCCTGTTTATCCAGGTAAAAATTACAGGTATGACCTTCCAGCGTAATGTGGCATCGTTTAAAGGAGAGAGAGAAGATAGCGAGAGAGAGAGAGAGGGAGGGAGAGGGAGAGAGGGAGAGAGAGAGAGAGTAGGTAATTGCCGGACTAACAAACGGGTCAATTTCATTTTAATAATTCACATGCGCATTTGTGTCTTTTAGCACAGCAGAAACCGGGGGACCCAGAGAAAGATAACGCGTGAGGTTGCACCTTATGATCAAAAGCGGATACACATCACCTTTCGATTATTTTTATGACAACAGAAATATCTACAAACTTAATATGTGTGTTTGAGAAAACGGATCATATGTCAACCTCATAACGTGTAATTTCTAATATCGAGCTTCAAGCCAGGGCATAGTTATATTGGAATGTTATATTGTCGAGGGCCTATATCATTAATTTAAATATACGAATTAGACAACACAATAAATCAGCAAGCAGGTAACATAAATCAAAATATGAGAAGTAAGTTAAAAAAAAAGAACACCCTTATTTAAATATACATTATGCAAGAGCTAAATCTGCCTATTGTAGGTGTTTCTTTAGGTCTGAAATTGTATCTAAATTATTAATTAACCATTTATTAACTTCGCTAGACCATAATCAACTCTCGGTGTCATTGCTAGCCTGCGATATTTACTTGATTAGAACACAATTTGCTGCTCAACTTTCATGCATGATTAAATCAGGAAATGGATAATCGAGACTATGGTTTTATCGTGCCGTCTTTAGTAATGATGACCAAGGCTAGGCCGAAAATTCAATCGCTGAAATCTCGGTTCAGAGTGGATCAATTTGACTGAAATTTTCAACAAACGCCCGTTACATTATCGAGTTTTTTAACTTATTATAGTGATAACTGCCAACTCTTTATCTTATCTCCCATAATATATCTTGAAGAATTATTAAACCTTTTCAATTTTATTAGGGATGTTGATGGCCGAATGGTGAGCTGTCATTGGGTCAACTGGTATGGTTTCGATTTCCCTGTTGTACGTGACAAGGAGTAGGGTCGTCTGTCCAGTCTTGTTGTTTTTCTCACTACGGATTCAATGCAGGTGGACATTTGTGGTAGCTCAAACACTAGATCAAGCTCAATTGACTGGACTACATTCATTTTGTTACGTCTATTTTCTTGTTTTGGGTACTTCTTTGTCGAATATATTCAATCGTTCATGTCCATTGGGAGCTAATTATTTGTCGATCTAATTACTTCCTCCACATCAAGGAAAAGTCATTCAAGTGTTATCGCGTTTAGATATTTTTCTCGCATGACGAATTCTTTGTACATGTTTTATACAAGTTTAAATTATTTTATATGACTAATATCTAATAATAGCCTGGGAAAGGTTTCGCTAACTTTATCTAAATAATATCTCAAACTCGGGCATCATAACCAGCAACTTCTCAGGTTACGGGTGTCTCCATAAAGTACATATGATCCCGCGTTCGCTTTACTCGTAGAACAGTAGGACGCGAGAGAGGGGGGGGGGGGAGAGAGAGAGGTAGAGAGAGAGAGAGAGAGATGGGTGTAACGTCCACTCGACACAAACTTGGCCATTCCGGGACCAACTCACGGTTCAATATTGTTTCAATAATTCTCTTGTGCGTAGGGGAGGAAACCGGGGGACGCGGAGAAAAAACCCACGAGGTTAGATAGACCGTACTCCTATAAGAAACGTTAAGTAATAAAAAGAGAGAGAGGCGGGACGGGGGGGGGGGGGGGGTAACGTCCACTCGACACAAACTAGGTCACTTCGGGACCAGAATATGGTTCCATTTTATTTCAATAATTAGCTTGCGCGTAGGGGTCTTGAGCATTGGTAGAAAACTAGAGGACCCGGAGAAACCCCACTTCTTGTCACGTACAACCGGGTAATCGAAACCACGCCAAGTGACTAAATGATAGACCTTATGATACAACGCACATGCGCAAATCATTCGGCCAACCACCCTCCCACCCCACCCCACAACAGTAGGACTCTACCCCCCCCCCCCCATTGTATTTCCTATTGTTCGGCAATAACCGGGATAAAGAAAACCGGGTTCATTGTTTAACCTGAGTGATATGTCACGGGTGTCTTTTATCCTAGTCTCGTAAACGTGTGTGACAGTATTTTGTAATCTGTTTCACAGGCGATTACGAAAATCGTCTAATATCTCTGCCAAAGTTGACGTCAATCACGCGATGTCAATCATTCACTCAATGGCGTGTGCATATGTTTACATAAAACATTACTGAATTGGACAGAATGCTGCCTTTTACCCATTTTAATGCCCATTTACATTAAATAGGAAATATTTTCAATTATAAATACATCAAACGTCTTTATTTATTTTTCTAATAATATATGGAAAAAAAAAATGCATCAGAATTTAATTTGTGGATGGAAAAAAGTTAATATTTGTGGCTCATTAGTCCCATATGTGTCATCATTATCAGTGATTATAGTGCCCTATCGAATATTCACTGGTGATCAGTGTGACTATTTTGATGTAAAGTACGTCTCTAAATCTGCATTTACAGTACTTGGTGATCCAAGGTAATATGACGTCATGTGTGGTAGGTGTTTTCCCTTGACTTTTCGTAAAACGTGATGGAGAATATGACAAGAATTTTGTCTGTTACGACATGTCATATTCTAGACATTTCAGAGGAGTGGCAATTCACCTTCGCGGTTATAGTTTAATACTACGGTTTTACAAAGAAATAAACAGGTTGTGACGGCCTTGAACAACTTGAGATTAGAAATCATGTCGAGAGATTTTGTTATATATGATGCAAGAAAAGAAGGGGCGCGGAGGGGAGGGGGCTCTGCTACGACCCAATATCACGGTTATGTGTGGAATGCTAGGTGGGGGGTGAATAGACGGTGGGGGGGAGGGGTATCACCCGCCGTTCTACTTGACAGCAACGCAGGCGTTAACCCTCAGACTTGAGAGCTTCTACGTAGGGGTCTTTAGCAGTGGGGGAGGGGGATACCGGGAGGGGCTGGAGAAAACAAACGGTTTGGACTGCTTACTCATTGTCACGTACAACTCGGGAATCTAAAGCAAGTCCGTTGACTCAATGACAGACTTATGATACAGCGCACACTCGCTAACCATTCGGCCATCGCACCCGCCATTATGTTCTATAAGGAACGTTGTGATCTATAAGTGCCATAAGGAACGTTGTTATCAATAATGGTCATATGAAACGTTATGTTTTATAAGGGCTACAAGGAACGTTATGTTGTATAAGGGCTACAAGAAACCTGTCATAAAGTGAAAGGAACGTTGTGATCTATACAGGCACGGATCCAGAGGGGGGTCCAGGGGGTCCGGACCCCCACCCCCCTGCTCAGACTTGAAAATTTTTTATGCGATTTTATTGGCGATTTAGGCCTGTAATTTTGGAATCTACCTTCCGGAAATACGTCAGATTGAACCAAATTGAATCCAATTTACCCAATTTTTCTGGGGGAGGGCCCCCAAATCCCCGGTAATCGGTTGAGCGCAATTAGTTAAGCAATTATCAAACCTAGACACCCCCCCTGCAAAAAATCCTGGATCCGCGCCTGCTATAAGGACTATAAGGAACGGTATCAATAAGGGCTATAAGAAACGTTAACTTCTATAAGGAATGTAAGGGGCGTGTTCTGTAAGGGCTATAGGAACGTTGTGTTCTATTATGTAAAATTTTATTGGCGATTTAGACCTGTAATTTTGGAATCTACCTTCCGGAAATACGTCAGATTGAACCAAATTGAATCCAATTTACCCAATTTTTCTGGGGGAGGGCCCCCAAATCCCCCGTTAATCGGTTGAGCGCAATTAGTTAAGCAATTATCAAACCTAGACACCCCTCCTGCAAAAAATCCTGGATCCGCGCCTGCTATAAGGACTATAAGGAACGGTATCAATAAGGGCTATAAGAAACGTTAACTTCTATAAGGAATGTAAGGGGCGTGTTCTGTAAGGGCTATAGGAACGTTGTGTTCTATTATGTAAAATAATATAGCCATATAGCCACACTTGTTTTCGTATCGATCAACTACTTTTTTAACGGGTCAGTGAATGTCCACTACAAGTTTTGTAAACTATGGTTATTGCTAACGGCGGTTTTAATATCAGATGACCGCTCATAGCTAATCCTATTATATTCAAAATGGGATTGCACAATAACCACAATGTAATATGAACCGATATTAGGTCTCAGTGACATCAAATAGTTTTAGAATAAAGAGAGGGAGAGAGATTTTAGAACAAAGAGCGTGAGAGAGAGAGAGTGAGAGGGAGAGAGAGAGAGAGAGAGAGGGAGAGGGAGAGGGAGAGAGAGTAGGTAATTGCGGGACTAATATACGGGTCAATTTCATTTACTGACATTACCCAAATGTCAAGTTAGAGAGAGAGAGAGAGAGGGAGAGAGGGAGAGAGAGAGAGGGAGAGGGAGGGAGAGAGAGTAGGTAATTGCGGGACTAACATACGGGTCAATTTCATTTACTGACATTACCCAAATTTCAAGTTAGAGAGAGAGAGAGAGAGAGATAGAGAGAGAGAAATGGGGTTTAACGTGCACTCGACACAAACTAGGTCATTTCGGGATTAACATATGGTTCAATGTTATTTCAATAATTCGCTTGAGAGTAGAAGTCTTTAGCAGTGGGGGGGGGGGGGGGTGAGAAAAATCAAGGAGGTTGGACAGACGACCCTACTAACCGAATGAGGGGGAGCGAGGGAGGATTTGACGTCCACGCGAGAAATACTTCGTGTGAGCATATGAGTCTTTAGCAGCGGAGGACATCCAGAGAAAACATCAGTAGATAAGGTCATTGATCCTACTTCTTGTCACGTAGAATTGGGGGGTCGAAACCACGCCGCATGAGTCATTGCCATATTGTTTGATATACAGCGGAGGTAGATATATTTTAAATTGTGAGAGAGAGAGAGAGAAATGGGGTTTAACGTCCACTCAACACAAACTAGGTCATTTCGGGACTAACATATGGTTTAATTTTATTTCAATAATTCGCTTGCGTGTAGGGGTCTTTAGCAGTGGGAGGGAACCGGAGTGCCCGGAGGAAACCCACGAGGTTGAGAAGGCGCCCCTATCTCCATGCCACATACGCTCACACCAGGGCTCGAAACCACAGCCGCAAGCCAGAGGTGACCGGCCAGCTAGAGGTCGAAGCGCGGCACTCTAGTCCACTAGGCCATCCCAACCCCCCATTTTAAATTGTGCATACGTGTGTAATTTAATTGGTTACTATAATATGAAGTTTGTCGATACTTATTATAGTCAATTGGATGGGACGAAACACAGAGATCCCATGTGTATACACCACAGTGACGTGCACGTTAAACAACCCTTGATTTCGAAATAAGAACACAGAAGAGCCGCTGGCAAAATTTCAGTCTTCATTTGCCCACTCGGGGCAGAATAGTAGTAGGTTAAACCCCATTTGATTCCATGTTGTCTGTAATTAGTATAAACCCTGGAGCGAGTCGTGAATAAATACAAATGTTATTAAAGATCGTAACAATAGGTACACAATCATTCTAATTATCTGGAGCAGATCATTGTTATATCAACACATTGTAGATATTTCGTCACAGCAGTATACATATCTTATGAACAAATTAAAGGCGGGCGTAGGCTACCTTGAAGAAATTTGGTACGCCAATATTGGAAAACGTTTCGGTTTGGAATTAAAGTTACAGATTGAATATTCATGGAAACGTTTCTTAGATGATTGTTCTATCATATTTGTGAAGGATAATGTTTATTAAATGAGTTATATCTCATGTTGAACTCACTAAATGGAAGTTTAAATTTCATAATAGAAAAAATATATAAAATTGCGCTGAAAAAAGAAATAAACACGTGTGTATGGCTAACGTTTTCATTTCTCGTGAACCTCTTCAAGCCATATTGATATTATATATTAGCCATAAACACGTGTTTGTTTCTTAGTTCAATTCTATATAATATATTTTTCTGGGAGTAGCTCAAAGAAACTTGTGTGTGTGTGTGTATACGTTGTTGACATAGCCACACAGACTGAATATAACTATATAATAATATTGGAAATATACAACATTGTTGACATATCCACACAGATTGCATATAAATCTTTATAAATTCTGAAAATACAACATTGTTGAAATTTCTACACAAACGTGTATATGAATACCTATACATACTGAATATACAATTTTATCCACAAACTGTATTTATACATTGAAAATACCATAATACACAATTTCCACACAAAATGTATATATACATTTATATCTACTGACAGTATAACATTGTAGATATATATATACACACAGACTGTATATAAATATCTAGTAATATTGAAAATACAATGTCTACAAACTGTGTATTCATTAATATTGAAATTACAACATTGTAGACATTTCCACACAAACTGTATAATATATGCATAAACTGGGTACATAAAAATACGTTGTACAGGTATACATTTCAACAGTCACACGAGGGTGTTGTTTAACGGCTTCCCCAGGGCGAGAGACCATTTTTTAATTTCGGCTCATCTGAGAGAATTTTGGAATGTCGTGGCCTTGTGCTCAAACTTAAGGTTACAAGTGTAATTTTTAATAGTATTTTCCGTTTCACAAATAGTACCAAAAGATCATGATTTTCACGTGAAATTACCACTAATGTCCCACTATTTCTATATTTTTGAAGGTAACGGTGGGGTACGTGTTTGTCAATATTTGCCCCATTTCTTACTGTACACGTGCTTTATAGGCATACTGTAAACAGACTGGTTCTAGGCTGATTACCAAATACACAAGACACACAAACTGTTCATTACTGAACGACATTTAGACTAGGCTTCCCTGTGGAATATAATTACAACACGTCGCTCAGTAATAAGCAGTAATTGTATTCCATAGAATTTCGACCTATATATTCATTTATATATATCAGAGTTCTTATAAATAATGTATATAAAATATTTGAAAGTGAAAGAAGAGACACGGGCTTACCCTAGTGAGACGATCAATAATGTTTAATATATCCCTTGCTAGGTATCATCTGTTAAATAGAGCACACACGTTCCTTATATATCCTTCGCCGAATATTGCGTGTTTTAAATTACAATTAATAGCCAAGCCGAAACATTCCTTAGTTAGCTATTAAGACTTTAAGGTCCACCGATTTTCGCTTGAATACCTTTGTGGTCGGGGAAAACACAAACCGCCCGTGACACAATGCACGGTGTATATATATATATATATACTCTATTCGATAATCGTATCACTGGTGTGAATACAACCCGAGACTACAGTTAACTCGATCATCAGGTTTTACCGTTATAAAATATTAAGCTACCAGGTCACTGGATTCGATCCATATCTAGTCTACGGTGTTTCTTGATCACTAGATCTTTCATTAATATTTTAACTATAGTATGTCATGCGTGAGATAGGATTCAGACCGCTATGAAGGTCACGACTAAGAATGCGTCCCCAATAGATGTGTAACCAAGAATAAAACACTATAGTACATCATCGGGTGAATGAGTAACGGGTTCTGTATATAGGAGCTTACGAAATTCAACAGATTGCCCGAGGACTTCAGAAAGATGAAACGACTTTTTGTTTTTAAATTATATTATGTTGGCAATCTAATTTTATAGCCACGTTAAATTTAAAGGAGCCAAATCGTATATTAACTGATTTATAATCAATCGTTTCTGTTTTTACCTTAATTTCTAATCCGTTAAGTTCAGCGAAATACCTGTCCCTCTCTCTGTCCCTGTCCCTCCCCCCCCCCTACTCTCTATCTTTTCTCCCCTTTCTCTCTCCCCCCTCTCTCCTCTAAACGATGACACTATACGTTGCAATGATTGACAGTTTATATCACCTGCAAGGTCATACCTGGATACAAGTAAACAGGATATATCATTCGTCTTATTTAAAACAACACGTTCACATGCATTCTTATGTCATTCGTCATAAGCCACAAATGGAGCTTTATTCTGCATTCTTTAATGTTAAATTCAATAAAATTGGGTTGAATGTCTTGTTTGTCTTTATCAACTGGTCTAAAGCAGTGGAATGGGGTTTATCAATTAGGATCTTTCATGCCCGAATTACGAAAAGCCAATGGTTAGCGCGTGCGCGTTGAGTCATATTGACTGTTATTGAGTCAAATGCCATGGTTTCGATTCTCGGGTTGTACGTGGCAAGGAGTAGGGTCGCCTGTTCAACCTCTTGGGTTTTCTCTTGGTCCTCCGGTTTCCTCCTACTGGTAAAGGGTCCTACGCGCACGAGAATTATTGAAATAAAATAAAACCATGTGTTAGTCCCGAAATGCCCTAGTTTATCTCTATATATCTGCGCTATTCTGACTTCAATATAAATAATGCAAGTCAGGAAAGGAGTGACGCAGGAGCGAGTCTGACGTATTAGAGCAGGTTATCCAGTATAATATCTGAATTGTTAAGGGAGCCGCGGTGCCTCTGTGAGTAAGACCCTGCATCACTATCCTAGAGTTCTCGGGGTTCGATCCCGGCGTGGCGTCGAAAAAGATTATGCGTTGTTCCGGTGTGGTTTCGCCTTATCAGTGAGACAGGATTGGATGAGGGGGCAGCAACTGTCTAGTCCTTCGGATGGTACAAAAACGAGGTCACCTGAAATATGATTATATCCGTTTTTTCTACCTTTAAAACATTTCCGAGAAAACCATTTATTACTCATAAAATTACTTTGCCTGAGAAGGCCGTAGCGCCGCTGTCCCGGCAAAATGTCACTCGTAGCACACTGTATGGCGTATGCCCGTGTTTAATAGCCCAGTCGGAACAGAACAGTAGGACGTTAAACCCCATTTCATTTTGAGGCCCAGGACTTAAAAGCGCAGCGAAAACTAGCAGCAAGCTATTTGTAGGTTGGATTTTTAAATGTCTGTGTATATTGTGTGTATAGTCCGTGTATTTGTCTTTCGTAACTGTTTGTGTGTGGTATAGTCCTCCTGCACGTACTATTTGCGACACACGTATGGTAGTCTTTAATTTTTTGATTGTGGGTGTGATAAGGTGAGAGAGAGAGAACTGGGGTTTAACGTCCACTCGACACAAACTAGGTCATTTTGGGACTAACATATGGTTTAATTTTATTTCAACAATTCGCTTGCGCGTAGGGGTGTTTAGCAGTGGGAGGAAAGCGGAGTGGGTGTGATAAAGAGTAGGGTCGCCTGTCCAACCTCGTGGGTTTTCTCTGTGTCCTCTGGTTTCCTCTCACTGTTATAGACCCATACGCCGCGCAAGCGAATTATGGAAATAAAATTATACCATATGTTAGTCTCGAAATGACCTAGTTTGTGTCGAATAGACGTTAAAGCCCATCTCTCTCGCTCTATCTCTCTCCTTCTCGCTCTCCCAAGACACAAAATTCCCACCTCCCTCTCTCTCTCTGATTATGGGTGTAATGGCACGCGGGAGAATTTTGCCCGGGCGGTGCTTCATCGTACCCTTATTCGATTTTTTCGGTATTTCTTCCTTGTTAGCCACAATTAAAGGCCCGAGTGGGAGTTGGAGCTTATAAGACGCTCAGAAGACGTTGTGACTCGGTGAATAGGACATTGGCTCCGAGAACTGGAGGTCATGTGTTCCAACTACGTTTGATCCCGGCGTTGGCGGATAAAGTTCATCGGGAATTTTCTGGCGTGATGCGGGTTGCGGGGGGGGGGGGGGCTGTCAAGGGACAATGTATAATCGTTCGGATGGGACGATAAACCGAGGTCCAATGTACATAGTGTAGTGCGCGTTAAAGACCACTTGACAGGTGGAATTCGATGTAAGAATAGGCCGTGATGCTGTCGCCCGGCGTGTACGTCCAATCTCGGGGAGGGGGGGGGGTGGCCTAGTAGTCTAGAGTGCGGTGCTTCGACCTCTAGCTGGCCGGTCACCTCTGGCTTGCGGCTGTGGTTTCGAGCTCTGGTGTGAGCGTATGTGGCATGGAGATAGGGGCGCTTTCTCAACCTCGTGGGTTTCCTCCGGTCACCCCGGTTTCCTCCCACTGCTAAAGACCCCTGCGCGCAAGCGAATTGTTGAAATAAAATTAAAACCATGTGTTAGTCCTGAAATGACCTAGTTTGTGTCGAGTGGACGTTAAACCACATTTCTCTCTCTCTTTCTCGTCCAGTCTCGTCTTTAATAGCCCAGTTGGGGGGAAACAAAAGAACATTACATTTCATTTTTGTAACTCGATCACATAGGGCTCTTTGGCCCAGTCGTTTGCAGAAAAATGTGTACGTTAAACCCCAATTCATTTGTTAGAGTAGTTTGTAAATCGTGTACTCACCATGGCTGCTTTGGTTACTCGACAAAATCCTTCTTTATAACTGGTTGTGATGTATTCAAAATGTCACTTATGATACTTAGTCCGTTCTACAAAAAAAAAACTTTCAGCAAACAATCACGCGAGCACCAGAAGTGATTCGTTCTTCATTTCCTCGGCAACACACCTCCAACCAACAAACACGCCAAGACTCGGACAACAACTGCATCTGAATTTAACTGTAAATTGTAATCACTCATTTAGACGTGGTTAAATCAATTCATGGTGGGGAATGTGTATGATCAAAGGGAGATAACCCCTTTTAATAGGATACTCTAGGAAGCAGACTACCCAAGACACAAACAACATCTGAAAGGGAGACAACCCTTTTTAACGGCTATTGCAGGAAGCAGACCACCGGTGACTTTTTTTTTTAGAATTACTGTTCTTTGCCCTTATCCGAAATCTCGTTAGACTTAAACTCTCTCTCAACCACAGCCGGGGCAACATTTTTGTCCTATAAAGTTTGTATGAGGTTGACCTTTGAAATTATCAAATAGACAATATTACGTATCTATTTCCGTAACCGTAGAGGAATTTATTTATTTATTTTTCTATGGAGAGACGGTTATGAAATGGTACGTTTTAGATCATAACGTTTGTCGTTGAAGTCACGTGGTGTTTGTGTGAAATAGCTTTATTTAACGACCACTTCCGCCGAGGTGTTATCGCGGGTGTTTCGATTCCCCATCTGAATGCGGGTGGGATGGGGGGCTAGTGGTCTAGAGTGCCGCGCTTCGACCTCTAGCTGGCCGGTCACCTCTGGCTTGCGGCTGTGGTTTCGATCCCTGGTGTGAGCGTATGTGGCATGGAGATAGGGGCGCCATATGTTAGTCCCAAAATGACATGGTTTGTGTCGAGGGGACGTTAAACCTCATTCCCCCCTCTCTCCCATCTGAACGTGACCCGGAGTGGACTCGCTCGAGTTCGCATATCACTATAAATATTGAGTTCGTATATCACTATAGATATTGAGTTCATATAATTCATATAATATACTCATAAACATTGAGTTCAAATATCGCTATGGATATTCAGTTGAGATATCGCTATAAATATTAAGTTCATATATCACTATCAATCAATATTGAGTTCATACAATACAATACATATTGAGTTCATACATGACTAGCTATATATCGCAATATATATTGAGTTGATATGTCACAATAGATATTGAGTTGATAAATAACTAGCAATAATTATTGAGTTCATATATCACTGTAAATATTAAGTTTATTTGTCACTATGAATATTCAGATCACTAGCTATGAAAATTGAGTTCATATATTATTACATCACTATAAATACCGAGTTCATTATATATTACTAGCTGCAAATATTGAGCTCTTATATCACTTTAATTATTGAGTTCATATATCAATAGCTTTAATGATTGAGTTCGTATATTACTATAAATATTGAATTCATACATCGCTTGTTTTAAATATTAAGGTCATAGCTAGCCCACATTGACAACTTTTCGAATAAATTAACTTTAAAGTATATTTATGATTAAAAATTCTGTAATTCATCAAGTTTTCCGGCGTGGTCCCCTTTGTCATTGATGCAGGGCAGAGGGCCTGACAAGGACGACTGTCTAGTCGTTCGGATGGGACGAAATACCGAATTCCTGTGTTCAACTTGGCGTGCACGTAAAACTTGCTGTCATTCATCTCATGCCTTTATTCAGGAGCATATGTCTCATGTTAATTTTTGCCTCAGATTTTTTTTTCAATTTTTGGTAATTAGTCCACTTTTTCTCCGCCCCCTTCATATATCGCTGGCTATAAATGTTGAATTTTCATATATAACTATATAATATTATCCATCAGGAGATATCACCCGTAGAAAGATGTGTTATTGGCCGATACATACATTCATTTTATCTTATCTGTACGAAGATTAAAATGTACACATTCATACTCAAGATGAACAATACGGTGACGAATAAGAGACAGACAGAAATCACAGACGATTTGATAAATAAATTCCCCCCCCCCCCCCCCAAAAAAAAAGCAAAACAAAAAAAAAAAACACACACACACTTACCATACTATAGAACAGTCTGGTATTTCTTACCGGAAAGGGGTTGGGGGGATGGCCGTATGGTTAGCGTGTGCGCGCTGTATCATAAATTCTGTCGTCGATTCAACTAAGCAGAGACAGTTCCTCGTTGTTTTGGCAAGCCTGGTGTCTCCTGTCAGATCTAAATATTAAGGCCAGCTGCAGATATTGTCATGGGCCTGAGTTGTTGATAGGGTTAGTAACTTTTAGTTCGGGTTAGCGCTAGCACCGTTTATACATCTCGTGACCTTGACGAATTCTGCTACTGGCCTAATTATTTAGACCTAATCTTGTTTCCCCTTGTCACGGGTAATAAGATTGGAACCTGGCAAGCATCTTCGGGGTCTCGCTCGCCTACATGTTGGTTGGCTCCACCACGTAAGATCTCACAAATTGAGATCGGCTGCCATTCCGAATGTTATTTGCCGTACGCTTTTGAATAAGATCAGAGGATGGCGTTTTGGAAAAATTAGAAGAGCTGAATTTCATTGGTTGTCTACAGTAAACAACTCAGAACACGAACCGATGATAAATTAGGAGAACGCTAGATCGAAGGCGGTCCTACTCATTTTAGCACATATGACGTCATATATAGATTGTTGGTTAGGGTTATTACGCGTAGATTTCGTCAAAATCCCGAGATGTAAACAGGGCTAGCCCTAACCCTAACCCTGGGCCAAGCCTAACCTTTACCCTAACCCACAATCCACACGTGACGTCATAAAATGCGTCGGACCGTCTCCGATCTAGCGTTCTCCGATAAAATTATCTATAGTGAAAATAAAATATGGAATATAACATGAAACAAAACGAAATACGAACAGAAAACAAAATCGTCGGATTGCAGTCTGATATTAAAGAGCAAAGCGATATTATAACAAGTGACAATGATGATATGTTATAACCTGCGTTGACCTCACGTGGGGTCAGAGGTTAAGGGTGATAAAAAGGATGAACGTTGATTAAAATGGGTTGTACTAATCACGTATTATCTTCTTATCATAGAATAACCTTTGATAGGCAATATACCTCACAAAAATGGCCTCCCTCCAATATCTATTGTAAGTAATATCTTAATTTACTTTATTTTAAAACTGTGCTTGAATTTAATTCATTATCGGAGACATTAATGAATTAATGTTACACCCTGCAATGGTTTTCATTAGGTGAATTCGATCAGAGTTGTAAGGGTTGGGGGCTGAAGTGGGGTATGTGATGTCGTCAATGGACGTTACTTTGATTCCAAGCTGATACGTAACAATATAATTTACTTTATTTTAAGTGGTTAATTGAATTCAATTTATTATTTGAGACATTGACATACTTACGATCACTATATTCGTTGCTTATGACGGTGTTTCGATCAAAGCAGTTGAGGTTGGGTGCTGAAATAAGATTAGTCATTTATGTAAGAACGGCCACTCCATTCGTTGCTTTATGACGGGGTTTCCCTGACAGCCATACGCAAATAGTCAAACAAATATGCTTTAAATCACACGGTTGGTCACTGAGTCAATGGTTTCGACTTTCAAGCTCATGGTGTCACCTCATTTCGTGTAGTTTATCCCCACACACCTAAGCGAATTATTGAAATACAATTATACCAAATGTTAATCCCGAAATAACCTAGTTTGTTCGAGTGGAAGTTACTCCCTCTCTCTCTCCCTCTCTCTCTCTCTCCCCCTCTCTCGATAGAGAGAGAAATGGGTTTAACGTCCACTCGACACAAACTAGGTCATTTCGGGACTAACACATGGTTTAATTTTATTTCAATAATTCGCTTGCGCGTAGGGGTTTTTAGTAGTGTGAGGAAACCGGAGTGCTCGGAGGAAACCCACGAGGTTGAGAAGGCGCCCCTATCTCCATGCCACAGGCGCTCACACCATGGCTCGAAACCACAGCTATATTGAGTTTAATGTCTATTTCAGATGTCTATGCCTATCAGTATGGATTATAACTTTCATAAGTATAGTGAATGGTGACATAGATACTAGTGTTTGTGACCCAAAAGTGTACGCTAATTTAGCAGCCCAAAACCCACCAGGTGATGTAGCATTATTTGACATAACATATTCTTACATCTTACATCTTACCTCACCACATCTCACAAACCTTGAAAGACGATGCACCCCAACCACCAAACCCACATCAACGTCGACCTCTAGAGGAAATGTTATGATATAGAAGTATAGGTATTCATCGGGTCGGAATGATCGTATGAACCAGGATCATAATCGATTTCAATCGGCAAACCTCACTAGATTCCAGTACCTTACATCTAGCCTCGGCTGTATGACGAAGTCCGCCATTAGAACTACTTTCAAGTTCCCGGATTATCAATGGCGTTGCCCATGACGACGCCTTTGAAAAATGTTTTATCTTAAAAAGTTTTCAAATTTGGTCCGATTTTCTTTCGATAAGGGCAAGTTTGCACTGAAAATTATACACACCCTTCGAACGACGCAATTTTGAAAACTTCTTTATAAAAGCATAATTTTTCCTTATAAGTAAACCGGTGCCGCATCGCAATTGTATAGGCGTAGGTACTTATCACTTATCAGATGTAGGTTCCGGAATTACCGAGGTTTGCCGAGTGTAATCGATTAAACTCCTCCACCGAAATGCCTCGAATGCATTGTTAAGGTTCAGATACAACAGGGAGCAAACACGGTATATCTTTATCCCATGCGAAACGAATCATTCTGACAGTTGTCATCGCGACATCAATTAAATCGGCCTGATTTGTAAGTAACATACGTCGACATTTTCTATAAAATCTTAAACCGGAGTCGTATATAGCCTTTCGAAAGGAAGGGTTGGGGTAAGGAATGTAACATCTTACTTTGTGCTAAGAGACTTTTTTCGTGGTCCCCTTTATCACGATCCGTGCTGCGATTGAATTCCTTATTTTAATCATGGTTGTAATCGTGATGATCCTATCAAGTCTCATCATATATTGAGGTACGTCGTGGTAATCGTGTTGATCGTATCCGAACGTATCCGAACGTATATGCACGTACCAGATATTGGACTTAATAGGGACAATCCGTTCGTAAGGCATCACACAACAGTGGGAACACAATATTAGTATTTGTCTATCTACCCCTAATTTTCGACAGTGCCCTTTTTTACTGCTGAAAGTGCCTTTTCTCAGACCAAAATATGTCCGTTCCGAACGTTTACTTAGACGAAAATATCAGCCACATAGCTCTTGGAATGGCTACAGATGCAGGGAAATGACGGATAATTTTCTCGGGGGGGGGGGCGTGCCCCTACTCCGCGGTCAGTGCCCTCATTTTGCGGCGCCCCCCCCCCTTTTCAAAATTCCTAGATCCGCCCTGGATTCGTAATTTAAATGAAATGAAATCAAACAGAGTTTGACGTGTTCCTGTACAGCATCCATCGGGATAATCTGTCGGATTTACTTCATACTTTGTGCCTTGAGAGTTATTTCCCCGGACAGCGGCGCTACGAACCGAATTACGAATTTCAAATGTCACTAATTGTTCTTTTACGAGCACACTGATGCAAACGATTATACGCTGTTCATATTGCCATGCCCTCAACCCAGCACCAATGGAAAATCTAGATGATCTCTCGACCATTACCGATGTCGAACCCGGTCCATTTGAACCACCCTGATTTGAACCATCCGAAATTTTAAAATTGAGGTCTGGATCCGAAATTGATATACAACTAAGCAAATCAACCCATTTCAATGCAGTTGTACGTATAGAATTAGTTTAAAACTCCTCCAGTCGAGGGAGTTTTACCCCGGGCTCCAATGTCACACGTTTCCTTCTATTGCTAAAACCCGCTATATACTAACAAGCGAAATATTGAAATGCAATTGAATGCTAATACCGGTACGTCCTAGTTCGTGTCGCGTGGACGATAAACACCCCACTCTTTCAGAACACTCACTCCCACATCATGTTTCTGGTCGTTGCTAAAGACTCTTATTCGTCATGGAATTATTGAAATGTAACAAATGTAACTAAACCAATATTATGTTAGTCGAGGCAGAGTCAGACTTAAGTCGCATAAATAATACGACTTGCGACCCGACTTGAAATAATTTATTGCGAATAGAGACTCGATTCGGACACCGCAGTCGTAACAACCCAGGACTTATCTTACTCGCCATGAACTGACAACTTGAACGGGACTCGGGTATTGTGGAGACTTTGTACTCGACGCGACTCGCTACCAAAGTCAGCAACTTGGGACTCAATTCAGACTCGAGCTTCCGCAACCTGCGATTCGACTCAGACTCGGAAGTTTCGCGAGTTGTTGCCACCTTTGTGTCGAGTGGACATTAAAACATCTCGTTCTCTTTTTCACAACACCTTAATCCCACCTCTGTGTTGAGTGGACATTAAAGCTTTTCGTCCTCTCTTTTTTTTTACCAAAACACCCAATTCCCACCTCTGTGTTGACTGGACATTAAATCTTATCGTCCTCTCTCTTTTTCAGAACATCCAATTCCACAACTGCCTGATCATTTTACAGTACGGGTCGAATGTAACATATTAGATCAAAATATTACTGTTGATATCAAGGAGTACTATGATGGCCCAAACGATCGAGGTGCCGTCCATTTGTGGCAGAATGGTACCAATATACACCTGCTCTTCAGTTATAAGACGGATGAATTGTTGGCTATTGTTGATCAGGATGGTACGTACCTAGTTATAAATAAAATCAGGATGATACGTACTTAGTTATAAATATAATCAAGATGGTACGTATCTAGCTATAAATATAATCAGTTATCAATAGCATCAGGATGCAACGTACCTAGTTATCAATAGCATCAGGATACTACGTACCTATTTACAATAGAATCAGGATGACACGTACCTATTTACAAATAGAATCATGAAGCTGCATTCCTAGTTATAGAACCAGGATGGTATATACCTAGTTATAAATAGAATTATTGAATTTGGTATGGTTTCAGTCCTCAATTAAGAGAGTATGAATGACCTCACACAATAATTGTTTATAGCTATCTACAATGCCTTTCATTACAATTTATCCTATAATATAAAATATACGTTTAAATTATTTGTATTCTGCAGATGGCGTTGCACAATGTACAGTACAGAAACTTTCAACCAGTCCGTTCCAGTATTTATTTGGCTTAACAAAATATACAAACGGCTCAGAGCGGTTGTCCTCACCGCAAATGGCGTTTAAATTTGGAGGCAGTATACCGGAAGTGTACAATGGGACCGACGTTGTGCGAGGTATCATCGTTAGCAAATGGGAGAGCTGTATTTATTGGGCGAAAGACGATGCTACCATGCGGACTACTTATTACTTTTGTAAGTTCTTGGCCATCTGGAGCCTGTTTCACGAAAGTTTAACTAAGATGAAATCCAAATTTTAGTAATTTGATTGGCTAATGTTAGATTGATTTAATGCTTACCCAATCAAAATTGAATTATCTACTAACATTTGGATTTTATGTTTCGAGAAACGGGACCCTGATATCATTTCTTATTTTAGTATTAATTCTACCTGGTGATTAAACGTTTTGTTATTATGTCCATCGTGTTAACCGCAAAGAGAGAGAGAGAGAGAGAGAGAGAGAGAGAGTAACCGCAAAGAGAGAGAGAGAGAGAGAGAAATGGGGTTTAAGGTCCACTCAACACAAACTAAGTCATTTCGGGACTAACTTATGGTTCCATTTTTTTTCAATAATTCGGTTGCGGGTAGGGGTCTTTAGCAGTGGGAGGAAATCGGAGTGCCCGGAGGAAACCCACGAGGTTGAGAAGGCGCCCCTATCTCCATGTCACATACGCTCACACCAGGGATCGAAACCACAGCCGCAAGCCATAGGTGACCGGCCAGCTAGAGGTCGAAGCGCGGCACTCTAGACCATTAGGCCATCCCAACCCCCCGTATAGAATATGCCCGTCTTCATTAACCCAGTAGGCTCAGAACAGCAAGACGTTAAACTCCATTTTAATTCACTGCTGTATTTATTTCTAGCATCTGATGCATGGACAAACTCACTTGTAGAAGTTGAACCCGTGAGAGCGCATGTGTTTGGAAGAAGTAAAAACGCTACCGTCACGCGAGACTGGGAACATATTTATGATTTTGCTGATTTTACAGACAACATCGTGGCGGATGAAAGCGAGACATATGAAGTAAGCGTTTTTCATATTAAATAAATATACGTTATATAACATTAAGTGCGGGATGACCGCATCACACACAAACAAAATCAACGAAAAATCAGGTTGAGCTTATTAACAAGGCTTTCGACATACATCAAATTACCACGTTACAGGATTGCTCGGTATCATTCGCTGTGGATTCTTTTCTGTTCGAGGACACGTTCCAGGCAATATCATTTAGTCTCTCGGATAGGGCGAAAAATAGAACTTTAAACCCCATTTCATTTCATTGTGTGTACAGCTTCGACTCGAGTATGTATACTTACGTGCTTATTGCTTTTCTGTGTGAAGGAGTCACAGTAGCTCAGTAAGTAAGACATTGGCTCCTGATACTGGAAGTCCCGTGTTCGATCTTGGTGTGGGTCAAGAAAGTTCATCCGTATTTTCCGGTTTGGTCAATGACAAGGAACAGCTTGGACAAAACGGAAAACCGAGGCCCTGTGTACTTATGGGCGTTCACGTAAAAGAACCCGTGACAAAGATGAAATTCGATATAAGAGTATGCGGTAGTGTCGCTGTAAAGACAAAACTGCCATTAAATCACCATGTTTCGGAGTGCCAATATGGCGTATGCTTGTCTTTATCTGCCCAGTAGTGCGTTAAACTCCACTTTATTTCATTTCGTCTGTGTATTTCAGGTTCCCCATCAAACATACTGTCCAGGACGTGTTGTAACCAAGACGATCCCCAAAATAAGCGACGCCTTTACTTTCTCGTCTGAAATCCTCGACTTAAACAGTCAGACAATAAATATAATTAAGGTAAAGTTCGGGCGTTTTACATTAAACAGTCAGACAATAAATATAATTAAGGTAAAGTTCGGGTGTTTTACATTATACATTCACACAATAAATATAATTAAGGTAAAGTTCGGGCGTTTTACATTCACCAACTCTCAATAAATAATTACAATGGGACAACAATCATTGGATTATAAAGTGGGGTGAGGTATGCGAATGGCTGTAATGAATTAAGTGGCGTGATTTCGATTTCCCGGTCGAGTGTGACAAGGAGTAGTGTCGCCTGTCCAATCTCAAGGGTTTTGTCTGAGTCCTCCGGTTTGCTCCCTCTGCTAAAGGCCCTTTCGCACAAGCGAATATATTAAAATAAAATTAAACCATGTGTTAGTCCAGAAATGACTTGGTTTGTGTCGAGTCGACGTTAAACCCCATTTCTCTCTCTCGTATGCAATTATACGAAAACAAATACACAGCATTGTGGGAAGAAAAAATGAGGCCACGTGTGCACTAGGCAATCCCCAGCAGACTCCGGTACCCTAGAATCGATTGTATGACAAGGTCCGCAACTGGAACTTCTTTCAAGTTCCTGGATTACCAACGGCTTCACCCATAACGACGCCTTTGAAGAATGTTTTATCATACACAATTTGAAGCTGTTTTCCTTTCAAGTTTATCGACAATTCTACGCACTCCAAGAGCGACGCAATTTTTAGAACTTCTTTCTATAAGCGGCAAGTTTTCCTAATAAGTAAACCGATGCCGCATCGCAATTGTATAGGTGTAAGTATATATCACTTACCGTCATATACAGCCGAGTTCACCATGGCGTAGGTTGTAGCGCCGCTGCCTTGTCAAAATGTCTTCCATAGTAAACTGTATGGCGTACATCTTCTTTATTTCCCGAGTCCGTGTAGAAATGTTAACCCCATTTGATATTTCGTTATTATTTATGTCAGGAATATTATGACTTTAACAGTCACCTGTTTCGATATGATTATTATCCCAGTGTTGCTGAAGGTACACCCATCTATGGTACGAACATGTTGACCAGAGTACATGACTTCAATACAGGTAAATATACCATATATCTCCATGGTAATACATGTAAATATACCATATATATATCTCTATGGTAATACAGGTAAATGTATCATATACATCTCCATGGTAATACATGTAAATATAAAATACAGGTAAATATAGCATATATTTCCATGATAATTATAGCACATATCTCCATGGTAATACAGATAAATATACATCGCCTATGGAAGACCAAGCAGCTCTTTATTCAGTGTTCACAGTCCTTATTTCTTAATTCAGAGTTCTTCCCTCTTATTTCTTCTTATGTCGTTTTTAACATTTGTACACTAAAACTAACATTAGTATCCTAAAATCAATATCCCTTGGCAGTTTGAATTCGATATAACAGTAGGCTCTAGTGCCGCTGTCCGGGCAAACTCCCCCCCCCCCCCCAGCCCGTCTTATTCGCCCAATGGAGCAGAACAGTTTTGGACGTTGAACCCCACGTTGTTATGATTTAGGAGTGGGCCCTAGCGCCGCTGTCCGGGCAAAATTCCCTCTTAGCCGGTCTTCATTGTACGAGTCGGATCAGAACAGTAGGACGTTAATCCCCACGTTATTTAAATCTAGGAGTGGCGTATATTGTGGATAGTGTTAATGGTAATTGTTCGGTGACCACCATTGATGCTACCGGATTAGATGCTGCTGCTACAGTGGGAGGAAATGTCAGAATCAGGACAAAGGAGGAGTTTTTCGATCTGGCGGGAGTAAATTATGAATATACTGGAGTAGTAAGTGAGATTCTTTTATTAAATTAAATTGTTTGATTGGTTGAACGGCGGACTGCAAATCAACCATCTATGCAGCTCACAAGTACCATCCCAGTCGATTGACAGGTTTAACAACGGACTACCTATCTGTCAACTATGCAGCTCTCGAGTTCCATCCGACGATCGTACGTGCGAAGGGATAATAAGGTTTGTCCTTCGGTGATAATGCCAATTTAATAGTAAATATGTCATTTCCAGACTATTAAATGAGAGCGAGGGGAGAGAGAGAGAGAGAGAGAGAGAGAGAGAGAGAGAGAAAGAGAGAGGCAGAGAGGGGGATAACGTACACATAATTGCAACTAGATTATTATTCCAGACTATGATTATAATTCGCATGCGCAGAGAAGCCGTTAGCACTTTGAGTAACCCTGAAACCCGCGTGTAAGAGTCTGGGGGGTCGCGACAACGTCACTCTATAACACCTCAGATCTTATTTTCCGACAAGGCTTACGTCTCTTAATAAATGAAACAATTTTGCAATCTGATTAAAACACAGATCCTATTTCGTTTCGCTTTTATAGTTCAAAATTTAGTTTTACTTGTCTTTTCTACATTAGGATCTGAAAGACTTGTTATTTAACTCGTGTTCTGCTTGAAATGAGGGGTCAGCCAATCAAATTGTCTGTCGAATCGAGGGTTTGACCTTTTTGCGCGGAAAATGTGGGTAGGCATTATCAGCGATAGAAATCAAAACAAAGCAACAACGATTCTGATAGGTTAATCGAATGACTGAGGTTATAGGGCCAAATGCCGCGTGCTTGACATCTGAACTGGTTGAACGTGACCTCCCGCTATAACTTGTTAGATCTACATGTAGTGTATAGGCCATCGAAATTATAAAAACCGAAACGAAATATAGATCTGAATTTCAATTAGATTGACAATTGTGTGAACACTCAACATGTAGATGAATGAGTGAAACAAAGATACATGTCTTGATATGCTGGTCTACATAAGCTGAATGTGTATTCTATTATCCAGAAAAAGATTCGAGGAATAGATTGTGATGTGTTTACTGCTCAGCGAAATGATTGGCCGGTACCTGAAGATAATATTGTCTCGAACTGGGAATGGGCGTTTGCCACAGTAAGTTATATACTGAATATATAAATATGTGGCTTCAATAAATTATTATTTAGACATGTATTCACATAAGCAATTCCCAAGATCGAGTTGACTAGCCGCGCGATTTAACGTTGATAATCCAAATTTAGTCTCGGTTGTCAAGAATCGTTGCTACGTTAAATAAACGATCTACGACAAATCTTTAAACTGTTGCCCAGAATAAACTAATTTGAACGTAATTTAAAATATATTAATTTTTCATTATCTATTTTTGAATTATTTTAACAAGAACGGTCAACTTTTTATCAAAATCTGACATGATGCGTCTTTAACAAACTACAAACCAGATAGGCTTGATTAAAAAGTCTTTCAATTTTGACAATCTGTAAAATATGGCCGCAGATTAATTACAACCTGATTCTTTCAGCGTATTAACCAGGTCGCCCAGAGTTCGGTTTGGGTGTTCCGATTTTACAGCATTGTTTCACTTCTTTGAAGGAACGTTTTCGGCCGACACAGGGATCAAATCCAGGGACCTCATGCTTAGCGATCCAGTACCTTAAACACACATTATGCAAGAGCTAAATCTGCCAAATGCACGTCTTTCTTTAAGCCTGAAATTTTATCTAAATCATTAATTAGATATTCATTGACTGATCCAGACCATAATCACCCCTCGATGACATGAAATATCTCCTATATTAAATAGATTAGAAAGGTTCAGATATATTTTGATTTGATTTAAGAATGGAGGAGCGAGGCTTATCTGCGAGCAACCAGTACGGTGATTGAAATTATTGAACACGTCGTCTCAAACCTCCAAAGGCTAACTAATATCTTCTCTCGCAATAGAGTAATTTGAAGTTTTTAATTTATTTAAGTACCTATTTTCGAACTATTATATCAAGAATGGCTAGCTTTTTTTTTATAAATCTTACATAATGTATCTTTAATCACTGAGTCAAGCATCTCCGTCTTGTCTGTATTATTATTATTATTATTTTAGCAAGATTGGATAGAAAGTGTTGGATATAAGTTTGAATTTAGTCTTCCCATTCAGTTTAGAGTCACATCCTATGGTGTAAGTATATCTAAGATTTTATTACATACTAGTCGTTCGGATGGGACAAAAACTGAGGTCTCGTAAACACATTAGCGTTCACGTTAAAGAATCTATGACAGTTGGAATTCGAGATAAGAGTAGGCTGTTTGTCCATCATCATTAGTACAGTAGAACCATAACCCCTTACATATACTGAGTGCCATAGAAAACGCATCACTTAGTTTTTCGTATAACAAAATGATCCCGTAAACATTTCTTATTTATATTCAAATGGGAACACATCAACAACAAAACATTTGTACACTTATGGGTGTTTAATCTGTAATCAACGGTACAAAGGGGTCAAAACCAAAAGTACGACACAGATGTAGAACCATTACCCCTTACATAATTCGAAATCAGAGTAGACCGTATGTCCGTCTTCATTAGCATAATAGAGAGAGAGAGAAATGGGGTTTAACGTCCACGAGACACAAACTAGGTCATTTCGGGACTAACATATGTTTTTTTTAAATTCTACTTCAATAATTAGCATGCGCGTAGTGACCTTTAGCTGTGGGACGAAACCGGAGGACCCGGAGAAAACCCACGAGGTTGGACAGGCAACCCTACTCCTTGTCACGTACAACCGGGGATAAGAAACCACGCCAGTTGACTTAATGACAGGCTTTATGATACAGCACGCACGGGCTAACCATTCGACCATCCAACCCCCCCGAAAAGCGTACGAAGATGATAAGGTGCAATCTAGCAAAAGCAAATTGACTCAATGACAGGCTTTTTGATAGAGCACGCACGTGTTAACCATTCGGCCATCCAACCCCCCGAAAAGCGTAGAAATTAATAAGTTCGTGCAAACTAGCAAAAGCAAATTTCGGCAAAAAGTATGACCACTCACAAAATTAGTGGCCGTATATGAATGTTACATCCCATTTCTCTTTCTCGCTCTCTGATATTATATTTATATTTCAGTCTGCCATAGATACTATATATAACCTGTATTCTTATAGCGAGGACAGACCTTACATCTGGAAGTTCGATATTTCGCCTTGTTTTAGTTTTGATAACAGAAAGGATATACAATTCGCTTTAAAGGGTAAGTAAGTGGCAGAACAGGTGGAGTTTGTAGTTGTCTTTCGCTGATGCATTGAGGCTATTTGGTGGGAAAACAATATTGAAATAGGATAGCCGACCAGAAAGTCTTTATTCGTTGCCTTTGTTCTCTTTGTTGGCTGTAAACATACACTGTCTGTTGACAAATATCCCCGCTTAAGAACAGACAATTTTACCTGGACAGCGGCGCTACAGTCTGTTTTTAAATCGATATTGCCCGTGTACGCCTATGTATAAACGGTACCTCGTGTTTTCGCCCCATCCAGCTGTCCTTGTTAGACCCTCTGTCCTGCACCAATGACAAGGAAAAGCCACGCCGGAAATCTCGATGAAGTCAAGCATCAAACAGATTTAATTATATCAATAGGAGGTGAACTTATATTTGTTTGAATTTCAGGACAGTTTCGACAGATAGTGGAACCGAATGAACTGTTATTTAAAGATTTTGTTCTTGTCAGTATTGCCGGGTATATTAGTGTATCCCCTCTACGAGTAGCTAATATACAGGTTGGTGGTGTAATTAATAAGTTTCAATCTATTCCGGTTGAGGGGGGGGGGGGGGGTCGTGGGGGTAGCCGAATGGTTAGCATTGTCATAAGCCACAGGCACTTGAAGGGATTAAAATAAATTAAAATAAAACTTCTTACCACTGCTTAATAAATACAAGAAGGTAAGTCACTGCGCCATCTTTGTTTTGACTGAGATACCATGAATCGTCTGAATTCATCTCACAATACTCACTAGTTCTAACACTTCATGTCATTTTTATTGCTAACGAGACTTTATTTGATTATTATTCACCTTCCGATGTAATTAAATTGGTCATTTAACACTGTTATTGATAACAAATCAAACTTGAACCGCTATCATTTATCCACAATCAACTTGCCGAGACCGGAAGTAATCCGAAAATAGGTCAAAAGAAGTCTGTGTCACCCAGTTCCTTTATAAACCTATCATTACTCTATATGTGCATAGGAACTGGGTGATCGAGTTTCGCCTAACAGCGGCCTCGCTTCGTAGGCTTTATCACGTTATAGAACTTACGAAGCCAGGCCGCTGTTGATTGAGACTTGATCACCCAGTTCCTATGCACATATCGAGTAATGATAGGTTTACAAAGGGACTGAGTGACACAGACTTCTTTTGACCTTATTTCGGGTTTCTTCCGGGCTCGGCAAGTTGAATATCGGTAAATGATAGCTTTTTAAGTTTGATTTGTTATTAATAACGCTGTAAAAGGACAAATTTAATTACATCGGAAGGTGAATAATGATCAAATAAAGTCTCGTTGGCAAAGAAATGACATAAAGTGTTAGTACTAGTGAGTATTGTGAGATGACACCAGACAATATATCATAAAAAAGTCAGAACAAAGATGGCGTCTGCCATCCCTTGATCATATAGTTATAGTCAAGCAGTAGTAAGAAGTTTTATTTTAATCCCTTCAAGTCCCTGTGTCATAAGCCTGTCATTGAGTCAGCTGGTGTGGTTTCGGTTGTACGTGACAAGGTGTAGGGTCGCCTGTCCAGCTTCGTGGATTTTCACCGGTTTCCTCCAACTGCTAAAGGCCTCTACGTGCAAGCGAATTATTGAAATAAAATTAAATCATATGTTAGTCCCGAAATGCCCTAGTACGTGTCAAGTGGACATTAAACCCCATTTCTTTCTCTTTGTTCCGATTTGACTCCGTACTTATTTTGTTCCGTAGTCAGTTTGCCAGGGAAAACGTTTGGACACGGTGCATGATTTGAGTCATTAGCTATTATACAGGTTTGCTGTATAATTAGTTAGAAAAGGTGAGATAACTAGCTGGGCTTTTTCAGTTCATTCCTGTTTCACGGTTTGTCTCAGTATTCAATATGGCTCTGTACAGGTTTGGTTCAGCATCAGTTTTGACCGGTGCGTGATGTGTCTACGTGCATGATTTGGTTCTGTACAGAATTGGCTCGTTACCCGGTTTGACTCAGTGCACGATTTGACTCGGTGCTTGGTTTGGCCCAGGACCCGGTTTGGATTTGAATTTGATTTCACTCGGTAACCTGACGGGTATGACGCGGTACCCAGTTTGATTCGGCAACTGGTTTGGCTTGGTACCCGGATTTGGTTAAATATCCGGTTTGATTCCTTATTCTTATTTTATTAGTGTTTAAATTCCACTTCCATCGATGGTGATATCGCAGACAAGTTGTCTAACCTTATTGTGCTTGGGCGCAGACGTTTTAATCGGTGTACCCGCGGGGAAACCCCCGGGGATCAGAAGGCTCCATGTCACCAAGCTACATTAGCCGACATGGACCATTACCACGACCGCAAGCATAAGCTGGCCTTTAGGCTAGAGTTCGAAGGCGAATGGTTGGAAGAACGAATAGTTAGCAAGTGCGCGTTCTATCATAAGGTCTGTCATTCAGTCAACTGTCGTGGTTTCGATTCCCAGGTCTTCTGGTTTCCACCCACTGCTAAAGACCCATACGCGCAATCGAATTATTGAAATAAAATTGAACCACATGATAGTCCCGAAATGACCTAGTTTGTGTTGAGTGGACGCTATACCTAAATTACAACATGTTTTCATATACCTTGTTTCATTTTAGTTCTCATACGACAATGATGATATTATAGTCAGTTTCTCATTACTGGACGTGGCACCCATAACTGGTGACGTACAACACATAAAGGAAGTGACGTTAGAAGAAGCTGACACGCTGTTTGAAAAAACAGTAAACAGTGGAGATTTTATAGTTAAAATGGATGTCGATACATTCAGTGACGTAAGCAATGACATTTTTTTTTGTACATTTGATATTCTAAAATCCGCGAGATGTCCACTATAAAATGTAAATCATAAAAGATAAAAAGGACATTATAGGAATAACTATATTTTAACGGTCTATCACGGGTTTCTACACTCACGTGAACAATGGTAGTAGAGTTATACCCCCTTATCTAATTCCAACAGTCAGATGATCTTTTAGGCGCTTACAGACGCTCGTAAACGACTAGAAATCATCTCGTATGCAGGCCCGATATCATTACCCTGGGTTCGAATATATCCTATCACACCCAACAAAATTATATGTATTAAAGAATAGCCACAGATGTATATTTATTTAAAGTTTACATCAGTTTCTGATAATTGCACGCCGTCATCTTTATTAGTCATATGCATATAAAGTTATAATAATAACAATGTTTTAATGTTTGTTCAAATGGATCCTTGAATGTTTGCTATTCTTGAGCACGTTACATTTCTTAGATCTAAATACTGTAATCGAAATTTTATACGACAACCAAATCAATTCGTTGTGATCTTTGTTTAAAGGGTCAACTGACGTGGTTTCGAATCCCCGGTTGTACGTGGCAAGGAGTAGGGTTTCCTTTCACTACTAAAGACCACTACGCACACGGGAATTATTGAAAAGAAATTAAACAGTGGACGTAAAAACCGCATTCTTCTCTCTCATCTATAAGTTTTAAAATTTATTCTCAGGTCCATGTTAATTTATTGTGTGCTGTGGTCGATCAATAGTACTTAAGTAGGGGCGCTTTCTCAACCTCGTGGGTTTCCCCCGGGCACTCCGGTTTCCCCCCCCCCCCCCCCACTGCTAAAGACCCCTACTCGCAAGCGAATTATTGAAAAAAATTAAACAATATGTTAGTCCCAAAATGACCTAGTTTGTGTCGAGTGGACGTTAAACCCCATTTCTCTCTCTTGCACTCTGTTTAAGGGGAAAATAGAAAACGACCCCGCTCTTAAAAAGTTTATTATAATATAACAAAGGCGTTCAAAGAAACCCGGTGGATTTCGTCCCACGACCTTCAGTGCAGCGAAACGAATACTTCCGAACTATGACTTTCTGTATCTTTACAATTCATGATATTTCATCATTGTCTATTCTCAGTTAGTAAAATCATACTCCTATAACTACTCAATCCATTAATGTTTGTTTAACTCGGGTGTGCTTGAGAACAATATAACGGCAATCTGAACTACTGTGCACATTTCTTAGACCATGGCTTGATTTTGTAAAATTAATTGCAACCTTGTTAAGTAAATAAAACCAATCCTATTTCGTTTAAATTTTTTTATAGTTCAAAATTTAGGGTTTTTTTGCCTTCACTACAATAGGACCAGGACGACTTGTCTTGTCCCGCGTTCGGGTTGATGCGAGGCATTAGCCAATGAAATCATCAGTTGTGGCGATAAAGCAAAAGTTGTATTTCCAACACTTGAAACATTAATGCTGTTTGGTTAATCAAGATCACCCCACAAACACCACTATTACCGTACATATTTCTTGTTTCGGTGATATTTAGTAATTGAACTGGGGTATACAAATAACAATTTTATGTATACTTGGAATACAGCTTATTACTAGTTTATGTTCCAGATTTCATACGTGGTTTCGATACAAAAACGAAACGAAATATAGATCTATATTTTAATGAGAGAGAATCAATGTAGTCTTTGTTAACCAGATTATTCAATGTTGTATTTTCAGTTAGCAACATTACGAGCTACACCATATTCTTATAAATCAACTGATGTATATCTAAACACAGATAAAAACGTAGACATTAGTTCTGCTTCCGATGAATATAGCTCAGGTATTTATGGCGGTGTGTTGGGATGGGGGTTTAACGTCCACTCTGCATTAACTAGGCCATTCAAGTACTGATATATCATTCAGATTTATTCAAAGAATTCCCTTACACGTAGGAAGACACTGTTCCCGAGGAAAACACAAGAGTGAGAGGCAGGCAAAATACGGATTATGTAGACATTGATTTCATTCAAAGCGAACTGCATGACGCATGTCTTCATTAGCCCACTCAGTGCGGAACAGTAGGACGTTAAACTCCATTTCATTTGAAAAGTATAATACCCCATTCAGACGCTTATTTTGAACTGGTTTAAATACCCCCGGGGTCGTTAAACCAGTTTAACTTAAGCGTCTGAACGCACATAAACCAGTTTAAAAACCCCAGCTCGCGACCTGTCTTCGAGAAGGCTTTTTATTTTAAACTGGTTCATCTTAGCCGTCTGAACGGGTTGGCTTAAAAACCCCAGCTCCAGCTTGCTTTGAGCATGCGCAGTACGCAGTAAGTTACATTCCTGTGAAAATATCGGGGTCAGACAGTGCCAATGTTATCGAAAGCGTGCGAGAACCGAATAAAGATGGTGAAGCTGCCCACGCGTAGTTAACTCTAACCTCCGACCGAAGAGGTCAGAATAGTTAAACTGGTTTGGCTTATAGTACGTGTGAACGCAACACGATGCTGTCTTAAAAACCCCAGCGATTATAAACTGGTTTAAAAATAAGCGTCTGAACGGACTATAACTTGTGATTCGTCCATGTCCACGTGAACTCAAAGGGAAGTAAGCATGCTTTACCAGTATTTTGTAAATGAACTGAAATGAGGTTTAACGCTCTATTGTTCTGCTTGCAATGGACTAATAAAGACGGAAATCGTTTTTTTATCGTCCAGCGGAGCCTGGTCTTATGACGTCATATGTGGATTGTGGGTTAGGATAAGGGTTAGGATAAGGGCTGTGGCCTGCAGATTTCGTCACAGTCTCGAGATGTAGACAGGGCTAGCCCTAACCCTAACCCTGGGCCAAGCCTAACCCTTATCCTAACCCACAATCCACATATGACGTCATAAGACCAGGCTCCGGTGGACGGAAAAAAACGTTTATCAATAAAGACGGACATACAATATTCAATTTTGTTCGGAAATAGGCCCTATGGCCTACTTTAATATCAAATTCCAACTGCCACGGATTATTTTACATGCAGGGCAATGTGTACACGGGACCTCGGCTGTTCGTCCCATCCAAACAACTCATGTCAACTCTGACGTCATAGGTAAAAAGCCGCACGTATGACCCCTGTTCAGATCTTATTGTAGTGTAGACCATCGAAAGTATATAAAAAAACGAAACGAAATATTATTACCATTTCATTCCATTTCTGTGACGTAACATTTACCGCTGTAATATTATGGAGGATAATCACTGTCAAAAGTCGACAATTTGGACGCGAAATGCATTGGTGTATTATATATGCTAATATTTTGCATTTCAGGGTCAATGGCTGGCTTAGGAATAGCAATGATTCTAATTTCGTTCGGAATCGGATTTGGAGTTCTATTTTTGGTATTCAAAATGAAGGGGCGTACAATGCCGAATCCGTTTGCCGTTGGGTTTTCACCAAAACGATTTGGAGACAATACAGAAATGAAGGCTGAAGAGGGAAAATAAGATAAACGGTGGTGCCATGAAACTGATTGTGGGACTTTTTTCAATTATTCAAAAATCATCTTGTACTTTCAAATATCATTGTTTACAAAGATCAAAGTATATCGTAAAATCTTATTCGATTCTGGAATAACAAAAAGAAAAAAAACCGCATAGTTCCATTTTCGTTTCGTTTGATTTTATAATTTGTATTATTTAATGTTTTGTTTCGTGTGGTATAATATATATACAGTAACGAATAGAAATCAGTCAATATATTTTAAAAAATGAACGGATACACAGTTCCTTGTTTCGTTCCGTTTTTTTTATCAGTTGTAATTTGTATTATTTAAATTGTTTCGTATAGTATAGTATAGTATATAAACAACGAAGCGAAATATAATAAGATTGTGTATATCTGGTATACAGAAAATCATTATTAAATGTTTGAAAATATTGATATAAAGTTGCATATTTCGTTTCGTTTTTTTAAATTTTGTTTATAATCTAAATTTTGTTTAATATACTATATTATATGTAAAGACATTTGATCCGACTGTGTATATGACGAATTAATTATTCTTCATTCATCTATTTTATATTCATCCTTAAAAAACGCCCGAGGCAAAGTCTAAAACTTAAGGTCCACTGCAAATTCCGCCAAGGTTACGGGATGTAAATAGGGTATGACACGTGATTCCTGACGAGTTTGGGGACAAGGGTTAGGGATGGCGCTTGCCCCGTTTGACCAAATCTGTAATGGGCCTTAACTTTTAGATCTAACAAACCCCCAAATAGATGAAAATGGGTTAAAAGCACATATTAATGTAATATGAATGTATATAAAGTGATTCATTTCGACGTTTTATTTTTTTTATGGTTATTTCTTAATCAATTATGTTCAGTGAAATATGTGAACAGTTCAAATTGAACACCTGCTAAGTTCCATCTTCAATAGGAGGCTTGATCGTACATCTTATCAAGGCCTTCACGTACTACCCCTCATATTTCGACACTAATCTCCGGGTCCCCCGGTTTCTTCCCACCGCTAAAGACCCCTACGCGCAAGCGAATTATTGAAATAAAATGAAATCATATGTTAGTCTCGAAATAACCTAGTTTGTGTCGAGTGGACGTTAAACACGATTTCTTTCTATCTCTCGAATCATTTTAAAAACAAAACAGATATTTTATGCAAATTTATTCAATTTGACAAATGACATCATCAGAAAAGAAATAGAGATAATATTATGTGGTTTGAAGTTTGTTTTTCAAAAATTCGAAAATTAAAGAATCTGGTTTTCACTCCCGCATGCCACTACACATTCGGTAATGGTGTCAAATTTGTTCTCGTTTCCAGAACATCCGCCGTAGATGAATTTTTCACATCTTTTGGTTTCTGGGTCCCAATGATACCGTGGGAAGAATCCCTTGCACATTCCGGGCTTCGCTGGTAAATTACAAACTGAAAATAAACAATTACGTCATTAATGTAAAATTATGTCCGTTCTTTCTGTAATGAACAAACACGCCAATAATTAAAGATACACGTATATGTTAGAAAAAGAAATGAAATGAAATGGGGTTTAACGTCCTACCCTTCTGCACCTAATCTGGAATAATGGAAGACGAGCATACGCCATACAGTGTGCTGTGGGGGGAAACTCTTGCGTAATGTATGTTTGAATAAATAAATAAAATTCCTGAGATATTTTTCCATCGGACACCTCGATATCCTGTTCATTGAACACATTACAACAAATATATAATAAATCAAAATGAAGCTTTACGGGTTTGATTGGTCTAAAACATTAGTTGTTAGGATGGAACAAAAAACCGAGTTCCCATGTATAAATTAGCGTGTAAAAGAACCCTTGCCAGTTAGAATTCGATATCATAGTAGGCCGTACCGCCATCTTATATTCCAGTCGGTCCCGAACTACAGGACGTTAACGTTAAGCCCTATTTTATTTCATTCACCAATATTGGGGTATGTATCGCGCTATTAGGGATCTTCCGCATCGGTACGAAAACGAATACGACAACGAACACGTCATCGATTCGAGTGTACTTTTGACGTCAAGCTGTAATGAGTGTTCGGTCAGTGAAAAACGTTGCGCGTATGGATTTGCATTCACGGAGGTATGCAAACAAAAATGTTTTTTTGTATCATATATCGAATTTTCCACAATATTTCGAGGCCGTGTGTATATTGTTGATTATGTAGAGTTTGTAGATTGTGCTCAAATGCAATGTCCGGTTTGATTCGTTGCATTCTTCCAGAAAATCGACTAAAAACTTTGCATGGACCGAGACGTTCATGAGTGAAATCAACGCTTCGACCTCTAGCTGGCAGGTCACCTCTCGCTTGCGGCTGTGGTTTCGATCCCTGGTGTGAGCCTTCTCAACCTCGTGGGTTTCCTCCGGACACCCCGGTTTCCTCCCACTGCTAAAAGACCCCTACGCGCAAGCGAATTATTGAAATAAAATTGAAACCATATGTTAGTCCCGAAATGACCTAGTTTGTGTCGAGTGGACGTTACACCCCATTTCTCTCTCTCTCTCTCTCTTTCATTCTCGGACATATTGTCGTAATCGACAGACACATACCATCACGGCCGGACTGACCTTTGACCTATGGTATTCAATAAAGAACAATAAAACTAGTGCATGTGACATAGGCCACGACCAGGAAATAAGATCAAAGCTGACGTAGCCAACCGTATGCCATCGTGTCAACATTATAATAGGATGAAAGAACACAATAGGATCTCAAGCGATTGACATAGTCGTGCTGAAATAAATTGTATTCGTTTGAGATTAAATGAAATTGGGTTTAACGTCATACTGTTCTGTTCCAAACTGGGCTAATGAAGACGGGCATACGCCACAAGATGTGCTATGAGGGAAATTTTGCCCGGGCAGCGGCAATACGGCCTACTCTTATATCGACTTCCAACCGCCAAGGGATCTTTACCAGTACGCCAATGTGTACACGGGACCTCGGTTTTTCGTCCCATCCGAACGACTAGGCATCTGCCCTTGTCAGTTCCTCCGTCCTGCATCATTGCTAAGGGGAATTGTATATATTTCAACTGTATGCATGACAATTGGGGATATTAATGCGATAAGGTGGACCCGTGTCGTTGTTTTTAAATAAGGTCATTTGATTTCTTTCAATTAAATAAATTTTTATTATATAATCTTAAAATTTATTCATTTTGATCATTTTAATTATATAATATTTTGTCAATGTTAGTGTTCTGAACACTGTTTCCCGAAATTCCAACTAAAGATAAAATCAAAATTTTAGTATATACTTCAATGTTGATTGTCTAAGCACTAAAATTAATGTAATACTCTTCCAAAATAAATAAAATGTATATTTTATCATGAACTGTTAATTCACATTGCTGATTTGTGCGTGTTTTTTTTTTCTTTTTTTGTTAAATGAATCCCTAATATGAAAGCTTGACATTTTAAAAGGGATTTCAAGCCCTGAAACGCAGCAGGGTCCACGAAGCCCCCCCCCCCCCCAAAAAAAAAACCAACAAAAAAACACACAATTATCTCCTATATTGATTTAAAAATGCCCTGCAGAACCGACCTCTAGTGTATAAAGCCCATGACCTGAGCTGAACGTTTTCAACTGGTGTATTTCTCAAATTTTATAACTTAATAGTAAACCTAGGCCGTAGTGCCGCTGTTTGAGCAAACTTTCCCTCAAATAACTCTCTGTACCCTCGGTGCAGAACGGTAGGACGTTAAACCCCATTTAAATTGCGTTGTTTAGTGTAAAATAAAAGTTTCACACCAAGGTATCAATTATGTATTCCAATAATACAACACCTATGATCCTTTACTCACGATAACCTGTTACATCCGACCAAGGCTAATCCCATTACCTGTTACATCCGACCAGTGTCAATCCCTCATCTTGTTATATCCGACCAGGGTTAATCCCGCTAATTAGCTAGCGACTTTGATGCTGAATTAGCCATGGGCACTTTTAGCGAATATCGTGCATATATTGGATAAGTTTGGAATATTAATTGGCAAATGAATTAATAGTCAAATAAACATGTCGTTATTTTTAAATAAAAGTCAACTTTACGTAATCTATTTAAGTCTAAAACTACATAAGTTAATCAATGGAATACCTCTTTCAATATTCAGATCCAAATAAACCAGGTTATTACGTTTGATGAAGCCCATTTTCCATGTCCGCGTTTTCGGTGGTTACATGGATTGAATGAATGAATGAATGAACGTGGCATGTCAGCACTGACCGGGCTATATTAGGTCAAACAATTACGCACGACAGGTTAAATATATATCACAGAAAATACAAATATATACATAAATAAAAACAATATGCCAGTAAATATAATTTAAAAAAAAATAATCGTTTATGCATATAAATAATTAATCAACAGAAAAAAAGATATATATATACAATGAACATTTATGATAAAAATCTGTCTTTTACAAAAAAAAAAGCCTACAATATTACTCTAAAGACCCGGTTGGGAAAACAATTGTCGAGGCGGTTTCATGGAAAGGGTCCCATTAAATTTACATTAGACCAAATTTTCGCCGCAAAAACCCGCACGGAAACGCTGCGGTGACGTGAACGTGGAAAACGGGCCTTACTGGGTACTGTCCACGATGAGATATACCACCATGCAACGTTAAGATATCTACGGTGGTTCAGTGAGCAAGGCGTTGATTCACTGTCCAGGAGAGGCCCCGAATTCCTCCCCGGTGACGACCGAGAACGTGTTTCTTGATATGTAATCGGGAGTTTCTAGTCTCCGCTATTTAAGGACACATGTCCGTCATTTGACCAGTTATATCGAATTCCAACTGCCAAGGGATCATTTACGTATACACACCAATGTGTACAAGCGACTTCCTCGTTTCATACCATCCAAACGACTATACAAGAGTTGCGTATGGCACATCTGGATTCGTATGGTAAGCCACCGCTAACATAGCCAATTTCTACACCCCTATAAGATTAGATTAAAGCTTGTCAAATTGCTTATCGAAACGACCCAATTTTGACATTTATTTAAACCAAATAAAACGGAAACAGTACAATAGTCGAGATATCACGAAAGTCTTATCTTAGATAAGAATACCAAGTTATAAAACGTTAAATACTGTATAGTATGTTCCTTTAATATAAGAACTGACCGGAATAGAAATGAAATGGATGTAGCGTCCTACTCTTCTGCATTAACCGGATAATGAACATGGGCATATATACGCCCAGGATTAGGGTTAGGGCTAGCCCTGTCTACATCTCGAGACTGTGACGAAATCTGCAGGCCACAGCCCTTATCCTAACCCTTATCCTAACCCACAATCCACATATGACGTCATAAGACCAGGCTCCGGTGGACGGTAAAAAAACGCTTACCATACGCCAATGGGGGAAATTGTGCCTACTCCTTGACACAGTTCCGGGTTTGAGATCCGAACTGTCTGTCATTGAGTCAAGTTGGGTGGTTTCGATTACTGTGGGACGAAACCGGGTGACCCGGCCGGGGAAGATCGTTTACAGGTTCGGGTGGGACGAAACGACGGAGATCCGGAGCATGCCGTTGGTAGCACTTTAAAATGCCATGGCAATTAGGAATTGCAAAAAAAAAAAATACGTTAAAACAGTAACGCCGCTGCCCGGGCATAGCACACATTATGGCGTAATACCGTTCTCATAAGCCAGGCTGCTACGAAGGGTAGGATTATGCTAGTCTCCATTTTGTTAAACATTCATACGGAGCCAAGGCTGCTAAAAGGGTACGACGCTGGTTCGTTAGCCTTAAGATCGCGTGTTCGATACTTGCAGTGGCCGAGAACGTTCATCCAGATTTTCCGACGGGGTTTATCTTTGTCTGTGGCGTAGGACGTCTGATCTACAAGGACAATGGTCTAGTCGTTCGGATGGGACGAAGGACCCGTGTAACACTGACCTACAATTATATGACCGCATGGCAGTTGGAATTTGATATAAGAGTAGGCCATATTGCCGCTGCCCAGGCACAATTTCCCTCATAGCACATTTTATTAGCCCAGTCGAAGCAGATTTACATGAACCCCACGGTTAGAAATATTTTAAAACACAACTATCGTTAAGGTATTCATAGTTTTAAAACATACCATGGGGTATACCCGTTTTCATTAGCCCGTGCATAACAGTTCAATGCTAGACTCCATCTCATATCAGTTTATTTAGATATATACACAGCCCTGATTCAGATATTTTATATACAAAACTTTCAATTTTAACTTCAAACTGGAAGATAGTTCCCGCAGTTAGAACGATTACGATCTTTAAACTATAACACATACTTATGGAATAACAGCTACTTAATTTATTTAGGCGACGTTTCGAAGAGTATTCTCTTAACGTTATCAAGCTAATGGTTACGATCTTATCATCAACAAGGAACTGATCATTTTATTGGATGAAATCCAAAAATCTAGTTCAACAAATCGATGCAGAATTGTTCAAAGAACAAGCATACCAATTCTCATGTCGATTGAACTTGAATTGGCGAAGCCTTAGCCTTTTCGAAGAGAGGCATCTAGCGGTTAGCTAGCAGGCCCTGAGTTCACAAAGCATTCCCAGACATAGGCTAAGAATTTGCTCGATGTTCGCCATATTTTAAATAAAATATAGCCTGTTCTAATTTTATGTTGTTTTAATGTATCCAATGCATCAATAAGAAACTATGTACAAAGTTTTTTGTTTCTAGATCAAAAATATACAATGATTGAATATGGAGTAAATTCTTAACTTTTGTCTAAGAATGCTTTGTGAACTCGGGGCCAGCTCTTGGTCCAAAACAAAATATAAGTTTACTTACTCTCGGGTATGGCCTCAGATGGATACAGGAGACAGGCCAGGAAAGCCAGACACAATATAACATTGATCTTCATGGTGTCGAGGTATGTCGAGATAGGTATTTAAATACCTGATATAAACTAGTAACAACCGTTAATACACACTAGACCTATTGATAGAAGACCAACCGAACGTCACACCTTATATATACTGCGTATTGACATAAGATTATCCAGTTACTTTATTTATACGTTACGTCATTTTAACAACGGGAAGCTGTTGATAACCACGTATCGTATACCTTGCTACATCGACTGAGAGAGAGAGAGACAGACAGAGAGAGAGAGAGAGAGAGAGAGAGAGAACAAAAAATTAGGGTGCTAACGCCCACTTGACACAATCTAATAGAAAGTGCAGGAGGACTGTACTACACGCAAAGCAAAAATCTACAGGATAAACCCGTGGACAAGACAGAAAAAAGGACACTGCTAAGAAAAAAAAATCAAGTGAATGTGATTTCAATAATGTTCTTGCGTGTGGGGGTCTCTAGAAGACGGGGTAAACAAGTTAGACAAGGGGACCTTATTGCTTGTCACGTTCAAGCTTGCAATCGAAACTACGTCACTTGACTCAGTGGCAGACCTTGTGATCAACAGTGCTGGCTTTGGTCCATTCGGCCACCCAAACCCACTTCTTTGAATTAGGTTCAGTCGAGTTTGATTTTCAAGGAAAGATATTGATAATGATAAATATTTCGCGTCTGGATGACCAGATCTACAATAACAACCTGTCTTTTCCCACCTTTCGTCCGTGTTATAATTTTAGATCAAGTATTTACACAAAATAACCGAACACACATTCAAATCACTTGGCCTCGTTCATTTGGCCCGCTGTACATGTCATTCCATTTCGTTTCTGCCCTGTGGGTGATGCATCAATTGTAGAATGTGCATTTTAAACGGTGTGTACAATAGCCATTTCCTCGTATCGTTATATAGTTCCGTTACAATGGTCTGTAGATGCATTTCCTTTCGTTGTCAAATAAAATGGGGTTTAACGTCCAACTGTTTAATGTTCTATTGTTCTGCTCCGACTGGGCTAATGAAAACGGACATACGCCATACAGTGTGCTATGCGGGATAATTTTGCCAGGACAGCCGCGCTACGGCCTACTCTTATTTCGAATTCCAACTGCCAAGGGTTCTTTTACGTTCACGGCAATATGTACACGGGACCTCTATTTATCGGTCAATCGGAACGACTATACGTTGTCCCTTGCCAGTACCTCAGTCCTGTACCACTGATATTGATAAGGAAGAACCACGTCGGAAAATACCGACGAATTTTCGCGGACAACGCAGGGAACGTATGGGGGACCTCCGGGTGAGCGAGCCCCCCCCCCCCTCTCACCCCGATCTCATGTTCGGTATTTGTAATGTTTGGATGAAGAACTCTTCCTAAAGCGCTGCTCATGTTGTTCTTCGCGGGGGAGGGGGGGAGGTCACAGTTTGTTTGTAATAGCGTCAGTTTTCCGGTTAAAGTCAACCGGTAGCCGCATCGCAAATGTATGGGCGTAGGTACATATCACTTACTGTCATACATCCGAGACTAGATGTAGGTTCCGGAATCTGTCGAGATTTGCCGAGTGAGCCGAGACTCGATATATGTCCCGGAATCTGTCGAGGTTTGCCGAGTGGCAAGATCTATTATAATTCTCAATTACACTGCTCGTGCAGAAGAAGAAAATAGTTTACATGTATTCAGTTTGGTCTAATGTACTGATTTTAAATTGTTCATTATGTCTGAAATACTGGTTATTTGACACCTATTTTTCACGTCGAGATAACAACATCAATCTCGTTTTATTCCATTTAAGTAACATCAATATTGATTGCTACGAGCCAATATTGAATTCTATTTCGTGTTTTTGACTTTGAATATTATGAGAATTATTGAGTTAGAGGGTTACCACCTTTAACCGATCAGGGAGGGGGGGGGGGGGGGTGAGGGTGGATGGGAGAATGATAAGCACACGCGCGCTGTGTCATAATGCATGCCATTGGCATTGAGTCTACTGGCGTGGTTTCGAATCCACGGTTGTACGTGACAAGGAGTAGGAGCGCCTGTCAAACCTCGTGGGTTTTCTCAGTGTCCTACGGTTTCCTCCAACTGCTAAAATTAACCCAATAAATGTTAGTCCTGAAATGACCTAGTTTGTGATGAGTGGATGCTAAACCCCATTTCTCTCTCTCCCCCACCAAACCAGGACGAGTATATGCCACACCGTAACCAGTTATTGACATTTAACCGATCATAGCTATTTTCAAATTTGTAACGGACAGTCAAAAGTTGTAACAAACATCACACCATGGCATTAGGAATGGCCTAGTGAATAATACGGAGGGCGTTTTCTTTTTGTTGTGTTGGTATACGCGTTCGTTTTTACAAGACTGTTGACGCACTGCAAATAGCTGGTTCACCCCTCGTCTGGGCATACTCGACTGAACGTACCGGAATTGAATTCTCTCAATCCCCAAAATAGTGCCAATCGAGTGAAAGGGGTATTTCGGGCTACAACGCATGCGTCGACTGGATAAGTAAATATCTCAACCAACCATGCAGCCGAAACCCACTCGGCAATCCTCAACAGATTCCGGTTCTACATATAATCTCGGCTGTATGACAGTAAGTGATATGTACCTACGCCCATGTATACATTTGCGATGCGGCTACCGGTTTACTTTAACAGCAAAACTTGACACCGTGGGCGCAACCAAACACAAATTGGCGACCTATTTGGCTAGCGACCTATTCGACCGATCCAGCTGGTAACCTGTTCGTTGGAAACCTGTTAAGAATAAAGACAGCAGTCGCCCAAACTCATCTATTTTTATCAACAAATAAAATCCAACGTTACGTCTATCAAATGAAGATCGCTAATTTGTGTTCGGTATGGCCTCGTTTTCGCTCCAGCTGTTCCAGGAGCGGAAAAAACTACGAGTCAAGATGAACGTTGATAACAACACGATTTTCAGGACAGTTACCTGTATATCATAGTAATATATTAATTAGAAAATATATATATTCAACTTTAATTATGTGAGTTTTCAATGAAATCGGTAGGTGAGGAGCCAAAATATGTAGTGCAGAAAATTTTGGATCCAGCGTCGAAGTGTCCACCATGATGGAATTTTTCTTGGAATTGACGTTAGTTATGACAACAAACCCCATACTTTTAGATCATTTAAAGCTTATATCAATACGAAATATAGCAATGTATGACAAAATTAGTTTTGAAACAATAGGTTTTGGTGATGATTTGGGTTTGGAATCGTAACATAACTTAGATGATTGGAAGATTCAAACTGTGGATGTTTTAATGAAAATTCGTCAACAATAGCCAAACAAGGTCACGTGACCGCGGATATGGCTTCTGATTGGACGACGTCATCAATATTTGTAAATATTGAGCACATGGCTTTGCTTTCTATCTTGGAAATGACAGATTATGTTAGTAAAATGTTTTTTTCAGGATCTAATTTCACGAAAGCACGGAACAGTGACTAGCAATCCACTTTATTTACTACGTGGCATGAATAAAGATTTCCATATCGGTGGTGTGTTTTATTTATGCAGATATTTTCAGCTGTAACAATGCCACACAAGAAAAAGAAATACCGACCATTTCCACAGGCTCCTGGAATTCCTGGAATTCTTACCAAGTAATTACAGTGCTGTTTCTCCGGAGATTTGGAAGAATGGTCACGTTCTCCATGTCTTTATGTCTTCAAATCATACCGTGACTGAAACTCTTAAAAAAACTAAGAAATTCGATGACGGAATGTGACAGAAAATTCAGTTTTACAACTGATAAACAATTTTAAAAAACTCAAAAAACTGACTGACTGTGAGAAAATTTAATCAATTTGAGAAGCTGTGTGCAGCGTGTTTTAAGATTTTAACTGTCACTCCACGTGGTGTGCGAAGACGCCTCTTGGATGATAATGCTAACAACTCTAAATCGCCTCTGAAAACTAGACAAGCTGGTGCTTGTGGGAACTGTCGACTTCTAAGAGATAATTTACGGAAATGTATTCGGGAGAAAAATGCCCTGAAAACGGAACAGTCTCATAATAAACTTCAGCTTCAAAGGCTAAAACTGTGTCCAAAGACACTAAATCAGAAATTAAGGAGGGATGCAAGGTTAAAACAATCAATAGTTAATCAGCAACAAACTTCAAAACAAGAACTGCTTCGAGCTAAAAGGAGAGAGAGATATCACAAGCAAAAAGCTTTCAGTTAAGAGACTAAAAAAGAGACAGTACGGAAAGCAGGTGTGGATAGCGTGAAAGAACTTGAAACTGTATACCAAGACATGTTTCTTCAGCAGGAAGAGCACCGTAAAGATGTTAAGTCACCCAGTACAGACTTGAAAAGTGAATTCATTAAGAAAGGGAAAGCGCATAACTTCAGAATGCGAATCATGGTGTACAAATGCCTCATGTCAAATGTTCCAACCGCAGAGATTCCAAATCTAATTCTTTCTTTTGCTAAAAACTTCGGTTGCAAGTTAGAAGAAAAGGGCCAGTCATAAGAAGTGTAGAAATTATGATCGTAGAACTTGGTCTAATTAGTGATAGCAGAACTCATTTACCGCGCTGCAAATGTTACAGTTGGGTTTGACGCAACGACCCAGGAGGGTCGTCATGTGAATGCCATTCACACTACTACGAAAGGGGGGTGTTTGGTAATGGCTCTTGATCAGCTTGCTAGAGGAACAGCTGTGGACTACTCTTCTCATATAGTTGAATGAGTTGACCATCTAGCACGTACCTATTATGACTTTCACCAAGATGCTGAATTCAGTGAAGTAAAAGAGACACTTGTGTAAAGACCCATCATGTATCTTGGCCTAGATGATAACCCCTGACTCTCCCTTTAAACCCTACAAACAAGACGATTATTATAAATATTATTTTTTAGACCGTAGCCCTGGGGCCTATTTCACGAAATTTTAACTAAGATAAGATCCCAATTTTAGTAATTTGATTGGATAATATTAGATTGATTTTAGTGCTTAGCCAATCAAAAGTGAAGTATCTACTAAAATTGGATTTTCATCTTAAGTTAAAATTTCGTGAAACAGGGCCCTGATCATTTCTCCATTATCTTAGAGTACCTCCGAAATTTAAACTCCCCCATATCTTTTAAACAATTGTTACCTATCCAAGGCCTTAAACTCGCTGCCATAATGCAGGAAGCGAAATTCTATGAACTAGATGCCTTCACTAAAGCAAAATTAAGCGAGTACTAATTAGTATTATGAAGTATTATACATGTTATCTCCAATATTAGAATATTACAAATTATTTATTATTTACATTATAAATGTATCCAAACTAATTGTAATTAACTTAAAAGTAATTTTCAACATGTTAAACTTTAAATGAAATTGTATATACTATTTTTGACTCAATATTATTACCCCGTATATTAATATTTATAAATATAATGTTATTTTGAGCCACTCACCTGTATTAAAATAAAATTAATCTTGTGACAATAATATCCACGTTTACCACTGTAGAATTGAGTTGTTCTTTCCTAATCTCCAGTCATCACATGGAAGATAACATTGGCAATGTCAATCACCTCAGAGTCAGTTTGTGTTGGATAATCGTTTTATCGTTCGGGACGAACTTGTCCGAGGAAGGGGGCAATGTTACGGTCCAGGCGATTCCAGTCTTTCGCTCGTCGTTTCCGACTGAGAGTGTCAAATAATAAGACCAACTCCCTTGTAGAGTTCACGCCCGAAACACATTTATATAACAATGTCATACATTACAATATATCACATTATAATGCCCGATATCCAATAATTTGTCCTTTTCACATAATTATATTTATTACATTCCTGTTAGACCGATGAATTGTCGTAAACCAGTCAGCGAAACAAGCGATGTCAAACAGCCGGCGGCCATGACACTTTGGCGCGGTCAAGGCTGTAACGTCGTCATTGTTAGTAACGTTCGCATTCACTGGTCGCCAACTGACGTCATCGGATTCTGCTTATAAATAGAAGCAGACGGTAAGGAAACCCTCGGTGGTCACTTGGTACACTCGGAAAAGCTCCTAACATAATTAGATATGGACCACCAAAAATGGGTAAGCGATTAAGGAATTTAAAATATCCTAGCTTAGGCTGTGGTAATTTATCCATAATTGGTCTCCTATTTAAAGACTAATAGGTTGGTTTAACCTTGACTGGCTTGATCCAAGATAGACCTGGATTAATTGTGGTTCACCCATTTCCCCACGTCTTACCAATTCCTTATGTCACCAAATCTCCAATTCATTCCCGTCATATCCACTGGTCTAATTATTAATTTCATACCCGGATATTTAATATTTATCCACAGGGTTGGTGTCTCCCCCAAATTATCTTCCTTTAATGCGATGTATCCAAATTATAATCTTATCCAAATAAATATGTTCGTTTCTACATACACACGAGTTTGTTAGTTCTTCCGATTGAAATGCTAGGCTGGAACGAACCCCTAAAAAGTCTCTAAATATAAATTAAAATACCAGAGACGCAACACGGGACCTTTAAAGTAGTTCCAAGACACCAAGAGCACAGCCATGTTTCATCCGGGACCTTTAAAGTAGTTCCAATATGGCGGCATTCGTCATACAGCCGAGATTAGATGTAGGTTACGGAATCGGTCGAGGATTGCCGAGTGAGGATCTTTCAGATCAACAATATGGGAATTAGTCTCTCCACAATATTAATATATGGTACACTGTATAGAGGCTGGAGTTTCTAAACATGGCCTAAACGAACAGTCGATAAATAGAGAATCTCTTAACAACGAGTCTTGTTTGCTATAAACAAAATATCAATACAAGTCGACCCCATTCCCCATCTCAATTTTACACAATGCATCTTAAGCTAATTTCTGTACACGTCCAAACTAGGTCTTTTCCGGACTAACATGGTTCAATTTTATTTCAATATTTCGCTTGCGCGTAGGGGTCGTTATCAGTGGAAGGAAACCGGGGGACACGGAGAAAACTAAAGAGGCTAGACAGGCGATCACGCTTGTTGACTCAATAATATACCTTGTGATACAACGCGCATGCGTTAACCAGTCGCCCCCTGCCCCCTAATCAATGGCTCCCAAATAAGAATATGTTTTGTTATTTGCATATCAACTATCGATAAACGCGAGTAATTAACTTTCCATACAACACCAAATGGCAGACAAGCCTCTTTTCTAAAAAAAAATACATAGACAAATCAACAAAAAGAAATTAAGATGGTTTTGTTTGGTAGAATTAAGTAGCTACACGAGGCTGGCTCGCTAACCTGAAGGTATGTAGTACTACTGCTACTTCTAGGACTTCTTGCTTTGTTGTGTTTGTGATCGTAAAATAATACCACATATTTAAAGTATAAGAACTTTATTGCCAAGCTAATGACTTTGCAGGTCCCTTGGTCTCAACAGATGATGGCTGCTAGAATATCTGGGTGAGTTTCTAACGAATCTCGCTCTACCTCCTATTTTATATCCCCCAGTTCCTGCAGGCTCAAGATTAACTTTGACCCTAAGTTCCATTCCAAATATGGAATAAAGCCTTATAATTCTCACCACTACAATGAGGTGATACTCCTTATATGGCCTTCCAACCATAGGTCAAATGACAAGAAGAACTTGACGAATATTTGACAGTGGTTAGGATTTTACCAAAACATCACTAACTTTTTATGTATAGCTTATATTTCACGTTTACTACGTACGTGGGATTGTAATTTTATAGACAGAGAATTTAATAATTTTCCAAAGACACAATATGGTCTTAAGACCATAGTCTTACAGGTAGCGGGTTCGCTCTAGGTGTTGGCCGAGAAAGTTCATCGGTATTTTCCGGCGTGGTTTCCCGGTCAGTGGAGCAGAACAGAGGGTCTTACAAAGGCAGCTGTCTAGTCGGTCCGATGGGACGTAAAAGATCCCTTGGCAGTAGAAATGCGATATAAGAGTAGGTCGTAGCGCCGTTGTGCGAGCAAAATTTTTCGTATTATCCCAGTCGGAGCAGAACGGTGGGACGTTATACCCCGTTTCATTGCTACGCGTCTTTAAAATTTAAAAGCATGTGTTCGGTGACTATGTAACAGTCGTAAATAAACCTTATTAGCTTCCTTACAAGTTAAAAATACGAATAAAGCTAATCCTGGGGTCATTTTACAATTCTATTTACATCATATTAAAATCACATTTAATAAAATAACAATAAACAGCAAATATTATCTCTTTAATTCATGTGTTAGTAACTGTACAGGTCGACATTCATCTCGAAATGAAACCAATCAGTTGAAGTGAATTGCAATACGAAGACTCGCATCAATTCAATGAAAATAAATTCACATTGAAAAGAAGAATAAATAGAGTGCACAGAAAATCCCGGTATCTTTTGATGTCGACTATACTGTACAAAAACTTGATCAAATATGGAACTAACCCAACAATACAAGATAAACATGGTCCGTCCCTACTTAATAATTTCACCCGTACTTGAGACGATTCGTTCAATAGGCGAACAGGTAACCTATAACAATATGGATCCGTACTTTACAAACGTCTTAAACACTTCACAGTTATTGCTAAATTGAGACCCACTTCATTGATCAATCGCGTTCAAACAAAGGTGAATAGAGTGATCTTTCCCTAATGATATCAGCGCCCCCTATTGTTGGACAACACCCCCTGTAATGAAATGATTAAACGAATAAAATTACTGACCACGCCAGGACCCTGTCACCAACAGTCTTTATACAGAGCGAAAGAGAAATGGGGATTAACGTCCACTTTGACACACAAACACTTTATTAGGTCATTTCTTGAGTAACATATGGTTCAATCTGATTATAAATTCGCTTTAGCAGTGGATGGAAACCGAAGGGCCCCGGGAGAAAACATACGAGGTTGGACAGAGCACACGACGTCTTGTCACGTACAACCTCGGAATCGAAACCATGTCACGTGACCCTTTGATATATAGCGCACACGTTATACCACTTCGTCATCTCACTGCTGAAAATAAATGAAATTGAATGGCGTTTAACGTTCCACCCTTCTTTAACGTTAAGGAAGACGGACATGTGCCATAAATTGGCTATGAGAGGCATTTTGCAAGGGCAGAGGCGGTACTCTTATATATAACCCCAACTGTCGAGTGTTCTTTTACTTGCATGCGAATTTGATCTCGTTATTCCGTACCATCCGGACGACTATACATTGTCCCTTGTCAGGCCCTCTGTCACATACCATTGACAAGAGGAAAACGTCTGTAAATCCCGATAATCTTTCTCTGTCAATATAGGTGTTGAACACGGGATCTTCACGTATTCACTCATATTCCTTAAGCAACGTTCTAACCGTTGCTTCAATACTTAGCAATTCCCGAACTTTGCGCTCGTTGTTTTTACAAGTGACTAATGAGCATTGTCCAATCAGAGTTCGTGGCACATAACACACTGTAAACAAACAGGTGTTTTTAAATTGAGAAACTCGTGGAAAAACAGCAACCTTGACATTGGTCGATCTTTGAACTTTGCAACTCGATTGTCACATGTAGGCATTTTAGCTAAAAGCACGGGACTTGGTATTCACGACGACCGATGAATCTGATAGGTTCCCAAGTTTGGCTTGTGCCAATCGAACTTAGTGGCGAAATATGCAGGGTATTACGTGAAGGGCTTGATAAGATGTGTGTAGTTAAGGCGAGATCAAGCCTTGGATTGAAGATGGTATTCACTGTGCCACTCTTGTAATCTGAATTACCAAATTTTATGGAAGACTACATAGCTGTACGCACCTAACCCGTAGGATAGCTTGTTGTTAGGTGAAAGCAAAGCTTTGAGGAAGCACATTTAAGCGCATCCAAGAATCTGAAAGCGGATCTTGCTTAGACTGAACCAGAGAAAAACGGCATAGAAAAAGAACTTAATATAAGAGGGGTATGTAAGAACTGTTAGTCCTTGTAAACAAGATTAGCCAAAAGGAGCCCGAAGCCAAGAAGAATCTGCAGACTGATATAAGAATGTATTATTCCTGCGGCATCGCAGAGGAGTCCTTTATTTAATATCTAGAGTTGTTTCGTCTGTGCATCCAATTTTGCTTAAAGGAGCTAAATCGCTAATATTTGGGACCAAGAAATTTACACAAATGTGTCGCAACGCATAATGTAATCTTACCAATGATAACTTTTTATTTGTCTTAAATATTGGATATCAGGAGCCCATCTTAACCCGGTAAGATCACATCAACGTTGAATTAAATTGACAAATAATTTGTGTTTTCATTGTCGAAGATTTTGGATGATATTGAGTTAGAGACTTAGCTACTTTAACCAAGTGACTTGGATTGCATACATCTGATTCTGTGCCTTAACAGTTAGCCTGTGTGTCCGTTCAAATCACCCGAGTTTTGAACTGCATCACATAAATAACAACAGACAGAGATGCAAATATCTTGTCTTTTTTACCGGCATTTTCAACATAGCACGTGTTCCTTGCATATTAGGTGTTTGTTTCACTTGTTGATTATGAAAGTTACCAAAAGCGTTGATCATATTTATTTTTATTTGTATAATTACTATATTTTACCAGTATTAGAAAACACGTTTTAGCAAGGTTTGAATTTTATGCTGATAAAATTAACTTATTTTCGCAATGTCTGCGATCGGCCACTGTCAGTCTGGCAGTGTTTGAAAACTCAAAATGGCATTATGTGGCGCCATTCATTTTTAGATTCATTCGGATGGTATCTTGCGTACCAAGAAACTTTATAGATTTTCTGTATTGAATCGTGTGACCTAGAATATTCACATGTGTCACTTCCAGTGCCGAGTCTGTTAGATGGCATCTGGCGCACTAATGAGGTTCGGTATATAAATTTTTTATATACCAAGAGCACGACGGCCTCATATGTGTCAATTAGGTATGGACACCAGCACTTTGGCCTATTTATATATTGAATTCCAACTGTCAGATTACCTTTAATGCGTATGCCAATGTGTACAAGGCATCTCGCTTTTTCGGTCACATCCGAACGGGGTGTCACTGTGGGTAAGACGCTGTCTCGCTAGCCTGGAAGTCGGGTCTTCGATCCCTGTATTGGCGGAGAAAGTTCATTTAGTTTTTTCATGGTAGTTCCCATTTCCCCCGGACATCTGTTTAGTCGTTCGGATGGGAAAACCGAGGTCAGGGCTACCCATTAGCGTGTACACTTGGCACTATGAACCGAGAACTGAGCGGGTAAAAGTTCTGCTAAGCCCCGATCATCATTATTGAAGTCCGCAAGACAAAACTAATAGTCTCGATTATCCAATTAATCACAACGAAAAGTCTTTCATTAAATCGAACTACAATCCAACAAATATCGCAGGCTAGCCTTGACACCGAGAGCTGATTATGATCTGGATAAGTAAATTAATGTCTAATTAATAGTTTTATAACATTTAAGGCCCAAAGATAGGCCTGAAATAGGCAGATTTTGCTCTTGCGTAATGCATGTTTAAGTCACATTTGAAAGAGATCGAAAACTAGAAATGGCATTATTCTTTTTTAAGTGCCCGTGTTTGGTTTTTGGCATTGCACAAAGCGTTTTTAACTTATCCGCATAAGAATCGGGTAGGGAAGGCCAGCTTCCATAAGCTCAAAAGGCTTCCAATGACAGAAGACTCCATCAATTGAACAAGTATTTGAAGCGAGAGAGAGAAATGGGGTTTAACGTCCACTCGACACAAACGAGGTCATTTTGAGACTAACATATCGTTTCGTTTTTTTTTTCAATAATTCGCTTGCGTGTACGGGTCTTTAGCAGTGCGAGCAAACCGGAGTGAGTATTTGAAGCAAATGGCAGTATAACATGGAGAAACTCTGCAGAAACACTACTTCCGCAAATGATTCAATAGACGACGTGGAGTGTAGACACGAATTCTTCCTTTGCTAAAAATATTCTTAGTGGTGTAAGTGGCAGACTACAATGACTTCAGAAGTAAAAAAAATCATTATGTCAATTAGCGCTGAGGTTATGCAAATTTATGCTCAGAGTTGATGAGAGGTAACAGAGAAAAGAGAGTTGCTGTTCTTTTGACCAATGACAACAAAGTAAATATCGAGCCAATCAACAGTAAACGAGATGGGATGTAGCGTCCCACTGCACTCAGCTAACGCAGGGATCGAACACTCGACACCGAAGATAGCCACCCCCTTTGTTAATAGCATTGCTTGATTGTAAACATGCATGCATACAAGGGTAATGGATCCAAAGATTGAACAATGTATTGCAGACCCAGTTGGCCGGAGGAAAGGGTGCAGTTGGATATGTGGAGGAAGTAACTATTAATCCATTAAACTCGATCGGGGAAATGAATGAAGTAGACAGTTCTCAAAGCAGGATGATTTTAAGAACAAACTGCTGTTATGCATACATTTATGCACAACCACTCTTACATGTTAGATGAAATTTAAACTACTGAGTAGCAGATTAACCGTCACACCTCCATCCCGCACAATTTAGCTTTGATATCCTGCCAAGAAGCACTTCAAATGCGCAAACATCAAACTGTATTCTGTAACTACGATATCTCTAACTTTATCCTGAACAGGAACGCATTCCAATTTGACGATATCTATTACCACCAGATTACAGGCATCAATATGGGAACAAAATCAGCTCCAAATATAGTTATTACGATGGTAAAAATAGAGACTGACTTTCGCACACAATAGGGGGTTTTGGATGGCCTAATGCTCTAGAGTGTCGCGCTTCGGCCTCTAGCTACGCGCATGCGAATGATTGAAAGAAAATTTAAAAAACATGTTAGCCCGAAATGACCTAGTTTGTGTCGAGTGGACGTTAACCCCCATTTCTCTCACACACAAATATACTATTAATTTCATGCGTGGATTAGACTCAACCAGCACACTCCTGGTATCAAGCTCACCTTAGAAGGCGCTCTTGGTTCTGTTAATTGTCTAGATGTCACTATTTACCGGGACTCGAACTATGATACTGAAACCAAACTTTATTCCAAACCAACGGAAGTTTGCTTGTAGTTACATCAATGGATTTAACCATAAAATTAACGTGAAAACCAGACAATTACGGTTCACCTAGAAATGGTTCCACTACTGCTGTCTTCCGTCTTACTCCAGTTGCAGTAGTGGCTTTGCGCAAGTTTTTTTAGTCAAATGACTACAAAAAGTTTACTGGCCTATAACTCGCTTAATTTACAAATAAACTGACCCAAAACAGTACTGCACGTAGCTTAACATATAATAAATCAATTCTTATTGAAATAAAGGTGAGGCCTTGCCGCATAATTATATGATTTGATGAAACCCATCTCCTACGCGAAATTTCAACTGGCCGACCGTCATGGCCGCAAGTTGCGTAATACGTCATAAGGCCTACAACATAAGCAGCGCTATGCAGAGAAAAAACTGTTCGGTAACTATTTTAATGGTCCAGTCTTCACTATACAAACTGTAATGATGTGTGTTGACAATTGTACGTTTGATCCTATTTGAACTTGCGTAAGGGGTCTTAGACTGTACCAATTGTTACCTTAAGGTAACAAATATAGTTACTACGGTTCACCCACTAGAGTCTCCATCACAAGCACACCTCGTCGAAAAGTTCCATTGCCCATGGTTTATTGTGTGGTTGATTATCCAGTATCTTTCGCCAGGTAAGAATTGTGTCCCTTCATGCAAAAAATCCCGCAATTCTTGCACGACATGAATGGTGACAACGAATTTGGATTAATTCACAAAAACCATGGGTCCAGTGAAGAAAGAAATTAAAAAAAAAATAAGAATGTTGCATATTTAACTGACAATGCAATCAAATGATTTTTTCTGAAATGACATTCTTAAAATATTTTCATGGGCGTCGCCATCTTGTTGAAAGACTAGTTACCTCCCTTTGAATGTGTTTAAGATAAAATAAAAGATCACATAATCTAGCCAATGACCAATTATCCTCAAATGTTGACCATGCATCCGGACTAATATTTGCGGATTATTGTCTGGATGATATGGACTACAATTTAAATTGCAGAAGGAAAGAACCTAATGTTGGGAGATCATTAGGCCGCACCGATGCCAACCCTATCTGTGATTGTAGCAACCTAGCAAATATTCACTGCTGATCAGTGTGATTCCACAAGTCACGTTAAACAGTGACCACATATTCTTATCTGGAGAGTATGCACAAGAAACACTATCGGTGTATACGGAATAACCAGAGATTGCCATTCGATTGAGACTTCAGACGCATTTCGTCGAACATAACTGATTAGAAATTACAGTAAAAGCAGAAACGATTGAATGTAAATCAGTTTATATAAATTCATATTACATTATTATATGCATTGCAACCCATATGTGTCAATTTCTAGTTCCCAAATAATAACGATTAAGCTCCCTTAAGGGTATCTATCCCAACATCATTAACACTGCGTTTCAAAGCCCATATTTAAACCGGAATAAGCCACCTTGGATTCAAATGTATGTCCCAATTTGAAACAACACTAAAAGGAATGTTAAGCTTTCATCACTGCTTTCCAAAGAGGCGACTGGAACTAAGTCAGATCAGAAATTTTAGAAACTAACCTTTGTCACTTCAGTATCTTAAAACAGGTAATGTACTCCAGTAGCTTAAAACAGATAAGGTGGTTGGTATCTTAAAGCCAGGGCAATCAACGCATGCTAAACTGGAGGGCGTCGTTATTCATCCTGAACACGATAAGAAATGTTGTAACCTCACCTATGTCACTTCAGAACATTAAATCAGGTAAATCAGCACCTTAAAACAGATAAAGTTGTTGGCATCTAAAATCAGAGCAATCCAAGCATACTATTCTAAACTGAAGAGCGTCTCCATTCATCTCGAGCACGCCCATTCATCAGCTAGGCCAGATGAATCAAATGAAGCCAAAGGATTTTTATACAAAATATATTACGATCTAATCAGAAAGTCGGACATCAAGACTCATATCTAATTAACGAAAAAATAATTCGTTTTGTTTTGGGTCTTGATGGGGACACGCGTAGTGGGTGGAGGTCCTGGTAAGCCCCCCCCCCTTCCCAAGAATATTTTGAGAATTTGTGGTTGTAAAGGTGATTTCTGGCCTAGACATGAAGAGAATAACAATAATGGGGATGCACAAATATTTGCATAAAACATGCTTTTAGGTGGCACAAACTTTCGTATGTGGCATCAAATTTCAGTAGGCATCAACGCTGACATCGGGCTTGTCGTGTTTGTCTTTCATCGGGAGTGCTCACTCTGGGTGCCATTTTCTTTCCCCTAATTTTTCATCTTAATTTATTAGCCATATATTTTCCCGGGGGGGGGGGGGTCTTCCACAGCGAGTCCGTGCAATACGCCATGGCTAAATATCATGACATCTGAATAGTGCGGAATGTTCAATGATTGTGTAAATTTTTAGATAAGTTGAAAAGAACAAAATAACAAACAAAGTTTAGACAGATTTTAATCAAGTCGATGGTAAGAGAATCGCATTACGAAGTATCGTGATTAAATTCCCTATTTGGGTAAAAACTAATATACCGAAAAACAATTCTGTAAGGTAAACAATAAAGTCGCGTGGGACGGCGTCCTCTATGGTGTTACCTATAAATTGAGCCCCTTTGTCTCTAGCGAAGACGCCCGTTATGGATTTTTTTGTTGTGGCCAAAATGACATTTGGTGGTAGAAAGTTGTTATGCCCTGGCGGTTGGATTTAATGGACCCCTCAAACCTAGATAAAAAAAAGACAATCACCCGCTAACATGAATGGTATGGTCAATTATATTGAATGGCGGCCATCTTGGACGCCATTTTGAATTCCGCCTTACCTTTTTAAATTTAGAGAGCTACCACCTATGATTTGGTTTTGCTCCCATTTTGCAACCGGGTGGACGAACAGATCATAAAAAAACAATGATCATATTTCCCACCACTTAATTCCCGGGCATACCGCTCTCCGACCACGCTATATAGATAATAAAGTACCCCGGCGCATGAAGACGGCCGGTGCTTAAAAGAATGGGGTTTTAGCCGAACGCAACTGATTTGACGTTAACAAAACAAATGATCTAACATTTATATTATGTGCATTTCGTCTTTCTTGTATTCGCAAATGTTCTACGGACAGACATGCCTAGTTTAGGGTAATCAATTGAATACTACTTGAAATCTACACCTACGTATGGGAGGCTATTTGGTGTGTATATGATTTCGACTGGGTTTTTTGACAGTCTGACACACGGAGCATCAAATCAAGAGCAACGACGCGTGTCGCCGTTTTGGCAAAACCAATCCACCGCCCATGCGTTCTACCTTGTTTTTGGGTCAGACACGTCCCGATAGATGTTTTAGTAATTACAGCAGGGGAAAGGGGGGGGAGTCACATTACATGCAAATAAACCTCCAGACCATGCGAACAAGACGCACTAACTACATGTACATACACGAGACAGGAATAACGTCCTACTGTTTTCCTCTGATTGGGCTATCGAAGACAGGCATACGCCATACAGTGTGCTATGAAGAGATTTTGTCCGAGAGACAGAATTAAAGTCATTTCAAGACTAACATATGGTTTAATTTTATTTCATTAATTCACTTTAGCAGTCCGGACACTCCGGTTTCCTCCCACTGCTAATGACCCCTACGCACAAGCGAATTATTGAAATAAAATTGCAACCATATGTTAGTCCCGAAATGACCTAGTTTGTGTCGAATGGACGCTAAACCCCATTTCTCTCTCTCTCGCTTTAGCAGTGGGAGGAAACCGGAGTGCCCGGAAGAAACCTACAAGGTTGAGAAGGTGCCCCTATCTCCATGCTCACATCAGTGATCGAAACCACAGCCACAAACCAGAGGTGACCGGCCAGCTAGAGGTCGAAGCACGGCACCCCCCCCCCCCTTATGTTGTCCGAACAGATGTCCTGTCCCGCACCACTGACAAGAGAAACCCCACCCAAAAATCCGGACAAACTTTCTCGGCTAACACGAGGATCGAACTAGCAAGCCCGTGTCTTATTTACTGAGCCACCGTGGAGCAAGAACACGTGTCAAACCAAATCAAACAGGAAATGAAATGGGGTTCAACGTCCTACGCTTTTGTACCTAATGAAAGACGGGCATACACCATACAGTGTGCTATGAGGGAATTTTGCCCGAGCAGCGGCGCTACGGCCTACTCTTATATCGAATTCAAACTGCCATGGGATCTTTTACGTGCACTCCAATGTGTACACGGGACTGGTTTTTCGTCCCATCCGAACGACTAGGCAGCTGTCCTTGTCAGGCCCTCCTTCTGCATCATTGACAAGGGGAAATCACACCGGAAAATCGGGATGAACTCTCGGCCAATGCAGGGATCGAACACCGACCTCCAGCATTGGCCGAGAAAGTTCATCTCGATTTTCCGGCGTGATTTCCCCTTCACGCGGAACAGATGGTTTTAAGAACATTAATTGATGCAAATTTACTTTTCGTTATTTCAAATCAACTGTGATAAATTAATTAATCGATCAAGACAAGTAGAAATTGCAAGGTTTTATTTAGAACTTCCGCTTCCGCATGCCACGACGCACTCGGTTAGTGTATCGAATCTATTTTTATTTCCGCCACAACCGCCATAAACGAATGAATCACATTTTCCTGTTGCTGGATTCCAGTAGAAGCTGGGGATATATGCATTGCATAATCCAGTTTCAGATGGCAGACTGCAAACTGAAATTAAAAAATGAATAAATTTACGAAACTGCAAATCTGACATTTATATGACATTTATATTATGCTACCCAAAAGAAGTTAGGGTCAAACCTCAACATTGAGACGTATTGAACTCATTCTGACCACAAGTGTGCTTAAAAGTTTTGATTTACATGTTCCCAGTGTCTAATATAATGTCAAACAAAAAGTATTGGTTGACCCTTAAACATGCATTATGCAAGAGCATGATCTGTCTATTGTAGATCTTTCTTTAGGTCCGAAATGTTATAAAAACTATTAATTAGACATTAATTAGCCTATTCAGACCATAATCAACTCTCGATGTTGAGGCTAGCTTGAGATTTTTGTTGGATTGTAGTTCGATTCGCTGAAATATTTTCCTTCGTGATTTACCATTAAAATTGGATATCCGAGACTACTGGTTTTGTCTTACCGACTTCAGTAATGATGACCGAGGCTAGGCACGTGCGGTAAGCATAATAAAACAAGACAACCTGTCTACAACATTAAAATTGGTGCACGAGGACGTACAAATCCCGTGTAAACAAAAGAGAGAGAGAGAAATGGGGTTTAACGTCCACTCAACACAAACTAGGTCATTTCGGGACTAACATATGGTTTAATTTATTTCAATAATTCGCTTGCGCGTAGGGGTCTTTAGCAGTGGGAGGAAACCGGAGTGCCCGGAGGAAACCCACGAGGTTGAGAAGGCGCCCCTATCTCCATGCCACATACGCTCACACCAGGGCTCGAAACCACAGCCGCAAGCCAGAGGTGACCGGCCAGCTAGAGGTCGTAGCGCGGCACTCTAGACCACTAGGCCATCCCAACCCCCCATAAGCAAAAGAAACCTAGACATCTAGAATTCGATACAAAAGTAGCTATCTATCGAATTTGCGAGGTGGAAGGGAGGCTCCATTAAAGAAGGTCGCGGAAAAATGAATATCGATCAGAGTCCCCCCCCCCCTCCCACGAGCAGGTCTATTATTTAAATTGTACCATATGCTAATCTCAAAATGATCTAGTTTGTCATGAGTGGACGTTAAACCCCATCTCTCCCCCAGTGTCTAACATGTAATGACATACTCACTGGTAGGTATAGCCATAGATGTATTCCAAATACAGGCAAGGAAAGTCAGAAATAATATCATACATAACTTCATATTGAACGTCTGGGTGTAAAACTACTGATAGTGACCACTTCGTAGTATTTACATTGATACACTCGATTATCCAGCTACGCTATTGATCATAAACAGCAACCTCTCGGACACTGGAGGAGATGGGTCTTAACGTCCACTCGACACAAACTAGATCATTTCGGGAATTACAAATGGTTCAATTTTATTTCAACAAATCGCTTTGGCAGCGGGAAAACCGGAAAACAATCCACGATGTTCGGCAGGCGATTCTACTCCCCGTCACGTGCAAGCATGGGACCGACTTGACTCAATGGCATACCTTAATCACCTAAATCGTACCTGGGAATGCGTAAACATTTTGATATGACGTCACAATTCTAAAATGGTACTATGACGTCGTGTTCACATGTACTAATAATTTGTGAGTATCTATAGTCTGTTTCAGTAATCGGATTTCTACGTAAAAAAATAGATGTTTACTCTTTTTTCTTTTATTCGTCTGGATAACATGATCTACAGCATCTGCGTTTTCTCACATTTTAGTAGTTTTATTCTTTCAGATGAGCTATAGATTTAGGGCATAAAAATGTTGAGATAAGCATAAAACGTGACGGGTCAAATTACGTACACAATTTGTAAATAGCTGGACATTGTCTATCGCCGATGTCGATACAGGGCAGGTGGAAACTGGTGTGACATATCCCGATGACTGACATTGGCTCGCGTCTGGATTCAAATCGATTAACTGTGCCACTGTCACCAGTTCAATCAGAAATAAAATTGGGTTTAACGTCGTCCTTATCGACACCAAGAGCACCAATGAACACATGTGTATGGTTTATATGCACCCTCGTTTTAAAGATTATAATGGTTCTTTTGAAGTTGTAAAGGTGCATTGTGACAGATTTAGATAAATAGGTGGACGCTCTTGTTGTAATAGTTTTATTGAAAATTTGTGTAAGATTTACGTAAATGCATGGAGTTGGCCGTTCGTGTTCTAATAGTTTTATTAAAGATATATCTAAGATTTACATAAAGAGCTAGACTTTCGTTCTTGCTATATAATATACTGAGCGCCATAGTAAACGCATCACTTAGTTTTTCGTATAACAAAATGATCCTGTAAACATATATTATTTATGTGTACACTTCTGGATGTTTAAATCTGTAATCAACGGTACACAGTCAGAGGGGTCAAAACCAAAAGTACAAATGTGTTGTTATTGATGTGTTCCCATTTGAATATTGTTCACAATAAGAAGCAAAATAAATAAGATATGTTTACAGGATCATTTTGTTATACGAAAAACTAAGTGATGCGTTTTCTATGGCGCTCAGTATAGTTCTTGATTTAAGTTGTAAATATCCTCAGCTTATGACGTCAATATGAATATGACGTCAATATGAATATGACGTCAATATGAATATGTATTATGTACGATTTAGCTAAAGAGCTTACAGTTCTTGCAATAATAGTTATATTAAAGATGCATTATGCCTGATTTAGAGCTGGTCGTTCTTGCTTTAATAGTTATATTAAATATACATTATGTAAGATCTAGATAACGAGTTTGTCGTTCTTGCTATAATAGTTATATTAAAGGTGCATTAATTAAGTAAGATCGTTGTCAGTTTCAGAACTTTTTCTTTCCTGCTGTTGTACATCGCGGGTGAAGTTTTTTCGTTTTTCCTGTGGAAAATGAATTAAGATTGATTTTATGTTAAAAGATTGCCACACCTCTCGCCATTTACATCCTGAAATATAAAATGAATAAATTAATTTCATTTGTTTATATTTAGAGTATTTACTTATTTTTAAAAAAAAAACCGATTAAGAGAGGGGGAGGGGCGTCAACTCGACAAAATGTAACATATTATATGGTTTAATTTTTATTGGATGAAAATCAGGGGACTCAGAGAAAAACCCGACGTTGGATAGGCGACCCTTCTCCTTATCACGTTCAACCGATGAGAACGGCAAGTAATGTGAAGATTGTCATGCTTGTATTTTTACTGGTTTAATTCCAAGCCAATGTGTTACCCACCCCGCCCAGCCACTTCGTAACATCCTCAAAAGTCCTTATATTGCTAGTTCTGAAACCTTAACGTCAAATTATCGCACCATTAATTAAGTTGTAAGGGGACGGAGAGGGAGAGGAGTGAGAGTTAATCAACATACAACAAGCCATATCAAAACTTATATCTGGTTTAATTTTAGTTCAATAATTCGCATGCGCGTAGGGTTAATTGTTATTCAGTTATGGTGGGTGGGGGTCGCATGACCCGTAGAAAACATAGAAAGTTAGACAGGCGACCCCACGTCTTCCCCCCCCCCTACCTTTCTAAGTAAGAATTCCCAACCCATCAGAGAAAAGCCTTTTGATAAACTGTTCAAATATTTGACCAAATATAAAACGACCAAATATAAAACTAACCTATAGTAATACACGACAAACAGTGTGAGTTCCTACTTTAAAAATTTCACCAGTACTTGAGACGATTCGTTCAATAGGCGAACTGGTAACCTATAACAATATGGCTCCCTACTTAACAACAGTCTTAAACACTTCACAGTTATTGCTAAATTGTGATCAAACATTTCTAACAATAGCACGAGAAATACTTCATTGGTCAATCGCGTTCAAACAAAGGTTAATAGAGTGATCTTTCCCTAATGATATCAGCGCCCCCTATAAGCTGTCACGCCCCCTATTGTTGGGCCACACCCCCTGTAATGAACAGATTAAGTGAATGTAATTAATGACCACGCTAGGACCTTACCTCCAGCAGTCTGTCATGTCTTCACAGCCTCGTGGGTAGGACTTCCCGAAGACTAATTTTGTTAAAACGATAATTCCTTGAGCCACGTGTGTTAAAACTGACCATTGTCTCACGGACATCTTTAGATTCTTGGATAGAATTCTAATGTCCAGTCAAACGATATAAACTGCTCAAGTATTTCTTATTCTTTCTTGGATGACATGACAAAGACAACCGTGATCACCGACTACTTCCTTAAACGGTATAACCAGCTTACTAAATTTGTGGAAAACGTCGCCATGTCTTCGGTGGAAGCGGAGTTTAAATAAAGCTATTTCACACACTGTAGTAAATGTTAATGCCCGTGTTTGTCAATTCCATATTTATCATTGATTTGATTTTATTAAAGCTGATGTGTTTCATCTGCATTATAACGAAAATATAACAGAATATGCGACAAAATACATTTTCATTTTCTTTGCTCGATAAAGGTCTAAGAAGAACCCCGAAACATCACAGAAATAAACTTCTAAGTAGCTTGTTTTGCATTTAATTGCGGAAACTTTGCACAGGGTCACAATTGGTTTTTGTAATATAGCAAGAACGGCGATTTTTTATATCTAAATCTCAGATAATGAATCTTTCAGAACCAAACTTATCAAATGTCATAATCTTCTGAACTGGATTGAGACTTAAATTCCGGTTCGAGATTAAAGTTCTAAGTACCTTGTTTTCCATTTAATTGCGGAAACTTTGCACATGGTCACTGTGCTACTTTAGAATCCTAAAATATATTTTATTGTGATTTTAAAATTCGCCGATGCAGTTAAATCTTGGGCAAAAAATGATAAAATACAGTTGAAATTAAAATAATTTTACAGCCACTAATCGCTATTTTTGGACAATATTTTTTAAATATCTACGGCTAACTCAACATTGAAATTTACTCAAATGTTTTATTTTAATTGAAGATGCTTTATGTAAGCGCCAAATTTGTCTATTAAAGGGACAATAACACTCTTGTTGTAACTGAAAAATATGTCCCAATCTTCATTCTGGTCAACAAATCGTATTATTTTAGAATATTCCAATTAAATGATGATATAAATTTCATCTTAACACACCTAATTTAAAAAATTGGAAAAATTCAACCAATTGATTTGAAAAGTCTAACGTAAACCTTTTCAAATGTGACTTGGATTTTAAAATATTTTCGAACCCTCTGGACAAATAAAATAGGTTGTAATGGATAATTTACACAACAGGTAGGACATTTAAACATCTAGTACTTAGAATAAGGGTATTATTTATTTTCCGGAGCTACCAAGCCAGCAAGAATGTTATTGTCCCTTTAAAGATTTGTATGTTTATTACTTATTCATATAAACAGTCTTACATAATGAACTCTCTTGACCATCGGATGATGCAGATGTAAACGGATTAAAAAACGATCAAGAGATGCCATTAACAAACTGCGATAATAATTTGAAGGAAATTTTCAATATATTAATTTTGAATTATCTGTTTTTGACATATAGCGAGAACGGCTAATTATTTTTATATCTAAACCTTAGATAATGAACCTTTCAGAACCAAACTATCAAATGTCATAATCTTCTGAACTTTTGGGGGACTTAACATTAAACTTGCACAACATTATGGTTTCCCACAAATGGCTGTCAGCGACTGTAACTCACACGTAGGGAGAGAGAGAGAGAGAGATGGGGTTTAACATCCACTCGCCACAAACTTGGTCATTTCGAGACAAACATATGGTTTAATCTTATTTCAATAATTCGCTTGCGCGTAGGAGCTTTAGCAGTGGGAGGTACCCGGAGGACCCGGCGAAAACCCACGAGGGTGGACAGACGACCTACTCCTTATCACGTACAACCGGGGAATCGAAACAACGCCAGTTGACCCAATGGCAGACCTTATGATACAGCGCGCACTTGCCAACCCTCCGACCTAACTATATACTCCGGAATGTTTGTGGTTTCAGAAATTCAGTAAAAATATCCACCTCATTTCGATTACACTCGGTGAACTTTAGGAAGGATGAACAATATATAATCATGTCTTAACATTGCTTAAAATAAATGGTGGTCAAACTTCACGGTCAGTTAAACAGTTGCTTTATCTGAAGGCAACCCGATGTATGAATAACGAAACAAAATGAAAAGGGGTTTAACGTCCTACGCGTCAGCACCGACAGGGCTATTAAAGACCCAAATAAAATTTTGTCCGGGCCGCGGCACTAAGAACATGGCCGATTCGGCAATTGAATCAGGGAGTAGAGTCGCATATGTTCAACCTCGTGGGTTTTCTCCCGGGTCCTCCTGTTTCCTCCCTCTGTGGTATTCATCACAGCCCGGTTGGTGCTATAAATCCCCCATTTCATCAGTTTTGCATTATAATAGGTTCATTGCTATCTACAGTCTCAAACTCATGCTTATTCCCCCCAAGCTGAGCCTGTTTTGACATTTACCGTGTTCGATATTTCTAGATCAAATGAAATATTGTTTAACTTCCCACATGTCTGAAGAGACTGGGATAATGAACACGGTGTTTTTGGAAAAAATGAAATGAAATGGGGTTTAACATCCTACTGTTCTGCTCCTAACCCCGGCTGATGAAGACGGCCATACAGTGTGCTATGAGGGAAAATGAGCCCGGACAGCGGCGCTACGGTCTACTCTTATATCGAATTTCAACCGCCAAGGGTTGATTTACATGCATAACAATGCGTACATGAGACCTCATTCGAACGACTATACGTTGTCTCTTGTCAGGCCCTTCGTCATACAATACTGACAAGTGCAAACCACGCTCGAATAATATACTGATGAACGCAGTGGTCGAACATGAGACCTGTAGGTTAGAAATCCAGCGTCTTACTCAGTGATCCACAGTGGTTTCCAGTTACTAAAAGTTTATGGTGCTTCAAGGTATCACTCCGTCCTTGACCAGTGAAAAGGTGAAACCACGCTGGGAAGTCATCGTCTGTTTTTTTTTAATCTTGTAAGTCAATGTCTTACTCGCTGAGCCACCGTTGCTCCAAGTTACTAAAAGCTTGTGATGTTTCAGGGTAGACCCCCCCCCCCGTCCTTCACGAAAATCCCAGCCAACGAACCCTAGACCCCATAACTGTCCTTTATTCTGTAAGTCAACGTCTTACCCACTGAGCCACCGTGTCGCCTAGTTACTGAAAACTTGTGACGTTTCAGGGTAACGCATATTGAAGGAAACCCCACCGTGTAATCAGACATAAAACGGAAATATGCTATTGAATGAGCATGTTTTACACATGCCAGTCCGGTAGATATACTTATATTGTATACAATTTGTCAATTACTGTCAGTTACCTGTATCGTTGGTAATGAGAGGGGCGTGGTCCATTTAACACGTGGGTAACGATATATAATGGCGGCCCAACACGTGGTATTGTATATAGAATAGAGAATATATAAATTGTTAATAAACTTGTCACTTGTTGTTACCCTAATCTATTTTATATGTGTACCTAATATCACCACATACTTGACCTTGATATACTGTTAGTTACTGTTCTGCTTCGACTGGGCTAATGAAGAAAGAGCGAGAAATGGGGTTTAACGTCCACTCGACACAAACTAGGTCATTTTGGGACTCGATAATGAAGAAAGGTATATGCAATACAGTGTGCTATGAGGGAATGTTTGCCCGACAGCGGCAGCGGTCTACTCTTATATCGAATTCAAACTGCAAGATAATCGTTTACGTGCACACCAATGCAGACACGGGACCTCTGACAACACGACGTAAAATCCCAAGGAACTTTCTCGGCCACGCAGGGATTCAACACTGGACCGCCAGGTTAGCCAGCCAACGCCTTACTCACTCAGCCATCGTGGCTCTCCTTTACCTGCTCGCCAATTTCCAACCCCTCCGAGTGACTAGACGGTGTCCCTTTTGCGCCACTGACAAAGATAAACCAAGCAATGTTCTAAAGTAAGACCGCCATTGAACCAATGATTAGAGATTTAATGGAGTACTCTATAAAGAATAAAATTGTATTAGGTTAATAGAATGATTTCAAGATTTAATCATTCTAGTTCCGTCTTGACTTAGAATAAAAGACACTGCTGACAAGAAAATACCCACTTCACTTTATACATCAAGAGACCATATTCAATAAATTACTTAAGTAACATACCACATTATTAAATGCACATAAATTACATACATTAACATTACATTACGTAAATCACATACATTAACACACCACATTAGATAAATTGCATAAATTAACACACCACATTAGATAAATTACATAAATTAAAACACCACATTAAATAAATTACAACAATTAATGCACCACATTAAGTAAATCACAACAATTGAAATACCGCCTTAGATAAATTACACAAATTAACACACCACACCAAATAAATTACATACATTAAAAACCCGCATTAGAAAATCACATACATTAACACACCACATTAGATAAATTACATAAATTAAAACACCACATTAAATAAATTACAATTAATACACCACATTAAGTAAATTACATACATTAAAACACGACATTATAAATTACAACAATTAATTAATACACGACATTAAGAAAAATTACAAAAATTAAAAAACCGCATTAGATGTATTGCACAAATTAACACACCACACCAAATAAATTACATAATATATTAACACATAATATGAAATAAATCAAATACACTAAAACACCACATTGAAAAAATTACATACATTAACATTACATTCAAACAATTATATACATTAACACACAATATTAATTAAATTACGTAGAATGACATATCACATTTAAAACATTACAATAAATAATATACCACATTAAAAAAATTACATAAAATAACACGCACATTAAATAGATAATATAAATTGACACTCCAAATTTAATAAATTACATACATTACATTAAATAAATTGCATCAAGTAGATTAACACGACACATTAAATAAAAAAAGATATTAACGAAAAAAACAGAAACAAACACTAAACACTCAAAAACCAAACCAATGCACAATAAAACGGTTTAAAATTGAAGTTAGTAGATTTTTAATTAAGAAATCGTCACACATCTGGATAAGAAATGATTCAATAATGGTCGTTCTCTCTCGCAGGCTCTCAAGACGTTTTCATTTTAATTCATAACACTTGAAATCACGTGACTAGTGCCCTCCTGGGGCACGACATGAATCCCTGGTATAAATGGGTGATACCCACGAGTAACCACTAACAACGAACCAATCATAGAGCATCTTTCATACCAAGTGAAAGTATTTTTGATGTAGATAGTATTTAACTTAAAAAAAAAACATGAATGCAGTTTTAATGTGTGCGAGGGAATAAGGGATGGTGGCGAACCCTAGAAGCTATAGACGTTTTAAGCAGTTTAGGGACTCTGCTACTCGAGTTAAAGGTGCGAGGGAATAGGGAATGGTGGCGAACCTAAAAGCTAAAGACGTCAGAGATAAAAAAGAGGAGTTTAGGGACGCTGCTACTCAAGTTAAACGTGTTAAACGTGGATTTATGACTTGGACAAAGTGATCGCGGATGAACTCATTAAAAGACATTATTTTTATGCTTTGACGTTTGGAATTAAAATATAATAATAATCGTGAAAGGAGTTTGGTACCAAAATCCTACCATAGGCTTTAACCCTGGGAAACTTCGAAATTATATATTTATTCATTACGATATCTAGAGATCTTACGAAATTTATCGCAGATATGGATCAATATAACGCAAACATGACATCACCTTCCAGAGAAATGCAGAATTCGAAATATCCAGAATACTGTCGGACCATCACAGTTAAAGGTGAGTGAACCAACAATAAAATCCTTTTAATATTAATGAATATTCTCGAAAACCAGCAGATTACACGAATTTAATTTTAAAATTCTGTACGTGTTCATTATATTTATTTCATTTCAAATCAAACTATGAACAATTTAGATTAAACATTAATTCATAATAGACATTTTAACCTCGTGGGTTTTCTCCGGATCCTCCGCTTTCCTCCCACTGCTACGGATCCCTACGCGCAAGAGAATTATTTTAAATAAAATTAATCTATATGTTATTTCTGAAATGACCTAGTTTGTGTGTTGAGTGGACGTTAGACCCCATTCCCCCCTCTCTCTCTCCCTCTCTCTCTCCCAGGTATTTTGTAAATGAATAGAGCATTAAATTATAACAGTTACTTTTGAAAAAAAACAATTACTGATTTATTTAGGCTACTTTTCGAAGGGTATAAGTTTGATATCGTTGCTACAACACTCTTCGAAAGGTTCTAAATGGCAGTCAAAAATTCCGTCACCTTTAAATTTCGCTGAAATCTTTTTAAACCCGTAAAATCCAATTCAGGGCATTGGGCACATTTAGGTCTGGATCGAGTAGAGATATAATTGATAATTCCCGATAAAATGTAAAAATGCCTATCAGCACGCATTGTTAAAAATTTTCATTCAGTGTGATATACATTTTGGTTTATTTGTCGAAATCTCGTTATGTATGTCTGACAAAACGTCGATTTTATTCCATATAAAATGGAATCAAATAGGGATTAACCTACTGCTGTTTTGCCCGGACAGTGGCACCACGGCCCACTCTTATATAGAATTCCAAATGACAAGGGATATTCAACATGACCACACTGTAAAACCTCCATGGACTTTCTTTACCAACGTAAAGATCGAACACGGGACCTTCAGGGTAGCAAGCCGAGGCCTTACTCACTGAGCCACGGTGGCTCCCTTGCTCAATGTAAAAGGTCACTGAATTAACGAACCAGAAGAACGCACACTCATAGTTTTTTTTAAAAATTTGCATTAATTTCGGTTTCTTTGGAAAAGAAATGGGATTTAACGTCCTACTCTTTTGCAACTAAACTGGGCTAATGGAAGACTGGCATACGCCTACTCTTACATCGAATTCCAACTGCCAAGGGATCTTTTACGCGCACCCCAATGTGTACACGGGATGTCGGTTTTTCGTCCCATTCGAAAAAACTAGACAGTCGTACTTGTCAGGCCCTCCTTCTGCATCACTGACAAGGGGAAATCACGCCGGGATAATCGAGATGAAATTTCTCGGCCAATGCAGGGATCGAACACCCGACCTCCAGGCTAGTGAGCCCCCGGTTTCTTTAGAAGACTTTATGTGTCGATTTATCAATTACTATTTTTAAAAGGCAGAATTAATGACTGGAACATCAAATATTCACTTGTATTTTTAATTTTAAATTACTGAAAGTGTGTCATTTCTTTTCTGTAATTCAACACGACTGACTTTTTATTTACGCGAGACTATTTTACCGTCTTCATTATTTCGGTTGCTTGGAAAAAAAAGAGACGAAAACAAAATGAAGGATGTTAAGCCTGATTACATTCATTTTATTAAATAGTCACACTTCTTTATAATTATTCGTGGCATAACCATGTTCTTTCCTTTTCTTATAACACAAATGAGGTTATGACGATCAATATAATGGATTTTGTCGCAGATTAATACATGTTTTCATTCTAATGTTTGCTCCTCACACCTTCAATGAATAGTGAATTATGATTAGGAAGCCATGATGGCCCAGGGAGTAAGACGTTTACTCGGTAACCTGTTCGATCCCTGCATTGGCCGAGGTCCCGTAAATGTAAACGATCTCTTGGCAGTGTCGCTTCCCGGCCAAAGTTTCTATCAAAGCGCACTGAATGGCGTATGTCCGTCTTCAGTAGCCAAGGGGACTGTTTCACTAAATTTTAAGATTTCGAGAAACAAGGCCCAGAACAGTAGGGCGTTAAACCCTAATTTTAATAGCTTTTTCCCTTTTTAACCATACATTTAATCATCGTGTGTAAATATATATTTTTTTATTTTTTACCAGAATCGAAATAAAACGGAATTGGTATTTTATAGCAGATTTTCTTAAATTGATTGGCGTGTGTAAATCTGCTTCCTTTTTCGAACCTAATAATAGTAGAATTATTCGCGTCCTCAGTAAAACATGTAACACACAGGGGTAATAATTTGGTCTTTTTGGGGGTTCATTTTTGAAGTGATCCTTAGTAGTTATAGTAATGGATAGCACGCGCGCTATATCTGGAATTGAGTCAACTGGAGTGGTTTCGATTTACCGGTTGTACGTGGCAAGGAGTAGAGTGGTCTTTCCAACATCGTGGTGTTTCTCCGGGTCCCCCGGTTTCCCCCCACTGTTAAAGACCCTACACGCAAGCGAATTATTAAAAGAAAATCAAACAATATGTTAGTCTCGAAATTACTTATTTGTGTCTAGTGGACGTTAAACCCCATTTCTCTCTCACGGTGTCCAAGAGTAAAGTTTCATCTTTTACTAAAAAATGAAGATTTGTATGCTGAGCCACTCTAATGTTAGCCGTGTATTGTATTTCTAATAACTTTACTTTCATGAAAATTGCAACAAAATTATTTCTCACTGACTGTGCCACGGTTACCACATGTTTTTACACGAATAAATGCAGGCCTTGTACTCTTTCTGAATAGTTGCCAGCATTTCATTGTTATTTGTAATGTGACATGATTAAAAATACAACCAGTTGTTATAATTTAGTCTGTCAGATCCTCGTCCAGGTTTTAAACGTCTTCTGTTATTTCGTTTATCAATTGTATTTATCCTTCAATGTGGGTTATTAAATAGACAGTATTTAGTTGGCCGAAAACATGAATGGATTTCATTGTCTAAATTAATCGTTGATAAAGTCAATAACAATTGAATATAAATGTTGTCACCGTTATTTAAGAAGAACCCACAGCACACACTGCATGGCATAAGCCCATCTTCGTTTGCCCCGTTGGGAAAATCTTGGTTAATGAAGACGGCCATAAGCCATACAGTGTGCTATGGGGGGAAAATGTCGACCGGGTAGCGGCTCTGTAGAATATTCGTATATCGAATTCCAATTTTACGTGCACGTCAGTGTATACGTCCTATCCATACGACTAGACAGCTGCCCTTGCTAATACCCCGTGCTTATCTCCGACAAGATGAGAACCGCGCCGGAAAACCCGTATTGCTTTCGCGGTCAGTGCAGGGATCGAACAGCCGACCACCAGGCTAGCGAGCCAGTGCCTTACAAACTTAGCCACCGTTCCTCCATTAGCCCCATTGGTACCATGCCGCGGGATGGAATAGAACGAACACAACACTACGTGATTATCCCCATGTCGTTTCATTTACATCCAGCAGCAACGGAATTTCAAGTACACATATATCTTTGTAAAACCCGACCAAATTATAAAGCAAATGGAGCTGATGTCGTGATAATATGAGGTATATTAGATATGACACGAAATCTGAAAGAATATATAACATTATAGTCAATATTTGACACTTGTTGTCCCTACTATCATTATCACCAGGGGGAGCTCCCACTTGATGGACAAATATATAAACTGACTTTCAGGGCTGCCTTGTTCTGATAGTGTGGTTAAAGTGTACTTAATGCCCCATGTAATATGAAATGAGACAGAGAGAGAGAAAAATGGGGTTTAACGTCCACTCGACACAAACTAGGTCAATCCGGGACTAACATATGATTTTAATTTTATTTCAATAATTCGCTTGCGCGTAGGGGTCTTTAGCAGTGGGGGGAAACCGGAGTACCCGTGGAAAACCCACGAGGTTGGATAGGCGACCCTACTCCTTACCACGTACACTCGGGGATTCGAAACCACGCCAGTTGACTCAATGGCACGCTAACCATTCGCCCCCCCCCCCCTGTATGATAGTAAGAGACAGTGCTTGATAACACTGAGCGTGCTGAAACATTGCAATTTCTAAACCAAAAGTTATATGAAATGAAATGAAATGGAGTTTAACGTTCTACTGTTTTGCTCCGACTGGGCTAATAAATACGGGCATACGTCATACAGTAAGCTACGGAGAGTTTAGCAAGGGACATCGTATAGTCGGAGCAGAGCAATTTGTTTCCCCCTCCCCTTCTCA